>OY728152.1:129966329-131216329 GCA_963277665.1 Viscum album | reverse complement strand
GTTGGATGGATCCAGGTGAGTCAGCACTTAGATTCCCAGATTTGGTGTGAGATATGAAAGAGATGGAACATATAATCCAATAACACATCATATGCGTTATATATATAGGTGTTAGATTCCTTTGGAATTCAAGTAGGGATACCATGTGGTCTAAAATATCTCAACTCATTGTGTGTTTCAGTGATTTGACTGGGGTGTAATGTTGTATTTGAGATTCATTGGACCATTCCAGATACTGTATTGGGTCAGAAAGGTGGTGTACCACTTCAACCTACCACCATAGTTAGGCTAGGTACATGATTTTTTCCATGTTTCACAATTGAGAAGGTATGTATATGACCCGTTGAATGTTATTGACTCTATAGAGATGAACATCAATGTTGAATATACCTTTACTGAGTACCCTATGGAGATCAAAGAACAGTAAGAGAAGATCCTTTATAGGTAATAAATTCCCTTGGTGTGTGTCTAGTGGAAACATGAGAGTCTTAATGAAAGTATATAGGATGGGGAGACCCAGATTCGAGACCAATGTCATCATCTTTTCAAGTAGGATTTTGATTTTTTCAAGTAAAATCCTTGAGTTGGGGAGATTTTAATTACTTTTTCCATTTTAAAATTTTGGAATATAAATAATAATATTTTTGGAGATATATTCTTAGTCAGTGCAGGATTATGAGGTCCGAAGAGGCTAAGAATTGATATTATATAACTATTAAATATATTGATATCATAGAGGTGATGTTTTTTTGTAATAATGAAATAAATCATAAATGATGTCTCGAATTGGAAATCGAAGACTTCCATTGACTTGGAAATGCAGTTTTTACTATTGGAATGACATAATCCTTATTAGTTTCATGTTTTTAGATAAAAGTAGCTGTTGGTAAAAATAATAAAATAAATCAATTTATTAATTTGTTTCATTTTATTTTGATGGAATGAACTAATATCCTCTATAAACACAAATTTATTCGAGAATATCTAGGGTTAGCTACATAAACCTATGATTCGAAAGGAGTGCATGGAGGAGATCATAGAAAATAATAGTGGGATCAAGGAATGGATAGGTACTAATAGGTTCATCTATGCCAATAGAGAAATGGATCTCACCAATGATGATGACACATAACCATTCTTCACTAAATTTTGATCTAACTTGAGGTAAGGTGTTTGATTTTTAGGGTTTAATTACCCATTTTTTCCCTTTACAAATTTGAATAAATCAACTAACGAATTGATTCATGGGTAAATCATGCCTTGCAGTCACTAATAAAAAAACATTCTATTAATAGCGCTGGTATGTATCAGTGCTAAATAAAGTGCTGATAAATTTAATCTTTTATCAGTGCGTTAATTTTAGCTCTAATAAATGGTATTCTTTACAAATAGTTTATTTTTAGCACTGATATAGGGTATCCTTAATCAGTGCTTTAGTTTCAGCACGGATAAAGGGTATCCTTTATCAGTACTTTATTTTTAGTGCTGATTAATATATACATATATATAATTAAATAAATCAAACACAAATACTTTTTTATTAAAAACAATTAAAATTTTTATTAATTAAATAATTATTGATAAAAATGAATAGATTGATGATACATTATTAATAAATAATCATTTTATTAATTAGATAATTATGATAATTAATGTTATTAAATTTTATATATTATATATATATAAATATATCAATTTATATAAATATGATTTATATATTAAAAAATATTTATGCACATTATATTAAATAGTCAAATGGTTTTCAAATAATGGTTTATCATTAAAAATTAGTATGAATTAAAAATATTGACTATAATTGTAATTTACATGATATATAATTGAATGTCATTTGATTTTTCAATTTATCATAAATTAAATGTGTGTTATATTGATTTTATATATACATAAATAGTGAATTTTTATATGAAATGTACACACACAAAACTTATCCATTTTTTCAATATTTTCAAAGTGTGATTATTCTTAATTTATTCAATTTCAATCAATTTTAACATAGATACATGCACTTAAAATGAGATATTCATTAAAAATGTTAAAAATATATTTGTTAAAAAATATTTAAAAACAAATATATTTATAAATGTACAGTCACTATATTTATACAATTATATGTTTATAATTATAAAAAAATTTAAAAGTAATTATATAACTATCAATATATAATTATGTATATTTAACTAATTATTAAATTTATAATAAATTTACTTTAATCATGAAAATATTTTCTAAATTTATATTTGCATATATTTATTAAATATATATGTATAATTTTATAAATATATATGACATAAATAATATTTTAAAAAAATACTTCTATATTTAGAAATAAGGAATTTTAAAATTACAATAAGTATATCTAAAAATGAATATATTTACTATATTGATATTTATATATATTTATTAAGTGTTAATTTTTTTTTACAATTTTTCATTTGAATTTATAATTATAAATCTTTTAACAATGCTTTTGTAATAAGCGCTGATAAAAGAGTCTTTATTAATAATTTTTCCATACTGATATAGATGAGGATTTATTAGCGCTCTACTTTTAGCACTGATAAATATCAGTTTTATTAATGAAAATAATGACAGAACATTATCACTACTAAAAAAGCACTGATGAATATTCCTTTTATCTGTGCTTATGTTTTAAGTGCTGATAAAAGTGTGATTTATCAGTGATTATTAGTAAGCCCTGATAAAAGTGTCCTGATATATTTTAATAACCCTAACCATTTGCGAACTCATTGTGATATGAGAACATTTATATAGAACCCCCCTTTACTGGTGCTCCTCCTCAGCAAATCGAAGCTTAAATCACACTAGTCAACTATTTCTCGTGCTCCAGTTGCACAAAAATCTCATTGAAAATTTGGTTTTTAATTACAGTTTCGATGTGGATGAGGTATCAAATCACTTTTTGAAAATTTCTCCACCTGAGGTATGTGGTTACATACCCTAAAAATTATAGATAATTTAATTTTCTCTCATGGTTAATTTTTTCATGCCCTATAGATTAATTTTGTGGTGTAAACTTGTTTTAAAAATTATTTGACATTCATTTTTGTTGAAAATAAAATTTCTAAAGAGAAATTGTTATGTTTATATATAGGAATTGTTGTAAAAAATCAGTGGAAGTTTTCAGTTAATTGTTTGAGTAGTAAAAAATGTGTTCTCATTTGTGTTTAAGGTGGGAATGTGTTGAAAAATGATTTTTTATTGGAAATGGATCATTTTTTGGCATGCTAGTCTGGTTGTGTGCTTTTTTGTATGAGTTGTGAAGTGTTTAAATAATAATGAATTTGTTCTGGAAATGAGATTTGGGTTGTGGAAATGGTTTATTAAATGGTGTGAGTGATGAAAAATGTGTTTTCAAATGGTTTGGAATTCTTTGTGTTGGGTTTGGGTTTTATAATAGAAAAAGGCTATGTTGGGTGTGTGTGTTTTAGTGTGGTATTATGTGAAAGGGTTTTATGGGTTTTTTGAATGGTGAAAATCATTTTTTCAATGGCGCATAAACGTGGACAATTTTTTAATTAGTTATTAAATTAAATTAACATACTTTTCCATGTTGAACATGTTATAGGCCTTTTTAATGTAAATTGTAAATTGTTTTAAAGGATGGAAGACATGTTTTGAAAATAAAAAGGGGAATTTATATAGAATTGGTTTTGAATTGGTGTAAACAATAGTTTTGTTAATTAGATGTGTTCTATAAATTAGCTAATGGAATTGTTAAATAATATAAGTGTAAAAAAAAATTTTTGATGAGGTTATGTAGTGTGATTAATTTTAATACTATCAATTTCATGTGAAGTTGGGTGTTCTTTTCAAGTAAAGCCTTATGACACCTCTGGGGGATATTTTAGAAAATAGGATAAATAAATTATTAATATACATAATAGGTGTGAGGAATGTTTTTGAAATTATTTGGTGTGTGTGTATATTCAAATGGGTTTTCTTGTTCAAGTAGTTGCACACTATGTGTACTTTGTTTGGCATGACTTGTGTTTGTAAATGTGATGTTTTAGTGACATGTAAATGTGAAACATGATTGATAAAAAAAAGGGAATCCTAGGTAACCGGGTAACTTGATTGTGTGGTTTAGGGAATCTTGATGTTTTCATTGTAAAATCATTGTCCATAGAATTAATTTATTATTTCATAATTTTGATTAATTAATAAATTTTTATTATTACTCACATAATAATTACTTTCTTATACAGGTGGATTTTTTTTTGAGTTGGGATGCTCTATTCAACTTTCATGCTTCTTCTCCCTTAAAATATATTCACCCATGTAGTGGTTCATTTTTCACTTTCTTTTAAGTTACCTCCACATCCGTTGTATGAAGAGGAACAATGCTACCTCTACTCAATCACAGAGGTAATATTGATGTTTTCATATTAAAATAATTATCCATAGAATTAATTTGTTGTTTCATATTTATGTTTAATTCATTTCTTTTTAGTATTACTCACATAATAATTTTTTTCTTATTAAGGATGATTCTTTTGTTCGAGTTGTGGTTCTATATCCAACTCTCATACTCCTTCTCTCTTAAAATCTTTTCACCCATGCAGTGGTGTAATTATCACTGTCTTCCATGTTACCTCCACTACCTTTGCAAGAAGACCAGTGAAACTGCCTCTGCTCAATCACAGAGGTAATCTTGATGTTTAAATAGTAAAATCAGTATCCATATAATTAATGGATTGTTTCATATTTATATTTAATTATTTTATTTTTAGTACTACTCACATAATATTTTTTTATATAGGAGGAAATTTTTTTTTTATTTGGGGTGATCTGTCAAACTTTCATGCTTCTTATCCCATAAAAGTTTTCACCCATGCAGTGGTGAATTTATCACTTTCTTTAACATTACATCCACTTCATTTACATGAAGAGAAACGATGCTGCCTCCACCAAATCACAAAGGTAATCTTGATGTTATCACAGTAAAATTATTTTATATATAATTAATGTATCTTTTTAAATTTATCATTAATTTATTTCTTCATAGTATTACTCACATAATTATTGTTTTTTCTACAGGTGGATTCTTTTTTTTGAGTTGATATGGTTTTTTCGAAGTATCTCTTGTAGTGTTTGTAGTTCGACAATAAAAGTCAATGGAAAGCGTGGTAATATTGATAGTTATAATTGTTCTTGAATGTATGTAATAATTTTTTATTTATGTAATTGTATAAAACATTTTTTAATATCTAAAATAATTTTTTTTTTGGTATTTTCATTGTAAATTTCATTTCATTTAAATTCTCTATTGGGACTTGTTTATGTTGATATATCTAGTGTGTTTTTGGTGATTCTGGTGCTGCGTTCTGCTGGTGTGCTATTACAACATACTATAGTATGGAATTTTATCAGCACTTTTAAAAGCATTGATAAATAATACATTTAGCAGTGCTTCTACATCATTGAGAAAGAACACATTTATTAGCCCTTCTACATCTCTGATAAAGAGTTATTTTAGCGGATCATTAAGTATCCCTGATAAATGTGTCATTTATCTGCACTTTTTATTGGCATTGACAATTGTCCCATTTACCAGTGTTTCTTCAGTGCTGATAAAATTCCCTGGCTTTTAATGTCACTCACATTATTAGAAGATTTATAGCATTGATAAAGTCCATTTATAGCATTGTTAAAGGCTGGTTTTGTATTAGTGAGGTTCCATTTTATATTCTTGGGATTTTGGGTAATTGATATTGTTAATTTGTTACTCTTATTTTTTCATTATAATTACAATGAATCAATTCCAACACTAAAAAGGGATGAGGTTTGTTCCCCATCTTTTATTTGATCATTTCTTCACAAATTTTTTTCTTGTTCATCATCGACATTCCCTTTGGTTAAAGAGTAAAATAATTCCTGATATTTGAGCATTACACGATTTTTCAATGAAAAAATGAATTGATACATTGCATTTAGGGTCATTTTTGAGGTGTTATGATGATGGAGGACCATAACATCCCCCAAATATAGCACAATCTCATGTATCCAAAATAGGTTTGTTACGAAATCTCAAGCACGCCTCCCTATATGTGAGAGGATACTCACTGGTTGCGGCGGTGAGAAATTTATAGTGGGGAGACTATACCGTAGAGTATCAAGTGTCAAAAAAGTTGAAATCATATATAGAAAAATTAAATTAGAGTATAAATATAGTGTAAACTAATAATAAAATAAAAAAAATGAAATGAATAATAATAGGAATAATTTAATTATATGATGGAATGTAACTAAATGTCATGATAGAAACAATACAAGTAAAAGACTAGAATACTCAAATAAAAACTCAGAGTCCCCACTCCCAAATCCAAATATGGTCCTTCCTTTAATGTCCGGCCTATCCATTAAGAAAACAGTCACAGAAATGTTCCTTTTCCTTTGTACAAACATACATCCACATAATTTACTCATGTACTAAACAACAACCCAAATTGGGTGTTGGTATAACCTAGTAGGTCGACACCACCATGTCTAGAAAAACCATACCGATAAGAAGTGTATGTAATAAAGTTATAAATAGGTTTATTAATTAACTCAAAAATTAATAAAATACAATGAAAAACTTCTTGGATCCATGCTGAAATTTTTTGATCATATCTCATGACCATGATAACCACAACCATATAACCAGAGTATGAATGACCTGCTTTAGCTTCATGCAAGAATATCTCTACAAATGTCTAAAAAACATGTTAACCACAAAAATATAACCATTTTATAAATAACAAACTTTAGAATTATACTAAAATATCTTTGATCATGTCTCAAAAAAATACCAACCACAACAATATAACCATACTAAAATCACAACAATCCAGCTCAAATACTTATGATAATTATAACATCCTAGTCAAATAACTATTAGAATTAAATATTGGGACTGGTATGAGAATGCTCACAATAAACATTATAACATGGGACTAGTCCAAGCCACCTCAATATCAGCATTACAAAATATAATTTTGAATGTTCCCAGGCCATGCCTGATATATAATCATTTTATCAAGGAATGCATGACATGTCTAAACAATGTGGATATCACTGTATTACATCATAATAATTAATGGTTAATTATATTAATTACCATTTGTCTTTTAATTACCACATTCATTTATATAGAAAAGGATCAACAATTAAAAAAATAATCAATAAGACAAAACATAAAGTTTCTATATCAATAAATCACCCATGGTATCACGTAATGATAAAAATACTTTAATACATTATCCAATTCAATTATATTCAAGTATCTATCTCTAAATAGGTATCCATAAGCTCGGTAAATAACCAATTGAATCCAACACACTCGAAAGAATAATATAATTTAGTATTTAATTAATTTTCTGCATTTTTAATTTGGCACAATCACAGTACTCCATATACTTGGAAAATATCAACCCATATGATTAAGATTTATACCCCTACCATAACTATTAAAGAATGAAATGATTCCAATGGGAAAATCCCACATGGAAGAATGTGTAGATGATAAAAAATAGGTTCCTATATCAAAACAAATTAGGATCAAAACAAAAAATGCACAAGTTCATGTGATTTCACCATAATGGTTAGAGAACAAAGGATGTGTAGGGAAAAACCTATCCAAAACCTCTTACTAGTGATTGATCATATTCTTTCAGTGTTCGGAATGTAGGTTGGCACTCCAAAATTTCCAAGAGTATTCCCAATGTTTTAGAGGAGAAATGTATAGGTGAGATGAAAAAAAATTCATTTGTACATCACTGATAACATATGTACTCAATCATTAAATTATTTTACCATTTATACCCATGATAACACTTGACCCATCTATAATTGAAATCCATTGATTACATATATCCTAAATCATTAGATCATTTTCCTGAATAAAGGCTCTCTTCCTCCAGAAAATACTTATCCACCATGGCTCAAATGAAAAAATCAAAAAAGGAAAATACCTAGAAATGGATGAGATCTTACAACCTCCCCAACGTATAACAAATCATACCCATACTACTCCAAGAATCACTGTGGGGTCTCAGAAAAAATTCTTGCCACTCTGTTCACATATCTGACTCCCTCTCCATGATATCCTCCTAAACTCACCCATGTTATCACCACACTTGAAAAAAAGGTATATTCCTTCATCAAATATATTTATCATTAGGATCCGCAAACTATATTGGATGGTCCTCAAAGGATGTATCAACACATATCTCAAAGTATGATTTGTATATTACACAGGAAGGGATAAGATAATATCTCTAAAGTTGTAACACATGAAATACACCTTGTATGGAACTATATCACTATGTGGGGATAAATGGTATACCCCTAGATCGATCCTATCCACTATCTCAAATGGAACGACAAACCAGGGCACTAGGTTTTCCTATTTCCTGATACGTTGTTCCCCCAATCTAGGTGACACTTGACGGGAAAAATAATTAACAACCTTGAATTATAGAGGTCATCTCTCATGTCCATCCTATGATTTCCACCAACTATGCATGGTTACCAACCACTTTATGATCAACTAAACCTGCTCAGATTTATCCTATACAAGACTAGGCCCAACAAGTGTTGACATACCTACCTCTAACCAACAAAAAGGAGAATGAAACAACCTGACATACAGACCCTCAAAAGGTTCTATTTGGATTGATGACCGGAAGCTATTATTATTTGTAAAATCCATAATTTCCATCTGTTTCACCCATAAACCACTAAAATCCAAAACACAAGCTCATAAAATATCCTATAAAATTTAAATTTTCCACTCATATTTTTCATCAATACAAGGATAATAGGATGTACTTAAAGGAACCTTCAATCCCAAAAACATCTAAATACCCTCCAATAAATGCGATGTGAAATGGTGAGATCTTTATGAAATGATACTAATTGGATCATCATGTAACCGAAACACCTCACACACATAAATACTTCTTAGATCCTTAACCACGAACATCACATTGGTAGGTAATAAGTGGGACTCTTTTATTATTTAATCCAAAATCTCCAAGAAAACATCATTCTTATGGATTTTATTAGGTAATCCTATAATAGGGTATTTCATTAAATAATACCATTTCCACTAAGGAATGGAAAAGGCTGAAAATACCAATTATGAAACAAAAATATTGTTTATATAAATCACGATACATCACGATACATCTTTTTCAAACTAGGATATACCACCCATCAAGATTTATGAAACACTTTCATCAGATTATCATACAATCCCATAGAAACCCATACTTGGCCCAAAAAAGAAGAGAATTTCCACTAAATAGAGACCATACAAATGGCATCTCCAACTATATAATTTATCTCTCATAATGTTTCTCTCTAGATTAGATAACTACTCAATATTTATATGGTTCAAAAGAACATGTATAATAGATGTCAAGGTCAGATCTACTCATAGATAAGACTCCTGAAATTCCAAATGCATGTCTATAAAGAGGGCCATTATCTTACAGTCTTCGCCATACTCAAGTACTACCTATATTTTCATCTATCAAATCAATGCATCAGCTACAACATTACCCATTCATAGTTTATAGTCTAACTCAAATTCAAATGACTATAGATACTCAACCCACATAATTTGTTGAAGGTTCATATCTTACAGAGAAATGATATACCTAATGCTCTTGTGGTATTTGTATACCACAAACCTCTCCCCCATGAGATGGTGTATCCAAAATATTAGGGATTATACCACTATTTATAACACTAGATCAAGAGTAGGGAAATTACTCCCATGTGGTCTCAGCTAACTAGAGCTATAAGAAACCAATCAATCTCCCTGCGTCAGAACTACTTCGAGTCCAACTCAAGATGTGTTATAGTACATGGTATATGAATTACCATGAAGAGGTAAAATGAGGATAGGTTTTGAATTTAGAGATCCTTTTAGATCTATAAAATTTCTTTTATAATCATCAGAACAAACAAACATCAGCCCTTTATTAGTCATCCCAGACATATGTTCTATCTAATGAGAGAAATCCTAGATTAAACACCAATAATATCGTACTAAACCCATAAAACTATGAATCATGATAATGTTCTTGTGCTATTCCCAAGATACCATGATGGGAATTTTCTCAAGGACTATTTAAACTTCTTCCTCTGTTATTACATGGACCAAGAAGTGAACTTTATTAATCTAGAAACTAAATTTGGGTTTCTTTGCATAATGTTTATTATTTCTTAAGGTAATATAGAGCATGTTAAGATGTTTTGAATGATAATATTATAACATGGAGTACACTAAGATATCATTGACAAAAACCACCTCAAACTGATCTAGAAAAGGATAAAAGATCCCATTCATCAAGGCCATGAATACTGCTGGTGCATTAGTCAATCAAATCAACATCACCATGATTTCATACAAGCATACCTTCTCCTAAAATTAGAATGATGTATGTATATTGGTATTACCATTAATTTATGGTAACCTAATCTCTAATCGATATTGGATAAGATCTTATCACCCCACAATTGATCAAAAATACCATAAATGCATAGAAAATGATACTGGTTCTTGACCGCCACCTAGTTCAACATATGATAATCTATAATTAAGCACAAAGACCCATAAGAATTACTAGGGGAGAGAACTGGAGTACCCAAAGGAGGTGTAGTAGGCCATATTAATCCATTAGATTCTAGATAATCCTACTGAACATTAAACTCCTGATGCTCAGTTGGTTCTATTCTGTAGAGAGTGATAGAAACTGGCTTTAGTCCCAACACCAACACGATCATGGACTAAATCTCCTGATCGTGTGGTAATCTATATAAATCATTATGGAAGACATCCTAAAAATGGTATACCATTAGAAAAAATAATATTTCAACCTTACACCTTACTCTAGAGAAATTTCGGCTATATTGGTTTTGAGACAATCCAATCTTCATTGAATTGGTCATGTATGACCAACCTAAAGATCCCACTCACCTTGGTGAGAATGGTTTCCTCCATCTAGAGATATAAAGGTAACTATCAATTGGTAATAGTTGATATGACCTTAGTATATAACAAACCAACCCATACCAAGAATTAGTTCAAAGCCTATCATTTCCAACATGAATGGTTCCCAAAAGAAATAGTAACCATAAATCTCTAAAGAACACCCCTTTCAACATTTGATATTCTCTGATCATGCTCCCAACGGTGTGTCGAGGGTCAAATCACAGTCCAATAAATCTGACCTCAAAAGGTTTTCAAAATGAGTAGAAATAAAATAATGCGATGATCCAATATCAAACAAAATGTATGATAAGGTAGTTTATATACAAATCGCTTCTATGAATGTAGATGATCCAATGTACATGATGGCCAGAGTAGTCCACATAATGTGTAGTTACGTGTCCCTCTACTATGGGATCTTGTCTAACAACCAAGAGTTGTTTTTCCTAGATGGTACTATTACACCTACACTGGGGTACCATGTCCCATGCTTCATCTTGAATGACCAGTTAAACTCCATCTAATATCTTTCTAAGGGGTAGTTATGCCCTTTCTAAATTCATGTTCTTGTTTTAATCCCCTTCCACTATTCAACAATAGAATGTTTTCATAGAACCTATGAAGATGGATTAGTCTTATATAGATGCTTCACTCAACAATAGGGTAAGGACACTGCTGGCGCTTGTGGGAAAATGTTCCACACTGATATCCCTACAATTGAACACAATCATGAAATGGTTCTCCACTGACTTGATTACTCTTCACATTACTACCTTAGAAAAAACGTTCATATTGAAACTTCATGAAACTCAATGAAGAGCTCCTAGTTCTTCCTACTATAATAATCTGACCACTTTTTAGGTCCTCTCCCAATTACCTTCTGTGATGAGTTCATAGTTTTTTATATACACAATATTGCTTAAAAAAACATCCACCATTAACCAAATCTCAAAATAAAGACCATCCTAAAAACTTCTCACCCTGGATATATCATAAGATTCGAAATATGGCACAAAGCACAACAAGTCAATGAAATTTCCAGTATAGTCAAGCACTGACATGCCCTCCTACTTCAGATGTATGAACTCATGATATTTTTCATCCCTCAACTTCATGGGATATAAATGGATTAATAATTTTATCTTGATGTACTTCTTAGCTAGCACATCATATTTCCTATCTTTCTACAAAATATCCCACATGTTTTTGGAAGGTCCATGAAGTATATTTGCAGCAATATTTATCCTCCCATATGTAGGTTTCTCAAGATAGTTTATGATCATCCAGACAGAATCTATCCATAACTCTACTCCTTGGGGTCATCCTTCCCCAATAAATGTAGGAGGATGACTTATCTAAAACTCTCATAGTCAACTCAGACATCAGAGTCACAGTATGACCAGTCTCCCCTTCCATAGATCACATGACCATTAGGAAGATGTCGTGAAGATGACAAACTATATGATCATCCAGAACTAAAAGAATATTGGGTTTAACAATGTTAGGAGTGAATTTATTTCCACTATCCTAACACTCAAGTCAAATATTCCAAGGAGGTATTTTCTCTACAAGAAAAATTCACACCTTAAAATACGAGGAACAAAAATGTCAACCTCAAATGGTGACTGTTATAGAGAACCACTATATCATGGTCTCTATAAGCATGGATAACAAGTGCTTTAGCTTGAAATGTCAGTTAATTTAATTTATCAGTTATAATGTATATCTCACATCATAGTTCAATTGGAAAGTAAATATCACATGAGAATAGATAAGTCTCTATCATGGACAATGTAAGTATATATATATATATCCCTATGTGCATATTATGATTCTTGCATACTCACCTCATGCCATACAAGGCTATGAGTAAAAATATCAAGAATCAATAACGTCACATAATAATAACCTCACAAAACATGTAAATAACCCAAGGTGAAGGAACACTATCTATAAGAAGCACAAAGTACAAACAACAATCCCATTTCTGAGAACTCATATTTTCCCCCATACTTGGGTTAGCCACTCCCATGCACAAGCTCATTACAAAGTCTTAACACATCCTATATCCTTTCCACATTTCACAAATATTAAATAAATATAAAAGGAAAGAAAACATGCTCCTCTGATACCAATTTTTAATGTCCCAAGATCTGACACTATCTCACATAGACTAAAGTGTTGGTTATGAGACCTTATCATGCCTCCAATTCACAGGAGGCTTCTAAATACCAGTGAGGGTGTGAAATTTATAGTGGGAGACTATACCCCCTAGTATGAAGTGTCATAACTATATAAGTAATCTATATAAATGAAATAAATCAGAGTATAAATATTGTGGAAACTAAGAATAAAATAAAACTGAATAATCCAACAAGTAATATAGGAATAATGTAATAGCATGCTTTAATTTAACCAAATGTCATGCTAGAAACAATACATGTAAAATAATAGAATACTAAAATAAAGGCACAAATTCCCTAATCTCGAATCCCAATTTTGTCCCGCCCCCAAACTCCAAACCATCTTGCTAGAAAAAAAAATCTATAGTAAGGTCCTTTTCCCATGTCCAAAACTACATCTACATAATCTACTCATGTACCAAAAAAGGCCCAAATATGGTGTGAGTAGAATTCAGAAGGTTAAAAAAAAATGCCTAAACAAACCATTCTAATAATAAGTGTATTAAATATGGAAATAAATTGGTTTATTAATCAATTCAACAATTAATAAAATAAAACTACATCCCTCTTTAGCCCAGTTCTAGAATATCTATGATCATGTCTCACAACAATTCCAACTAGAACCATATAACCATGGTATAAATATCCTGTATTTTAATCATGCCAGAATATCATTGAGTACGTCACATGATCATGTCATCCACAACCATATAAAAATGGAATACATAACCCACTTTGATGTTATCAAAGAATATCTCTCAGCATGTCTCATGACCATTACAACCACAACCATATAACCATGGTATAATCACAAAAATCTGGGTCAACACCCTATAAGCATTACAATATCCGAGTCAATGCCTTATAAGCATTATAAGATTGTACTGGTTCGACCCCACTCACTATAAGTATTATAGCATGGGACTAGGAAAATCACACTCAATATCAACATTACAACATATAAGTGCTCATAATATATGGCCATTCCTAATATATAATAATTTCATCAAGGAACATAAGACATTTCCAAATAGTATGGATATCACAATGTCAGATCATAATCCTCATTCATTAATTATTCAAATTACCATTTTTCATTAAATTACTAATTTCATTTATATCAAAAATGATTAAAAGTTAAATAAATAATAAATAATCCAAAACATAGGGATTATATATCAAGAAATCACCTAAGGACTCATGTGATGCTAAACACAATTTAAGACATTATCCAATTTAATTATATTCATGGTCCACTAACCAAAAGGGTATCAATAATCCATTTCAAAAACCAATCGAATCTAATAGAATCCAAATAACAATCCCATTAATTAATTAATTAATTAATATGAATATTATGTTTGATCAATCACAATATTTCAGATACATAGTAGATATCAAATAATTGGGTTATGATTTATACCCCCATACCTTTACTGGAGAAGAACACAACACATACAATAGAAAATGAACATGAGGGAAAAGATAAATATGATCACAAAGTGGTTCCTAGATCAAAACTAGTCAAGATCAAAACAAAAAATGACCACAGTCAAGGGACTTCATCGTAATAGTTATAGAACCAAGGAAGAGAAGAGAAAACCCTAACCAAAACCACTTTCCCTAGATTGATCATGTTATTGGAATATCTGAATGGTAGGTTGGAACTCCAAAATCACTTGTGGGATTCCCTAGGGATGATAGGATGATGTTTTAGGATAGGTGAAAGAAAATTCATCCACACAACATACTTTAATACAGTAGGTTGGGGAATTACATGTTGTGTAATGTAGTTACACATCATGTAATTTTTTTTAATCAGATACACCAAAAAACCATATCCTTGTATTATTGTTATTAAAAACACTTGAAAATTATTAGAAATTTAATCCATTTACATGGCGTATAAATGTTCTCTAGATTGTTTTCCATCCCACTTACTTATAAAAAACCCTAACCCCTTTAAAGCTTCTAAACTTACCTAGAACATATGATAATATTTGAATCAATTATTTCAGACTCCATTGATAACATATATCCCCAATAATTACATCACCCCCCAAGTCTATTTTTCTCTAAACAAGACTCATCCAGCAAGTCTCAAATGAAAAACATAATTAGGGACCTAACTAAAAAAGGTGAGATCTTACAGAGATGATTAGAGGTAGAACATGAGAAGATCATGGTTTCCATTTTCTTAGTATGGGGAATGATAAAAACATATTGTGATGGAAACTAATTATCATGTGGTTTGGATGGCCATAATATGTCTAATAGTGACATATGGGTGTAGATGGATTGAGATCCATGTTAATCAGTGAGATTGGTTTTTGATTTGGGGGCAATAGTGGCATGGACAGAAACTCGTGAGTTCTATGAACTTTCTAGAAAAAGTTTTGCAACACCAAATATATTCTGAAGAACACATGTGGTGTAGTCCCCCTTCTACGATGATAAGGTTTATAGGAAGGGAAATGTATCACCCTTCTTGTGACATGTGTCACACTCTAGGTGATCTGGTTCTAGAAGCTCAACATGTACCCCAGAGGGTACACAAGTATTGACATGAATAGACACACAAGCCAAAAAAAGTACCTGAGTACCACTCTATATTTGGACATTAATAGGTACAAAAACATGACCCTAAGTACACATGCATGACAAGATGTTCACGGGAGTAGTCTAGTGGAACTCTAAGTTAGATCCTAACCACTGTGGACAATGTACCACCAAATTAAATGCCTTGTATATGGAGGACTATATGCCGTTTGAGGCGATATGACATAGGAAGACTTGGGGTAGATGAGACATGTTGTATACTACCCAGTACACACCATGCACTATTTCTAGAAATGGTTGAGGTCCTCCATCTCTTTTTTTGAATGGGTATAGTTATGTATGATCCCTTAGTCCTTCCATATGTGGTTATAGTGCGAAATTATATTCTAAGAATTGTATTATGACCCCCTCTATGGTTTTTTTATCAGATAGTGTTATGGGTATCCCTAACTAAGGCTTAGGGTGGGATCCACTACATTATCTTATTCAATGTGTAGGGATTTTGGTAATGGTGTAACCACCATAAACTGGGCATCAATACCCTATATATAAGATTCATCCATTAGATTTTTTGTGCCTCCTAGAAATCGTGGGTGTGATCCCCTAACTGGGTTTTGAGATCATCAGAGTTCTAATGAGTACTGCTTGGGTGAGACATAATTAGAACAACCTCCCAAATGAGCACCATTCAGTGATATCATATATCGGGGAGTGATTTCTCCTAGATTAATGTTACTATGAATCCTTGAATATAATCCTATGGATGGTAGTGTCTAAGACCTCATTGAGAATTAGAGTCTTTATGAGTATGTCCAGGTTCATAGGGTTATCTTTATTTCTTTATCTCATATCCAGATTCAAATTACTCAGAGTTGGTGATATGAATACTCTTTATGCTTTATACTTATAGATTTTTGCAGTTTCCTACTTATTATTGTTATACTCACCCCTATATGGACTCTTCCCACACATGTCATGTCTTATGGAGATGAAAATTATTTTGATGGTGTCCTAGGAGGACTAGGACCAAGTGGAGTATAGTGAGATAAAATGATCATGGTTTGAAATGTTGTTATATTTGATAGTAGCCCCCCTCATTCTGATCATGTTGGACCTTTTTTTTTTACTTTTTAGTGGGATTTTATTTGTCCCTTTTATTTCTTTCTGTTACATTAATGTACATTGGTGTGAGATATATATTATGCTAAATCATGATATCATTTTTATTTACCTTTCATCATTTTATGAGTATTTGGAGATGTGTGTGTGAATATGTACATTGGGATAATTACTTCTGTGTGTGTGATATTCCTACTCAACACTGGTCACATACACCTTTCTTATTATAGGCGGGATTGGAGTGTCACACTCATCTTATCATTGGGTAAGAGGGCCCTAGTGGGTTGGGTCATGAAAAAGGATCATTTTAGTTCAATGTTTTAGAGAATTTGGAAAAAATATTCATATCAAACCCTTACAAGAAAAAGTAGGCGGTTCTATTCAATATCCATTTTCCAGAAAAACATGTTACATAAATTTAAACTCGTGTTTCATTAAAAACATGTATTCTTCTTTAAAGTTGAATCCCCATAGAATGAAGTAATACCTTTCTATCTTTCCATACTCATCATTAGGCCGCAATAAAATCTTTTGAAAACTTGGGATGAGAAAAAAAATCACTGTAAGTGAAAAAAATACAAAGAAACAAGTTTTTCCATTTTTAAATTATGTAATCCTCTATAAAATTTAAATATTTTTATATAATAATAATTGAGCTAAAATATTAATTTTCTTACTTATGAAATAAGATTTATTTCCAAAATATTTTCATAAAAATTATCATAAGAAATATTAAATGATAAATCATAACCCTGAGGATTTCTTATAAAAAATTGATACTCATGAAAACATTTTTCCGAAAAAACATTATTTTCATCCTTAAAAGTTCCATAAACATTACTGTAAACATAAATTCATTAACATAACTTAGAAAATCAAAATACTTACCTGATTTGGTTTTTGAAATCATAGAAAATCCATGAAGGTACCATTGTATATCATCATCATATAAGTCTTATATTAACTATTATGATCACTCCTATAAATGGAATACACTACTCAATTAATTACAAAATAAGTATATAGATAAAATAATCATTATCCATTATATTGGGTAGAAATATCAGGATAAAATGTTATCAAATAAAATTTAGAAGGACCATAACATACATAAAACAGAAATATAATTTCATTTACATTATAAAATATCATAAATTATTTTATTTAACACATATGTAGAAGCACTTTTAGGCTTAGAATTAAAATCCTTTTTCTTTGAAAAAATTCAAAAATAAAACAAAAAATAATAAGAAATAGGATATTATTTTGAAAAAAAATCAAACCATAAAGATTGATACTCTTAAATAATAATTTTTAAAATGGTGGAAAATCCTCTCATTCCATATATGTTATGAAATACTCATTTCACACTTTTTTAAAAATGTAAAAAATATCCCATTTGGAAAACATTAACAATTATTATTTTATTTAATTAAAAAAAATAGTAAAAAGTGATTTAAAATGGATTTAAAAATAAATTTACATATATTAATAACATGGAAAATATTTTCAGATAATAAATATATGGAGAAATAATTGATGAAAAACATTAGCAATTTTAAAACAAGGTTTTAAAGAAAAGATCATTACCCCAAGTACAACTCACCACGTACATACATTAAATCTAGTACAACAGAAATATATTAATTTTATAATTTATTAATAAAATTTTAAGGTTTATTAAATTCCCATTATCTGTTTTATTTTATTCATTACCATTCCTTATATATTTATTAAATTAGTTATGTCCATGTCGAGCGTTTTGAGGATGTTCGGTTCATAATCACAAAGTAACTTTAGTGTGTTGAGAAAAGCCAAAGGGTAAGTGGTTCCAAAATTTTGATAATATTAATCATTAAAAAATTATCATTTTTATTAATTCAATGAAATTTTATAATCATACATGAAATTGAGACATGGGAAAGTATTCACTTTTCTTTGTGGAGGTGGTAGTCAACAAGTATGGATGTGTGACACTTTCATTTTTAAATGGATGGAAGCGTAAGAAGGTAGGTAATAAATTATCTTTAAGAATCATAATTATTTTACTAATATCATATTTATTTATTTTATATATCATTTTCACTATCTATTTTACCTTATTATGGCAATATAAACACATCACTTCATGGAGGTGGTTGTACACATGTAAGCACAAGTGATGTTTCCATTTCTCAAAGGATGTAAACGGAGATGAAAGAGGGTTTTAAAAAAATCATATTAAAATTTAATTATATGTAACAAAAATATTTTATTACTTCACCATGGTTAAATAATATTTTATATAGGTATGATAAGAAATAAACATAAAACACTTTATTATTAATTATACCACTTGTTTGAAAAAACTCCCTTGTACCACACCTTAATCCATATTAATATGGAATTTTGGTGAGACCAGAACCCATAAGACATGGGGAGTAACGGAAGGAAGGTAATTTTTCATGTCTTCTTTGATTTATTGTTCTCAAAATATTGTAATAATATAGGATAAGAGGTTACCTTTTATAAGTAATGGGAGTGGAAAAATCGTAATGATTAAAAAATTAAAAAATATAATATATACAATAATCATTGCAAGTGAAAAAATAGAAATAATTTAAATGGAAAGAAATGATAATGTTTAAATACCTTTAACCAATAAAATTTATACATGTTAATGTTTCATTTTAAACCTTATTTTTGGTTTTACCACCTCATTAACCATTTTTTTCCTTAAACATGGTAACACAATTTTCAGTCATGAAGGGTTATACATTTATTTGTATGCTCAAAATTGGATAAAAATTGTATTTTTAGAATAATTTTAACCATTTACCATCACAACTATACTATTATTTTTTTATTTTTCAAACATTTAATAAAATATTGTTTCTCATAAAATATTATTAAATTCATATTTGCATTATTCATTTAATTTGGTTTCAAATACATAAGGATAGAAATATAATTGAAATATGAACACATTTAAAATTAATTATACCTTATAATTGCCTATTATTTTGGTCTAATACCACAATTAATCCACAAAGTATATTTTTGGTATTCATTTACCTTGATTTTATATTTCATTCACAAGAACCGCATCATTGTTTTTTAAGTGTTTAAGATAATTATATCATAATTAAAAATTAATTATAAATTATTATAATAAAATTAATTTATTAATATAATAATTTAAAAATTAGAACTGATACAAACTTCTTTCTGTCTCAATGAATATATATTATAGATATTAAAAGATAGAGTGTGACATTTTATATGAAATCTTTACTAAAAATAATATAATGATATATTAATAGTAAAGAGGCAAGTAATTTATTATTTTTTGAAAATAAAATATAATTGGTCAAAATAAACTCATAAAAGGAAATAAATAATTGTTATATTGATATTTTTAGGTCATATCCCATATTTTTAACCACATTTTACCAGTTTTCCCTTACTGATGTGGAAAATATTTACCATGATTACTATTCATAATTACAAAAAATAAGTGACATGTTTAAAAAATATAAAACCCATGAATAAATATATGAAATACATATTTAAATTTTCAATTTAAATTTTTGTAATTAATTAACATTATTATAAATTAGAAAATCCCAATGAAAAATATTTTTCCGAGAATTGTATTTTTAAGAAAAAAAATGAACTTATACCAAATTAAAATATTCTATTTATTATTATAAAATTATTTAGATTATGTTTAATAAAGGTATTATTATTTTATATCAGTACTAAATCCAAAATATAGTGGGATTTTAAAAGTACATTTTTAATGAAAATAAAATATAATTTTTCAAAAAACGACATTTTTCACTATTCACTCAAAAACATATTTTTGAAAAAACAAAAACTTAATCATATGTTTATTATGAAATGCTGATTAACAAATTGATTTCAAATTTTTTGGACACTCTTTATAGAATTTTAAGAAATTAAATTTACTATCCACGTGCAAAACAAAAGTAAAATGTGTCTTTGAAGAAGTTGTATATTTTGAGTCATAAAATGACTTTATTCTCATTAATTTCCCAATAAAAATAATTAAATGAATTTATATTAATTTAATTGAATATAAAAAATATATATATTTTATTATAATCACTTCTTAGTTGTGATAAATTTAATATATTAATATTAAAACACATTACACACATAAAAACAGTTTTATGAAAAATATCACTCTTACCTTTAAAAGATATTATCTTTATTCCTAACCAATTAATAATCCATATGTAATTGATTATTAATTTTATTATGGAAAATATTTCTACATATATTTCATAATATAGTAGTTTATATTCATAAATTTTAAACCAATTACTAGGTCATAATGATTATATTTAAGTAATAGTATAATGTTTGGGATCTAGATGCCACTCAACTAGTGACTAGTACCTGGTTGGCCAGATGGACTAAAGAACATTTCCCCAAATTCTATAGGTTACTGACTAGTAGCGAGGGCCTAGGGTGTGATAATGTGGAAACTATGCCCTCATTTGTAGAGGTTAACATAATGGAATAATAATATACAATAGAAAAATAAGTAAACAACATAAAACTAGAATAAATAGTGGAAGAATGATAAGATAAATAACCAATAATCATTCAATACTAATGATGATATAACATGTCACATGTTCTAGGAAGTCATCCAAATAAGTAAACTACAATAATACACAATATAAGTCTCAAAATCTCAAAAAAAACAAAAACACTAGGATGCATCGAAAGAATCGGATCGACCCCATTCTCTCCAAATCCGAAGTGGCATATCAAGTACCTATAGCAGGGCACATGCCCTAATCAACACCCACAATCATATGACCTGTTTGGTCCTAAAAGCATGACCTAAAAGGGTGTGAGACTAAATCTCTGTAGGTAACCACCAAAGGTATGTGCTAATCTGCCAGTGAAAATATATAATAGATAGTGTACAATAGTGAAAGAAGTAAATAGTAGGTACTTAAAAGTAGTCACACCATATTACATAGAAGAAAAAGTAAACATGTATAAGTGAAGACTGAATCCAAGCTTGTGCTTTGCCTCGGTAAATGCACCATAATCCATCCATTTCATTATTCAAGTTCCCTGATTTATAAGTATTTTTGAGGTCCGACATAGCCCTGATGAACCCCCATATAATAGCAACCATTAACTCATGAAAATGTAATAATTTATTATTTTTATCATTTTCAAATAGAGTCTAGCTGGGGTGTCTCTCAATGGATCATAGGTTCACTTGGCATTTTAAAATAATACTCAATGAGCTCACCCACCATATGTGTGGCTCGCTCATAGCCGTTACATAGTTAACCTCTTTAGCCTGTCCATTTCCTTTTAACTGAGAAAATGGTTCACCCTATGTATGTAATGTGAAATTAGTCACATGAGCCCGACCAGGTCTTTTAACTGAGATTGTGGCTCTCCCATTCCTAATTACCTCTATTTTATCATTTAATTACATTACACAATCCATCTCAAAAGCAACACTTGTGAGTTAAACAATCACATGGCCTTAATATAATCAACTCACTTGGGATTAGTATACATACCAACCAAAACTTGTAAATTAAACTATTACATCGTCTAACAAGGATAATTCACTTGGAGAAAACATAAAACAAGCCTATTATGTAATTCAAACAATCACAAAGCTTAACAAAACAATTATCTTAGGCGAAAAATTCATATAATGAGTAAAATATTATCATGAACCCATGAAATGGATTTCATGTCAAGAATCATAGGCGTTGTCGTCCACATGGCCATCCATGGGAAACACACCCATGGGGTGGCCATAAATCAAGGTTCAAAACCCTAAAATTGGTTTCAAAATGTCTAATCGATTACCTAATCATATATTGGAAAAAGAAAGATTCATTATTCAATCATGTGATACCCTAAAAGTGGCAACGTGACACCCCAACATATATAAACATTATGAAAATTTGCGAAAGGCACAATACCACCTACCTCGTACTCATACGACTCTCCCCATCCAGCATCGGGCTCTAATTCATCAGAGAAGAAAGTTGATCTAAAAAATGGACATAAATGCTTGAATGTAAATAAATAGATAAAGAGAAGAAAATAAGAAGAAGGGCTCAAGATGAATATAGATCTTACTGGGGGAATTCAATGCATCCAACAGTGTTCGAATCGGAGATCGGGAGATGAAACAGGAGGCAAAACTCTTTTTAGATCTCCTGGGAGCACTACTCATCGAAGGGGAGGTCCATATCTATCCATTTGAAAAAATGACATAATTCCCAACTTATTGATCAATAAAAAAGTACAATATGTGTATATGGGATTATATGCCCTGTCTGTATAGTTTTATGTCCTGACATTTACATGGTTGTGTACTAAGATTACATGTCATGCTGCCTTATATTAATGACATGTACCTATAAGTACACAGTGTGTAGTTTCCATTCACATTGGGTAACAGCCTGTAGTCAGCCCCTTGACCTATTTTCCACCATTTTCGTAAGTACAAACTAAAAAGGAATGATCCATACCTCAAGGGAAGAACCATGTTCTTAAAGAAAATCCCCCTTAAAGCAACTTGTCCATAAATTTCCCTTCCAATAGTGGTGAAGAAATATCTGAGAACAACTCTGAAAACTATGATCCTATGTCAGCATCCCTCTCCCAAGTCTTACCCTGTAGTCAGCTATACTACCATAATAACCATACCGAAGGAACATACCATCCACAGAGAACCTTCATGCTACAATCCACAATATAAATGGGATGCTCCTCAAAGGACATATGTTCCTGCAACTCCCCTTCCTTGGGCTGAATGGTGTGAGATGGGTCCTAAAAGTAACATCGCAACTAATAAACATGGAAGACATCATGCATAGCCTCGTACCTCTGAGGTAATAGTAATCGATAGACAACTGGCTTGACCCTCTCCATAATCTCTAATGGACTGACGTATCTCGATAGAACTTACCATATCTCATGATTCTCTTGTGTCCCAACCTCAGTGCAACAAGAAATAAAACTATTTCCCTGACCTCGAACTATAGAGGTCATCCATGGTGATCGACATATGATATCTTACAAGACTACATAGTATCCATCCACTTCTAAATCAACTGAACTTACTCAGAAGTCTCCTACACAAGGCATAGTCCCAGAAAAGCTACCTCACCCACCTCTAGCCAGCACATGGGTGATCAGCAAGACCTACTGTACAACGCCTCATAAGATTCCATATCTATAGTTTCCTGGTAACTATTATTGTAGGAAAATTCAACAAGGGTAATATTCTTCTCCCATGATCCCCCAACGTCTAGGATGAATGCTCACAAAAATGTCCTATACTACTTTTATCATATGATCTGACTGGCCATCAGTCTGAGGGTGGTTTTCTGTGCTTAGAAGCACCTGTGTACCTAGCTCCACATGAAAAATCTTCTAGAAATGAGACATAACGTATGAATACCTATTTGATATTATAGATCAAGGGACCCCATTAAGTAATACCACCTCACAAATATATAACTCCCCATTCTCAATTACACCGAAGGTCTCTTTGATCGGTAAGAAGTGAGTATCCTTCTTAAGTCTTTCAACCACCACCCACACTACATCATTACCTCAGGATGACCTCAGTGAACCTACCACAAAATCCATCGTGACATCATCCCATTTCCACTCTATAATAATTAACTTCTGTAAAAGCTCATTTGTCCACTGATGTTATGCATTCACCTGTTGACAGGTGGAACATCTCATAACAAAACCAGCCATCTCTATCTTCATACCCGACTACACAGCTCACGTACAGGTATATCATAGTAACTCTGGGATGCACTACCTAAGGTAAAGAAATAAACACACATTTCAAATCCTAAAATATGTCTAATAGATCCCAAACACATCCAAATATCCTCATGACATCATCATCACCTACCATCCAACCAGGAGGTGGATCATCACCAATTACACTCTCCCACTGGACTAGGCCCTCTGAATATGATAACTCTCTCATCATCACTCTATCTAGGAGGGTAGAAATTTTAGATAAAGAATAATGGAATGTTTTTCCCTTATTCTCATGCATCCCTAAATTCATCTTAGAGAATAACAACATAAGCTTCCACTCACTACTAGACACCAGCACTACCTGCATCTGAGTCCTCCCGCTTAGTGCTTCAGCCACTGCATTGCCTTTTCTAGGCATGTAGACAAGCTCTAAGTCAAAATACTAAAGGTATTCCATCCATCTTCACTACCTCAGATTTAGATCACACTGAGTAAAGAGGTACTAGAGACTTTTGTAGCCTGTGTACACCACAAAATGCTCTCCCAATAAGTGATTCCTCCAACAATGTTAAGCATGAACAACCAAAACCAACTTGAGATCATGGATCAGATAGTTCCTCTCATGTGTCCGGAATTGTCGAGACCCATATTAAATGATTCAACCCCCCTACAAAATCACTGCTCCCAACCTGATAACTAATGCATCGCAGTAAAAAGTGTAACTCCCACCAGACTCTAGAAAGATCAATATCTGCGCTAACAATAATTTACCTTTCAACACCATAAATCCATCTCACAAGAATCTGGCCACAAGTGCTTAAAACGCTTCTTTTTATAGGATTTAATTTGGTGCAGATAAGTGTGAGAAGTCCAATATGAAACACCTATTGTAACTAGCCATCCATAGAAAAATACACACCTCAAAGATGTTATTTGGATACTCCTACGTAAGTACTGCTCTCACCTTCTCTGGGTACACTGATAATCCGGTCTCTAAGATGACATGACCTAGGAAATGAATCTGATCCTTCCAGAAGTAGCACTTTGAATGTTTAGCATTCAACTAATTCTCTATCAGTATACTCAAAATAATCTCAAGATGTGTGGAATGTTCATGTTAGTTATTAGAATATACAAATATATCATCCAATAAAACCACAAAAAAAGAATCCAAGTAAGGATGAAACACTCAATTCATCAGTACCATGAAAACTAATGGTGCGTTCTAGATACTAAATGGAATAACCACATACTTTTACATACCATGCCTACTAAGAAATTTGGTACAAGGTATTTATGAAGATCAAACACATACCTAGTGATATCCGGACCTTAATCCTATTTTTGAGAACACTCGGGGTCCTCAATGTTAGTCAAACAGGTCATCTATCCGTGGAAAGGGACATCTGTTTTTAACTCTTAGTTGGGTCATTTTTCGATAGTCCACACAAAGAATAAGGGTAATATCTGCATCTTTTACAAAAAAGAATCGGTGAACACCATGGAGAATTAATGGCTCAGATGAAACACTTATCCTCCAATTCTTATAGTTTCTTCTTGAGTTTTTGAAAATCCTTCATAGCCATCTTGTAAAGAGGAATGTATACTAGTTTAGATCCTAGAACTAGCTAGATCATGGACTCCACCTCTCTCTCCATAGGTAACACTGAAAATTCATATGGGAAAACATCCCCGAAATGATCAACCATTGGAGGGAAATATATCTGATGTGTTCCCTTGTCATCTAGATATAAACTATAAATATGTGCTATCATCCCCCTTAACCCACAATTCTCGGGTGCAGCTTAACATTTGTGGACATCCCACTCTCCCTTGTGTAGAAACGATCCGACTTCTGGTGATGTAAAACTCACCATGCAGTGATGGAAAATTGACATTGTCTTGGAAGGAGACTAACTAGTCCATTATGAGTATGAAATAAAATCCTTTCATCTCTAAAACATAGATATCCCAAACCATGTGACATCCTCCAATTTCAAGGGGGAACTCCTTGCACTGCCACACACATAACATTCTATTCCCTAACAAAGTTTCTAGTTATATAATGCCATCGGAAGTAAAAACAAGGATCCCTAGGCTCTCCAAAATGGTTATAGATACGAAACTATGTGAAGCCCCCATATCAAAGAGTGCAAAAGATAAAATAGAGGTGACTATAATAGTACCTCTAATAGTAGAAGGCCCAGGATCCTGCTCTTGCTAGTTCTATTGAACTGTATAAGTCTGGCCTATACCACTTCCCAAAGACACTTCCTGGATACCTTGAGATGACCCACCCTATTGTCACTATGATCTTGGGGTTTGGTCCCCACGACCATGACTACTACCTCATCCTAAACTATATGATGTATTCCAGTTCTCGAACTGATGAAAAGATGTAGACTCTTCTCCTTAATATGAAGTTAGTGTAGACCCTCTCTCACTAGATGTTAGTGGAAACGACTTGCCAAAATGCAGTACGTGAACTATATTTCAACATGTTCGACACTCAATTGGTTCCATTAGGCACTGAGGTCTAGTATGACTTATTTTTCTGCACTAGAAGAACCACACCTGGCTACCCTAAGATATGTTCTGAGTACTAGATTCACTGCGTGTAAGCTTCTAACGACCCTTCTTGTTACTGATCGAAATAGTACCAGATCTCAATGTCAAACCACCCTGGATTGTGCTTCTAGATTCCATCAACTCTACTCAATAACCATATCATAGTTCACTATAATAGATGCAGTAGTCAGCTGGAAGATTTTCACTTGTGAGCAGATGTCGTACCTGAGACCATCCTTGAATCGCCTAGCCTTTGACAGATTGTTAATCATCAGAATATGTGAAAATAACTGGAGCTCAGTAAAGAGGATAGATTAATACATAACTGATAGAGAACCCTACTCCATATGCATAAACTGATGGGATTTATTGGCATTCAACATCTCAAGATAGAAGTAATCATAGAAGACTATCTACAAATATCTTTTTGCCATATCCTGCTGACACTCTTACGATGTGGTAACATCCCACCACCTCTTGGAAGAGTCATGTAGAATATATGTTGCGATATTGAACCTCCTCTTAGGACGAATCTATAGATTCTAGAATATTGATAACATGGCCTCTAGCAATGAATTTTCACCCTACGGCCAGCCTTCCCTTGAAAATTTGGGTGGATGCTGCTTTTGGAACACTCGGGCTAGTCCTTCTATTGATGTGGAATCTTGTGGTGCTCCCTAAAATGTTTTCATGAACCTCATAAAGCCTTCAAAGAAAAGTGTATCAGCACCTACGTCCGGAATAACAGCTGTTGCCACAACGAGAAATTATAGAGGGTCCACTAGTATCCCATGGCCTAACACCTCTGGGGTATGATCATCCCTACCCTCCTGGAATACTACTAGAGGTCGTCATGGTGGAATTTCTATGTAAATTACAACACATATTCCTTAGTATAAACTTATTTATCAAGGTACGTAGTTCATGAGAATAAAAACTAAACAAGAGAAGAAAATTTTCCAAAGTTTAATAGGTCGAGTACATGAAGTGTAGAGACCACATATCGTGTGTATCCACAAGGTCTTACTTAGGCATGTACTCCCACCATCCTAGGCATGTAAACATCCTAGGTACACAGATTTACATCCTACAACACATCATGTCCCTTTAAAATATCACATGCGCATGTAACTCTGTCTGCCTCGGTCATGTAAACGTCCTAGCTACATGATGTGTCATCCACAAACATGGAGTGTACTCTTGTTCTCCCTCTTGGATAGGTACTCCCACATGACCAGACTCACACAGTTTCTACCTAGGTAAAACTACATGGGTTGTACTTGCAATATATGATGTGTTCCTATCAAAACTCAACAAACTATTTTTTCTCTCGCACATCTGGTGACATTGTTAAAATCCACATGGTGTGTACTCATAGTACAAGACGTGTACTCAGAAATGTAATTTCTTCCCAAATAGAAGAAATCACGGCATGTGTTCATATGACCACACACCGGGTTGTTTTTGTTTCTAGATATTTGGCTTAAGAAACTTCCCCAGAACCCATACTTTTAAAAAATAAATAAATTCTGTGCCAAATTATAATCAGTGAAAGCCCATCATACAAGTGAATCAAGTATTGGAATCCATATAAAATTCATAACAACAAAATTTTTATTCCATGGCTGAAACATAATCTGCCAAATTCTGATCCAAGAGGTCCCATACTCCTTAGGGATAAAAATTTGGAATATATCTAATTCAACCATAACTCATATCAATAAACCTATCACAAAATAAGACATATCTATCATGGTATCTATCACTACATAATGCAATCAGTAATTATCTCTAAATGGAAAGACATGTGATTATAGAAGGTGCATATATTATGCATGAGATGTCATACCCTAATCTAATCAGTTTGTAACAAAATAGAACCCCAATGATATCAATAATAACCGGATAAATCATGCATTCTGCCCAACAGTGAAATCAAATCAATAATAATAGCTCAAAATAGAAACATCACAACTCAATTCCAGGTAATTTGGATTTTTCCAATACATGGGGCTGCTACTCCTGGGCAAAGATAATTGAAAAATTCTATTTCCTTCAAGTAACTTTCTAATTCCTCCAAATAGTAAGTCGAACTTGAATAAAAACTACTTGGATACCACTTTGTAATTTCCTAGAATTGGATGCCTCTCAAATGGTGCCCCGTACCCGGTTAGCCACATAACCTCAAATGCATTTCCCAAAATGCCATAGTCTACCAACTAGTAGTGAGGGACTATAGTGTGATAGTGGGGAAACTATTACCTAATTAGAAAAGTATAACACAATATAATAAAAATATACAATATCAGAAGTAGTAAAATCATACAACTAGAATAAGTAGAAAAAGACTGATAAGATAAATTACCAAGCATCATTCAATACCAAAGATGATTTGGCATGTCACATGTTCTAGGAAGGAATCTAAATATGTACACTTTAGTAATACACAATATAAGTCTCTAAATATCAAAAGAAAAAAAACAAAACTATGAATAATCACAAGACATGGCTCGGTCCCATACTCTCCAACTCCTAAGTGGAACATCAAGTACCTGTAGCAGGGAACTATCTCTAATCAACACCTGTAATCATATACTCTATTTTAGCCCAAAACCAAGACCCAAACAGGTTGTGAGACTATATCCTAGTAGGAAACCACCAATGGCCCATGCCAATAAGTTAGTTAAAATGTATAACATGCAATGTAAAATAGTTAAATTAGTACAAAATATGTACTCAAAATTAAGCACAACAGATGTCTCAAAAGACAAATTTAACAGGTATAAGTGAAGAATGAATCCAAGCTTGTGCTTTGGTTAGGCAGACGTTTCGTAAGTCATCAATTTCATTATGCAAGTTCCATGAATTATATAAAGTCATGAGGTCTATCCTAGGCCTAAACACCCCCGTATAATAGTAACCATCAACTTGTGACATATTAATCATTTAATCATTTGATCATTTGATCATTTTCCAATAGATTCAAGCCTTGGTATCACTCAAAGGATCCTAGTTTCCCTCATAATTTTAAAATAAGACTCATTGAGCCCAATCATCATATATGTGGCTCGCTCACGACCTTTACATTGTTAACATCTTGATCCCATCCATTGTATTTTAATAGAGACAATGGTTAACCGAAGGTATATAAGGTGCCATTATTCACATGATCCTGACCATATCTTTTAAGTGAGACTGTGGATCACCCATTTTAATTAACTCTTTTTATCATTAATTCAATTAAACAAACCATATCAAAAGAAAGAAATGTGAATTAAACTATCACATGGCCTTACCAAAATCAAATCATGTGGGATCAGTATACATAACAATAAACACATGTAAATTAATCTATTACATGGTCAAACAAGGATTACTCACATGGGGAAAACATATAACAAGTCTATTATGAAATTCAAACATTTAAAAGTTTTAACAAAACAAGTATCTCATATGCGAAATTCATATAATGAGCAGTATATTTTCAAAAACCCTTGAATGGGAGTTTTATTCAAGCCTCATAGGCACTCTCGGCCACACAAACATCCAAGGAAAACACACCCATGTGGTGGCCCTAAATCAAGCTTCACAACCCTAAACACGCTTTCAAAATGTATAATCGATTACTTAATCATCAATAGGAAATAACAAGGTTCATTATTCAATCAAGAGATATCCTAAAAGTGCGTGTGTGGCATCCCAACATATATAAACATCATGACAATTCTTGAAAGTCACAAGACCACCTACCTCGAACTCATATGACTCTACTCATCCAGTGTTGGGCTCTAATTCATCCTAGAATGGAGTAGATCTAAAAAAAGTGCATAAACACATGACCTTAAATAAATATATCGATATGATACATCTGGAAGAAAGGCTCAAGAGGAATTGAGATCTTACCATGGGGAATCCAACAAATCTGACAATATTCGAATTGAATATTAGATGATGAGATGGGAGGAAAAATACTATCCAGATCTCTTGGATGTGCTACTCATCGAAGGGGAGGTCTATTTCTATCTGTCAGAAAAAACAATGTTTTGCTCGACTTATTAATCAATAAAAAATGTCATGACATGTAAATAGGATTACAAACTATGTCTATACAGTTTTCTGGACCAACCATTACATGGTCGTGTATAGGTATTACATGTCATGTAGCCTTATATACACGGTGTGTACCTATATGTACAAAACATGTTGTTCTTAGTCACGTCGTCTAACATGACTATAGTTATCCCATTGACCTCTTTCCCCCCATTTTCCTAAGTAAAAACTGAAAATTAAATATCCATACCTTAAGGGAAGAACCAGGTTCTTAAAAATAGTATATTATGGTTCATTTAAGGATTGATGTTGGTACACCACATTCTATAAAACATATTATTTTTAAAAAATAAATTTTAAAAAAATTTGGTGTTTTATTATACCACCTGAAATAAATGTCATGCTTAAAATTTTATCTATTTCCCAAAAAAATTGATTATTTTTTAAAAATTATTTCTAGGGAGTGGAATATAAAAAATATGATCATTAAAGGAAAATCCCTTTTATTGTTTAAAAATAAATTTTTCTAACAATAAAACTATAAAAACGGATAATTAAACATCCTTTTGTAAATATGAAAATTAAAATATGAGGTATCTTAGAATAACACATAATCAGGTTCCTAAATAAGGATAACATTGTCAGGAAGTGAAAATATGGGCATGTAGTGGAAAAAATAATGTCCAAGGAATAATAAAGAGTGATATAGGACATGATAAAAAGAATGTTAATTACTATAAAACCATAAATCAATAAGTGAAAAATATGACCATAAGTTCATCATAAATAAAGGAAAAAGGATAACTTTATTTATTTTAGGACCCTTCTCCTAGAGTTGAGGGATTCTTTTACTTTTAAGATATGGAACCAGAGAAAATATACTTACATGATTTCATTCCATTCAATAAGAAACATTTCATCCTTAGGTATTTCTATAACCGATATCCACTTTCATATCATCTCTTACTTAAGATAATTAATATTGATGATGAATTTTTTCATATATGAAACACTTAAAATTAACTTTTATTATATCATTAGTTCCATAAAATTCTAATAAGTTATTTATCCAGTTTTTAGAAATTAACCAAAATGGATAAAGAAAAATAAGATAATATTAAATATGAATAAAAAATCAAACATCAATATCAAAAATCACAATAATAAAACCCAAATTTCATAAAACATCATTCCATATATAACTAATATTGAAACCCTTCATGACATTCCCCTCCAAGATCAAAACCCAAAAATCAGAAATATTGGATCAAATATTCTTCGAAGATCATCTTAAATTTTTTCATCAAAAAAAATTATTCACCCATGAAGTCAAATACGAAAAAATGTATATTCCCTACTCATAAAATCTAAAAAATAAGCAAATATATTAACTAAATAGCCTAAATCATGATAAAACCACAATGTAATAATTTATACTTCTTAAAGATTTCTGAATCTTTATTCTGAAAATAAAATTCCATATTGGCCACAAATATTTTCATTTACCATAATCATAAAGTGTTCCTAATATAATTAACTTCTTTAGAATTATATTAATCACTTAGCCACTAAATAAAGTTTTAATGGGATGATTATTGATACAATAAAACATATGTTCTGAAAATGTAATAAATCTATTACCAAATTAACCATATTTACATTTACATCAAAGATAATATTAACAATAAAATTTATAAAGACTTTCTAACTTACATCCAAAAAATATAAAATCATTATTCTTCAATTTTTTTTATTAAAACACATACTAAACCCAAGGGTTTTATTCCCATAAATATCTCCCAAAATATCTATAATCATCTAAAACACACATCACATAAAACATTAAAAGGGGTATCTATAAATTTAAAATTTGGATTAAAAGTATACATATTAACCCATGACGATATATAAACTTATTAAAATATCATAATCTAAATTATATTATCCTCTAAAATTTTCTAAAACTTATATTGGATAGAAACCACAATGATCTGTAACTTAACAATCATATAATTACATTAAATATTAAAAGGGTTTCACTTTCTAAAATTTCAAGGATTTTTAAGTTCATAGTTTTTCATAATTAGTGAAAACACATAAATATCAAACCCTTATAATAAAAATTAGAAACTCACACTCAATATCCATTTTCCAATAAAAACTTTACACTGAAATTTAAACCTCATTTTCCTGAAAAATAAATTATCTTATTTAAAGTTAAATCCCCATAGTGGAAATTTATAATTTTATATAGTTTACTAATAATCCTTATACCATGTCAAAAAAAATATAAATTTTGTTATGAGTGAAAATATTTCAGTAAGGGATGCGAAAATAATGAAAATCATCATCACATTTTGAAAATCATCCAATCCTATAAGAAAAATTTCCCTTTTTATATAATAATATTTAAGCTCAAGTATTTTTTTTCTTATTCATGAAGTAATCTTATTTAACCAAAATTTTTCATAAAATATCTCTTAATAAATATCATTGTCTTAGTCATAATCATGAGGGTTTTTAGTCAAACATTGGTACTCATGAAATTTATTTCTTGAAAAACATATTTTTCACTCATAAAAGGGGAATAATCTTTTTTATAAACACAATCTCATTTTCTTAACTTATGAAATCAAAAAACATCCATGAAATGTAATTTTAATGCATATAAAAGTAATTTAGTTACCTTGGGACATCATAGTCATCTCACTCTTACTTTAAGGCTTAAAAGTAAACATAAAATTGGAATAACATACTAGGTTAATTTAAACATAATTCCTCGAAGAACATATTTGTTACCCAATTAATTTGATAGTTATATTAGGATCACCTGTCATCATAAAATTTTTCAGATACCATAAAATACATAGAAAACATAGAAACATAAATCTCCATCATAAAATATCATAAATTATTCAATTTTACACATATTCGGAACCTTTTTCGGGATTTTGGTAAAAATAATGACGAGAATCCATTTTCATTGAAACCAATTTAAAACAATTCTGATAATAATGGTAAATATGATATTATTTAGAAAAAGTTAAATAATTAGGTTGAATATTATTAAATTATAATGTACATGAAATTAGAAAATTCCTTTCATATCGTATACAAAAAAAATATGCTTTTTAAACTTTTGTGTAAATTTAAAAAATAACCCATTTGTAAAAAATATAAAATTATTAATTTAAAACCATTATAAAGAAAAATAATGGTTGAAAATTAATTTTAGCATAAATTTAATTATATTAATAACATATATTTATTTTTTAAATAACATGTATATGGTGAAAAAATGGAATAAATACCTTAAAACGTTTAAAATAAGGTTTTACTGAAAAGCCACTTACCTTCAATCAAACTCGGTACACATGTACCTTAACTCCTATAAAATAAAATTATATTAATTTTATACTTGATTAATAAACCTTTTATATTTATTAACTTATTATTATCCCTTTTTTTAAAATTTGTTACCATTCATTTTGTAGTTATTAAATCAGTTAAGTTCAAGTCAGATTTTTTGAGGATGTTCAGTTCATAATCGCAAAACAACATCGGTTGGTTGACCATAGTAAAAGGGTAATAGTTTCATAATATATAGAATTTTAATAATTCTAAAATTATTATATTTTTATATTAAATATAATATTAAAATCAACCAAGTAATTTTGACATGAAAAACAAATCAAATAAATTTGTAGAGGTGGTAGTCCCCACGTACTACTGAGCGATGTTATCATTTTTCAAAATATATATGGGTAAGAAGGTATGTAAAATATTAAATTTATAGGGTCATAAATTTTTCATTAATATCATTTATATTTATTTTATTCATCATTTTAACTAGCCATATGATCTTGTGATGAAAAACAAAATACAACAATTTTTGGAGGTGGTAGTCTACCGGTGTGTATGTGTGATGTTTTCATTTCCTATATGATTGAGAAGTAGATGAAAAAGGGGTTTAACATAATCATAATAAAATTTTATTATATTTAAGATACTTATTTTTTCATTTAATCCTAGTTAAATAATATTTATATGTGGTAGAAGAAGAAATAAACATGAAACACTGAGTAACAAATTATACATCTTAATTGGAACACCACTATTAGATTACACCTTAATCATTATTAGGTTGGTATTATGGTGATTCAATAACCTATAGAACATGGAGAGGAATTTTGGGAAGGTATTTGGGTTGGTATTGGATGATCTAAATTAGTTAAAAGGTCTGATGACTAGAGGAGCAGTGGCTCTATTTTATAAGTGAGGGGAGTGGAACAATTATAATTATTAAGTACTTTACAATGTAATATATATATATAATAATGAATCTGGAAAAATGGTTATAATTTATAATTTATGACATTATAAGGTTAAAATACCATCAAAAAATAAATTTTATACATGTATTTATTTTATGGTAAACCTCATCTTTTTTCATATCCCACTCATTTACCTGTTTTAAACTTATTCATGCTAACACATTTTTCACTCTTTCAGGGTTGTAAATTTACACCTATGGTGTTAGTTTTCTAAAAAATGATCAATGGAAAAAAATAGACCATTTACCATACCACTTTCCCACATTCAATATTTTTTTTATTTTAATTCATTTAATATAATATTTGTTATCATAAAATGTTATCAAAGTTATTTTTGAGACTACTCGTTTAATTTGAATTCAAAGATTTCAATAATTTATTGTAATTAAAAAATAAAAACATGTATCCTTAAATATAATTTATAACTACCTACATAATTCATGGAATACCAAAATTCATCGAAAATATATTAAATTTATTATTTTGAAAAACATTTACTGTGATTTTTCTACTACTTTCACAAGAATTGTATCAGCATTGCGTAAGCATTTAAGGTAATTACATCATACCAAAAAACAAAAAATAAATTTCTTCTATAAAAATAATATATTAATAATAGACATAAAAATTTATAACCCATCATAAATTCTTTTTATATCAATAAAAAATATTATAGATACTAAAAAAAGAGAGTAACATCGTGTTTTCTTTGTTTAAATAGCTAGGAAAAATTACACTTTTTTAAGGAAAGGAAAACCTCTTTTCAATAGGGTTTATAGGTAACCCTTACATAACCCAATGGCCTAGTGGCTTGAAGGCCAATTAAAATTTTATGGCCTGATGGCCCTATAACACAAATTCAATTTACAAAAAATTGCCTAATTTTTTAATATAATATGGTCGTGAAAAAAAATACACTCATAAAATGAAATAAAGTCATGTTTTAGTTATGAGGTCCTATACAATAGTTTTATCCTTTTTTACCTATTTTAACCACAATGAGGTAACAAATTTTCATCATGGTTACAATTCATAATGACCAAATATAATAGGGACCTAGTTACTTGATTTAAACCTCTTGATGGGAAATATAGATTCCATTTTTCAATATTAAATTTAAATTAGTGATAAAATTAAATTATAATATAAATCCCCAAAATCCTATGAGAAACTGTTTTTAAAAAATTGATTATTTTAAGAATAAAAATGAACATATACCAAAATAAAATATGATTTTGATTATTATAGAATTATTTATACTATGTTTAATTAATATATTATTATTTAACATTAAGTCCAAATCTGAAATAGAATGGGGCTTTTAAATTACTTGTTTTAAAGAAGAGAAATAAATGTTTTTCAAAAATCAGCATTTTTGTCGATTTACTAAAAAATAAATATTTTTAAAAAATCACAAATTTTAATACTAAGTCTATTACGACATGATTATATATAAAAGTATTTCTATTTTTCAATCAAAATATCAAAAAATAGAAGAAATTAATTTTAATATCAATGAAAAAATGTAATAAAACCATAATTTAGGCCTAAAATTAATTTATTATAATTTATTTCCTAATAAACATAATTAAATGATTGTTTTTTCCATTTATTATATATATTATACTTTTTTATTACAATCATTAATAAGTAGTTATAAATTTAATCTATTAATATTTATATAAACTGAACACATAAAATAGTTTTGTTTAAAAAATCTCTTATACATTTAAAAGATTTTATCTCTGTTTACAACCAATGAACAATAAATCTCTGATAGATTATTCATTTTATTAAGGAAAAACATTATATATATATATATTTAATAATATTATTTTTATTATTCAGAGCCCCCAAACCAGTGACTTGGTCACAACTGTCCTATATAAATAATAGTATAACATGTTTTATTTAAACTCGATGTCAGTATAGCATATTCTATCAAATATATTATTTAAATAAAATAAATTATAAAATTATGACGTGTTATAATGAATCTTTTTTATACAAGTACTTACTATGTGAAATTATGGGTTTCAAAATCCATTTCCTTTTATTCCAAATACCATTTTACCCATTTCATTAACATAAGAAATATATAAAAGTGAATTAAAAACAATAGTTTAATTTTACTGAAATTTTTATTTATAAAAATATAATATTTATTAGTTTTCCATTATTTTAAACTCTTAAAAAACATCATTCACCTGTGGTGGTTTTATTCAACCTAAGTGAACGATGATGTTTTATTTTCACTTGGGAATTTTATTTTTATTCTTCCAATTTAATTTCAAGATTTAATATATCATTAATAATAAATTAACTTCATGTTTATGGTTCTTAAATGATGAAATATTCATGGAAATAATTTTGTTAAAGGTAAATAATAAAATTCATTTTACCTGTTTCAAATAATCTTACTATAGAAGATTCTATGGATTATAACTGTCTACAAAACTATTAAATGATCTTACTTTTGAAATGATATAGAAACTATAGCATGAATCTTCAAGATATTATAGTACCAATAGAAATTTACCATTGAATATTACAATTAAATTGAATGAAATTTGGTATCCAAAATTGAACAACCTGAAAATGACAAACACAATGAAAATTAATCCAATAAATCAATAAAACATGTTATTAAATGAATTAAAATGAATAATAATAATTAAATAAATATTATAATTTTTATGAAACAATTAATATATTAGTAAAATTAAATTATTCAAAAAATTAGATTTCATATGATGTGGGTTGAGATTCGAGGTAAGGGGGTATTCTATTCCAAATCTCCCATCATTATAAAAATTGACTATATTTTATATATCACCTCTTATATGTCATATATAAAATGTTTTTAATTTATAAATTACTAACTATGTATTTATTTTTGAAGTGTACTATAATCCTTACCACTCTTATATATATTTGGTTCACACCTTACATCATTTTAAGGGGAGTTTCTTATACGTTATTATTATTGTGTTCATGTTTTCTATCACTCCACATCTCTATCCAAGTTCCACTATCCCTATTTCTAATATTATTACTTTATGTATTATATGCTTACTTTTTCTTCCGTTTTCTTAGGGTATTACTACCTTTATTTCTTCTTATCTATTATTTCATTATGTTAAACCCTATGAAGATTATGTGGGAAAATTTCAAAATTACTATATTCCTCTTATAGTTCCATGAACTTCAGCTCTATTTTATTTAATTATCTAAAATTTTTAAATTTTATTACTAAATGAATTTTTTAAAAACCGTTGTATAATATTTTGAAAATTTTTACTATAAGTGACTTGATTATTGTTTGACTATTTCAATAATTGTTCTAAGACCCCTTTTCAAGATATCCCTTCGAGTTCTTTCTCCATTCTTATCAGGGTTATTTTTAAATAAAAATATTTATATTATATGATATAATAATTATTCTTTTTTAAAAGATCATTTTTATTTAAAACATTATTACATTTATGTCGTTCCATAAAAATGATACTCTAATTATTTTATTATTACGTAAAAACAAAGAATTTGTTTTCTTAGAAAATCTATAATTTTTATTTTCCAAAAAAAAATTTCGATGTTAATAACCATTTAAATTACACAATTTTAAAGATCCTTATGTTTTATTATCTCTTATTTAACTGTTTTAAAAGTCCTACTAATATGGAATAAATAATTTATTCTTTTTCAAAATTACTATATATCCATAGTATCATAAAAATTAAATACTTATAAGTGGATTGATCTATCACTACCTTTGACTTTTCAAATTATTGACTATTCTAAATGAAAAATTTTCAATAATTAATTTTCTAATGTGAATTACCCATACTTTTTTTTATTGAGTGGTTTTTATCTAGATATACATATGTTTAATTGGTTATGAAAATTTGTAAACTGATCATATAATCTTTATTCAATACAGTTTAAAAACCCATTATTACATTATCTTGATTGAAGGGAATTTACATGGAATGAATATTTATTTTTCTCAATTATTTTTTATTTCCATGGGTTAATCATGATATGATTTAAATGGATTCATGATGGGTTTCATATTAATGTGGTTTGTATATATATATATATATATGGATATATCATTATAAAAATACATGGGATCAATGTTATATATTCATCTAATACGTTATGTAAATATTTAAATATCATGAGATAAATTTTTTATGGGAATGGGAAGTAAACCCAATCTACTATGTTATGGGACTAGAGTGTAATCCAAATAAACTATGTTTATGGTGCAAGGGAGTAAACATAAAATAATTTTTTTAAGATGGTCTTGGTAGAGAAACATGACATATAATGTCATTTTCTATACTTATATATGTGACACATTCATATAAAATTCCACATTCTTTTCCAATTCCATATTCTTATAAAATGCCAAATTCCTTGGCCTTTCCACATTTAAAATTTATATAATCACAGATTCCTTATGATTTATTATAATTATTTTATGTTTTATGTTATTCTTTCATTATCATCCTTTATGGTTACAATTCTCTTTTCTAGGGTTTATGATTTTGAGATTTTTCTTGATGACCACTTATTAGGATTTAATAATCTTATTCAATTAATCATGTAATTTTCCCATGATCATGCATCTCACTTTCTTTTGATATTTTGATAATTAATCTATTTCTCATTGATATTGTTTTATGCCTTTCTGAGCTTTTAAGATCACCCCTTTTATATGTTTCCCTATTTCCATCGGTATTTATTGTTGGAAAATTGATTTTCCTTATATTTAAAGGGGTTTAAGATGATGTATTTCATTAAATTTTATTTGTTGATAATGTAATATTGTCCTAGTACATAAATAAATTGAAAATTTTATTTTAGAGTTGGTTGTAATTTCAATTTATGTGTTAAAGTATGTATGTTTAGTATAATATCACAAAGTGCTAGTTTGGGGTAATTTTAGTTGGAATTGGAGCTTTGTTTGTTTATTTTTTGGAATTAGTATTGAGGAAATTTGTGTATAAATCCTTAAATATATAATAATTATCCCTAAGGCACTAGTTTAAGCATTACTAGTTTGGGTACATTGGATTAAATTTTCAATTGAATTTATTTTGAGACATATTATAAATTTATTATTGTTACTTTTTAAGATAAAATTATGGTTTAATGACGCAAATCGCTAAAAAAGGTGAGAGCCTTAATAAGAGTTTATAAATGAGTAAAAATGGAGAGGCCATAATTTATTCGGGGGTAAAATATAGAACACCAGATTTTTAATGAATATTTTTAGGATTTTCACATAAAAATACAAATGTAAATGATAAATAATTATCCATTTTTTTATTTTAGATGTTATTAACCTATAATTCATAATTATTAAATACTATGTATTAACAAAATTTAATAAAATTATAAAACATTTTTTATCTATTATACAATTTTTTTTGGTAATATGACTTTCATTTATCATGAAATTAGTATCATGTCCATTAATAATATTGTATTTAATAATAATAAATAATTATTTTTAATTAATGAATCATAATATAATTTTTTAATAATAATTATTTATTTTAATGGGTTTATACAACCCATTTTTTGTGTGCATATTTTTTTAATTATAGTTTAATTTGATAGGTAGATTACTATTATCAATTTTTTATGTTCATATTGATATTTGAAAAGTAATTTAGGGATAAAAATATAATTTTTAACAAAGGATGATCCATGTTTTAATAGTTATATAATTTTAAAATATAATCATTTAATGTAATGTAATAATTTGAAATGTCATATGAAATTTCATGTGCATCATATGATAAAATAAATTGTTAAGTAACCTATTTTATAGTAAAATAGTATTTATGAGTCATTATAATAATTATCAATCATTTATATATTGTTTAAATTAATTTCTTATATTGTTAATTAAGAAATTTTCATTTAAAACATTAAATTTCATGTTTTAAATTATTATATTTTTATGACATATTTAATATTTTTGTTTAAAAAATTAATTTCACATGTACATAGTGTATTATTATAATAAAATAGATATTTCATGTAGATAATTTAATTATTGAAAAAATAATATGATCAATCATATAGTATTATAAATATTTCTATCACATCAAACTATTTTCATAAGTTAGTTTTTAAAATCTAAATTCCTCTTAATTAGAACTTAAATTTAAAATAATATTTATTGTTGATGTGTATAAATAAATAATTATAAATTTTATAATAATTAATGAATAAAAAAATATAAAGGGATAATTATTACCCATGATATGTTAAATAACTTGGCCAGTGAATTAGGGCATGCCAGATTAAAAAGAATTCCCCTTTCGACCTCGTTTCTTCATTAATAAAAAATATCTTCTCTTTAATTCTCATAAATATTTATAATCTAAAATGAATGCATGAAATATAAATAATAATTTTACTTGTATAAACTTAATAAGGATAATCCAAGGATCATAAAAAGTAAATGTTCCCATAAAACTAAATCACTATAGCACACTACTGTTATAATTTTTATAGCAGACTCACTATTACTCCTAGTTTAAAAACATTTAAACTAGATAACTCACTACCATATCAAATAAAGTGTATTAATTTCTCCTTCATAATACTCTTCTGATGACTTGTATCAACTCTGATTGGTCCACAGTAAAATAGTTGTGTACAAATCTCATGTTTCATCCTGGAGATGATATCTACTTTACCACATATGAAGTTCTCCCTAAAAATCCCTTCATGAAATATTAATCCTAATGAAATTATGTGTGTATTTAATTGGGAGAAAATTGTTCACCAAAAAATTCTTTGGATGTGTATTTTTCATCAGACACTTAGTTGGAGGATCACTATTCATTTCAGACTTTGTTGGAGGATCACTGTTCATCATGAACTTCTTGCATAGGTTTTCTTTTACGACCGAGTTCCTCCGTGAATCACATTCATAAACCACCTCAATAAACCACCTTTTGCTTCACATACTTCCTTTAAATATCCATGAAATTCCTTTATGGATATGTAATATTCTATCATGGCTTGCGCTTCGTGGACTACTCCATGAACTTCCTTTACTCCATGAACTTATTTCAAACATATATAAATTATCTAGAATTTATGATCTAAATATTATTATTCACTTATTAATAAAGTGATTTGAGGTCCTAATATGGGGAACATAACCCAAAAAACCCTCTGATCACAAAATTTTCATTCCATACTTAATGAAATCCATTTTTTTAACTCCATTTATGGTCATGCAAACTTCCTTCATGAAACCCATCCACATACTTTCATCATGATTCTCCTACCCCAAACTCACTTCACAATTTCCCTAAATCACTGTATTATGACAAAAAATGATGATTCCACAACATATAATCATCTCCAAGTGCCTATGGGAAGAACTTTTCAAACAACTACCTTTATGAACCTTCAAATGCACACTCCCTTCATGAGCTCACCATCCGTGTGACTCTTTAGCAGTCATGTACCCACTATGTTGTTTCACAAACTATCCTGAACCACTAGAATAGCTTCACATACATGATATAAAGTCCTCATGGATCTTCAGGGAAATTACACCCTCTTTCATGAAATAAAATTTTATTTTCCTCTAAAATTTCACACTTATAATTTTGTAAAACATTGGGAATGTTCACCACTTTCTATGAACAATATTCCAATACCTACAATTGCTTCTAGAACCACTTTTGTATTCTTTTTTATATCCAAAAACATAGTGGAAGATTTTAAACAGACATTTTTAATATACACAAAAATGTTTAAGTGTTAAAATGTCACCATGAGAAATAATTAGAAATAGAAAAATGAATAGTATTTATTTGGGATAATTTTTTTCAAGGTATTTTGGGATTCAAATTATAATATAAATTTATAATATTTTGAATTTGAATTTGATAAAAATAAATCATTTTTGGAATCATCATATCCAAATTATATTAGGGCAAATTATTATTATTATTTTTGAAAAAATTAAATTTTAAATTAACATAAAAAATATAGTTTTTACATATATTGATTTTTTTATGAAATCATCATAATATGAATATGACAGAAATTATAAAACATTTTTCATAAGTTAAAATTTATTTAATGAGTAATTTCATTCATTTAAGAATAATATTATAATTACCTGAGATTTTACTATATACTATCCTTAATGAAATAGTATAATAAATTGTGTATTTGACACATGGTACCAAAATAAAAGGAAAAACAATGATATATTTTCAATATTAAATATCACTTATAAAACATAGTCGTTAAATTAATGATTTCAAATTGAAGTAAACTTATTAAAAAATCCCTAATGAATGTGGTAAATAATGGTACTAGTAGGTAGGATTCATCCTTATAAATCCCATTTTTCTGATCTCTAAATGGAGGTAGCTTCACTGGGGTTTTCCCTGAACCTATACCAAGAAGAAAACGAACTATTATGATTTGAGTGAAACCATATATGGGAGAAATTCGAGCTCGTAGAGATTACCGCATGATATATGTTAGCTGAATTGCCACTCGCAACTACAACTAGAGCATATCTAATGGTTAGATGTTATGAAGAGAACACAATGGGGTATTTAAGTACAAATTTGGATGATATAAACATGAAATAATTTATATATTTATATATATTTACTTTTCAAAATGTCAATTTTTTAATTGACGTTTTTACTTTAAAATGAATTTTATGGAAATTTGAATTTCATATTGATGAATATATGTTTATTATGATTTAATAATAATAAATAATACTTATTTTATAAATAATAATTTGAAACTATATTAATTTGTAATTTCATAGGAAATTCATAGTTAATAAACCAAAAGTTATTTTACTATAAAACTTGTTTTCACTACATTTTATGATTTTTTTTAATTTTTTAATAAATATTAGGATTATAATTTAAAATAACTTGGTCCATTTTTATATATATCATAAAAATATTATTATAATATACATTTCTGATTTTTTCTGTAAAAATGGTTTTTAGCTGAATTGTGAAATATACAGTTTTTATTAATACTATGAATTTTTGGAATTATTAGTATATAAGTATGACTTAGAGAATAATGAAACATTTTTATTAATGATGTATATAATATTTTAATTATTTTATATGTGTATATCAATGATTTAAACCCATAAAATTTATCAATTTGAGATTATTTTCAATATTTTCTGGATTTTTGGTAAATTTTATTCTAAATGTTAAAATTTATTAATTCTGAAATTTTAAATATATTCCCTTAAAAATTTGGATAATATTTTTTAAAAATATTCATGCAAATAAAGTAATTATTTTTAATAGGGTTCCATTATTTATGGTATTTATCTTTTTTTTATAGACCCAGAGATCATTCAAAATTCCACAGGCCGAAACAAATCAAAAAAGTTGATAAATTTATTTGGATGAAATAATGGACCCCTACTCATTAAATAAGTAATATATCATGATAAAGAACACTAAATTATGTTATTCCCCCTAGAAATTAAATATGAGTAAAAGGATCATGTGAAAATTAAATTTCATGTAGAAATTCAGTCATTAAGGTTTCCATTGCCCGTGCCAATGTGGAGAAAGATGAAGGGCCTCTTAGGTCAGAAAAAATTGACATCATTTATTTGATTAGAATTTTTTTACACTCATTAAAACGAATTGAAAATTTTAAGGTTGAAATCTATAATATTTTTGAACAAATTTTAAAAATGAAACTTTGAAATTTTCAACCTTCTGGTTGGAAGAAATAGAGAAAACTTCTAGAGAACAGATTTAGAAGAGAAAATTTCTTCTTTTACTTTTATCTCATTTTTTATTTTTAGTTTTGTAATTGATTACCATTCCCACTTATTCAAGGTTAACCATCACATGGAGGGTGAAAATATGAGCAATTGGGGAATGAGAGGTTTTATTTTTTTAATGCATTATTTCCTTAACATCATGGTATAAAATATTTTTTCTCTTACTCAAAGTAGATTTCAATATTCTAATAGAAGCTTTTATTATCATGTATGATAGTATTTTATTTTAAATTATTATCTTTTTATTTCTGTTGTAAATGATCATTTGTCCCTCTACTATGAATTGTTTTATATATTATAGAAAATACCCAACCCTAGTGGTAATATACTCAATGATCATCAATAGGTATGTGAGGCATAGTGGAAATTCTTGATTATTTGGGATAAACAGGGCCTGATTGGGAATTACATAAGTAAATTGAAGGTATTCCCTATAACTCACTCATAAATTTAAAGGAGGGTAGACCAAGATAATATTTTTTTTCAGTTTTATTCTCACCATCACTATTTTAGCATGGGATTGAGAGGAATCTATTATGGAATATCACATTAATTGTCTTAGTAGAAGAGGATTGTATAAATTGGAACTAGGATAGAATTTCTATTGGAAGATTAAACCCAACCAAACAACCCTTCTCATATCATAGTTATAAATATCTTCTTTCATTTCTATATTTTTTTCCATTTATTTTTTTTATTTTTTAAATAAAAAAATAAAAAAAATCCCATTTACCCTCTAATTTAATGTGAAAAAATTGATTTTTGTTGGATCCTCTCAAGATACAACATAGGTTAACCACTACAACACATTTTTAACATAGAAATTAATTTTTACTAACACATCCCATGATAGGAATGTGTCAAAATTTTGAATTGTTTCTGTGGAGGCATTGAGAACAATCTAATTCAGACATTTTGTAAATATATTATTATTTTAATTTTCTAAAAAATATAAAAAAATATATTTATCCATGATGTATTAAAATTATTATTATTATGCAAAAATTTATTATTAATAGGTGAAAAAAATAAGGAGATGTTTATAAGGATTTTGAATCCTGATTGGAAAGGATATGTGAAATAATAAAAATCCTATAGAGAAATATTGGGTAGACAGAGGAATAAGTAAGTTCATCCATGGAAAAATATCTGTAGTTGAAAGAAGATCTGGAACCAAAAAAAGTTGTTGAAGAAGTATCCCCACTCATATTTAAAGTTGAAAAAAATACGGAGTCCTTGATAGAATTAAAATAGGATCCATTAGGCCTAAATTATTGGGTGTTTGAGGAGATATATGAAGAATATATTCTTACTGAATTGTGTAAAGGGGATCAATAATATTTGGATGAATTTTGGAATTATTATGTGGTGAAATATGATCACCATATTCTTGAAAAATAAGAAGACACAACACCTTTGTATATCTCCCTAGATTACGAAGAAGAAACTACTCTAGTGGTAGAATGTGAAGAAAATATTGAAGATGTTGAATACCTATCTCTCTCTAGTGAAATTAAACTCAAAGAATCACTTTCTACTATGAAAGAAAATGAATTCATGGTAATTATAGAAGATAAATTTTTTGTGAACTCTTTTAATCTTGGATTTATTGAATATTAATTTATTATTACCTCACAAAGTTTTAAATTTTCATTTTAGGAAAACACTAGTATTTACATAGATTATAAAGTAGAAGGAAAAGATGATGCACCTAAAGAGGAACACTTAGAGTTCCCTAAACTTATTGATCATTTATTAGAGGGAGTACATGAGGATATCCAAGTGTGGTTTTCTAAGGAAAAAAAGACAAATGATTCTATATTGAAATGGAATAATTTGATTTCAAATCTTCTTGTTTTAATTTAATTGAAATATAATTATACTATGAATTTACCATTATCTATTGTTTTGATGCAGGATACCTTGAGAAAACAATAGAGAATGAACAAGTGGTTGTGAAAGTAGAAACCCATAAAGGGGATGACCAATTATTTGTCATATCATCCCCATGAAATATATATATCATTTTCATGGGGTAGGATTTTTTTCTGTATGCATGAAGTCCTGAATAAAAATAAATTTCAGAAATATAGAAATAATAATTTTTTGGGGTTTATCTCAAAGAATCTCCACCTACAATTTGATTATGGATAACCCAACAGAACATCCCAATGGAAAGAAATCAATAATCCGGGCCCACTTCGGTTGATAAACCTATATCTATCATTCTACTATATTTTTCTCTATTGTGTTCTTCTAATAAATTTCTTATGATTTATTTTATTCTTTTGGTAATAGGTTTTTAGTTTTTAGTACTAAGGAAATTAAATCAATGATGCATTTCTAATGATAGAGGTTTGACCAATCCACAAAACGTGTATTTTATGATTCAATTAAAAATTATCTTACATGTAAAATCTACTTGAATGAATTGATTAAACTAAAGAATTAAAGTTTATGGGATAGAAAAATTGTAGTTAAGGATTTTTAAATTCTTGTTTTTCTATTTTTTTCAAAAAAAATTATTTGATTTTCAATTTTTTATTCGTTTCCCTTATAATTTTTGTGTGTTATTTATACTTATAAGACCAAAGTATTATCATTTACATTTTTTAAACCAATTATAATGAGTGAATAAATTTATCACATAAAATTGAGCTAAAATAAATGCTGTAAATGATTTTTTTTCGAATTCAAAGCATTGGGAATTTTATGAAATTTCCTTTATTTTTTTATCACATGCCACATATCCTTGTCTTTATCTTTAAAATCACATTGTCATGAGGAATTTGAACCCTTTTTGGAATATTCTTTACAATAACCTCACTTCTTAAGAGAACCATAAGATGCATGATTTTAGTAGAATTTTATTTATTCTTATGACAAATTAAGTGTTTGAGAAACTTCTGTTTAAAATGACTAAGGAATTTCTTTGGATTTAAATCCATTTTTTTAAGAGAATCCTTTCAATCCTATCTTGACTTATAATTTTAATAATTTTAAACCAGATAATCCTAGAAAATTCAATTAGGTTTGCCACATCCCAATCTAATTTTCTCTATGCCACCTCTTCTTAAAGTTAAATTTCATGATTTAGTTGAAATTAAGTGTGGGGGGAGTTACCTGGTGTTGTGCTACATCATTTGGAGATAATTATGGCAGAAAATAAAATAATTAATATTTATGTTTCCTATTGAAAAAACTATTCTATTTGGAAATTTTTACTTTCTGGTTATTTCAAGGAAATTTTTTTTCCTTTCTGGAGATATCATGGAAAAAAAATATATTTTTAAAGCATTTAATGGAAAAAAATATTAATTTTGGGAAGAATTTTTTTTTTATAAATTTGAATAATTATAGATTTTGTGGTCCTTCCATTATTTCTTTGCTATTATGTTAGGGCTGATTTTCTTTGATGGGGAATAATGAGGAGACCATACTTGAGAGAAAAGTAGAATCATGCATTTTTTATTCAAAAAGAGCCAAGACCACCTTATTCGGCATGATAATTTTTCATATCTAAATACTAAAAAATTAAATTAACTAAATAAACCTAAAAAATACCCATGATAAACACATGACCTTGTCTTACATTAGGAGGATATGTAGGAATTTATCAGGTATATGATGACTCTTGTGTGGTGTAATAACCTGGTTCTTACTTTAAGGTATGAGTTTCTTTTTTCATTTTGTTTTGAGCTAGTTTTTGAGGAAATAGAGAAAATTGGGTAGTTATAGAAATTTCCAAGTTAAATTCCATGTACTACTAAGTACATACCATGTTTATGTTAGGCATGTACTGACTGAGTACTGACATAGTACATTCCGTGTGGTGACTGTGTAAAAATAATATAGTACCCAACATATGACAACTATTATCTTTTATTACATAATTAAAAATAATTTATTACATTAACATCACTTGAAACAATATAGAAGATCGAGAGGTCTCATGTATTTGGGGATTAGGATCATGAAATATTAACTTAAAACATTAAATACAAAATATTTATTGAATACTTCCTTTCCATGAGCACTTCATTCCCTCGTACTTAGCATTGCATTGGATAACCTATGGATATGCATATAAAAATGGTGAGCTATAAAGCCCAGTAAGGGAATAATAATGGAACAAAATGAGGAATACGATAAATTTTAGATAATAATCATATCAATAGATAATAATACAAGAATAAAATTAAAGTCATGATAAAGCATGATAATCATAACATGAAAATGTGGCAACAACACATAACATGGAATTAGCATGAGCCATGGCTCATTGCACATGAAGCATGAGTAAATACTCATTGCACATGAAGCATGAGTAAAAACTTGTTGAAATTAAATTATAATAAGTAAACACCCATTGCACATAACGTATCATGATACTATTCTTAACCCAATGCATTGGAGCGCTATAAGGGCACACCCTTCTTAAACATTTCATTTCATGCATAAGTGTGCCACATGGATCATATCACATGGATTCATAAAACATAATAATTTATTCCAAGATAAAGTAATGTGGAATTAAAACATGAAACTTTATAATCATCAAGTAAATGTGCATAAAGGTGAGTACTCTTGATAGAGAAATGGGCATGGCATTCACCTCACAGTGAAATTTTCTTGGAAAATCGGTGTAATTTCGGCAACATAACGGTGTGACGTAAGAATTCCTAAAAATGGTTGGTGAGAAAGAAAGGGGTTTATCATCATATGTACATGAAATGGACATTATGTTGGTCATATAGATATATGTCCCAACAATTTTAATGCAATTTAGAGTCAGGATACAAAATAATTTCTTTAATGTAAAAGAGGATAGAGAAATTCCATTCAAAATTTCATCATAGTAACAGGTGTACATGGGAAGAATTTAGTGAGAGATAAAGGGGTATACCATCATTAAAACATAAATAGGGCAGTATGGGGGAAGTGTGAAACCATACCCCAACATTTATAATTGAAGTTAAAAGGCATACCAATTTAATGAAAATTTGACAAAAATGAGAAAGGAAGAAAAAACCCTTACATGGAAGTGTGCTTCCAAAGGCTTGAGAGAGGATTCATGGGAGCTTGGGGAACCTTGGGAGGATTCTAGAGAGATTAGGGTAGAGGTTGGATGAACTCCAATGTCTTTGAGTGAGGAAAATGTGGGAGATAGGGTGTCTTTATATAGGAAAGGTGATTGAATTCTTTATTATTTAGGTTTGGGACACCTTACTTTAAGAAAATCCAAACCACAAACCATCCCATGGTTTCTGATAATGGTTTTTGTAAAATGGAAGTGGAAAAAATATTTTATTAGGCCAAAGTCTGAACTTCTTAAAACAATGGGGTTTCTCATGTGAATGTGAGTCAAACTCCCAAGGGAAACAATTTAAAAAGACAAGATGCTTAATAGGCCTTGAAGGGTCCATCAATGCTTTGTAAAATAAGTCAAACAAACCCAAAATAACATTATATTAATGTTAAAGCTTATATTAGCCGAACATTAGGCTTATTGTATTTTGTTACATAACTATTGGGTCATTATGATGTCATAAAACACATTATATATTTAAACGGTATTTAATTTTTATAGAAAAATTTGACAGTCTTAGAAAATTATGAAAAATTCAGAATTGGATAATTTCGACATCATTATTACAGAAATAATATTAATTTTATCTAAATAATTTTCCAATTATCTTAATTTTTACTTTTAAAATAAAAACTGACAGTTATCGAAAATTAATGGGTTTTGACAAAAACAGCATTCAAACCTTAATAAAAATTACAATTGCATTCATAAAATTATACGATAATTTATATTTAATAAAAATTAAATTAATAATAATAATAATATTTTATTAATATAATATTTAATTCAAAAATCCATTAATTCATCAAAATAGATTTCTTAGTCGAACATTAACTAAAAATACTATTTGTGCTTTAAAAACTATTTACAAGGTAACAATAATAAAATGAATGTATATTCATTATTATATACAAAAGTAATGTACATAACCATAATGCTGAGGTCTTGTTACATAATCTCTTATAACACCTGCATAAGACCGAGGAGTATGGTGTGAGATGGTGATAAACTCTTTGGGTGGCTCAGATAACATTGCTCCGGTGGTAATCTATATCAACTTCCACTTCTCTCATAGACGGTACTGATCGAGCTTAACCTGTTGAAGCTCGGCTTGGGCTTGGTCAAGAGAGAAGCCCAATGACGCCACCTCTTTTATGAGCATCTACAAATGGGATTCATATGGGCCAAATCTACTGGATGAGGCTATCACTTCCTTTGTCCGCGTAAATTGGATTCGTTAAAGACCTCTATTTAAACTAATCATGTGATCACTATTCAATGACTATATTAGAAACATTCACAATTATTAACATAAAACCAAAGAAGTTGATATTTTATATACACATTTTACATAAAGATACATTTAATTAGATCAAGATGGATTTCCATTAATGAATCTTTGGGTCATTAAAATCATTCCACCTTAAGAAATCTCACCCTCGAAATTTCCCATAATAAAACAGATGTGGGTAATTCTGCTTCATCATTTCCAATGATTCCCACATCGCTTTTTCAAACATGCGGTTTCTCCACAAAACCTTGATGAGGGGCATTGTCTTATTTTGTAGAACTTTTTCTCTACAAAATAATATCTTTAATGGTTTCTCCTCATAAGAGAGAACATCCTCTAACTGTACCACCTCTGAAGAGAGTATATGTGAAGGGTCTGGTATGTACTTCCTTAGAGGGATACATGAAATTCTTTATGTACTTTGGCCATTGTAGGTGGAAGTTCTAGTCGATAGGCCACATCCCTGACATGATAAAGAATCATGAAGGGGCCGATGTAACTTGGACTCAACTTCCCTTTATATCCAAACCTCATGACGTTATTCCACGGAGATATTATTAGAAATAACATTTTTCCAACTTTAAACTCAAGGTCTCTTCAATGATTATCTACATAAATCTTCTGTCAAATCTGGACTACCTTGATATGCTACTGAATGGTTTTCACCTTCTCCACCATTTCATCGACCATTTCTAGTCCAAGCATCTTACGCTCACCGACCTCATCCCAACACGTCTGTGTTCTTCACCTTTTCCCATAAAGGGCTTAATATGGCGCCATTAGGATGCTCGAGTGGAAACTGTTATTATAAGAGAACTCAACCAGAGGAAGATGTTGATCCCATCCTCCATTAAAGTCCCTTGAGCTTGCTCTCAAAGTGTCCTCAATTGTTTGGATAGTCCACTCATATTGGCCATCAGTTTGAGGATGATAAGCCATATTGAAGTTCAGTTTAGTATTCAATGTATGTTGAAGACACTTCAAAAACATAGAGGTGAATCTTGGATCTCGATTCGAAACAATAGATAGTGGTACTCTATGCAGCCTTACCACTTCCTTGATATATATCCATGCTAGTTGATCCAATGAGAAATCCTCCCGAATAACAATGAAGTGTGCAACCTTTATAAGACAATCCACAACAACCCATATTACATTGTTGCGTTTGGATGTCTTTAGAAATTCGGTGACAAATTCCATGGTGATGTTCTCCCATTTCCATTCTGGTCTAGGAAATGGTTGCATAATCCCATTAGACTTCTACCTCTTTTCCATCACTTGCTGACACACCAGGAACTTTGATTTATATTCAACAATATCCTTCTTCATATTATCCCACTAATAATGCTCTCGGAGATCTCGATGCATGTTTTTCTTTCATGGGTGAATAGAGAAATTTGAACTATGTGCATCATCCAATAGTTCCTTCCTCAGCTCTGAACTTGACAGAACACATAGTCTTTCCCCAAATCTCACAATTCCTTCATCATTGACATTAAACTCAGAGGATTTCACTTTTCCGATAGCTTCCACTTTTTCCTGAATTCCCACATCATCCTTTTGATAATCCTTTATCCTTTTCAAAAGTTATGGTTTAGAAATCATTTGTGAAAGGATTGATGATGTTCCCTTTTTTATGATTCCCATGTCTATCGTCATCAAATATAAGAAGATTAGATCCTTTTAAATTCTCAACATGATATAATTTCTGGGTACATTCTACTTAGAGCATTTGACACCTTGTTCATGTTACCAGGGTGGTATTTTATTGAGCAGCCATAGTCTTTGATCAGATATAACCATATTCATTGGGAAAAATTCAAATCTTTATATGTGAGTATATAATTTAGGATTTTGTGGTTTGTATATATTTCACACTTCTCCACAAATAGATAATGCCACCAAATATTCAAAGAGATGATCATTGCATCTAGCTCGAGGTCATGTGTTGGATATTTTTATTCATGAACTTTCAATTTCCTTGAAGCATAGGCAATGACTTTTTCATTTTGCATCAACACACATCCCAAGCCTTTTTTCGAAGCATCACTGAATACCATGAAATGTAATCCACTTGTGGGTAAAGTGAGCACATGCGCAATGATAAACTTCCTTTTCAACTCCTTGAAGCTTTATTCACATTAATAACTCCAAGAAAACATTACTCCCATTAGAGTTAGCAGGGTAAGAGGGTTGGAAAATCATGAGAAATTTCTCACAAATCATCGATAATATCTACCTAAACCAAAGAATCTACGGATTTTTGTTACCTATATTGGCCTCGTCCATCCCTCAATTGAGAGAAAAGTAGAATCATGCATTTTTTATTCAAAAAGAGCCAAGACCACCTTATTCGGCCTGATAATTTTTCATATCTAAATACTAAAAAATTAAATTAACTAAATAAACCTGAAAAATACCCATGATAAACACATGACCTTGTCTTACATTAGGAGGATATGTAGGAATTTATCAGGTATATGATGACTCTTGTGTGGTGTAATAACCTGGTTCTTACTTTACGGTATGAGTTTCTTTTTTCATTTTGTTTTGAGCTAGTTTTTGAAGAAATAGAGAAAATTGGGTAGTTATAGAAATTTCCAAGTTAAATTCCATGTACTACTAAGTACATACCATGTTTATGTTAGGCATGTACTGACTGAGTACTGACATAGTACATTCCGTGTGGTGACTGTGTAAAAATAATATAGTACCCGACATATGACAACTATTATCTTTTATTACATAATTAAAAATAATTTATTACATTAACATCACTTGAAACAATATAGAAGATCGAGAGGTCTCATGTATTTGGGGATTAGGATCATGAAATATTAACTTAAAACATGAAATACAAAATATTTATTGAAAACTTCTTTCCATGAGCACTTCATTCGCTCGTACTTAGCATTGCATTGGATAACCTATGGATATGCATATAAAAATGGTGAGCTATAAAGCCTAGTAAGGGAATAATAATGGAACAAAATGAGGAATACAATAAATTTTAGATAACAATCATATCAATAGAGAATAATACAAGAATAAAATTAAAGTCATGATAAAGCATGATAATCATAACATGAAAATGTGGCAACAACACATAACATGGAATTAGCATGAGCCATGGCTCATTGCACATGAAGCATGAGTAAATACTCATTGCACATGAAGCATGAGTAAAAACTTGTTGAACTTAAATTATAATAAGTAAACACCCATTGCACATGACGTATCATGATACTATTCTTAACCCAATGCATTGGAGCGCCATAAGGGCACACCCTTCATAAACATTTCATTTAATGCATAAGTGTGCCACATGGATCATATCACATGGATTCATAAAACATAATAATTTATTCCAAGATAAAGGAATGTGGAATTAAAACATGAAACTTTATAATCATCAAGTAAATGTGCATAAAGGTGAGTACTCTTGATAGAGAAATGGGCATGGCATTCACCTCACAGTGACATTTTCTTGGAAAATCGGTGTAATTTCGGCAACATAACGGTGTGACGTAAGAATTCCTAAAAATGTTTGGTGAGAAAGAAAGGGGTTTCTCATCATATTTACATGAAATGGACATTATGTTGGTCATATAGATATATGTCCCAACAATTTTAATGCAATTTAGAGTCAGGATACAAAATAATTGCTTTAATGTAAAAGAGGATAGAGAAATTCCATTCAAAATTTCATCATAGTAACAGATGTACATGGGAAGAATTTAGTGAGAGATAAAGGGGTATACCATCATTAAAACATAAATAGGGAAGTATGGGGGAAGTGTGAAACCATACCCCAACATTTATAATTGAAGTTAAAAGGCATACCAATTTAATGAAAATTTGACAAAAATGAGAAAGGAAGAAAAAACCCTTACATGGAAGTGTGCTTCCAAAGGCTTGAGAGAGGCTTCATGGGAGCTTGGGGAACCTTGTGAGGATTATAGAGAGATTAGGGTAGAGGTTGGATGAACTCCAATGTCTTTGAGTGAGGAAAATGTGGGAGATAGGGTGTCTTTATATAGGAAAGGTGATTGAATTCTTTATTATTTAGGTTTGGGACACCTTACGTTAAGCAAATCCAAACCACAAACCATCCCATGGTTTCTGATAATGGTATTTGTAAAATGGAAGTGGAAAAAATATTTTATTAGGCCAAAGTCTGAACTTCTTAAAACAATGGTGTTGCTCATGTGAATGTGAGTCAAACTCCCAAGGGAAACAATTTAAAAAGACAAGATGCTTAATAAGCCTTGAAGGGTCCATCACTGCTTTGTAAAATAAGTCAAACAAACCCAAAATAACATTATATTAATGTTAAAGCATATATTAGCCGAACATTAGGCTTATTGTATTTTGTTACATAACTATTGGGTCATTATGATGTCATAAAACACATTATATATTTAAACGGTATTTAATTTTTATCGAAAAATTTGACTGTCTTAGAAAATTATGAAAAATTCAGAATTGGATAATTTCGACATCATTATTACAGAAATAATATTAATTTTATCTAAATAATTTTCCAATTATGTTAATTTTTACTTTTAAAATAAAAACTGACAGTTATCGAAAATTAATGGGTTTTGACAAAAACAGCATTCAAACCTTAATAAAAATTACAATTGCATTCATAAAATTATACGATAATTTATATTTAATAAAAATTAAATTAATAATAATAATAATATTTTATTAATATAATATTTAATTAAAAAATCCATTAATTCATCAAAATAGATTTCTTAGTCGAACATTAACTAAAAATACTATTTGGGCTTTAAAAACTATTTACAAGGTAACAATAATAAAATGAATGTATATTCATTATTATATACAAAAGTAATGTACATAACCATAGTGCTGAGGTCTTATTACATAATCTCTTATAACACCTGCATAAGACCGAGGAGTATGGTGTGAGATGGTGATAAACTCTTTGGGTGGCTCGGATAACATTGCTCCGGTGGTAATCTATATCAAATTCCACTTCTCTCATAGACGGTACTGATCGAGCTTAACCTGTTGAAGCTCGGCTTGGGCTTGGTCAAGAGAGAAGCCCAATGACGCCACCTCTTTTATGAGCATCTACAAATGGGATTCATATGGGGCAAATCTACTGGATGAGGCTATCACCTCCTTTGTCCGCGTAAATTGGATTCGTTAAAGACCTCTATTTAAACTAATCATGTGATCACTATTCAATGACTATCTTAGAAACATTCACAATTATTAACATAAAACCAAAGAAGTTGATATTTTATATACACATTTTACATAAAGATACATTTAATTAGATCATGATGGATTTCCATTAATGAATCTTTGGGTCATTAAAATCATTCCACCTTAAGAAATCTCACCCTCGAAATTTCCCATAATAAAACAGATGTGGGTAATTCTGCTTCATCATTTCCAATGATTCCCACATCGCTTTTTCAAACATGAGGTTTCTCCACAACACCTTGATGAGGGGCATTGTCTTATTTTGTAGAACTTTTTCTCTACAATATAATATCTTTAATGGTTTCTCCTCATAAGAAAGAACATCCTCTAACTGTACCACCTCTGAAGAGAGTACATGTGAAGGGTCTGGTATGTACTTCCTTAGAGGGATACATGAAATTCTTTATGTACTTTGGCCATTGTAGGTGGAAGTGCTAGTCGATAGGCCACATCCCTAACATCATCAAGAATCTTGAAGGGGCCGATGTAACTTGGACTCAACTTCCCTTTATTTCCAAACCTCATGACGTTATTCCACGGAGATATGATTAGAAATAACATTTTTCCAACTTTAAACTCAAGGTCTCTTCCATGATTATCTACATAAATATTCTGTCAAATCTGGACTACCTTGATATGCTGCTGAATGGTTTTCACCTTCTCCACCATTTCATCAACCATTTCTAGTCCAAGCATCTTACGCTCACCGACCTCATCCCAACACGTCAGTGTTCTTCACCTTTTCCCATAAAGGGATTAATATGGCGCCATTAGGATGCTTGAGTGGAAACTGTTATTATAAGAGAACTCAACCAGAGGAAGATGTTGATCCCATCCTCCATTAAAGTCCCTTGAGCTTGCTCTCAAAGTTTCCTCAATTGTTTGGATAGTCCACTCATATTGGCCATCAGTTTGAGGATGATAATCCATATTGAAGTTCAGTTTAGTATTCAATGTATATTGAAGACACTTCAAAAACATAGAGGTGAATCTTGAATCTCGATTCGCAACAATAGATAGTGGTACTCTATGAAGCCTTACCACTTCCCTGATATATATCCATGCTAGTTGATCCAATGAGAAATCCTCCCGAATAACAATGAAGTGTGCAACCTTTATAAGAGAATCCACAACAACCCATATTGCATTGTTGCGTTTGGATGTCTTTAGAAATTCGGTGACAAATTCCATGGTGATGTTCTCCCATTTCCATTCTGGTCTAGTAAATGGTTACATCATCCCATTAGACTTCTACCTCTTTTCCATCACTTGCTGACACACCAGGCACTTTGATTTATATTCAACAATCTCCTTCTTCATATTATCCCACTAATAATGCTCTCGGAGATCTCGATGCATGTTTTTCTTTCATGGGTGAATAGAGAAATTTGAACTATGTGCATCATCCAATAGTTCCTTCCTCAGCTCTGAACTTGACAGAACACATAGTCTTTCCCCAAATCTCACAATTCCTTCATCATTGACATTAATCTCAGAGGATTTCCCTTTTCTGATAGCTTCCACTTTTTCCTGAATTCCCACATCATCCTTTTGATAATCCTTTAACCTTTTCAAAAGTTATGGTTTATAAATCATTTGTGAAAGGATTGATGATGTTCCCTTTTTTATGATTCCCATGTCTATCTTCATCAAATATAAGAAGATTAGATCCTCTTAAATTCTCAACATGATATAATTTCTGGGTACATTCTACTTAGAGCATTTTCCACCTTGTTCACTTTACCAGGGTGGTATTTTATTGAGCAGTCATAGTCTTTGATCAGATATAACCATATTCGTTGGGACAAATTCAAATCTTTATATGTGAATATATAATTTAGGATTTTGTGGTCTGTATATATTTCACACTTCTCCACAAATAGATAATGCCACCAAATATTCAGAGAGATGATCATTACAGCCCGCTCGAGGTCATGTGTTGGATATTTCTATTCATGAACTTTCAATTTCCATGAAGCATAGGCAATGACTTTTTCATTTTGCATCAACACACATCCCAAGACCTTTTTTGAAGCATCACTGAATACCATGAAATGTAATCCACTTGTGGGTAAAGTGAGCACATGCGCAATGATAAACTTCCTTTTCAACTCCTTGAAGCTTTATTCACATTAATAACTCCAAGAAAACATTACTCCCATCAGAGTTAGCAGGGTAAGAGGGTTGGAAAATCATGAGAAATTTCCCACAAATCATCGATAATATCCACCTAAACCAAAGAATCTACGGATTTTTGTTACCGATATTGGCCTCGTCCATCCCTCAATTGCATCTGTTTTGGAGGGATCCAAAGATATCCCATTTCTTGTGATGATATGGACCAGGAATGATACCCCCTTCAACCCGAACTCACACTTTATATACTTGGCACAAAGCTTCTCCTTATGCAAGGTCTCTAGTATAGTTCTTATATGCTCGTCACGATCCTCCATGGTTTTGAAGTATATCAGAATATCATCTATAAATACTACCAAAAATTTGTTGAGGTAATCTCTAAAGACTCTATTCATCAAGTCCATGAAGATTTTTGGAGAATTAGTTAGTCCAAAAGGCATTACTAGGAATTCATAGTGCCCGTATCTTGTTTTAAAAGTAGTCTTGGGGATATCTTTCTTCTTCACCCTTACTTGATAATATGCCGACCGAAAATCCAACTTGGAGAAGTATTGTGCTCCACACATCTGATCGACCAAGTCATCAATTCTTGGGAGAGGATACTTTTTCTTTATTGTGATTTTGTTGAGCTCGCGATAATCGATGCAAAGGTGCATTGATCAATCCTTCTTCTAGATGAAGAGGACAGGTGCATCCCATGGTGAAGAACATGGGCGTATAAACCCTTTATCCAAATTCTCCTATATTTGTTTCTTCATCTCTCCAAGCTCCACAAAATCCATTATATATGGAGTCTTGGATATTGGTAACACCCTAGGTATAAGTTCAATTGAGAATTCAACATCTCTTTTAGGAGGAAGACAAAGTAATTACTCAGGAAGCACTTCAGTGAATTCCCTCACAATAGGCATGTCCTCTAGGATGTTTAACTCCTTAGAATCAATCATCTGAGCTAGATACACGTGCTCATAGGGCAATAATATCCACACTTGAGACTATGGAGCTAAATAAAATTCATCTTCCTCCTTGAACTTGTAAAGAATCGGGGGTCGATACTCCACATGGAGAGTGATTTCCCTCTCACGACAATTTATGATGGATATATATAAATAAATTCCTATCCATGCCTTGAATTGCATCAAATTCCACCAGAGAGAGTATGATGAGGTTATACAGGAAGTTTAATCCACAGATAATGATAGGGGAGGAGTTATATTCATGGGATGAAATGATTTCCCCATTTTTAGTACTCACTGACATCTTCAATTCCATGATTTGTGGTGGTAAATGTATTGTTCTACTAAAATTTCAAGATATAAAAGAATTCATAGAACCTGACTCAAAAAGTAATTTCACTATTCATGAATGAATAACTAATGTATCTATCACCACTTATTTTTCAGGGTTCACTTCGGTAGTAGTGATGGAAAAAATTTTCCCTTTCTACCTTGGAGGTTGTTGGTTGCCTCTGAAAACCCTTGGCTTAGGGCATTGATTTGCAAGACTAACTGGTTATTTTCAGTTGTATCAAAGAACCACATTTTGAGGTTCAAATAGAGTGTTCCTATCGCAGCTGCGAGTCTTTCTTGATGACAGTTAATAGCCAGGTTCCCTTCTCTTCCAGACCTAAAGCATTTTCCTGTAACCTTCAGGGAATTTCTGGGGTGCTTCTTTCCATAACATTGGAAAGTGGGGTGCTGGATCTTCTTAGAACCATTTAATTTATCCATCAGACCACTAGAATTGATTTCCACCTTATGCTTCTTATCCCCATGATATCCCTGAGATTCTACGATCTTTGTTTCGACCTTGAGGGCACATCAGACAATTTCCTCATAGGTGTCGAAGTCACCGATTTCCAGTGCTTTCCACAGGCTTGGCTTCAGCCCACCAAAGATGTGGTCAACTTTGCATTCAGGGGTAACGACAAAGCCAAAAGCATATCATGCAAGCCTTGTGAAGTTTTCCTCATACGCTCTAATAGGTTCATCGTCTTTTGGCTTGAGGGCCTGGAAGTCTCTTTCCATATTAAGCTGGAGGGTACACAGAAAATATTTATCGAAAAAATCTTCCTGAAATCCATCTATTACAACACCTAGATCTCCTCCTCAGGCTTCCTATTTTTGATCAACGTCCATTATTGATCAGATTCACCCTCCATATGATAATAAACCATGAGAACCTTCTCTTGTTCAGAACATTGAATGATGGAGACGATCTTTTCCATGGAGTTGATCCATTGTTCGGTGATTGAGGGATTATATGATCCATTAAAAGTAGGAGGCCTTTGTCTCATGAAGCTCTCTATAGTAACTTGTTCATTCTTAGGGTGGTTTGAAGGTTCCTTTTGACCCATGTTTCTATTCAAAGCTAAAGTTATCTAAGAGAGAAGCATGACAAAGTTCACGATTCCCGCTCCCATTGGATTAGGCATCTCATTAGTACAATCTTCACATTGATCTTCACATCAATTGTTAGTCTGAGTCCCCCTATTACAGGCTATTGGCTGGAATAAAAGGAAATATAAGGGAAACACATAAAGGGTAATACATGGACAAAACTGATTACTTATAAATAAATTTTATTTCCTTAATATATGAATCTATTGGATTCAGTCTATGTTATCCATGATCTAATTTCTAACATATATTCTTAGGGTATTTTTTCGTCCCTTAATAATGGTTTATACTAAGCTTATGAATTTACAAACGATTATCCCCCAGGAGTGTTGTAACCAAGAGTGCATCAAGTCTTGTTGTCGTGCACCAGTTCCCGTTTGAGTCTAGCTCAAAGCAGTGTTTTCGGGTTTTACCCCTAGGATACATCTATGCCAGATCCGCCTCTACCAGCTCATATCCAGATAGGGATGTATTTTCTTGATAAACCACTTAATCAATACTCACCAAAACATAGCGATGTTTTTATAAGACATAGTCTTGTCTCTAAGGCTTTAATAATTCTAATACCAAAAATAACTATTCCTATCCTCTGATGCCAACCATGACATCCCTGATCTTTTATTACACAATTAAACATAATTTATTACACAAACATCACTTTATACAAATTTTAAGATCGATAGTTCTTTTGTCTTTGGGGATTAAGATCATTATATAACAACTTAAAACATGATATACAAAATCTTTATTGAAAACTTCCTTTACATGACCACTACATTCCCTTGTACTTAGCATTGCATGGGATAACTTGAGGACATGCATAAGAAAATGGTGAGCTACAAATCCCAATAAGGGTATAATCCTGGTACAACATGAGGAATACAATATATTTTAGACAATAGGAATATCAATAGAACACAAGATAACCATAACCATAAAGGCATGACAAATCATTATAATCATAACATGGAAATGTGGCAATAACACTTAACATGGAATTAGCATGATCCAAGGCACATTGCACATGTAGCATGAGTAAATCCTCATTGCACATGAATCACAAGTAAAACCATTTTGCATAGGAATAATCATGATTAAAAACCCATTGCAGATGACATATCTTGATACTATTCTTCACCCAATGCATTGGAGGTCTATAAGGGCGCACCATTCTTAAACATTTCATTTCATGCATAAGTGTGCCACATGGATCATATGACATGGATTCATAAAAACTAATCATTTATTCCACGATAAAGGAATGTGGAATTTAAATATGAAACTTTATAATCAATATTAAATGTTCATAAAGGTGAATACCCTTGTTAGAGAAATGGACATGGTATTCACTACATAATGACATTGGCTTGGAAAATCGGTGCAATTTCGGCAGCGTAATGACATGACGTAATAATTCATAAAAAACGGGTGATGAGAGAGAAATGTTTGCCTAAAAAATGTACATGAAATGGACAGTAAGGGGATCATATAGATACATTTCCCAACAATTTTAATGTAATTTCGAGTCATGATACAAAATAATTTCTTGAATGTAAAAGAGGAGAGAGAAATTCCATTAGAAATTTTGGCATAGTAACGGGTGTACATGGGAGGAATTTAGAAACAGAGAAAGGGGTATCCCGTCATTTAAACATAAATATAGAAGTATGGGGGAGGATAGAAACCATACCCCATCATTTATAATTTAAATTAAAAGGAATTACAATTTAAATAAAATTGGACAAAAATGAGAAAGGAAGAAACAACCCTTACATGGAAGTGTGAATCCATAGGCTTGAGAGAGGCTTGAGAGAGGCTTAATGGGAGAATGGGGCACCTTGGGAAGATTCTATAGAGCATATCGAAGAGGTTTTATGGACTCCAATGGATTTTAGAAATGATAATGTGGGATCTTGGGAGGGTTTATATTGGAAAGGTTAAGGAATTCATTATTATTTACGTTTGGGACACCTCACATTAAACTAATCCAAACCACAAATCAACCCATGGGTTTTCCCATGGTTATTGGAAAATGGATGTTGAAAACAATATTTTATAAGGAAAAAGTCCTAAATTCTTAATATAATAGGTTTCTTATGTAGAGGTGAGTCACACTCCCAAGGGAAACAATTTAAAAAGACAAGATGTTTAATAAGCCTTGAAGGGTCCATTAATGCTTTGTAAAATAATTCAAAAAAACCAAATCACATTATTTTAATGTTAAAAAAATATTGTCTGAACATATGGCTTATTGTATTTTATTACACCACTATTGGGTCATTATGATGTTATAAAACACATTATATATTTAAACGGTATTTAATTTTTACCCAAAAATTTGACTGTCTCAGAAAATTATTAAAAATAAAGAGTTTGATATTTTTGACATCCTGATTCCAGAAATAATATTCATTTTATATAAATAATTTTCCAAACATGTTAATTTTCACTTTTAAAATAAAAACTAACATTTATATAAAATTCATGGGTTTTGACAGAAATGGATTTCAAACCTTAATAAAAATTATAATTGCATTCCTAAAATTATAGAATCTTTTATATTTAATAAACCTTAATTTAATAATAATAATAATATTTTATTAAAATATTGTTTAATTTGAAAATCCATTAATTCATCAAAATATATTGCTTAGTTGAACATTAACTAAAAATACTATTTGTTCTTTAAAAACTATTTACAAGGTAACAATAATAAAATGAAAGTATATTCATTATTATATATAAAAATAATGTACATAATCATAGTGCTAAGGTCTTGTTACAAAAACCCTTATAACACCCACAAAAGGCCAAAATGTAAGGTGGGCTATGGTGACCCACTCTTGGGGTGGCTCAAATAACATTGATATGGTGGCAATCTTTATCAACTTCCACTTCTCTCGTAGGCAGTCCCACTCGAGCATAAACTTTTGAAGCTCGTCTTGGGATTGGTCAAGAGAGAAGCCCAATGATGCCACCTCTTTTCCAAGCTCCAAAAAATGGGCTTCGTATGGGGCATGTCTATTGGATTAGGCCATCACTTACTTTTTCTGAGTAAATTAGATTCATTAAAGACCTATATTTATACTAATCATGAGATCACTACTCAATGGCTATAATAGCAATGGTCACAATTCTTATAATAAAACCAAAGAATTTGACATTTTATATAAAAATTTTACATAAAGAGACATTTAATTAGATCAAGAGGGATTTCCATTAATGAATGTTTGGGTCGTTACAGGGCGTTTAGTGTTCCAAAACACATCGTGTATTTTAATTTCTGCATATCAACTAAGTCATAGCCGTGTGTTGACCTGTGTGACACATATAATCCATGTAATGAACTGGAAACCCATGTATGTTGGAGTACAGAGAATCTATTACATGGTGGGAATTCTTAAATACATGCCTTGTTTTTTTAATTTTTATTCATTTATATGGAAGTGTGTCACGTCTTGTTTCTGTAAACACCTTCTTCTTCCCCGTTTTCAGAACTGTATCACTCTGGGTGGCCATGAACATTTTTACTCCTATATTCTTTATCCAAAATCCGTTCTCCAATCTATCAGAGGTTGGGGGATCACATTAGTAATGCTAATCCTACCCACCCTATTCCATCCTTGTTCCTTTGTCTCCCACACTACAGTTCCCATCCAAGTGGAATTGTTGGGATTTGATGCAACCATAGATATATGAAGAATGGATTTTAATTGGAGATCGATATTGGATGTGCCTACATCTACGAGTATATGGTACGTGGTACATACATTTTTTTATTGTTTTTGTCATTTGGGGTTTGTAGATTTTTAGTTAAAACATCAGGTATTGAGTGAGACCCATGTTTCTTTATATTTAATTGACTGTATGCCTCAATGGATGTCGTTGGTCATTCCATTATCTTGTTATGCTTGAGAGAGACCTGGTTAGAGGTCATTTCTCATTTGGGTAATTTTGTCAGGGGGTGCCAAAAAGGTTACAATCGAACTGTTTTTATTAAAATGTTGTCTTTAAACTGTTAAATACTGATTACATTTATTAAATGATTTCAAGACCATAGTGTTGGTATATGATGTCACATGGCAATTGAAATTCAATTGTTTTGATTGTATTTCCTATTTAAAGTTATTCCTTTTGATTATACATATGTGATGCTTGATATTACACATGCAGGAACATTTGGTTTGTGTTGGGTGTGGACCAAATATTATTGAGTGATGTTGATCACATGTTGGGCTTGGCCCGGTTTTTTCTGTGGGTTGACCACGTGATTGGGAATCATGGACGTCGGGTTAAGGCAATGTGACTCTCAGGTTGGGCAGGACCCAAGATACCTTGAGGGAAAGGCCGTTGGATTCTTGAGAGACATGTTCGTAGGGACACTAGGTGTCAGAGAGGTTGTGGCTTGGGTTCTAAATTTGGTGATTACTGCTCACCCGTGATTTGGGTCGTGTTCACATAGATGAATTGATATTGAGGTGGTTTTGAAAACTCTTGTGGGTAGAGGACTCCGTAGTTGCAGTTAAGAGATTATGGTTTGGGGGTGCTTGTAGTGAAAGCTGTGTGGTAGGTGAGGAGCCTTAATATTTTTTGGGAATGCCTATGGGATGTATGTACTTGAGACATGATGTGTTCGGAGGAACATGGTTCCAGGTTACTACTACTTGGGCTTGCCTATGGGACGTCAGTACGGGAGACATAAGGTGTTAGGAGGCAGATGGTGCCATGCTACTTTTTCTTGGGTGTGCCTTTGGGACATCAGAACATGAGACACACAGTTTCAGGAGGCACATGGTGATGGGTTACGTGATTGAGATTTCAGTGTTGGCCAAAGCAGGTGAAACACCCTGGTGGCTGCTAAGCACCAGTGGAGGTTGTCATTACATTGTGAATTGTACTATTTACTATCCTTATAGATGCATGTCTGCTTAAACACTTATACTAGGTATGCACCATTGGGTGGTATCCTACTAAGATTTGTCTCACACCCCGCATGGGCCCTTCACGATGTGTATAGACATTATGGATTTACATGTAGGGGAGAGATCAACTTTAGGAGCTGGATTATATTAGGTGTTTCTTGGAGATTTGGTATGTACCTTTAGGTCAATCCTAGTTGGAGTTTATCTTGTTTTGTTTTCTCCCATATATTAGAATTATGTCTTAGTTTAATGTAGCTATTTTTGGTTATCCATTTTTACCCTCTTTTTATCATGAAATTCTATGGAATCATGACTTTCTTATTCTAGTTGTTGTTACAAGTGTTTTCATCATGCTGTTTTGTTTACATTCCACTGCACTTGTTTCCATATTTCTTCCACTAGTTTAGATGCAATTGATTCTTCTTCCGCTATGTAGTTCAGGTTTGAGTCTATAGAGTCTCTTATTTTACAATATACTTGAACCAGTACATTATTTTCCTCTGAGAGGGTATAGACTCCACACTATACCTTTTTACACCGTCGCTGTTAGTTGGAAGCATTTGGCATTCGGGGAGGTGAGCCTAATGTGGAAACACCCGACTTATTTAGGACTGTTCAGGTGGCTGTTCGGGTCTGGGAAATTTCAAGGTGGTATTAAAGGGGATTTTCTTGACTGGTTTTTAGTAAACGATTTTGACTGAATACTAATGAGATCAAGATTTTTTTTAGTTCTGTAGGTGTTACTATTTGGGATATGGTATCTTGGAGATATGTTGTTATTGGAACTAGGTTTCTAGATTGTTCTTGGGTGCCTGCAGCCCTAGGTATGAGGGATGGACAAAGTTACCTTTTGTGGGAATTTCTATTTTACGTTTTCTCAGATTACTATTTATATGATTTCCACCTCAGTGGATCACTTGGTGAGTGACATTATGGGTTATGATATGTGACCATTGACCTAGTGCGGAAAGGGATAATTTGACCTTGTATTGGTATGGAGAAGAGAGCTTGTTTGGATTTTTTATATGCACATATTTAGGATATTTTATTTTCTTAAATCAACGTATTCTTTTTGAAGTGATAATACCGTGTGAATAATATCAATTTTCAATATATAGATGTTTTTGAAATGTGAAGGGTGAAATTCTTGATAGAATCTTTGGATTATTTCAACATAATATTCCATGCTTTAAATTATGTACAATTTTATTTGGAATGATATTTGGGCCTAGATCATATATAAGATGGGAGGTACTATGCTTGAGGTGATTTTGATAACCATGATTGGGCATCCTAGACTTCGGTTTGAGGTAGTATGACTACCAGGATTTGGCTACTCAATTGTTGGTTTGAGGCAACATTGGTTGTCAGAACATGTAAGTCCTGAGGTTACTATGATACTCGGCTCTATTGAGGGTGGGTAAGGAGGCAATGAGGATGGGATGTTGTAGGGAATGATTGCGGTGGGGATAGTAAGGGAAGTTTTTATGCACTTCTTCTTTAATGCTTTCCCTATCTGTGTTATATATATTGTTATATATGTGGGTTGTCTGACTACTTATGGTATTCAGCGAGTTCCTCCTAGAAAACTTGATGGAACATCAGGCGGGTGATGGTAAGGAGTTGTAGGAGCATGATTAGGTTCCATAACCTGAGAGACAGGAAATGAATGAGCTGTAGGTATAGTCTAAGGGACATGATCAGGTTCAGAATGCAATTTAGTCAGAGCAGTAGAGTTTGGCAGTGTTTGTGCCTTGGCTTGACAAGAAGCTCTGATCTAGTCGGGTACGTGTCTTTTAGGGGATTGACAGAGGCACATAAGGTAAAGATCCCTCTATGTAATATCTGATGCATGAGTTCCAGTCATAGCACCCATAGCTTTTCCAGGGTGGAGGTTTTCTATAGGTAGTTGCAAACTAGATAGAGAGAATGCAGATGATCTTTGAGCATCTCGAGACACCTCTAGGTCGGAGGATCAAGCTGGAGATGTACATGCTTTGAGGATGAGTGAAGCTTTGGTGGGATGTGAAGGTTTAGGCTCGCAAACACGAAGGAAAATCATGGAAGGACTTCAAGGATAGGTTCTTTGGGAAATTTTTCCTGGAGACACTGAGGGCTGAGAGAGCTCGAGAGTTCTCGAACCTTCAGTAGGGTGACGTGTCCGTTATAGACTATGCAGCTACATTAACTAAGATGTCCCACATTGCACCAAGTATGGTAAGTGTTGACACCTTCTGGGTGAGTTGCTTTGAATATGGATTATAGCATGCCATACGAGTACAGGTAAACATCTTTAGGCTTACCTCATTCTCAGAGGTGGTGAATCATGCACTCATAGTTGAGAGAAACATGACGGACTTGTCATGTTTGAGCCAGGAGACAACTTCAGGTGATGGTTTGGATAATAGGAAATGAGGTGAAGATGCGTTCTAGTAGGCCAGGAAGGATAAGGAATCATCTAGACCATCTCAAGGCATTTCATCATTGGTTTTATTTTAGTGTGGGTAGCTATTTAATTCCAAGAATCAGTGTGATATGCCTCTAAAGTAGTGTTGGGCATGTGGACAGGTTGAACATATGGAGATGTTTTGCAGGAAGCCTTCTCAAACAGCTGACATGTAGGGACCAGGACAAATGGTGGCACCCAGGTTCAATTCAAGGTCTGTACTAGGTGAAGGTAGTCGAGGTTCATCTATACATAGAAGACGTGGGAATGATACTGGGACCCAACTGAGGGGCCAGAGGTAGGTGAATTTAGTAGAATAGTAGGGAGGTTAGGCATCAGGTAGTCATATATCATGCCTCGTGTAATGTCCTAGATATTTCCATGTATTATTGTAATATTAGATGGGAATAAATTCGAGACCAGGCTCTGAGACAGCGTGCAGTTCCGAGGCCTAGTGATCCCAGAAAAAATGTTTGAATTTAATTTAATAATTAAATAATGCACACGTGCGGTTTTCCTAAAAAAGTAGAATAACTCTTGAACGGGTGCTCGAATAAAAAATATGATGATACTGATGCGTTAAGAGTAGCGGGTTTACCCTAGAAGAGACCTAACATCGGTCGGCGCAAGTCGGTGGTGAAATGTGGTTTTTAGATGCAACCATAATAAAATATTTTATTAAAATATTTTATTTTAATATTTATTGCAGTGAAATATCTCTTTCCTTTTTAAAAATGAGATTTCGCAGGGGATCAATGTTACTTTTGTCATAACCCTGAATTCCCATGGAGGCTATGGAGAGCTCTGGAGAAAACCTCCCAACGCGTTGACGGTGTTCTTGAAAAGATTCACGGGCGACGATGATGCGACGACGAGATCTTCGCCAACGAACGCTGCAGATCCAGGTAGGACGTTTGTTTGTGATTTTCTTCCCTGTTGTTGATTTCTACGACGAACGAGGGCTAATCCATGAACAGATTAGTCCACAGATCGATCTTTCTTTAGGATGGGATTTTTGCGGGGATTTTTGAGAGATTGAATTCAAGTTAATGCATTGTTGTTGATTTTTATACTCCGTTTAATCCCATTAATAGGAGCAGATCAACGCCGTGACGAACGACGGTGGAGGTTCATTCCCCATTTTTCATTCATTGGATTTCTCCCTTTGTTTTATTCGTGTTCTTCACATTCTTTGTAGGGCGATGAACGACAGATCATTGCACATCCATTCTGCGATGCAACGATCCCAAACGGTGGATCCAACCTCGAAGTGGTGTCACGGAGGTGCGACAACGATATCGGCGGATGATTCGGTGTGGATCGAGAGTTATGGGTTTTCTGGAATTTTTCTTCAGATGGATCGTTCTAGGTTTATGATCTGTTTTAAAGGTCGAAAACACCCATCGTAGTGCTCGTCTGACGAGCCGAACCAAACCCTGGAGTATCGGGATGCACAGATGAGGGATTTCAGATCCGGAGGATCGACCGATGCGCGAGGAAGAAGATGGAATTCTGGAAATTTCCCAACTACACGCCATGTAGTATGGGCTACACAACATGTGTTCATCGGCGGTTTTACTTGGCGTCTACTTTAGGAGTACACAGACATGGGCAGGGTACACGGCCAAGGACACAACGTGTATACCCCTCCCCGGCCAGATACATGGGATACCCCGTGTACTGGTACATGGGACAGCAACATGGACACGGGAAGGGTACACGGCCAAGGACACACCATGTATAGACCTCTCCGGCCACACCCGGCTAGATACATGGGATACCCCATGTACTGGTACATGGGCAGGCGACACAGACACGGGCAGAGACCGTGTACGGGCACATGGCCAGCGTACACGGAGCAAGCCCCATTTCCTCGGACACAACATGTGATTCTTCTTCACGTCGTTTTGTTGCTTTCTAACTGACGAGCCGAATGACAGGGGACATTTACATAGGTAGTACCCGGAGTTAGGGAAACAGTGTGTACTTTTCTACACACCGTCTTGTTGAATTTTACACAGCCTGAATGGATGACACGGGTCATTACATGGTCAGTACCTGGGGTCAAGGAACATGGAGTGTAACCATACTACACACAAAGTAATAATTTCTTAAAGGCTTGAGCTACTTTCCTTTTGTTACTTGGACTAGTTTTCTTAGGGATAGTACCCTTGGTCCTTTCCCTGAAGGTTCTGGTATCAATTCCTTTACAGAAGAGTATGATCCCTTCAGTAGAACTTCCTGAATTGAGTTGCTGGAATCCCCTCTGTGAGACTTAGATCCAGATTCTCTATTCATTCCTAGAACCCTAGGTAGAGTTCTTGGTATCGATGTGACCAACCTTACCCAGGCGCCGATCCTCTGCTTCATAGATTAGCTCAGACTAAGTTGTCAGAATCACCCCATGACTTAGTCGTGATCCTCATCTGAGCATCATGTTCTCATAGTACTTGTGGAGTATGTTCTCCTGCAATGAGTACTTCATGTCTCTCTCTTCAGACCTAGTAGTGTTTTCTCTTTGTTACATGCTTAGTGGAATCTTTGAGCTGGATCCTTGTGGTGGTATCATGACGGTCATTTGTGTATGAGTATATTAGGTTATTCTTGTTATATGTTCGATAGACATATACAGTGTAGAGCTTACTGTATCTTTCCTATGTGGTATTTTTTCCATTGTTTTATTTTCCATTGTGGTTTTGGAGTGTCTTACTGGGTGTTATTATACTCACCCCTGCATGGGCTTTTCCTGTACAAGTCATGTCTTGTGCAGACGAGCGATCCTTTGACAGGATTCTAGGTGGACCAGGACCGGACGATGCTCAGTGAGATCAGTTGGGCCGAGGTGTGTTCCTAAGGTTACAGATTGCAGTCCCAGTACGTTTCCTTATAGGTTGGACTTTGTTACAGACATTATTCTGGTGGGATTATACTTTTGGCCTAGGGTTTTACTATCTTTTACTTTACTTTCCTGACGTACTATGTGGTTGGGTTTTAGTGTATGCATGCATCTTTTCCTTTTAGTAGTTTTTACTTTTCATCTTTGTGGTCTTGGAGATGTGTGTGCATGTGTACAGGTTTATAGGCAATGCCTCCCATTTTTGAAGCATCCCTACTCAGTTCTATTCACCAGCCCCTGGCCTATTGAAGGTGGGCTTGGGGAGTTGCAGCTTGGGCCCCACTGGGACGGGTCACGAAGAGTGGTATCAGAGATGGTTGGTTCTACCTTAGGACTGAGAGTATGTGAGTTGGTTTGGGGCAACAATGTTAAGTGTTTCGAATTCGGATTTCAGTCCAGGGATCCTTGTGTTGGTGCGGGAGGCCGAAGTATACATACACCATGACTCTGTTAACTTTCTTTTCAACTTAGAGCATGAGAACACTAGTTTCAGTGGAAAATAATGGTACATGAATCATATAGGAATGGGTTGTGGTTTCCATGCCCTTCTTGAGTCAGCTCTCTAGATATACTCACTGATTGAGATACATCTTGTTTCATTACAAGATGCCTCCATGATGTGTACCCGCTAGGATCCAGCAGATCGATCACGAGGATGACTCCCTCAGTGATGAAGCTTCGATACCAGGACCGGATCTCCCAGTTTTACCATTGGGTGGTGTGCCAGTTATCCCGCCACCATTTGGAGTAGTGTTTAGTGACTGTTGTACCAGTGGAGGAGGAGTGCAGGCTGAGCCCACTCCACGAGTTTCAAGGACAGAGACCCCTCAGGTTTCAAGGTGAGCCTGACCCTTAAGTAGTATAGGACTGGCTTGAGTCGGTGGCCAGAGTCTTCCATTTTTTCAGGACACCAGCAGACCAGATGGTGATCCTGGCAGTGAGCCTTCTGCAGGGCTTGGCAGGGCGATGATGGAGTTAGTTTATCCAGACCCACAACGAGGCGACACTTTCATGGTCGCAGTTTGAGCATCTCTTCGTGAAGGAGTTTTCATCAGTTAACCTGAGAGCAGTACGCATACACGAGCTTCTTCAACTCCAGTAGGGAACCATGATGGTGGATAACTATTCGTCGAGGTTTATCGACCTCTTGCAATACTCGATGTATATGGTCAGAGATCAGTACTTCAGAGCTCGGACATTCGAGCGGGGCTTATGCAGAGATATCCATGCTAGAATCAACCGTATGAGCATTCCCACTTATTCTAGAGTGCTTGAGCAGGCATTGGTGGTTGAGAACTTCTTGCAGAGTAGAGACAGCTGACAGTTGTCAGTAATGGGCGAGCTGGAGCAGAGACCTCACCAGTAGGGAGCCGACGTCAGGGACCCATGCGTGGGAGACGTTTCCAGAGGAGATCCCAGGATAGGGGATCTACCGTACAGGTTTCACAGGGTGCATCCAGCCAACCTCGAGAGAGGAGATGCTACTCATGTGAGGACAAGGGACAACTCGCTTGAGATTGTCCGACCTATCGTGCTTCTGACACAGGAGCAGTGGATGGACCACCGAGGGAGATGCAACATGTGGAGTAGACAGAACTGCGAGACGGTGAACACGGTAGAGGAGCTGGGAGAGCAGTTGGTGGTGGTTGGTGTTTTGACCCTTTACCACCACCACTCCTAGGAGGTCCACCCCTAGCTCAGGGAGGCGGTGGAAAGAGGCATGGATAGCTGCAGGCGGCATAGGCTTATGACCCAGGTACTCCCAGAATGATTAGAGGTATTGTCTGTGTCTTTTCTACTTTGGCTACCGTACTGATAGACACAGGTTCTAGTCATTCCTTTTTGGCTGCTTATCTTGTTCGAGACCTTGAGATTCCAGTTGAGCCGTTGACTCAACCTTACGCTTAGAAACACCAACTGGAGAATATTCAGATATCACGCACCTCTTTAGACAGTGTGACCTGACCCTTATAGGTGAGAGTTTCGGTTGAAACCTCTTGGTGGAAGCGTCGAGGCCTTACGATGTCATTATTGGCATGGATTGGCTATCCACAGTTCATGCCCAGATTGACTATTTTAGGCGAAGGGTGTGGATTGTCCGCAGTGATGGAACGAGGTTCTATTATTTTGGTGAAAGAGAGACCCAGGCAGTGCTGGATGGACTCGTGCATAGGAGGGCACAACCAATTTCATATCAGTTGGATACCCTAGCCCTTGGCGCAGTAGATGTTACGAGTTTCCAGTTTCCTATAGTAGTGGCTGAGTATAAGGATGTCTTTCCAGAGGATGTCCCCAGGCTACCACCCCATCGATAGATAGATTTATTCATTGAGTTGCAACCTGAGACGACACTGATATCAACATCAGCATATCGGATGGCTTCTGCAGAGCTTCGTGAGCTGAGAGTTCAGATTATCGACTTGCAGAATAAGGGCTTTGTGAGACCCAATTTTTCACCCTAGGCAGCCCCAATGCTATTTTACAAGTAGGAAAATGGCAGTTTGGGGCTATTTATGGATTAACGACGCTTGAATCAGGTGATCGTGAAGAACCGGTACCCACTACCGATGATCGATGACCTCTTCCACTAGTTGAGAGGGGCACGATGGTTCTTGAAGATTGATCTATAATCAGGCTATCACCAGTTGTGAGTACGGGTTGAGGATATACTGAATATGACGTTCAGATGCCACTATGGTCACTATGAGTACTTGGTGATGACCTTCGGTGTGACGAACTCCCCAGCAATGTTCATGGGACTTATGAACCGGATCTTTCAGCCATATCTAGACCGGTTTGTAATGGTCTTCATCGACGATATCCTTGTATACTCTGTGTCCGAGGAGGAGCATTTGAGACACCTAAGGATAGTTCTGGACACACTCCAAGAGAACCAGTTGTATGGGAAACTCTCGAAGTGTCAGTTATGGATATAGGAGGTCCACTTTCTGGGACATGTTATCTCAGAAGATGGTGTAGCAGTGGACCTAGCCATGGTGGAGGCAGTACTAGCATGAGAGCCACCTTGGAGCGTGACAGAGGTGCAGAGTTTCCATGGGTTGGTAGGCTAGTATCGGAGATTCATCCTTGATTTCTCTAGAATTGCGGCACCCATGATAGCTTTGACCCGAAAAGGGAAGCCTTTTTTGTGGACTGAGAGATTCCAGTAGGCTTTCCAGTAGTTGAGACAGAGTTTGACGAGCAACCTGATCTTTAGATTACTGTAGGAGGGTGTTGAGTACGTAGTGTTCTGTGATTCATTAGGAACCGGGCTTGGTTGTGTCCTGATGTAGAGGCAAGTGGTGATTGCATATGGCTCAAATCCGTTGATGCCACATGAGAAGAACTAAGCGACCCATGATATTGAGTTAGAAGCGGTAGTCTTTTCATTGATGATATGACGGCACTACCTGATGGGTGAGTGGTTTACCATATACTATGATCACAAGAGTCTCAGATATATCTATTCTCAAAAGGATCTGAATTTGAGATATAGGAGATGGCTTGAGTTCCTCCATGATTACGACTTTGAGATCGTTTACACACCTGGGAAGGGGAATGTAGTGGAAGATGCTCTCATCAGGTAATCTAGTTCATAGTTTCTGGATGAGGCAATGTGGCAGATGGCCTCTTTACATTTATCCTTCATGGATAGATATGAGGGAGCTTACATTTAGTCGATGGTTGTTACCCCTCCACTCCTATAGCGAGTCAGGGAAGCACAAAGCGAGGATTCTAGCTGTGAGACTCTACGTGCTCAGGTATCCACAGGCACTACTACTGGTGGATATTTAGAAGGTGTGAAGCACATTGTTCTTTTCAGAGGATGTATAGTAGTACAAGTGACATTGCGGGAGGAGGTTCTAAGGGAGTTTCATAGACCCCCTTTTTAGGTACATCCAGGTGTGGAAAATATGTATCAGGACCTCTGACGTAAGTTCTGGTGGCCCGGAATGAAAAGTGTGTGGCAGAGTTTGTTTCTCGGTGCCATACTTGTCAGCAAGTAAAGGTAGAGCACTAGGTGCCAGTAGGTTTGACTCAGCCCCCTGAGGTACCAGATTGGAAGTGGGACAGAATATTAATGGACTTCATGATGGGTTTACCACGTACTTCTAGGGGACACGATGCCATCTAGGTGATCGTTGATCGACTCACCAAGTCAGCCCACTTCCTAGCCATATGGGAGCAGAGTTCAGTAGAGATCTTGGGAAGCCTCTATGTGTAGGAGATTGTTCATATTCATGGAGTTCCATCCACGATCATCTCAGATCGTGATGCATGTTTCAAATCCTGGTTGTTGAAGGGATTGCAGGAAGCTTTTGGGAGTCAGTTACGCTTGAGCACAATGTTTCATCCCCAAAATGATGGTCAGACAGAGCAGACCATCCGGGTCCTGGAGGATATGCTTAGAGCTTACATTCTTGACTTTGGTCGTACCTGTGAGGATCACCTACCACTGGTAGAATTTTCTTATAACAACAGTTATCATTCCACTATTGGTATGACACCATTCGAGGATCTGTACGGGCGACCTTGTAGGTCACCGCTTTGCTGGACTGACCCAGGAGAGTCTGCACATATGGGCCCAGAGACGGTGAGATCTACTACAAAGAAGGTGTAGGTCATCCAGGAGCAGATGAGGACTACACAGAATCATCAAAAGTCTTATGTCGATAGGAGGAGGAGGCCATTGGAGTTTGAGGAAGGAGACCATGTGTTCCTTCAGGTCTCACCTCGACGGGGATTTCATAGATTTGGCTGAGGCGGCAAGCTATCTCTAAGGTTCTTTATCCCTTTTCAGATTCTAAGTAGAGATGGTAAGGTGGCGTATCGCTTGGATCTACCTCCTCAAATGGACCGGGTACACAACGTCTTCCATGTGTTGCAGCTACGGAGGTACGTGCATGATTCATCGCACGTTATCGACTGGGGCGAGCTGGACATCGATGAATGAGCAACTTTTGCTGAGTACCCAGTGGAGATCGAGGATCGGCAGGAGAATATCATTCATGGGTGATCTATTACCCTAGTGTGTGTTCGGTGGCAGCACGAGAATCTCCAGGATAGCACATGGGAGCGGGAGGCTCATATTCACGTCCACTACCCACATCTTTTTGGAGTAGCCTTTTTTTGGCTTTTCAGGGACGTAAAATCCCTAAGGTGGGTGTGTTGTAATGTCCTGGATTTTTCCATTTATAATTTTAATATTATATGGGAATAAATTCGAGACCAGGCTCTGAGACGGCGTGTAAATCTGAGGCCCGGTGATCCTAGAACAAATGTTTGAATTTAATTTAATAATTAAATAATGCGAGTGTGCGGTTTTCCGAAAAAAATTGAATAACTCCCAAACGGGTGCTTGGATCAAAAATACGATGGTACTAATGCATTCAGAGAAGACAGTTTACCCTATAAGATACCTAACATTGGCCGGTGCAGGTCGGTGGTGAAATTTTGTTTTTGGATGCAATCGTAAGAAAATATTTAATTAAAATATTTTATTTAAATCTTTGTTGCAGCGAAATATCTATTTCTTTTCTAAATAGGAGATTTTGCAGGGGATCAAGTTTACTTTTCTCATAAACCTGAATTCCCCTGGAGGCTCTGGAGAAAAACTCCTAATGCAGCGACGATGTTCTTGACAAGCTTCCTCGGCGACGATGATGCGGTGACTGGATCTTCTCCAACGAATTCCATAGATCTAGGTAGGATGTCTGTTTATGATTTTCTTCCCCGTTGTTGATTTCTACAATGAACGCGGGCTAATTCACGAACAGATGAGTCCGCAGATCGATCGTTCTTGTTGGATGGGCTTTTCTGCGGTGATTTTTGGGAGATTGAATTTATGTTAATCCATTGTTGCTGATTTTTATGCTTTGTTTAATCCCATTAATGGGAGCGGATCAATGCCATGATGAACGATGGAGGAGGTTCATTCCTCATTTTCGTTTCATTGGGTTTCTCGGTTTCTTTTCTTCACATTCTTCGTGTTCTTCATGGGGAAATGAATGACGGATATTTGTGCATCCGTTCTGTGATGAAACGATCCGAAACTGCGGATCTAACCCCGGAGAAGTGTCATGGAGGTGCGGCGACGATATCAATGGACAATTCGGTGCGGATCCAGAGTTATGGGTTTTCAGGTATTTTTTTCAGATGGATCATTTGAGGTTTTTTGATCCATTTTAATGGCCAAAAACACCCATTGTGGTGCTCATATGATGAGTCGAACCAAACCCTAGAGAATTGGGACGAACGGATGAGGGATCATGGATCTGAAGGATCGGCCGAAGCGCGAGGAAGAAGATGGCGGTCTTGAAACTTCCCGACTACACGCCGTGTAGTATGGGATACACAACATGTGTTCATCGGCGGTTTTAGCTAGCATGTACATTGGGAGTACACAGACACAGGAAGGGTACACGTTTGAGGACACACCATGTATACCCCTCCCCGGCCAGACCCGGCCAGATACATGGGATACCCCGTGTACTAGTACACGGGAAGGCGACACGGACACGGGCATGGTACACAGCCAAGGACACGCTGTGTATACCCATCTCTGGCCATTCCCGGCTAGATACAAGGGATACCCCGTGTATTGGTGCATAGGTAGGTGACACAGACACGGGCAGAGACTGTGTACGAGAACATGGCCAGCATACACAGAGTGAGCCCCAAAAGCTCAAACATGGCATGTGATTCCTCTACACACTCTGTAGTTTCTTTCTATCCGACAAGAAGAATGACATGGGCTGTTTACATGGGCAGTATATGGAGTCAGGAACACGGCGTGTACTTTTCTACACGTCATGTATTTGAATTTTACACATCCTGAACGGATGGCATGGGCTGTTACAAGGGTAGTACCTGAGGTCAAGGAACAAGGCGTGTGACCATACAACACGCCGTGTAGTAATTTCTTCAAGGCTTGAGCTACTTGCCTTCTGTGAATTGGACTAGTTTTCTTAGGGTTCATACTCTTGGTCCATTCCATGAAGGTTTTGGTATCATTTCCTTTACACAAGAGTATGATCCCTTCAGTATAACATCCTGAATAGAGTTGTTGGAATCCCCTCTATGAGACTTAGAGCTGGATCCTCTATTTATTCCTAGAACCCTAGGTAGAGTTCTTGGTATCGACGTGATCAACATTACCCAGGCACCGATCCTATGCTTAATGGATTAGCTCAGTCTAAGTTGTCTGAATCACCCAATGACTTTGCCGTGATCCTCATCTGAGCATCATGTTCTCATACTACTTGTGGAGTGTGTACTCCTAGAACGAGTACATAGTGTCTCTCTCTTTAGACCTAGGAGTGTGTTCTCCTTGTTTCATGCTTAGTGGAATCTTCGAGCTGGATCCTTTTGTCTGTATCGCGATGTTCGTTTGTGTATGAGTATATCTGGTTATTCTTGTTATATGTTCGGTACACATATACTATGTAGAGTTGACTGCATCTTTCCTATGTGGTATTTTTTCCCTTACTGTATTTTCCTTTATGGTTTGGGGGTGTCCTACTGGGTATTGTTATACTCACCCCTGCACGGACTTTTCCCGCACGTGTCGTGTCTTCTGCAAACAAGCAAGCCTTTGACATGATTCTAGGTGGACTAGGACCAGACGGTGCCCAGTGAGATCAGGTGGCCTGAAGTGTGTTCCTACGTTTATAGATTGCAGTCCCAGTACCTTTCCTTTTAGGTTAGACTTTGTTACAGACTTTCTTTTTGTGGGCTTTTAATTTTGGCCCAGGGTTTTACTATCATTTACTTTACATTCCTGTTGTACTCTGTGGTTGGGTTTTAGTGTATGCATGCATCTATTCCTTTTAGTAGTTTTTTACTTTTCAGCTTTGTGGGCTTGGAGATGTGTGTGTGTGTGTACAATTTTATAGGCAATGCATCCCATGTTAGTAGAAAGCCTACTCGGTGCTAGTCATCGGCCCCTGTCCTATTGGAGGCGGGCTTGTGGAGTTGTGGATCGGGCCCCACTGGGATGGGTCGTGACACCTGGTGCATGTCGTGGTGCTTCCAAAGGCTGAGTAAGCTGGTGAGACGGTGATGGTCAGAGGTACTCCATGATCATGGCCATGATTTTTTTTCGCATGACCTGTTAAGACATGTCCTTTTTAAGTGCACAAGGTACATAAGATTTATGTGGACTGACAAGATGCTGATCAATGGGATTGGAACCATTTCATGTGAATGATATATATATATATATATAGATGATATGTGTGTAATCATGATCATCAAGGATGCGAAATACTTGAGGTGTCGTGAGCATTGGGACATCGAGAATGTAGGTTACTTGAGGTGCAAGGAGCCAGGTTTTGTTTTGAGAATCCAAGGGATGCATGACCTCATGGAGGCAGACACCGATGTAGTATGACATATGTTTGGGTGTCGGTAATGACATAGGGGCACCTGATTAGGATTAGGGGTAACAATTAATCCTAGGAGGACCATGGGTCTTGGTAATACTTCAATGGACCTTCGATTGATTTGAGTTTTGGGCCAAAGTTGTGTGGAGTTTTTCCAAACCACCCTTGGAAGGAAAATATGGGGAATAATTTCTTTAAGGGGGATGTTTTTATAAACCCAATTCTTACTTTAAGGTATGTGGTTCTTTATTTCTTTCAGTTTCGAGCTTGTTTTGAGGAAACAGAGAAAACTAGGAAGTTCTGGAAAATTCTCGGTTTCACGCTGTATACTCCCATGTACACACTGTGTGTATGTTAGGCACGTACTGAACAAGTATTTAATTAGTAAATTCCAATTGGTGACCATGTAAAAATAATCTAAGAGATGGAATTTAGTGTTCCTTAAGTTTTCTTGTATTTTCTTTCCGCATACCAGATTAGTCTTAGCTGTGTGTTGACCTCTGTGACACTTCTATGTTCTGTGATGACTAAGAAATCCACATAAGTCGAAGTACATAAAAGATACTACATGGTGTGAATTCCTTAATACACACCAATTATTTTTATTTTTATTCATTTATGTGGAATAACATCACTTCTTGATTCTGAAAGCACCTTATTCTTCAACATTTTTAGAACTATGTCACTCCAAGAGGATGAGAATGTTTCTCCTCCTATATTCTTTATCCCACATCTGTTCTTTAATACATTGGTGTCTATAGGATTACATCAAGAAGGCTAAACCCATGAACCTTATTTCTTCCTTGTTCCTTTATATCACACATTATACTTTCCATATGAGTGGAATTGCTGGGATTTGAAGGAAACATAGATCTACGAAGACCAGCTTCAACTTTGAGCTCGATATTAGAGATGCCTATATCTAATCATCTAAGGTAGGTGGTTCATACCATGTTTTTTATAGTCATGGTCATTTTGGTGTTGAATATTTTTATCACAATGTCATGTATTGAGTGGGACCCATGTTTCTTTATATTGAATTGACTATATGACTTATGGGATGTCGTTGGGAATTCCCTTACCTTGTTATTCTTGAGAAAGGTCATGTTAGATGATATTTCTCATTTGGGTCATTTTGACCAGGGGTTCTCATATAGTTATAATTGAATTATTTTGATTAAACTATTATGTTTCAACAATCAAAGAATGATAAAGATTATTAGAGGCTTTCAAGACCACAGTGCTGGTATTAGATGACACATGGATAATGTAATTAAACTGTTTATATTTTCTTTCCTATTTGAAGTTATTCCTTTTGATTATACATATGTGATTCTTGATATTGAATATGATGGAACCTTTGGGGTGTGTTGTAAGTGGACTTGATATTCTTGAGTGATGTTGATCATAGGTTGGGATTGGCCTAGATTATTTTGGTGGTTTAACCAAGTGATTGGTCATCACGGACATCAGGTTGAGGTAGTGTGGCTATCAAGTTAGGAAAGGCCTGGGTTACATTAATTGCAAGGTCATTGGATTATTGAGTGACATTTTTGTAGGGACACGAGGTGTTAAAGAGTTTGTGTCTTGGGTTCTAAATTTTTTGATTACCGGTCACCCATGATTTTGGTCTTGTGTATATTGATGACTCCCTGATGAGGTGATTTTGAACACTTGTGTGGGTAAAGGACTCCGTTGTTGAGGTTAGGGGATTATGGTTTGGGATTTCCCTCTGTGGAAGCCACATGGAAGTTGAGGAGCCTTCATATTGTTTGGACATGCCTTTGGGACATCGGTTCTTGAGACCCAATGTGTGAGGAGGCACATGGTGCTAAGTTACATTTGCTTGGGCATACCTACGGGACGTCGGTACTTGAGACATGAGGTGTTAGGAGGCACATGGTGTCTAATTAATAATTGTTGGGTGTGACTTTGGGATGTTGGAACTTGAGACATGTGGTTTTAAGAGGCAAATGGTGTTGGGTTACGTGACTGAGATTCTAGCATTGGTCAAAGTATCTGATACTCCCTGGTGGCTACTGAGCACCAGTAGAGGTTGTGTTTACATTATTCATCATAATATTTACTCTACTTATAGATGCATGTCTTATCATACTCTTATACTTGTTCTGGACCATTGGGTGGTATCCTATAGAGATTCACCTCACACCCTGCATGGGCCCTTCGAGGTGCATGTAGAATTTATGGATTTATGTGTTGGAAAGAGATCAGCTTCAGGAGATGGATCGTATTAGCTGTTGCATCGAGATTTATTATGGAACATAAGGTCATGACTGGATGGAGTCTACATTGTTTTACTTTCTATCTTGTATCATCATGCTTAACTTGTTTTATGTATCTACTGTTGGTTATCCATTGGTTCCCTCTTTATATATTGACTTACTATGGAAGCATGACTTGCCTGTTCTATTAGTTGTTACAAGTGTTTTATTCATGTTATTTTGTTTACGTTCTACTGCACTTGTTTCCATATTTCCTCCATTGGTTTATCTTCGATTGATTGTGCTTCCTCTATGTAGGCCAGGTTTGAGTCTGCATAGTCTCTTATTTTACATTATACTCAAAAAAGAACATTACTTTTCTCTGAGAGGGTATAGACTCCCCAATATTCTTGTTTACACCCTCGGTTCTAGTCATAATCCATTGGTATTTGAGGAGGTGGACCTAAGGTGGTAACACCAGACCCGTTTAGCACCATTAGAGTGGCTATTCTGGTCCTAGACATTGCATATGGGTTTAGATGTGAAAATCCTTGTAGAAAATTGAAATTTTAGAGATGAAAGAAAATTCATGTGAGGTAGGTGTTTTGTGAGTATGGGTAGAAAAATTAATTGGAAATAGATTGAATAATTGGAATAGAGAACATTAAAACAAATTAGGGGCATGATATCTTTTTTATCAATTTGGTGGATCTCAGGAGTTTGTGTTTTAATGTTGCATTGATTAGATTTTGATGTTGAATTATATTGGATTCGAAGTGATAAGTTTGGGGGAACTTATAGAGATAATATTTTCATTTTTTATAATGTGTATTTCAATGATTTAATCTATCCAAATTCTACAATTTGATTGAATTTTCATCATTTTTTTATTTTGGGTGAAATTTATTCTAAAATGTGAAAATCTATAAATTCTAGAATTTTGAAAGTTTTTATGACTTATACATTACAATAAAAAATTTATCAATACTGATCCAAATTAAATAATTATTATTTTTAGGATTCCCTTATCCGTGGATTCATCTTCTTCTTCTGGTCCTAGAGATAATTTTAAATTCTATAGGACCAAAAAAATCCATTGAGTTGAAAAATATTTTTGTCCTCTAGAATAGACTCATCCTCATTAAATGAGGCATATATCAATATAAACACATTTAAATTCAGTGATTCTAGATGGTAAAGAAATATGACTCAAAGTATCATGTGAATATTAAATTTTATAGACAAGATTACTCGTTAAAGAAACTATTACATGTTCCAAAGTGTAGGAAGATGATGGGTATCTTCATCCATAAAATGTTAAATTCTTTAATGTAGTCATATTTTTTAAAACAAAATTCCAAAGTAATTTAAATTTTGTTTCTTGATATAAAAAATTTTTGAACAACATTTAAGAAGGACGCTTTAGATCTTTTTACTGTTTGTTAGGTTCAAAAAGAGAAAAAGTATGGATAATAGATTCTAGAGGAGAAATTTCTTTCTTTTCCTTTTTTCTATTATATTCATGTTAGTTTTGAAATGGATTTATATCCCACATTATTCTTGTTTACCCATCAATTTTATGGGTAAACATATGCGTATGTGGGGAAGTGGTGGTTTTTTTGTAATTCTTGAGTTCCTAAACATAATGTTATAAAATCTTATCTCTCTTCAAAGAAGATGATTTCAATATTCTAATAGAAATTTTTATTATCAAGTATGATCATATTTGATTTTAAATTATTATGTTGTTATTGGCTTGGTTGATGATCATTTTCTCCCCCACTAGGATATAGTTTATATATAATGGTATAGACTAGGTATTATTGGTGAAGTACATGGAGATTGTCATTATGTGTGGGAGGGGTAGTGGAAATTATTGATTGTTTTGGATAAACAAGACCCAATTGGAAATTTCATATGTCAATTTAGGTTATTCATTAAAATAATCTCACAAATTTGTTAGGGGTATACTATGCTATGAATTTTAATGTATTATTCTTATCATCACCATTTGACTATGGGAGTGAGAGGAATCAATTCTGGAATCAGACTTTAATTATCTTTATAGAAGTGGATTGGATAAATAGGAACTAGGAAAACCTTGCATTTGGAGACTGAACCCATCCTAATCACACATATCTTATCATATTTTTTTAATCGCTAACTTAATTTAATTTTTTTATTTAATTTCTTTCTAATATTTTAATAATAAAAAAATTTCAATTTTTTTTATAATTTAGTGTGACAAAAATTAATTTTGTATGCTTCTCTGTAGAGACAACATAGGTTAAATACTGCACTACATTTTTAACTTAGGAAATAATGCTTGTTTCTACACCTCATGATAGTCACATTTTAAACAAAAAATATTTATTTTATAATTTAAATTTTACATTTTAAAATATTTATTATAGTTTACAAACCTATATTTTATATTCTAGGACCCAAGTAATATTTTTCAAAAATGTATTTAATGAATTAGACATTTATTATATTAAAATTAATTTTTTAAACTTTCAAAAGTTGAATAAGAAAAATTAGATTTATGTTTTATAATCAGTAGGTCCAAATTATCTCACAATTAATACTTTTTTTAGACATAAATATTATTTTATATTAGGTAAGAACAATTTAGCATAGTAAAATAAAAATCTGTAAAATTAATAATTCAATGGGTAAAGGAATTCAAAGATGCATAAAGAATGTATGAAAAAACAAGGTTGTGGATTTATCTATCTTATCTCTTCCCCATCCCACAATTTCTAAATTTTTTAATACAATTTCCTTGAGAATTACTTCAGATTATTGAAAAGTTATGGGTATTTACAAAAATTCCATCATTTACACACATAAAAGGGGATCTCTTATCCTCGCTTCCCTTAACATTAAAAACCCATATGTTTGACCAAAAATATATCAAAAACTCTAATAAATATTCATATACACCTTAAGTAGGCTCCATTATTCACAAAATAGCACAACTCAAAGGCCTAACCCCCTTTTTAAAGGAGATACTCCAAGAAGTGAGGTATAAGTTCTTAATTTCTCTTTCCCATTTATATGTAATAGTTATGCAATACATATTTTTAAAATTTTATTATACAAATTAAAATGAAAAAACTAGTATCATTAATTTTTTGAAATGTTATTATAATTATGGTACAAAAATTAAATACCTTTTCCCTTTCCCATTATGAAAAAAACATGAAATGTTTATATGTGTGGACCATCAACTCCATGAATAAACGATTTCCTTTTCCATCACCACCAAAAATGGATATCCCAAAAGGGAAATTAAAATATAAATATTATATTTATAACTTATTTATTATTCTTTAAAACTAAACCATTTTACTTATTTATCTTGTTCATTGAAAAGTGAAGTCACCATCATGGTGAAAGTACAGACTACCGCCTCTATGGAACAATGCATACTGTTTTCCAATAATGCCTATCATGGATGGATATAATAAAGAGATTAAAGGATAAATATTATTTTTATGACATGAACAATTTTTTATTAACAAAAAATGAATAAATTTTTATAGTTATTGTAACGAACCAGAATTCTATCAATGAAATTTCCCTTCTTGTGTTTATTTTATATAGTATGAATCATATAAAACCACAAAGAGAACACAACTCAATCTTTATAAATGAATAATAAAATGAATAATAGGTATTTATAGATTTTAAGGAACCTATAGTGATTAAATAGTAACATTACCTTAGGTATAATAATATGAATAGTAAATCAACCTAATGAGTAGTAATATCGCCCAAAAAAGTATAAATAAAATTTATACATCTCATAATTGAATGTATGATGTAATTATATCAGAGTAAAAGTAAGTGAATATTTTAAAAACTAGTATTTAAGTGTTTGTATTTTTATAATTCATAAATATTTAATTGCAATTTTATAAATAATAAAACCATTTAAAAGAAAATTAATTTTCATATAATGGATTCATAGATCAATATTTTTATATAATATGATTTTAGGATAATTTTATAAGAGCTTAGTTAATTTTGGAATGCATTATAAATAAGTTTTAAATTTAAGATCTATATTATTCAAGTAAATGATGAATTTATTTAATAATTGAATTTCTCATATTGAGAAAATTATATTGATAAAATTTATTCCATTTTTGAATTATACAGATCAAAAAGTCATTATGTTGATTTTTTGGGATTCTTCTAAAATAATTGAATTTTTAGTGAATTGTAAAAATGGTAATTTACGAAATAAATACATTAGAAGATAAATACACTATTACATGAGTCATAAATGATCTAAGAACCATAATATAGAACATTAATTCATTATTTTAATATGTTTTATGATAATTATCATACTATTCATAGTCTTGAGACAGAATAATAAACAAATGAATAAGATATTCCAAAATCACCCCTCTCCTCCACTATAAAAACTAACCTCCATCCAACATCATATTTTTATTCCAGGAAAAGAGGTTTAAGGAAACTTGGGGACATCGGGGATTAGGGAGGCCTAAATTAATGCAGACCGAGGGCATCCCCTCTAATCAAATTAACCCCCTTGAGCTTCATGTAATTTATGTTAGTGAGGCATGTGATGTTGGAGTCCCAATAGGCTAAGGAAGAAAGATAGTCCGAAACATTGTTACCCTATCTTCATGTATGGGCAACATGAATATTATTATTGAGTATGGATGTTAATTTCCTCATATTTAAGGATATTGACCAAGGGGTGGATCCTTTTCCATGAAAGGAGTCACATAAGATCAAAGAGTCAGTCTCAACTTGACTGTTATCAAGATTCTTCTGGTTGCAGAAGGCTAAGATGCTGAGATTTTCTTTATCCTCAGCTTTTAGAGAGTTTTTGTTACCATAAAATGTAGTGAATTCAAGAATTAAACTCCACTAAGTGTCACAAACCACTCCCCCTACTCACATCTCACCCAATATATAGGACCCATCTATATTGAGCTTCTAGCCTGTGTTAGGATGGTGTCAGTGAACCCATTGTCCCTATGGACTATTATTAAAGGGTTTAATTGGAGAGGTTCTAACATGTAGAAATAAAAATGTAGGATATTACCACCAATTATTAATGACAATCACCATGTCCAGCAGTAGGTTCCATATTCTCACAACGATGGACCTCAATATGGGGAGGGATCCTTCATACCTAGCCGGGTTTCTAGCATGCCACAGGCACCATTATCCATCACTAAGAATAATGGGCATCACCATCCTTACCAAACCCAAATAATTTGACCCATGGAACCATCTTTCCAAAAAAAGAATCAAAATGAGCAGGAGAGGAGAACATAGTAAGGTTGTCGAAGAATTTCTAGACAGCATGATCCCATTCACCTTCAAAGAAGAGTTGATTCATACATTCCTCCTTGTGGTTTATACAATAATGGAATTTGGATACCATGCTGATACTTATCTTCTCTATGTTATAATCTATAGAAACTACATGATTCTTTATTATCTAGGTAAGAATGTTATCATTTGATGGTATTAGGTTTCACCAAACCATGCCATTCCAACTGTCACAATGAACCTATGAGGACGAGAACCTATAGAAGTACCTGGTACTAAATTTACCCATATTGGAAGGGGTGAAATCGCACTTACTGGTTCCTTGTTCATGAAAATAACCTCAAACATATCATACTATTCCTCATCCGGGACTACCTTGGTCAACATAGAAAAAATGATTTTTTCCTTAAAATTGATAATTGGTGCTGAGTGTCTCGGGAAGACAATAACAATGCCTATCTAATTGTGGTACTAGAAGAGGATATCACCTTCCCCTAATATCCCTCATGATTTTTATTGGAGCTTAGGGATGAGTGGTTATATCTTGGACATGAAGAGAGAGATATGGCCACTAATATCTTCTATAATTTCCACACAGTTGTGGGTCTTGATCTTCCCCCAAAGCGTATGCTCCCCAATAATTTCCCTTTCTTGGATAACGTGCATGTAGTGTTGTGTGTATTTAAGACTCCTCGCATTAATTCCACCATCATGTATGGGCCTTGCAATCCTATCCCATGAGGCCCAGTTCCTCTTACCTTCTGAGAGATAATCCCAAACAAAACTAGCCAAAATCAGGTCGATGGTGGTTATGACTCCTTTCGGCACATTAGTGGAAGCCGGAGCAAAGATTGGAATGGACGATAGGACGTTGTTAACCAATGAAATACAACCCCTGAATGATAATTAGTGGTTCATCCAATTAAGAATGTGTCCCATTATCTTTCTCAAGATATGATCAAAGTCTCATACGTGAAGTCTTCTTAAGGATATGGGCTAGCTGAGGTACTCCATGGGGAAGGATCCTTGCTGAATTTCCATATTATTCATAGAGAAGTGACATGAATTGAAGCACACTTGTTGGAGATGTAGTGGTTTGTTTTGGATTTACTGATAACCTATCCACTCTAGTATCAATATTCCATATTGGTTTTCTTGATTCCAGGAACTGATCTCTTACTGCCATTATTGAAGACGATGGCGTCATATATGAAAATAAGGTGGGAGATAAGAAGGAGGTACATTTTTCTCCGATAAGAAGGTATTTATCAATTCTAAAATCATATATTGATGAGGAAACTGAGTGTATACTATGTGAGGATGAAAATTCTCATAGAGATTGGGTCTCCCTACCACAATCATCATGCTGCCTTGAAGAAACTGTGAATGTACCCCATGATGGAAACATCCCTCCATGAGGATATGAAACCTATGAAGATGAGATAAAAGGCCCTAAGAGAGACCCCCATGGTCATAAACACTTTGATGATGAAAACCTAGTAAATTATATCATAAGCCTTATTCATATCCAATTTAATTGCAATTTCAAATTCATGAGTCTGGATGTTGATTTCCCCAAAGATTTTTTGTGATAAGGCTATAACTCATTAGATGGAGTAACCATTCATGAATCCATGCAATTAAATGGAGTTCAACCACGGGATATATGTGGAAAACCTCAAATTAATGATGAAATCTAGCCGATTTGATATTCATGAGGGAGTAGGGGTCCTTAATCTTTGGGATGAGCACTAGTATCGTAGAACATGTGACTCGAAAAAGACAACCTAACTGAAAGAAGTCTAGAATAACTTCAATGATATCTATATTAATCATGTCCCAAAAATGCCTTAAAATGATCCGTGGAAGATATCTGGGCTCGTCGCACACTCAAGGTTGGGATTCGTCATGGCCGTATGGATCTCTTCATCATCTGTGATCACCTCTAAATTATCGTTGTCTTAGTGAGACATATGGGTGGGATTTCCTTCCCAAATCTCTACATTTTCTCTTGGATATCCCATAGGTATTATTCTGTTTGATCCTACAAGGATATCCTCAAATAACGTGTGAACCAGGCTCCCTACTATATCTTTATCATTTGGGTACATTTCATCCTTGAGTAGAATATTTGGTTTAATTAGACACCTTTTTTCTTTAATACATGCTTTGAAAAAATATGTGTTCTTATAACCCTCATGCAACCAGTTGACTATGGCTCTCTCACATTCTATACATTCCTGTTTGAGGATAATTTCCACCCAGGATTTCTTCCTGTGATAGAGATACTCAAGAACTATTTCATTCCATTCCTAATTCCGATTGGTTTTTAGACAATCAATATTATGTTTGTGGGCCTCCATGTTCTGGTCTATTGGAGGGAGATTCTTGGCCCATTCCTATATCCTATTCTTCAGTATCTGTAGTTTATTATGAACAACTACCCATATATTCCCTAGAGTCATATCTACATATAACTCGCTAATAATCTATTGATAACTGGGAATATGAGACCAGTGGTGATAGTACCTGAACTTCTCCTAGGTTTCCTTCATGGGGGGAAAAGTAACCAGAAATAGTGAGTGATATGGAATGCTGTGAACTAGATTATTTACCTTGGTATTTGGGAACATGGTTATAACATTGATGTAGTCTAGGCATCGATCATATCGGCTCCAACATCACCTACTTCCTCTATGGTTGTCTCACCACGTTAAATAGTCTCCAAATTAACCCATATCTAGTAGACCTTTTCCTACCATGAATTGGGAGAATTCCATGATGGAATTCTGAAAAAAATCACCTATTCCCTTCTCATCTTATTCAGTGATTGAATTGAAACCCCCACCTGCGATCCATATAAATTCCTAAGAATCAAAAGTTCTATAGTTTTGGAACAAATTCCCTATTACTTAAGCATTAGATCTACCATAAAAAAGGATACAAAGAATCTATCCATGAACATAGTTACTTTAAAAATGATTAATTGGTCACTTGATTGTATTAAATCCACATATATCACCTTGTTCCAGAATATCCATATATGCTGGTTAATCGGATCTGTGTGCATGGAATGATGAAACATGACTTTAAAAAATAATTAATTAACCTTAGTTGGGTTTTACTTTTGTTTGAGGAATTAAAAACAGAAATACATTTTATTCCTATTCTATAAAGAAATGAATCTTGTTCTCACCCATGCACTAAGGCCATGCGAGTTCTAAATGATCCTAGGTGACATTAAATAGACAGTGGTCCGACTTTTCCCTAGGCTTCTCTTCACTCCTCTAAGACTTGAATCATGTAAAAGATTTACCCAAATCCTCTTCCATAGTCTATCCTCATTTCCAAGATCTCCTATTCATACCAAAAGACAAAACCCCTTTCCTTGATGAGGTTCTCCAGGAGGTTAATTCAAGAGGTAAACCCTCTTCCTTTTTCTTTTAATTTCATTTTCAATTTACTTATTTTTTCTTATATTCTCCTAAATTCCTCTATACAAAGGATAATTGTAAATATAGTATCATATTTATTGTATAATTCTTTCATGTTGATGGTATATCATTCCTCAAATTACTATATATCTCTTAAAAAACTAAATCAACATCTAGGAGGTGCTGATTTACAACCTTTATGGATGAAGACCTTCATTCATAACTTTCTTCATAAAGCCTGGTAATTAAACCTTTTTATGGTTGAACCATATTAAAAAACATGTATTATGTCTCTTGTAATTTTTTAGAACAAGTATATAAATACATAATACTAATTTATACGACAAAACTACTGTGTGATGATCAAAATACCATCGAAATAATATAAATGATTATCAAAAATATTTTATCTAGTAACTCATCCTCATACCATATAAAAAATTAATTATATAAAAATTTAATATTATAGATGTTAGATATTTTTATATAAATTAAATTCAGGGGAATTATTTCCATTCCACATGAACTTCCATACTCATATACAAGTATACTGATAGTGAAAACCAAGGAAACAAACTCTCCAGAGCGATAAATTTGTATCTTATAACTCATCAAGAAGACAATAAATGATTTTAATTAAATTATAATTAATGAAATAAACATACCAAAGGTTATTAATTAATTAATTAATAGATTTAATTTTATTATCCTGGATATTAAGGTCATGTTCAAAATGCATTCCGACATAAGGTATGAGTTTTCTACCCAAACCTTCATTTTCATTTAGGTTATTATTTTTCTCTAGTTAAAACAATTATATTATTAATTATTATTAATTAATACTCTTAAAGTATGTGTAAATGTTCTATATATGTGTTCCAATAATAATTCTTTTTTTTAATGGGGAGTTACCTGTTTGAAATGGATATTTCTCAAATTATTCCCGATAAACAAGCCCGATTCAATGGAGCTTCTCAAATTCTTACCTATTTTGAAGGGAACTCTACAATCTATTTTAAGAAACAATTATTTTTATAAAATCACATATTTTATTTTTTAAAAACTATATTTGTTCAGTTATAGTTTTATACAATTATTTTTTTCAAAAGAACTCATCATTTCAATGTATAAGAGCATTTCAATCAAGAGTTACATGATGATTTTATAAGAGTGTTTTCAACTATTTCAACAATTTTGTTGATTCTTATGTTATTTTGGGATTATGTTTTTATGATATCATCTACCATATTATATTTAATGTTTTATGATTAGTTTAACTATGGATATTCTATATTGCTAAAATTCAACACATTAACTTGAATAGTTAGTATTTAGGTTTACTGATTGGGGAATGCTATTTACATCTTAGTTTAAATGTGAATGTTTATTTTGATTATTTTTTTCTCTTTAATTTAAGGAATTCATTAGAATTATTATGTGTTGAGTGGGGAATTCTATATCCCCTCTGTGCATTAGAAGGTCTCTTGAGACAAACTAGTTTTTATTTTTTTACCCTTTTATGTATGGTATTGGAACATGGCCTTGATAGTTTGGTTATGATGTTTATCATTATGCATTATCTCATTATGAAACTATTAATTGATAGCCCATGTGATTATTTTAATTGTAAAATATCCATGGTTATGTTTTATTATGGAATTATTTATTCATATTTTATTGCTTCCATATTATTCTCAATTTTACTTTTAATGGCATGTCTACTTTTATTTATTCACCATGAGATACTACTTATGCTTCTGTTGTATTGATTAAACATAATGAGAATTTTATATCACCCTTTTTTATGTTTTATTTTTCCCCAGGATGAAGATAATTATATTATGAATGACTTGCATGGATAATATAAGAGATATGAATGTTTATAGTGGAATTTAAATATTGTATTTCCATTAATGTTTTAATATTGAACTTATGTATGTATCTTATTTTTTAAGGCCACTAAACTATTTGGTACTTCGGGACATGACTTCCATATAATAAAAGCAATTTATTGAAGTAAGGCACTAACTCCAGGAAACATGGGTTGGTGTCTTTACAATTGGTATCTGAGGAAGTTTAGTAGAATCCATGGAAACTAGATTTAGAAAATGTATATTAATGAACAAAACAATAAGATTGAATTTGAGGATAATAATCCAAGAATATAATAGAATTTTGGAATGGTATAAATTATGTGGATCATCCTATAAATACATCATTATTTGTATACTAGAAGTGGAAGTTGTTCTGGAATAGATGTACCTAGGAGTAATAACTCCTATAAGGTGTTATGGGCCTGACTCGGGGTAACCTGGTATATGAAAATGGGGCTTACTCTATGCCCATTTTGACACTCCCAGGGGATAGGCTTATGATAATTCATATTTTCTTTACAAACCACTATGAAGGATTTAATTATAAATATGTCCCCAAAGATAACATGCTTATTATTATGATATTTTTCATGCATAGGATTTCAATTTCTGTTATGTGTTTTACGAGTTCAATATTATAAATTATGATTGATAACTAAATTTAGTGTATGAAATTATTTAGCAATAGAGCATAGTGAAAGGAATGAAAACCATATGAATACGCCTATCCCATATAGGGATTACCCTCCTATGCAAGATAATGATGTTGGTTCTGGAGCTGTGACTGGTGTTGAGTAACTTGTAGTTTTACTGGGATAAATAACTCAAGTTATGAACAATAACCTTACTTGCATGTAGAATATTGATCCATAACATATAGGAGAAATGTTAGAACACTTTATGAGATGATAGCCTCTATCATTTAATGGTACTACAAACCCATTTTTGGAAGATCCATGGATAAGTTCCTTAAAGAAGATATTTCACAATTTTGGATGTAACGAAAGGGAGAAAGTTGTCATGGAGGTGTATAGTTTATAGGGAGTTGCTAATAAATGGAGGTTGTTGATTCAAAACTCAAAGGAGGGTGAAGATACTAAAAATATGTAATGTAGAGAATATAAGGATATTTTCCTAAAAAAGTATTTTCCACATGGACAGGGAGAAAATGTGGAGAGAAAATTGTTGAGTCTATGATAGAAAGAGGATGAAATTGTTGTGAAGTACGAAGCCAACATTACAAGATTAGCAGGGAATGTTGGAGACTACATACATAATCAAATGAGCAAGATTCATTGATTCATTGATGGTTTTAAAACATTCCTCTAATGGGAAATAGTACATCAGGATTTCTCATTATATAAAGATATAATATCATGTTATATCAAAATTGAAAACGAATTCTATATGTATTATGAAATTAAAGGAATGAAAGAGAAGAAGAGGGATGCTAAAAACTCTAGAAAAGGAAATAAGGAAATGGGGAAGAAGGGAAGAGGTTACTTTACAACCTTTAGAAATTGTGGGAAGTAACAACCAGGTACTTGCATGAATGGAATGAGTGTCTGTTATAAGTGATGAAAAAAGTCCACCAGTCCCATTATTTCATGGGAAGTTAAGAATCTTCTAATGTTAAATGTTATAATTGAAAAGAGATGGGACATTTTTCACATGAATGGCCGACGCATTAAGGAATGTTCCCCCAAAGAAGGCCAAGGAAAAAGACCAATATTATGTGATCACAGATACTGAGGATGATGTTCCTAATGATATGGGGGAAGGTACTTTAGTCATTTCCAAAAACATTTCTCATGATTTATTATATTTTTGATCTTCACATCATTTTATATCTTCCCTATTTGATAATAAAATTTTAAATTTCCAATTTTATATTATAAAGGAGTTATCAGTCAAAAATCCCAACGAATGTATCATCCTAACAAATATGTGTTGATCAACCCCTCTTATGACACACAAACATGCTTTATTTTTTGGCCTTATCATCATAACTGTGATGGACAATGATATAATTATTAGTATGAATTGGAGTTCAAATTTTGATGTAAAGAACTATTGAAAGAAAAAGGAAGTTACAATTTTTGTGAATGATTTAGAGTCCCTTATATTTAGAGGAGAAACATAACCATCTGATTCTTATCCAAACCCATCCCCCATTAGTCATACATAATTCAATAAATGTGGAGGAAGATGATGCAATATATATGGGTGAGGAAATAAAAGTTCAAATTGAGGATTTATCTGTTGTTCAAGAATACATAGGTTTATTTCAAGAGGATTTACCTGGAAATCCTCTCAAGTAATTAATTGTGTTTTATATTGAATTAATTACAAGTGCAAGCCCTATATCAAAGAATCATTATAGAATTTCGACTATGGAATAAGGGAGCTAAATAGAACACAAGAGGTGTTGAGTAATAATAGTTTTATTCTCCCTAGTCATTCTCCATGGGGAGCTCATGTTCTTTTTATTAATAAGAATGATGGACATATGAGGATATGAATTGACTACAGGGAGATCAAAGATTTTAAAACAATGAAAAAGAATCATATTCCACATATGGATGATTTATTTGATCAACTTCCTAGATCCCAATATTTTTCAAATATTAACCTTCGATCTGGAAATCATCAGTTGTGTGTGAGGAAGGAAGATATTACCAAGATATTATTTCAAACAAGATATGGTAATTATGAGTTTACAGTAATACCTTTTGGATCGAATAATGCACCCTATATTTTCATGGATCTAATAAATATATTTTTCAAGGAATATCTTGATGTCTTTTTTGTGATTTTTATTGATGATATCTTGGTATACTCTAAAACCAACAATGATCCAGATAATTACTTGTGCATTTTTCAAAAAACTCTTAGAATAAATGAGTTATATGGGAAGTTTTGAAAGTGTAAATTCTAGCTTCAAACAGTTTCTTTTATTGGCCATACTGTCTTTAAGGATGAAATCTTTGTTGATCTGGTGAAGAAAAAGGTAGTTCATGAATAGTCTACACCAACGAACATAACCTAGGTATATATTTTTATTGGTTTAGCATGTTATTATCAACATTTTTTTCGGACTTCTCCCAATTAGCAAACTCGTTAACCCATCTAACATATAAATGGGTAAAGTTCATATAGACAAAATAATGTGAAGAATATTTCAAATAATTAAAGAAAAGGTTAGTGAATGCGCCAATATTGAAACTACCATCAAGAAATGGGGGATTTGTGATATATAGTGATGCATCAAAGAAAGGACTTGGTTGGTTCCATATATAGAATGATATAGTTATTGCCCACGCATCAAGGTAGTTAAAAACTAATGAATATTACCATCAAAATCATGATCTTGATTTAGAATATATAATCCTTTCTGTGAACATATATCTCTATGGAGAAATATGTGAGATATATAAAGATCACAAGATATTGAAATATATATTCTAAAAAAAATAACTGAACATGAGAAAAATGAGATGGATTGAACTACTCAATGATTATGGTTGTTCCATACACTATCACACATGAATGGAAAATATGGTAGCTAATGCATTAAAATTGAAGGATCGTGGAGTTAAAAAAAAGATGTATTCAAAGGGATCTTGTGTACATGGATATAGAAAAGATGGATATTGAAATTATCAAGGAAAGTGAAACATCATTAAATTTTCAATTGTTTGACCAACCATATTTATTAGAGAGGATGAAAAGTACTCATTTATTTTATGATAATCATCCAAATAAAATTAAATGTATGACTAATGGGAAGCTGGATGACTTCATGTGTGAGGATTGAATTATGAAATTTGGGAACATGCTTTGTGTTCCCTCTTTACCCGAGCCAGAAAGGGAGATATTAGATGATTATCATAGTTATAATTTATTTATACACCCTTATAGACCTAATATGTATTGAGATTTGAAGCAACAATTCTGGTGGGATAACATGAAGAGGGAAATTGCAAATCTGGTATAAAGATGTTTAGTTTTTCAACATTTGAAGGCTGAAAGATAACATCCAAGAGAGGCATCGAAACCACTTCTAATTCCTACCTGAAGATGGGATGAAATCACTATGTATTTTTTCATTGGATTACCAAAAAATTCAAAAAGGAAGAATGAAATATGGGTAATTTTTTATCGACTTAAAAAATATCCACTTTTCCTCGCTGTAAGGGAATATTTTCCACTATAGTGCCTTATAAGGATATGTATTAATGTCGTTGTAAGACTTTATGGATAAAATCTCTCAACTTTGTCTCATCATGATATATTATTAACATAAAAATTCGATTAAATTATTCAGAAAGCATTATATACTGAGCTTCATTTGAGTACTTATTATCACCCTCAAGATGATTGGCAGTCAGAAAGGATTGTCTAGACATTAAAAGACATATTGAGAACATGATCACTTTATTTTAAAGGTATGTAGGATAATTATTTACCTTTTTTAGAGTTTTAATATAATATTAGTTTTTCATTATGGTATAAAAAAGGAACTATATGAAGCATTGTATGGAAAGAGATGTCATACACTGACATGTTAGGGTGAAGTTAGTGAAAGAAAGCATGTTGGGATAGAGATTGTGAAGGAAACAAAAGTGAAGGTAAAGAATATTCAAACCCATATCAATGATTTTCAATGTAGGAAAAATATATATGCTAAAAATTTAATAATGGATTGGGAATTTCAAGAAGGAGAACACATTTTCTTGAAAGTGTCTCCATGGAAGGGTGTTATAAGATTTGGAAGGAAATAGAAACTAACCCCTAAGAACATTGGTCCTTTTGAAATTATAGAGATATTTGGAGTTGTGTCATGTAATTTTTTAATGCCACCAAGACTTTCTAAAGTACCCAAGGATTCCCATTTCTAATTATTGAGAAAATACGTACCAAACCCAACACATGAACTCACTTCTCTAGGTATCCAATTGGAACCCAACTTGTCTTATTATGAGGAGAATATCTAGATTATTGACACTATATAATAGATATTGTGGAATTTGATGACTCGGCTAGTAAAATTACATTTAAATAATCCTAAAATTGATGTGGTTTCATGGGATCATGAGGATATTATGATAAAGAACTACCCAAATCATTTAGGGAGTTGACATTTTAGAAATTTAAAGGACAAAATTTTTATTGGAGGGAATAATATAATGACCCAAAACTCTATTAATGAAATTTCCCTTCTTATATTTATTTTATATATTTTGAATCATATAAAACCACATTGAGAAAAAAATATAATCTTTATAAACGAATAATAAAATAAGTAAGTGGTATTTCTCTATAGTAAGTAACCTATACCGATGAAATAATAATGCGCCCTTAATAATATTAATATAAACCATATGAATAGTAAATCAGCCTAATTAATAGTAACCTCACCCTGTTAAGTATAAATAAAATGTAGGCATCTCATAAGTGAATGTATGATATAATTATACCATAGAAAAAGTGAGTATTGATATTTTAAAAATTAATATTTAAGTATTTGTATTTTTTAAGTCATAAATATTTAATTACAATTTTATAATTAATAAAACCATTTAAAAGAAAATTAATTATCTAAAAATAAATTTTTAAATCAATATTATTTTTTCTTCTGATTTTAGGATAATTTAATGAGACCTCAGTTAATTTTTAAAAGTGTTATAAAATCAGCTTTTAATTTACAATCTTTACCTTTCAAGTATATAATTAATTTAATTAAATATTAAATTTTAAATACATAGATAAATAACTATGATAAAATGGATTCAATTTTTGAATTCAGCATGTCAAAAAATGGTTATAGTGAATCTTTTGTATTTTTCTAAAATACGTGAATTGTTAATGAATAGTAATATATGGTAATTTATGGTATAAATACATTAGAAGCTAAATACACTATTACATGAGTAATCACTGATTTAATAACCATAATATAGAAATTAAATTCATTATTTTAATATATTTTATGATTATTCTCAAACTATTCATTGTCTTGAGCCAAAATAATAAACAAATGAATAAGATATTCAAAAATCACCCCTCTCCTCCACTATAAAACCCCCCTCATCCCCTCTTTCATTCACTCCTATAAGACTTTAGGCCTATAAAAGTTCTACCAAAATACTCTTACCTAGTCTCTCCCCCATATAGGAGAAATATTTCTTAATAAAATACCAAAAAAAATTTCCCTATGGAGGTTCTCAAGGAGGTTAATTCAAGAGGTAAACCCTCTTCTATTTTTTTTAATTCCATTTTCAATTTACATTGTTTTTTATCATCCCCTCAAGTAATATATCCAAATGATCATGATAAATATATTATAATCTATATACTAGAATTATATAACTTTAATTTAATATCATTATTCAAATTTCTATATCTACCTATTCTTCTTAAGAAATGAAATCATTGTTTCGGAGGTGCTGATTTTCAACATTCATGGAAAACATACCTTCATTCATCAATTTATCCTTCAATACTAGTATTGTAACCATTTTTATGGTTGAAATATATTATAAAATATTTATTATTTCTCACAAAATTTTCTCTAAAAAGTTTGTATACATAATACTATTTTGATACGATAAAATTGGTTCGTGGTGACCAAAATACCGCAGTAATAATCTAAACGATTATCACTAATGTTTTAACTAATATATCATCCTCATACAATATAAACAAATGAATTATATAACCATTTAATATTATATATTTTCATCATCATAATATAAATTCAATTATATAGATTTATATCCATTTCACATGAACATCCATACACATATAAAAGTATACTGATCGTGAAAACCAATGAAACAAGCGCTCCTGAGCGATGAATTTTTATCTTATAACAATAAAAAGGCAATAATTTAACTTAATAAAATTATAATAAATATAATACACATATAAATATCTCCTAATTCATTAATTAATTCGGTTATTTTAATTTTTCATGACATTAAGGCCAAGTGAAACTTATATTCGAACATAAGGTAACGATTTTCTACCCGAACCTCCATTTTCTTTCGGGTTACTCATTTTATTTATTTACAGAAGTTAAATTCTTAATTATTCATATTTACACATATTAAATTTTGTTTCAATTTTTTATATATGTTTAAAAATAATAATCCTTCACTATTTGATGGGGAGTTACACGTTTAAAAAAGATATTTCTCAAATTCTTCCTAATAAACATGCCAGATTTAAGGAAACGTCTGGGATTCTTACATATTTTCATGGGAAATATATAGTATGTTTTAAGTAATCATTATTTTTATAAAATAACTAATTTTTTCTATAAATAATATCTTAGATAACTTTTTGTTTTGTAAAAATATTTTTACAAAGGATCTTTTCATTTCAAAGTAGAAAAGTATTTCTATCAAGAACTATATGATGATTTTATAAGAGTATTTTCATATATTTTAACACTCTTTTTGATTCATATGTTCAATTATGATTAATATTTTATGATATAATCTACCATATTAAATTGAATTTTTTATTATTATTTTTACTCTGGATGTTCTATCTCTCTACCATTCACTATATTACTCTTAATGGTAAGTATTTATGTTTACTGATTGGGAGATGTTATTTAAATGTTAGTTTCATTATGAATGTATATATTTATTATGTTTCAATTCCTTAAGTTTAAGGAATTAAAAGGAATTATTAATTTTTGGGTGGGTCTTGGTATAGCCGCTTGTTGCATTGGTAGGTCTAATGAGAAAAACTATTTTTGGTTTTTACCCATCATTTATAGTCTTGGAATGAGGCCTTGACAATATGATTATGATGTCCCACATTATACATTCCCTCATTATTAAAATAGTAATTGATCATCCATGTGATTATTTTACTATTATAATATATGTGGTTAACTTTATTATGTCATTATTTATTCATGTTTTATTCCTTCCATATTGGGGTCAATTTCACTTTTAATGTCATGTGTACTTGGATTTATTCACAATGCCTTATTACTTATGCTTCTTTGGTATTTAATACCCTTACTATTAAAATTAAATCACCACTTTATTATGTTTTAGTTTTTCCCTCGTATCTGAAGAAGTATATTATGAATGAATTCGAGGGATAATATAGGATTTATGGATGTTTAGAATAGAATTCACATGTTGTATTTCATTTCTTATTGTAAAGTTGATCTTATGTATGTATCTTGTTCTCCAAAGCTACTAAACTATTAGGTCCTTAAAGATACTAATTCCTTTTAATTATAACAATTTATGGAATTAATGCACCTAATCCCAGAAAATATGGTCATGTTATTTAGTGTTATGAATGATAAATAATTATTATATAATTAACCAAACTAAACAAGCGAACTAAGAGGAAAAAAGAAGAATTTATTCATACTATGTAATTATTTCATATCCATTAATTATTACCATTTTTTTTAATTTTGATATATTTCATTAATAAAAACTATATAATGTCATTATTCTATTGATATAATGATATTGTAACTAAATCACCTCATAATCATCCATTAATCATGGAATATTCATGTTTGGGTTAGTTTGACCACATACTTGAATGATGTTATGAAATTATATCATAGATTATCATGAATACATAACTAATGGTTTAATATGATATAAATATGGAAATAATGATATTTTAAGTCATGTAAGTGCTATGTAAATAATTAATTTATTAACAGAGAAAACACTCTTCATGTGTAAAAAACATTAAAATATGTCTGTTGTCGATTTCAACTTCTAGGATAAAGACAAAAGTACTCACAAAAGGAAATTTTAACTTTATAAATCATTAAATTAATACCATATAGTAAAAATAATAACATGGGAAAGATAAATTTTTTAATATGAACAAATATTAACACCAATCCTATGAAACTAGTATAAACCATTAAAATTATAAACCCATGATGTTGAAAAATAAGTAAAAAATAACTAAATTTTATGTGATTGTAATGATTATAAATTAAGAGTATAAATAATTATAGTAATTAATATAGTAATTGAGTATATAAATAATTACCTTAATTTAGTTATTCAAGATATTTGGTGTAAGGGAAGAATAAATCATGACCAATGGAAGGGTTTTCGTCTCAAATTCCCCTTTTTAAGACATGTTTTGTATTATGCTCAAAATTTATTTTATATGGTATATATAATACCTAATTGATTTATTATATCATGAAGTAACATTTTTTATATATATTTATGTTCAATTTAAATCTCTCTTTTTTAATAGTTTTTTCAATAATCCTTTAGTTATAAGGGTTTTTGTTAACTCTATTCTCGTTTATTGAGCTATAATTATTATTCTTGAATTTATTTCAAATAAGTTGGGTAAATTATAAAATAAAATATTATTATGTTTTATTTTCTCATTAATTTTAGGGATTTAAATTTTTACCACATAAACCCCTTTTCAAATTTTTTTTACTTCATGATATATGTCATCCATATGGGACTTTGGTGATTTAAATATATTTATTTGAGTTATATGGTTCCCTTTAAACTTATACCTTCAATATCATACATATTAATTTATTTACCATTTTAATTTATTTTTTATTTTATCTTTATATAAAATTTTTCTATTTTCATTCAATTTTTCCTTCTTGATTCGTTTTTCACAAAAAATTATAACATTATCAAGAATAGAACTCTATCTCATAATTGGATATTTGTTTCAAGTAAAAAAAATTTATTTACAAAAATTTTCTCATTTTATGTATTGAAATACAATTTTTTATCAATTTTTATGATATTAATTCTTTCCTCTTCAAGATTTAAATGATACTTTTTATAATCTATTTTTTAATGTTGGTTTTTTACAAAGGCAATTCAAAATATCATAAATTAGTTTCCTCTCAAAATAAAATGTTTCATATTTGGATTCCATTTTCCACCTTATCTCAAGGGATATATTTTATATAATGTTATGATTTATGAACCACCCTATAAATGATTTTATGACGTTCATATTTTTGGTGGTTGAATTTGGTATTGATTGGTCTAGTTTATCTCGTTGCTTATCCAACACATTTTAAAATGTAATATGAAACCCATTATTATTCAAAGGTATTAATGATGTGATTATTATATATTTTCTTATGTCACACATGTATGATTAATATTTATGTAATGGGTGGTCCCTCTATAGAAATCCAATGTATTGGTTAAAGATTTATGTCTCATGAAATAATGGTTAAATGAGTAGTAATGATCTATCCAGAATGGTAAATAGGTTTTGACACCTAATCAAATTTTGGAAATAGATTTTTCATTCCTAATATTCCATGGGAAATAGGCTGTGATTCCGGATCCACTATGGGAAACATGTTGTGATTCCCTGTCCACAATATTTATTTTCTATGATTTAATTTTTTCCACATTATTTTTTTGGTGACATTTCTCTACCCAAGGCTCTAATTTACTGCTCATGTTTTAACAATATTTATTCCATATTTTATGTTTTGTTGTATGAGATTACTAATTATCCTATTATAAATTATGAAAAATTATTATAATTTAATATTTTTTAAATTTATGTTTTCACTATTTCTTATGTTTTCCCATAAACATATGATATCATCTTATATAACATGTTAATATTTTTATTATTCTCATAATAAGAATTTAAGCTCACATACTTCTTATGATTCTATTTCCTAGGCTATGAGGATTCATTTAACTTATGATATTTCTATGAAAAGAGATAGTATGATTAAATTATTGGTAAATAATCCAAATAATTATAAAACAAGTCACTTATATTTCTAGACTAAAAAAGACACTAATACTCTTGGTTCTCAATTTAATGAAATTATTATGTAACATAATTATTTAATTAATGAAATTATTTAAAATAATGTCATGTTTAACTTGGGTTGACATAGTTTATATTATAAAAAAGGTTTACTTATTTCGGGATATTAGTTTAGTTACCTTTTTTGTTTTTGTTCGATAAACATAGTGAAAACACGAGATATGATTCTATTTATAGGATGATATATTGATGTATTGTAAAAGTCTTGAGTGGGTGGTTTTCTTTGAAATAAATCCCTTTATAGATACTGTATTGTTGATTTGGCTATGAAACAAATTTACCTAGGGGTAATCACATTGAAAAGGGTTAGTTTATAATTAACATGATTATCAATCTAATGCTTGATGAGTGGTCTTAAGACAACAAAATTGGATGGACACTCAAAGGGGATATTATTTAGTTTCTTATAATCATTTTATGAACCACTATTAGGGATTGATTTCCTAGTTACTTTTAGGGATTAATTTTAGAATTATAAGATAACCTAAATTAAAGTATCCTAGGTTAATCTAAGATTGATATAGGTTGAACTAAAGGAATTATAGGCTAATGCAATGATATAAAATTGTAAATGATTTTATGGATGAATCCAATTTACATTATTTATTATGATAATCCACTATTATGTTAAATATTCATCTCACATGTTAAACCCATTTTGTTTTAGAGATGGATAAATTTTGAAGGAACCAAATTAACAATGGGTTTAGGGTAAAATGTCATGACTATCTCAATGGTTAGTTCTTTATAATGGCAGATGGACAACAATGTCTTGAAATTATGCTAAAAAATCTATATAAAAGGATTAATAATGTAACCATAGTTGAAATCCTATGTGCCCTAATGTTGATAAGTATAGAGACTCATGAAAATTTAGGCAATGAAGATCTTGAAATAAGGAATATTCAATAACCCATATGTCCAAATTGGTGGAAGGATCAAAAAGTTAATTTCCTCAAGGGGACTATAAGATGATTTAATTATGGATGATGGGGTCATAGAGAATCAAACTAACATTAGAAATTGAAGAGTTTGGTTAACATGATGGGATTAGAAAACATACATCCTAAAGAACCCATAAAAATTCAATTCCTTAAGTGTTAAAATTTGGAAATTATCCAAGTTATTATCATAATCCAAGGGATGATAGGGATGATAGTTTCAAAAAACCACAAAAACCAAAGGAATAAGGTGGATCCAGTTCAATTTATAGTGATGAGACGGACTGTGATAACTATATCCCCCGTCGTAGAATTGTTAATAGGGGTCCTTTATTCTATCCACTATAAGTTACATAGATTATTTTTTAACTGTAACACCCTGATATATTTTAATCAAATAATATATATAAATTTATGATAACATAATTTGAAATTTATGTTTATGGGTAAAGAAATCATATTATGGGTACTTTAGATGTATTGTAGGTGAGTATTGTAATCTATTGTCTTTTTAAACATAATATCCATTTTCAATGATCATCGCTATATTACCTGAAACGTAATCTTTGCTGAAAATGGATGGGAGTCAATAAAAAAATAGAAACTAATGTAGATGTATATTAACATCACTGAAATAGAAAAAATAAAAACATATCCTCATTGTCATATTCCGTTGATGCACCACCACTATGTGTAGGCCCTGATATTTCGAAAGAAGTTGAAAGTACCATGCCATTGGTGGATGTAGAATATAACCCCAATTTATATCACTAGTGTAATATGACATAATGTTTACGCAAAATAAGGATAGGTCACCTAGTAACCTTGTGGATGGGAATAGTTATGGAATCATTTTTGAATCCCTAGAGCACATGATCTCTTGCATCAAGTGTAAGGAACCATATGGGTTTTGGAAGGCCCTATTTGGTGGCATGAAGATATCCCCAAATAGTATTTCCCATGGTATCCATTTCTTACAACTCTTTAGCATGGAGGGATTCACATAGTGGTAAATTCCTTAAATAATGAATTAATCATTTGAAGAGATGAGTAGTAATCATTTTTAGGTTGGTGATGTAGATTATGATTAAAATAGATATGGAGAAAGATGGTATGGTGGAGGCATAAACCCAAGAAAGGGTCGACACGGGTCTGAATGTGGATCTCAATGAGCCTTATGATAAAGAGATGTGTTCTTCATCTAATTCACTATTTGAACTAAAATTTCCACTAGAACTGCTAAGTTGAGGATAAATTTGTGGTGTATGTATTTTTAAAATTGGGAGTCAAATTTCACACCTCAAACTAATTTATTATATATATTCACTAAAATTCCAAATTAGAACTCAGGGAAAAATAAAACAGGCATTAACACAAAACCATGAGAGGGATGTAACATAAGTGGTAAAAAAGAAATACAATATTGAAATTATGATTATTATAAGTGAATAGATATGATCAATAACTCAATTGAAAAAAATTAACTCACAAGTCATATTTAGATATCCTTAGCTAACATCTTTAATAATTAAAAATCAAAATTATGAAGATGTAATTTATTTAAGGGGGAGAATGTAAAGACATATTATTTCACTTTATATTCTCCTTAAATAAATAATATATTAAATATTTTGTTTCAAACACTATTAAAATATAAATAAAACCTTAATATATTTTAAATATTAAATATGACTGTAAAAAATTAGTCATTAAATTAACAAGTAAAAATTTAAGTAACCATATTTCAAAATCAATAATGAAAGTAAAAATAAATAGAATATGGAAGTGTAATTCTTCCTTATGATTCACATTTATCCAATATCTATAGGGATGGTGATTTTATAGGGGTTTCCCTAGAACAATCCTAAATAGAACTAGTGAAATTATAGTTTGAGTGAAACTATATACCATAGAAGTTCAAGCTCATAGAGATTGTCATAAGATATTTGATAGCAGAATGAGTAACCAAAATTATAACCATATTTAATTTTATTATTATAACTTATATGGAGTTTATAAGGGATTATAGAAGTATAAATTAGGATAATAACATGTAATATTTTTTTTGGTATATAGATATTTTAATTATTGTACTTTTTGAAAGGTCATTTTTTCTCAATTCACTTTATGCATAATTTTTTTTGGGAAAATAGAATTTTATTTCAAGGAATGAAGTTTATTGTGATTGAGAAATAAAAAAATATATTTATTATATGAATATTGTCTTAACACTAGATTAATTATTAATTTATAGGAAAAAGAATAGTTAATATACCAAAAGTAAATTTCATATTAAAATAGTATTTACTATCTTTTATAATTTTATTTAAATGAAAAATTTATAAATTTTATAATGATAATTTTAAAAAATTAAATTAATTTTTATATTTAGAATAAATATATTTTCCTAAGATGAAATTCATATTTTTTTTCTAACAAAAATATTTTCTGGTGAATAATGAGATATACTATTTTTACTAATAATATGAATTTTAATGAAAATATTACTACATAAGTATGAATAATAAAATAATGAAACCTAATATGTATTTTATAATTGATATTATCCATTTTAAAATATTCTTTATAGTTTCAAAACCTATATTTGATATTTTTGAACTGATATAATATTTTTTTTCAAAATTTTTTTAACGAATCATAAATTTATTATATTAAAATTAATTTTTAAATCATCTATAATTTTAATCAGAAAAATGAACACTTTATTTTTAGTCATAAAAATTATGTTACCTTAGGTAAAAACTAGTTACCACAGTCAAAGCTAAAATGGTAAAAGTAAAAATTGAAGGGGTAAATGATTTTAAAAATTTTCAGAAAACACTTTCATGGATTTATAAATATTATATCTTACCCAAACCACTATTTATCAAATATTTGATCCACTTTACATTATAATTGATTCACCTAATTGAAAATGTTTAGGTATTTACAAAAATTTCATCCCTTTTTACATATAAAAGGGGCTCTCCATTCCTCACATACCATTGCAAAATAACCCCCTAAATTTAGACTAAAATCTACCCAAAACTCTCTTAAGAGTTACTAGACACATTAAGAAGGTTATTAACTTCTAAAAATACCATCTGTAAAAGACAGACCCCCCTTAAAGGATATAATCCAAGAAGTGAAGTATAACTTCCTAACCTCTCTTTCTCAATCAAATTTATTTTTGTGAAATACTTCTTTATAAAATTTTCTTACACCATATTAAACTGATAAAATTATTGTCCTTTTTATGTTGATATATTATTATAATTATTTTTTATACATCAAGCACATTTCCCATTTTCTATTAAGAAAAATTAAAATGTGAAACATGTGTATGTGAAATCTAACTCCTTTATAAATAAAGAAGTTTGTTTTAATACATCACATAACATGGATGGTAAAAAAGAAAAGTTAATATATTACTATGATATTTATATCTTATTTAAGATTGTGGAATTGTAAAAAATATTATTAATTATCCCATTCCTTGAAAAATAAAATCATCATCAACATGTATGTGAAAACTACTACGTCCTTGGAATGATGCATTCTATTTTCTAATATTGAATTTGATGGCTGGATGTAAGAATGGGTTTAATGTATAAATTTTTTGTTTATATTAATAATTTTTAGTTAATAAAAATTTAATAGCCACTTAATTTTAAGAATAAAAAACAAAAATTATAAAATTAACTATCATAAACAAGTGAACTTAGAGGAAAAAAAATTATACATAATATTTAATTGTTTTGTATCCATTTATTCTGATATTAATTATTATAATTTTGATATATAATATTAGTGAAAACTAAATAATTCAATTATTCTACAGGTATAATGGTATTTTAACTATATTTTATCCAAATATTCTTTTAGTAATGATTTGTTATTGTTTTGGTTAGTATGAGCTCATACTTGAACGTTGCTATGAAATTTTATAATCAGTTATTATGAAAACAAAATCAATAGTTTAATTTTATATAAGTACTTAAATAGTTATTTTTATTTTTTCTATAATTTTTGTATCAATATTTAATTCATTAACTAATAAAAGACACCTCATGGGTTAAAAATCACCAAAATATAGTTGTTATCAATTCATATTCATGTATAAAGACTAAAGAAGTCATGAAAGGAAATTTAAACATCATAAATAATTATAATCATACCATATAATAACATTAATGGTTTGGGAATGCCTAAATTTTTATGAATAAAAATACCAATATTGATCTTATGAAACTAGTATAAACTATAAAAATTATAAACACCTGATGTTTGAAAATAGGTAAAAACAAACTAATATATATATTTGTATGGAATGAATATAAATGGGAAATATAAATTATTATGGTTATGAATAATGGTATTAGGTATATAATTTATAAAGTTAATATAATTATTTAGTATGTTTGGTGTAAGTTAAAAATTAATCAAGGCCAAGGTAAGGGTTTTTTCTTCAAATTTGTCCCTAAGAGATTTTTTGTATTATGCACCTAATTTAATTTATGAACTATATATTCTACCTAATTGAGTTATTATATCTTGATATTCCTTTTATTCTTGGTAATTTAAAATCAACTTAAATTTATTTATTTCAATATTCTTTGATTAATATTCTTTATAAGTTGTAATGGTATCTATTATGTTAATACTTTTTCATTGAGATATAACTATTATTCTTGAACATATTTCATATATGTTGGGTAAATTACACATTATTATTGTATTCTGTGGTTTTTATATTTTAATTTTTGGGATTTAAAATTTTAATATATATACCCCTTTCAAAAAATTTCAAACTTCATGAACTATGTTTTCCATAAGGGACATTGGTAACTAAAATATATTTCTTTGTGTTATATGGTTTTTTTGAACATTGATCTTTAATATTATATTTACTAGTTCATTTCCCATTTTATATGATTCTTTATTTCATATTCTATGGCGAATAACACTTTTTATTTAATTATTCCTTCTTGATTTTTCTCCCATTCAAAAGTATAACGTTATCAAGAATGAACCTCAATATCTTAATTAAGTCTTTTTTCATGTCCATGTATTCACTTTCCCCGAATTTTCTCCTTTAATGAATTTAAAACCATGAAATTATGAAATTATGAAATCTTCATACTTTCCATTTTCAGTTTTATGTTATATGTTTTATTATCTCCATTTTCAATGTGGGTTTTCAATAATGTTATTTCAAAATATTAAAAATTATTTTCCTTTTAAAATAAATGGTGTTAACATTGGTATCCATTTTACTCATCTCAAAGGAGCAATTTTCCAAGAATTTATTCTTCATGAATCACCCTCTAATATAATTTATGAATTGCCTCTTTATGGTGGTAGAATTTTTAATCGATTGATCTAATTTATGTGGTTATTTATGTGTCACATTTTAATATGTAACATTAAAAACGTTCTTATTCTTGTGTTTTAATGATGTCATAATTATATGTTTTATTACCAAAAACATGTATTATTATTCTTTAAATGATATTTGGGCTCTATATATCCCTATAATTCATTGTTTAAAGATTTTAATCTTATGAGATAATGGTGAAATGAGTAGTGATGCTCAATTAAAAATGAGAAATTGTATGTGATAACTCATCCGCTATATGAAAGAAAATTTTGAAACCTAATCTAATATGGTAAATAAGATGTGATGCTTGATCTAATATGTGAAACTAGTGGCGATGGATGATCCATAGTACAGAGTTTTTATACTTATATTAGTGCCACACTATTTTGATATGTGACTATAATATTCACCTAGATTATGATTTATGTATCATGTTTTAAAATATATGGGCCATGATATATGTTTGATCATATGGGATTTCTTGTTATCCAATTGTGTAATATGGTAAATTTTTATAATAAATTATTTTTTTGATCATAGATTTCTATCCTACTTATGTTTTTTGATATGTTTATGATCTCACCATAGGTAACATATTGGTATGTTTATTATTCACTTAGTGTTTGAGAGAACCCCTTTACTATAATTATATCTCCCATGAGGAAATGTTTAACTTGGGACATAACTAGGAGAAGTTCTATTATGAGTGAATTACATGGAAATGTTCACAGGAATTGTAAAATATGTCACTTATGTTTCCAGTATCCAATGATACTAAACCAATTGATTCTTTGAATGTGTAGATTATTATTCAATGTAACGTTTTAATTATTTAAATGATGTAAATAAGTAATTTTTATCTTATATTTCCAATAATATTCATATTTTCTAAACCTATATATTAATTTTCAATACCCATGTTATATTTTATTCAAATAAAAACATATTTATTTCTTTTATTTGTATAAAATAATTCAAAGATTCCTTTATTATTTTTAGTATTTTAAAATTTTATTGAAATCAATTTTTTAATCATACACTAAGAAAATTCATAGGAACCAACATTATTTATAATTATTAGCCAAAATAATAATTTTATCAACATTTTATTCAAAGATTCTCTCCCCCTTGTATATTGAAACACCCCTCCTCTACCATTTTCCAATCACTTCTAAAACTCTTTATTTTTCAAAAACTCTTCCAAAATACATCTATAAACTCTAAAATACCAATTCCAAAGTAGAGCCAAATGGATTTTCAAAATGAGAGGGTATGGATATCACATTAGAATCAGTCCGTGCTTGCATGGGAAGCCTAGGAAGATGACCTTGCAGTGGTGGAGAACAACTATCATGATGAAGATGCTGGGGAGGGGATGTTACTTGTAGATAGTATTGTTTAGTTTACTAAGATCATTGGGTGATGTAATATTTTAAGAATACATGTCTTCAATATCTAAGCCTACAAGCCTTGTAAGGGTCCCCCCTCATCCCTTGAAAGGGGGGTTATCAAACATCAATAAAAAAGAAGGCCTTCGGGCTATTCAGGGTGCACAGTCAAAAGGATCTATTCTTTCCAAAATTTCCTCCTTCAATGGATTTATATGAAATCCAAAGGAGACAACTATAAAATAAAAGTATGGGTATCCATAACACTCTTTCTTTTCTTATTTGAGATTATTTTATATTAAAAATATTTTAATACTTCTATTATTTTTATTCGATGATTTTATTCCCATTATATTAATATACCTCTTATCCATTATCTATGAGATATTATTCATCCCCCTCATTTAAAATTTCTCTAAAAGCCGTTAATATATCGAAATACGGGTTTAAAAATTCAATTCTTTTCGTTATAATTAAACTCTTAAACCTTTTAATAGCATAAGAAATCATTAAAAGTTCATTAAAAATATAACGACCCATACTTTACAGAAATTTTTATTACTTCAAAATTGAAGCACACTTATTACAACATATAAAAAAACCATGAAAGGACCGTATATGTATAGTGTATTTAGAAACTGGAAAGCAGAAAAAACTAGTTCATAAAGCATCTACATTGCCTCCCATTTATTTCATCGTATCTAGAGTCCCTTTTTGGCATATTCTACTTAATAACCTTCTTCCTGACCTGGGGAAGTAAAACATACAAAATGGTGAGCTCAAATGCATAGTAAGGGTAAACAAAAGAAACATCAATCACATCATATACATATGCACGTAACTTTTGGAAATCTTATCCTACAAAAGAGATCATAATTTCATAACATGGGATAAATCATAGTAGTGAAATGTAATCCCAATAATCATAACTTAAAACATGAAACTTTGTGGAATACACACATAATCATAGAGAATCATTTATTATTAGTCAAGACTCATTTCCAAGACTAACTTAGTGGACAAAGTCCATTTCTGAACCGAGTCCACTCCTCGTTTCAGTCCTGTTTCACTGAACCGGTATAACCTACCGTTCCAGCCATGTCTATCTCATGAGATATAAAATCTTTACCCAATGAATTGGAGGGAGATATAGGTCCCACCAATCTCATAATGATACCATTCTTATGTGTGCCACAAAATCATAAATCATACATCATTACATAACCCAGGTAATAAAAAAGGGATTATTAAACAACATGACATCATAAAACAATTCATATAAGATAAAGGAATTAATAATAATAATTCCATCACAACATAATCAAATCAATGTAATAATAGGGATAGAAACAGAACCCTATATTATCTTATATGGAAAATAATTTTGATAAAACACTTGAACTCCATTCTTGAGAAAAATATCCTTTCTACTTTAAAACCCTTTATCCTTTCTTAACATGTCATACAATTTTAAACTAAAAGAAGTTGATTAAAAATAAACTTCAAAACATGTAAAGGAATCTTCTTAGAAATAATTTTTTAAAAATCCATTCATGCCGTATAAGTTTAAAAAAACATTCTTCTCGTACTTTTTTCGGAAAAGTCAAAAAGTACATCGTATGAAAAACGACAAAAGATTCCTTTCATATCATTTACTAAAACTCACCGAATGGTAAAATTGGATTTAAACAATTGTAGGTGGATAGAAATAATATTACATATTGAGTAAACATGGATGTGGATGATAAAATACACCCCAGTAAATGCCAGAGTAAAAACAATCTCGGATAAAAATGAGATTGTGATATTTCCCTTACCTTAGGTCCGATATGCTTTGTACGTGTCCGAACCTCCTGTATAATGATTTAAATAATGTTATTGACTTATTCTAGAATCATACTTATTTTTATGATATCATATTTGGTCATATTCTTAGCTTCTTAGTAGTAATATTTCATTGCTACTTGTTATTCGGGTGTTTATAACTTTTTGTTCTTATGCGTGTTTTGTCGAATAAATTGTTATTCTTCTCTTTAGGTTATAGATCCCTCATTTCCAGAATGGTATTAGTGTAATATATATCATATTAATTCATTTAATTCATTTATATAATCATTATGAAATGAAGTTCATGTAGAATGAGTCACATCACATCGTGGAGACGGTGTTCCGTACGTACGCACGAGTGATGATATCGTTCCTATGATCGTGGAATTGTATTTCAGTGTATGTATACTATTTCAGAATCAGTATCACTTTATAATAGTCATATATAGTCATTATTTACACCATTATACCCATCCAAGTAAGGTGGTGGTGGAAAATAGATTACACCACGGCGTGGAGACGGTATTCCGTACGTACGCACGCACGGTGGTTTCTTTTTTCGTAGGATGGATAGATGGTGAAATAGGGTTGTTTCATACATATAATAATATATCAGCATATGAGTGATACTTATGTTATTACTTCATAATGAAACAACTAAAGAAGAATAAGTGGAAGAAGAAATAAAAATGAATGAATCGGTAACGGACATTACCTCTTCTTTGAAGTTCTTCTTTAAGACCTTCTTTTAGGGCACGGAAATTGGTCTTTGAAGAAGACCAGGACCTCTAGGATGTCTCTAGGGAAGGGTATAGGAGAATGTGGCAGGGTTTGGCCGAGCTTGAAGGCTCAATGTGGTGTGAGGAAGAGAGGGAGGAGGTGCCCTTTTATAAGGGAGGAGAGGGGCACCTTTGGAATAACTAAAAATATTATTTTATTATAAAGTCAAGTTTGGTTTTAAATAGATCCAAATTGATTTATTTCGAATCTATGGTGGGGATGGGTCGAACGCCTCTCATCCAATAGAATTTAGACAAGTTTAGGTTCCTATTTTAACCTTATCCTTTAGATTTAACATTAAGTTAAATAATTTTACGTTTACTGTGTCTTCTTGTGTTCATATACTATAAGGTTAATAAACATACTATAAGAAGCCAAACGAACACCAAGTTATTTATTATTAATATATATAATCTTATCTAAGTAATTCGGCCTAACCTTAGATTTTTAGGAATAAAATAACAATTACTAATATAATATTTGTTTTAAAAACTATTTTATGTCAATTTTGACACTACTTAGTAAATAATTTTTGTGAAAATCATAACAGAATGATTAGATGGAAAAAAGTTAATTAAATCAATACTAACATGTCATTTTAATCTAGAAAATTAGTTTAATTCATAAAAAGACTAAAATTATATTTATTTGGGTATTTATAACATCAATTATGTCAATATTTCATTAATAAGATAATTACCGCATCATCGTTGTGTCATAAATAAATTAAATTATTTAATCTCTAAAAATTACAAATAAAATACCATTATGTAGGAAATCTTTTTATATTTATAATGAATATTTATAGTCTAATTTAACATATGTATAACCCCATATTAAAAATAATTTATTTGTTAAACTTTGATTTTAACTATTTTAACCCTTCTTTAAATAAATTAATAATAAATGTCCTAATCTAATCCAAGTGGGACTAAATGGTCATATTTTATTCCTAATGTTGTTTTTGGTCGGATTACACTTGTAAAATAGAATCAGGACATGTGTTAGGGTAATAATAATATCATTTTTACCCTTAATTACCCAATTTACTTTTAACCGCGTTAAAAAAAAGTAAAAAGTTACTATTCACCAAAATATTATTTTAATCTCATTGAACCACATTTTACTTACTGACATCAACCATATCTCTCGGATTTTTGAAATTACACTCACAGAAGTGGTAAAATTATGTTTTATGAAAAATTCAGTTTTTTAACTACCACATAGTGGTTTCACTATTCATCAAAAATTGAAATTTTTCAGAAAAATACCAAAATTTCACCATAGGATAATTTCGATATTCTGAATCCAAAAATGAAGTCCATTTTGAAAAATAAAATTTATAAAATTTTAAAAAGTGGTTATTAATATTCATAACGACTAATTTTAATAATATTTTAATAGTATATCGTTGTTTAGTGAAACTCGGTATTGCGTATGACGCAAGCTATCGAGGAAGCTCATGATTTCGTGTAAACCAAGACAAGCTAGTGTTGTCTGTAGAAAAAGATTCCTTTTATGATTTATATAACATAAAAGTCTCAGGTGTTACATTCTACCCCCCTTAAAATGAATTTTGCCCTCGAAATTCGTCACTTTGTAACGAACAGATGAGGATACCTCTCCCTCATCACATCTTCAAGATCCCATGTAGCTTATTCTAATTGGTGGTTCCTCCTTGAAACTTTCACCAATCGAGTGGTATTGTTTCATAGGACTTTTCACTATGATCCAGAATCTCTATCGGTTGTTCTTAATAAGAAAGATCCTGCTCCAGCAGTACAACTTCTGAGCTGACTACATGTGAAGGATCTGGTATGTACTTTCTTAGGAGAGATACATGGAACACATCGTCAACTTGAGAGAGATTCGGTGGAAGCGCCAATCGGTAAGCTACCTTCCCAACATGATCTAGTATTTCAAAAGGACTGATATATCTAGGGCTCAACTTCCCCTTCTTTCCAAATCTCATGACCCTCTTCCAGGGAGATATTCGTAAGAACACTTTATCACCCACTTCAAACTCTAGGTCTTTTCTTTGGTTGTCGGCATAACTTTTCTGTCGACTCTGAGCTACTCTTATGTGTTGTTGAATAGATCTGACCTTTTCTGCCATTTCATCAACAAGATCAGGTCCTAATAGCTTTCTTTCCCCAACTTCATCCCAGTAAGTTGGATTCCTGCATTTCTTTCCATAGATAGCTTCATAAGGATCCATCTGAATACTGGAGTGAAAGATATTATTATAAGAAAATTACACCAAAGGTAGGTGTTGATCCCAACCACCTTTTAAATCCATAGATCAAGCTCTCAACATATCTTCTAGAGTTTGAATTGTTCTCTCAGACTGACCGTCTATCTGAGGATGATAAGCAGTGCTGAAACTCAACTCTGTATCTAGAGTATGCTGAAGACTTCTCCAGAACATCGAGGTAAATCTCGGATCCCGATCAGATATAATAGAAAGTGGTACTCCATGCAATCTTACCACTTCTTTTACATATATCCTAGCAAGCTGATCCAGAGAGAAATCCTCTCTAATAGCAATGAAGTGTGCAGACTTTGTAAGACGATCAACTATGACCCAGATAGCATTATTGCCTTTGGTTGTTTTAGGAAGTCCTGTGACAAAGTCCATAGTGATGTTTTCCCATTTCCATTTGGGTATGGGTAATGGTTGTAACATCCCCATAGACTTCTATCTCTCAGCTTTAACTTGTTGACAAACCAAGCATCGAGAGACATATTTAGAAACATCTCTTTTCATGCCATCCCACCAGAAGTATTATTTCAGTTCCCTATACATCTTCGTGCTTCCAGGATGAATAGAGAATGAAGAACTATGAGACTCATCCAGCAGCTCCTTCATTAATTTGGGGATGGGAGGAACACAAACCTGATTCCTAAATTTTATTATCCCATCACAATCAAGGTTGAATTCAGGAATATTTCTCACCTTCTTTTTTAACTCGACATCTTCTTTCTGTGCCTCTTAAATCTTCACATGTATAGATGGTTGAACATTAATTTGAGAAAGATAAGATTTTTCCCCTTTCATTATAATTCCAAGATCCATCCTTTGTAAATCCATAAATATTGGATCTTTTGTGATCCTCATCGTGGATAAACAAGCATGGTCTTGTCGACTTAATGCATCTGCCACCTTGTTTACTTTCCCAGGGTGGTAATGGATTGAGCAGTCGTAATCCTTAATCAGCTCCAACCATCTTCTTTGGCGCATATTCAACTCCTTTTGTGTGAAAATATACTTTAAACTTTTATGATCAGTATAAATTTCACGCCTTTCTCCATAAAGGTAATGCATCCAAATCTTTAATGCAAAGATTACCGCAACTAACTCCAAATCATGAGTTGGGTAATTTTGCTCATGTATTTTCAACTATCGTGAGGCATAATCTATCACCATATCATTTTTCATAAGAACACACCCCAATCCCTTCTTGGATGCATCACTATAGATCAAAATCCTTTCTCCACTACAAGGCAGTGTGAGCACAGGTGCACTGGATAACCTTCTTTTCAACTCCTTGAAATTCTCTTCACATTCCTCCGTCCAAACAAACTTAACTCCTTTCCGAGTCAACTTGGTGAGTGGATTAGATAATCATGAAAAATCTTTCACAAAACATCGATAATATCCATCCAAACCAAGAAAACTTCAGATATCAGTCACTGTTGTTGGTCTCGAAAATCTTTCGATAACCTCTGTTTTTGCTGGATCCACAGATATCCCCTCTTTTGAGATTATGTGACCCAAAAATGCAACTTTTTGAAGCCAAAATTCACACTTCGTAAATTTGGCATAAAGCTTCTCCTTTCTCAGGGTCTTCAATATAATTCTCAAGTAATCTTCATGTTCTTCCTTGCTCTTTGAATATACAAGAATATCGTCTATAATGACTACCACAAACTGATCAAGATAGTCTCTAAAGACTCTATTGATCATATCCATGAAGATAGTAGGGGCATTAGTAAGACCAAATGGAATCACTATAAATTCATAGTGTCCATACCTTGTACGAAAAGCCGTCTTTGGTATATCCTCCCTTTTGACCCTTAATTGATGATACCCTGAACGAAGATCAATCGTGGAAAAGTATTGAGCTCCGTGTAGTTGGTCAAATAGGTCATCAATGCGCGGGAGAGGATATTTGTTCTTGATATTGATCTTGTTAAGTTCTCGATAATCAATGCAGCGTCTCATTGATCCATATTTCTTCTTAACAAACAGAACAGGTGCTCCCCAAGGTGATGCACTAGGGAGTATGAACCCCTTATCAAGATTATCTTGGAGTTGCTTCTTCAATTCTGGCAACTCAATTGGGGCCATTCTATGAGGTGTCTTTGAAATAGGCAAAGCACCCGATACGAGTTCTGTTGAAAACTCAACTTCACGATTCGGTGGAAGACCCGATAATTCATCCGGAAAGACATCATCAAACTCCCGTACAATGGGCATATTCTTAATTGTGAGTTTCTCACAAACCATTTGAGATAAATAACCATCATTTAGTGGAATCAAGACCCATAAGATGGAAGTAATTTCCACTGGAAGGTTATGTTCATCCTTGCATCGATAGACGATCATAGATTGATCTGGAATATGAAATGTGACTTCCCTTCTTTAGGAATTGATATGAGCTCCATGTAGAGAAAGCCAATCCATGCCAAGAATCACATCAAATTCCACTGTAGGAAGGATCACAAGATTTGCAGGAAGCACTTTCCCACAAACTTCAATCAGAGAAGAATTATAAACTTTTGATGAGACTGTTGTGCCATTAGGTGTTTTCACAGCTAACTCAACATCTAATTGTTGAGGTAATACGATGATACCCTTATAAAATTCTTCAGAAATAAAGGAGTGGGTGGATCCAGAATCAAATAAAACATTTTCTACTTTAGAGTGGATGGTAAGTGTACCTTTCACTACATCGTTATCCTACTCCACATTGCTGATAGAAATTGCATGTGGCTTTCCTTTGTCTTTATCCTTAAGAGTTTGTTGACGTCGACCATCATCATCAACCCTTGTATTAGGGAATTTATTGGCATAATGTCCCATCTCCTTGCACTTGAAACATTAAAGTGTAGTAGGTTCATTCTGTGTATCCCTTCCTTTGTTTGCATCATTAGACATCTTCTTCCCATCGTCACGGCATTCAAATGCCCGATGACCTTCATTTCCACATTTGAAACATTTACTTGTCCCTTTAAGACAACTCCCTCCATGTTTCTTTCCACACATTGAGCATAAGGTAAAGCTCATATTCTTTTCAGTGTTCTCTTTAGATTTTCCTTTGAATTCCATTTTCCTCTTCTTATCAAACCCATATGACTGATGGGTTACTCCAATCTCCATCTCAACTTTGAGAGCACATCGAACGATTTCCTCATAGCTATGGAAGTCCCTTATGGCTAAGGCCCTTCGAAGACTTGGTTTTAAGCCACTAAAGAATCGATTGATCTTACTCTCAGGTTGGATAAAAATTCCAGAAGTGTACCTTGCAAGTCTTGTAAAATATGCATCATAGGTACCAACAGATTCATCATCCTTTTGCTTCAGTTCAAGAAACTCTTTCTCTATCTTTTTTCGTAGAATACAAGGGAATTACTTATTGAAAAATAAGTTCTTGAACTCGTCCCATTCCATGGACTCAATTTCATCCCTTTGCCTCGTGTTCTTAATAAGATTCCACCATTGATCAGCATCACCTTCCAAACGATGCACTGCTAAGATGACTTTATCACAATCAGAACATTGAAGAACTGAAAATATCTTTTCAGTAGTACTAATCCATTGTTCAGCAACTAATGGATCAGTAGACCCGCTGAATGAAGGTGGACGCTATCTCATGAAGGATTCAACAGAATGTTTCTCCTTCCTTTGCTCGTTTGGAAGTCCTGCATGATTCATAGCTTGAGAAAGTGGTGTGAGCATGGCTACAAGATTTTTCATTCCAGCTCCCATAATGTTTGGTTGCTCAGGGTGAAAATCATTGCATTGCCCATCGCATTCCGCATTAACACGGTTCCTTCACGTTCCAGCCATTGACTAAAACCAAAAGAATAGTGTGAGCAACACTAATTATAATAGTAAAACCACATAATCAAGAATAAAATTTCACACTTAAGATCTTATCCTAGGTTATTCATGGCCATTTCTAAAACACTAAGATTGTGTTCTATGATTAGACTTATCCTTAGGGTTCTTACTAAGGATTTCACATCCTAGTTTCCAAAGGTTGACTATACCTTTCCTCTGATACCAACTATAACGACCCATACTTTACATACATTGTTATTACGTTAAAATTGAAGCACACTTATTACAACATACAACAAAACCATGAAAGGACTATATAGGTATAGTGTCTTTAGAAACTGGAAAGCATAAACAACTGGTTCATAAAGCATCTACATTGCCTCCCATTTATTTCATTTTATCTAGAGTCCCTTTTTGGAATATTCTACTTAATAACCTTCTTCCTGACCTGGGGAAATAAAACATAAAAAAGGGTGAGCTCAAATGCTCACTAAGGGTAAACAAAAGAAATATCAATCACATCATATACATAAGCACATAACTTTTGGAAATCTTAACCTGCAAAAGAGATCATAATTTCATAACATGGGATAAATCATAGTAGTGAAATGTAATCCCAATAATCATAACATAAAACATGAAACTTTGTGGCATACACACATAATCATAGAGAATCATTTCTTATTAGTCAAGACTCATTTCCAAGACTATCTTAGTGGACAAAGTCCATTTCTGAACCGAGTTCACTCCTCGTTTCAGTCCTGTTTCACTAAACCGGTATAACCTACCGTTCCAGCCATGTCTATCTAATGAGATATAAAATCTTTATCCAATGCATTGGAAGGAGATATAGGTACCACCCATCTCATAATGATACCATTCTTATGTGTGCCACAAAATCATAATTCATACATCATTACATAACCCATGGAATAAAAATGGGATTCTTAAACAACATGACATAATAAAACAATTCATATAAGATAAAGGAATTCATAAAAATAATTCCATCACAACATAATCAAATCAATGTAATAATAGGGATAGAAACAGAACCCTATATTATCTTAGATGGAAAATAATTTTGATAAAACACTTGAACTCCATTCTTGAGGAAAATATCCATTCTACTTTAAAACCCTTTTTCCTTTCTTAACATGTCATACAGTTTTAAGCTAAAATAAGTTGATTAAAAATAAACTTGAAAACTTGTAAAGGAATCTTCTTAGAAATAATTTTTTAAAAATCCATTCATGCCGTATAAGTTTAAAAAAACATTCTTCTCGTACTTTTGTCGGAAAAGTCAAAAAGTACCTCGTACGAAAAACGACAAAAGATTCCTTTAATATCTTTTACTAAAACTTCCCAAAGGGTAAAATTGGATTTAAACAATTGTAGGTGGATGGAAATAATATTAAATATTGAGGAAACATGGATGTGGATGATAAAATACACCCCAGTAAATGCCAAAGTAAAAACAATCTCGGATAAAAATGAGATTGTGATATTTCCCTTACCTTAGGTCCGATATGCTTTGTACATGTCCGAACCTCCTGTATAATGATTTAAATAATGTTATTGAATTATTCCAGAATCATACTTATTTTTATGATATCATATTTGGTCATATTCTTAGCTTCTTAGTAGTAATATTTCATTGCTACTTGTTATTCGGGTGTTTATAACTTTTTGTTCTTATGCGTGTTTTGTCGAATAAATTCTCATTATTCTCTTTAGTTTATAGATACCTCATTTCTAGAATGGTATTAGTGTAATATATATCATATTAATTCATTTAATTCACTTATTTAATCATTATGAAATGAATATCATGTAGAATGAGTCGCATCACATCGTGGAGACGGTATTCCGTACGTACGCACGAGTGATGATATCATTCCTATGATTGTGGAATTGTATTGGAGTGTATGTATACTATTTCATAATCAGTATCACTTTATAATAGTCATATATAGTCATTATTTACACCATTATACCCATCCAAGTAAGTTGGTGGTGGAAAATAGATTACACCACGGCGTGGAGACAGTATTCCGTAGGTACGCACGCGCGGTGATTTCTTTTTCCATAGGATGGATAGATGGTGAAATAGGGTTGTTTCATACTTATAATAACATATAATTATATGAGTGATACTGATGTTATTACTTCATAATGAAACAACTAAAGAAGAAGAAGTAGAAGAAGAAATAAAGATGAAAGAATCAGTAACAGACATTACCTCTTCTTTGAAGTGCTTCTTTGAGACCTTCTTTTAGGGCACTAAAATTGGTCTTTGAAGAAGACCAGGACATCTAGGATGTCTCTAGGTAAGTTGAGAGGAAAAGTGTCAGGGTTTGGCCGAGCTTGAAGGCTGAAAGTGGTGTGAGGAAGAGAGGGAGGAGCTGCCCTTTTATAAGGGAGGAGAGGGGAACCTTTGGAATAACTAAAAATATTATTTTATTATAAAGTCATGTTCGGTTTTAAATAGCTTCAAATTGATTTATTTCGAATCTAAGGTGGGTATGGGTTTAAATCCTCTCATCGAATAGAATTTAGACAAGTTTAGGTTCCAATTTTAACCTTATCATTTAGATTTAACATTAAGTTAAATAAATTTACATTTACTGTGTCCTCTTGTGTTCTTATACTATAAGTTTAATAAACTTACTATAAGCAGCCAAACGAACCCCAAGTTGTTTATTATTAATATATATAACATTATCTAAGTCATTTGGTCGAAACTTATATTTTTAGTAATAAAATAAAAATTACTAATATAATATTTGTTTTAAAAACTATTTTATGTCAATTTTGACACTATTTAGTAATTATTTTTATTGAAAATCATAACAGAATGATTAGTTAGAAAAAAGTTAATTAAATCAATACTAACATTTCATATTAATCTATAAAATTAGTGTAATTCATAAAAAGTCTCAAATTATATATATTTGGGTATTTATAACATCAATTATGTCAATATTTCATTAATAAGATAATTACTGCATCATCTTTGTGTCATAAATAAATTAAATTATTTAATGTCTAAAAATTACAAATAAAATAACATTATGTAGAAAATATTTTTAGCTTTCTAATGAATATTTATAGTCTAATTTATCTTATGTATAACCCCATATTAAAAATGATTTAGTTATTAAACATTGATTTTAACTATTTTAACCCTTCTTTAAATAAATTAATAATAAATGTCCTAATCTAATCCAAGTGGGCCTAAATGGTCATATTTTATTCCTAAGGTTGTTTTTGGTCGAATTACACTTGTCCAATAGGATTAAGACATGTGTTAGGGTAATAATAATATCATTTTTACCCTTAATTACCCTATTTACTTTTAACCGTGTTAAAAAAAAGTAAAAAGTTACTATTCACCAAAAATTTATTTTCATCTCATTGAACCACATTTTACTTACTGAAATCAACCGTGTCTCTCGGATTTTTGAAATTCCACTCACAAAAGCGGTAAAATTAAGTTTAATGAAAAATTCAGTTTTTTAACTACCACTTAGTGGTTTCACTATTCATCAAAAATTGAAAGTTTTCAGAAAAATAACAAAATTTCACCCTAGGATAATTTCGATATTCCGAATCCAAAAATGAAGTCCATTTTGAAAAATAAAATTTATAAAATTTCAAAAAGTGGTTATTACAATTCATAATGGCTAGTTTTAATAATATTTTAATAGTATATCGTTGTTTAGTGAAACTCGGTATTGCGTATGACGCAAGCTATCGAGGAAGCTCGCGTTTTAGTGTAAAGAAAGACAAGCAAGTGTTGTGTGTAGAAATAGATTCCTTTGATGATTTATATAACATAAAAGTCTCGGGTGTTACAAAAAATATTTGTTTAATTAGATTATAATGTATTTATAAAACTAAAATATTTATTAATTTTTTCCTAGTTTTAATCTCTTTCAAGAAAAAACATCGTTAACCATGGTGGGATTACGCTACCTAACAGAACAATGATGTTTTATTTTAATTTATTCATGTTATGTATAGTATTAAAAATTGATTTATTGATTTAAGATAACCTTAATAAAAAAATTGTTTAATTTTTATGATTCTTCATTGATAAAATAGTCCCAATAATAAAGATGTTTATGGTAAATAGTCAAAGGCATTTAATTGTTTTTTAAAAATTCTTATTTAGTAAGATTAAATTAAATATAACTATATAGTAAACTATTGAACTACATTACTTATATAATGATATTAATACTATATATGGATACTTATGAATCTTTTTGAACCATTAGACTGTGTATATAAATTATTAACTTTACATTGTACAAAATTTTTAATCATGAATCCATCGACCTCAAAACGATCGATACATGAAAAATTATTATAATAAATCAATAAAAAAGAGAAATAAATGAATTACAGTGAATAATAATGATTTCATAAACATGCATAAGGCTATGAAACAAGTAATTAATTAGTAATATTAAGTATTCATGAATTAATGTGACATATTATACAAGGTGAGACTTTTTGTAAGGGGGTTTCTCTTCCTAATATCCATTCTTTTAAAAATTTGTTTCCCTATCATATACCTCCTATTCTATATCGTATCTGTAGACCCCAAAAACCGCATCCCCAAAATTTTCCAAATTCTTCCATACACTATTCATGATCATAGACTATTTCACAAGCTTCGATTTGGTAGGTCGGAAGGCCTGAACGAAGATGCATATTAGGAGTTGTGGAAATTTGAAGTTGGGCTGGAAAAATTGTTTGCAATGCCCATTCGCAAAGCCCCCTCCATGATCGCGGAGCGCTGCTACAAAGCAATGAGGCAAGAAGCTCCAAGAACCTATTTGACGTTCACGACACGCTGCGAAGCATAGGAGGTGGTATGATCCACAAATGAATTTGATGTTCGCGTACCCGCCAAGAAGTGAAGGAGGCAGGATGCTCCGCGACTGCCTTTGACCTTTGCGATCCTCTGTGGAGCAAGATCCTTCTTCGTGTTGAGCGATTTTTGCTTCATGGCGCCCCTTGCCTATAAATACCTAGCTCGCCCCCTTCTCCAGGATGGCCACAACATATTCCTCTTGGTTTCATTCCCATGTCGTGAGTTGAGATTCCCATCATCAATTCCCTGAGTACCTTGAGTCGAACCATTCCTCAGGCTACTCCTCCAAACCCTATCACTTGGCTCCAATTCCGGGTTGAACTCGAAAGGGCTGCCCTTGCGTAAGACCAAACACCATCCATTCCTCGGAACCTTATTCGTAAAAGTCCTATCTACATGACAATAAATTGTAGTACTCCCTATCTAACAAATGATAGGATACCTCTTGCTCCAGGTAAGAGATTCCTTATGCTTCAAGCATAAGATGTCAGTAGTCATACCAACATGACTCTCAACTATAGTGATCCCTATATGGAAAATATAGGATGCCTATTACTCAATTTAAGAGATAACTTATTCTCCAAGCATGAGATGCCAACAGTACTATATACAAGACTACAAATTGTAGTAAACCCTATGGGAAAATCATAGGATGCCTCTTACACTAAACAAGAGATGCCTTATGCTCCAAGCATAACACGCCTAATTCCATGATTACAGTGGCATGTTTCCAACACCCCTTGGAATTATCACACTTGTGCACTGGTGTATAGGTGGAGGCCTCAATCCACCAGTTGTTTGGGATTATTTCATGCCCAGACATGAGGAATACATTACGGGAAGATTTCTAGCGTAAGCCCCATTCACCTTTTCCGCTCCATAGCGGCACCCGGGCAGCTTCCTAGCATAAGCCCCATTCACTATTTCCGCTCCATTGCGGCACCCAGGAAGCTTTCTAGTGTAAGACCCATTCATCATTGCAGCTCCATAGCAGCCCCCGGGCAGCTTCCTAGCGTAAGACACATCCACAATTACCGCTCAATAGCGGCACCTGGGAAGCTTCCTTGCATAATCCCCATTCACCAGTGCCACTCCATAGTGGCACACGAGCAGTTTCCTAACGTAAGCACCATTCACCAGTACTGCTCCATAGTGTCACCTAGACATCTTCCTAGCGTAATCCCCATTCACCAGTATCGATCCATAGAGACACCCGGATAGCTTCCTAGAGTAAGCCCCATTCACTAGTGTCACTCCATAGCGGCACCCGAGTAGCTTCCTTGCATAAGCCCCATTAACCATTTTATCTCCTTAGCAGCACCTGGGAACTTTTTTTACGTAATCCCCGTTCACCATTGCCACTCCATAGCGGCACCTGAGCAGCTTCCTTGCGTAATCCCCCTTCACCATTGCCTCTCCATAGCGGCACCCGGACAGCTTCCTCACCTAAGCCCCATCCACTTTTGTGATCCAATGCAGTGGTCAGCCGTTGACATCCAAATTGAGCGGTAAGCCATTGTGATCCAATCCACCAGTAAGCCATTGTGGCCTAATCCAAAGGTAAGCCATTGCAACCCCATTCAGCAGCAAGTTGTTGACATCCTCTTCCAGCGGTAAGCCGTTGGGACCCCATTCAGTGGAAATCCGTTGAAATCTTCATCTAGCGGTAAGCCTTTGCGACCCCATTTAGTGGTAAGCCATTAATATCCTTATCCTGTGGTAAGACGTTATGACCCAATCTAGCGGTAATCCGTTGAAACCCCCAATCGACGGTAAGCCTTCATCAGAAGAACTATGTGGATTTTGATTCCCTGCCACGGGGATATGTAGGAAGCCTCTTCAAGGCTCAATCCTGAAACTATGGTCATCCTTTTCCATGGGCATCCATCTTGGAGTAAGTCCCTACACCATGGGCCGCCTTACACATAATCCACTCTTCGCTTCCCACGGATGCACCCTTCGCGATGTGATCATCAGGTCTCTACTGCCTCTTGTTTCTCACACCAATAACGACTCACGTGGGCTTAAAGTAAGCATTGACCATGACAAAACCACGTCCAGTATGAAGTTAAACTGTATTCCCACATCCAGCATGACGTTAAACTGTATGCCCTTGTCCAACATGATGTTAAACTATATGTCATCCCACATGACATTAAACTGCACATCCATATAAACTATGAGGTCATTGATCCATATCATGGCATGGTACGTAGGAAGCCTCCACGGGGTTCAATCCCACCACCCATCGTTTGTTCACGTCAGGTTACACCCTTGTCCCGCATGATGTTAAATTACATTCCAATCCAGAGGTAAGCCGTTGTGACTATCCTAAACTACATGGACTTTGATCAATTCCAAGGCATGGTATATAGGAATCCTCATGAGGTTCAATCCCACCACTGGTGGACCCCTAAGTTCACCTTCACGTCAGTTCACTGACGAAGAAATATTCAAACTACGAGGACATTGATCCATGTCACGGCATGGTATGAAGGAATCCTCCCTGAGGTTCAAGCACATCATTCATCGGACCAAGGCATTTCTTCATGTAGGTTCGCCGACACATACATCCCCTTTGAACTATGAGGAATTTGATCCATGTTAGGGAATTGTACGTAGGAAACCTAATGAGGTTCAATCCCACCATCAACATGGACCAAGGTCCATATTCATATCGGTTCTCTGACATGACCTCGTCTCGCATGAAGTTAAACTGCATCCCAATCTAGCAGTAAGCTGTTGTGACCCCTCCATCTAGTTGCTCCGACACCCCCTTCATGTCAGTTCAACAGCCCCTTTTTTCCACCCAAACTACAAGTACATTGATCCATGTCAAGGCATGTTATGTAGGAAGCCTCCCTGAGGTTCAATCCTATCATCCATCGGACCAAGGTCCACCTTCATATCGGTCCTCCAGCACACCATCCCGAACTATGAGGACTTTGATCCATGTCAAGGAATGGTACATAGGTAACCTCAAGAGGATCAAGCCCAACACCCATCGAACCAAGGTCCACCTTCACATCGGTCCACTATCACCATCCCGAACTACACAGACTTTGATTCCCTGCCACGAGGATACGTAGGAGGTCTCTTCGAGGATCAATCCCAACTTCTTTTTTTCACTTGAAATAGTCCCATTTCATTTCCCCTCCATTTCATTCATCCATCCATCATCTATCCTGATTCTCACCCGATCCACCACATCCTGGTGGGATCATGTCATCCACCCTCCTCGCTGCTTCTAGCAGCACCAGGGCTGCTATCCACACGTATGCCCCAGCATGTATCCGGGTCGTTGTCCTCTGTGTACACCCCAATTCGTCAACCCTTTGAACTACGTGGGTTTTTATCCCTGTTGTCTACACGGGGTACGTAGGAAACCTCCATGAAGTTCAATCCCAGCCAATGGTAAACCTTGGTGATTCCTCATTCTATGGTGCACACTCCTTGATCCTCCCTCTGTGGTGTTCAGATCAGCCGTTACGGTGTGACATCTCACCTCCAGGGAGCGCACCACCTCAGATCTGTCCTCTTTGGGATTTCTGATCCATCCATCTTCCAGGTGTTCTCTCCTTGGGATATACCAATATGATCCATCTCTATGGGAAGTTCTGATCACTCTCATACCATCTCTGCAAGATGTTAAACTCGTGGCATACCTCGTGACAAACATGAGATTCCCGAGGAAAACCTCGAATGACACGCTTTTGGTGTAACTGTCTCCGCAAGATGTTAAACTTGCGTCATACCTTGTAATAAACATGAGATGACTGAGGAAAACATCGGATGACACGCCTTTGGCATAACCATCTCGGCAAGATGTTAAACTTGTGCCATACCCCATGTTAAACATGGGATGCTGGGGGAAACCTTAGGTACATGCCAATGGAATATGATTCCACACATTCGACGTGGGATGCCATAGGTTCTTCACCCTTGAGATGCCCTATTATGAGGAAGAATAAAGGTTCCCCAATGTCCATGCACCCAGAGATGCCCCGACATGCCTGATGTTGTCATCTACTCTGACTAAATGTTTCTACCATGCCAAGACCCCATGGAATGTCTTGACGGAAGTAGTGTAATTAACCGGCATCCATGAAGATATGGCACCAGGAATGAGATTCACAAACAATATATTAAATTTATGAGGGAGACCCAGACTAGGTGACAAGTTCCGAGGAGGAATCCACGGAAGGAGTAACCAACATCCCATCATCTCGGTTTCAATCAAGGAGCAGACATCCTTGAACAAGGAGTGAATGCCACCTGCCTTTGGAAAGCGGGAATGAGGGTAATAGATGCACATCCTCACAGACGGATGCGTGTGCCTCGATGAAAGCATCGAAAACAGTATCTAAAATTTCATGAATATATAACTAATTCTATAATTATTTTTTAGTTGTTATTGTCACCTTACCTCTACTGTTGTTTTTTTTCATACCTTATGTCATTCATATGGGTTCTTTTCCTCTCCTTATTGTTCTCATGGTAATGTTCTCTATCACCCTGTATACGTCTCTCTTACTCATTCACTATTTATAATATTCTTCATTTATATCCATTAGTATTCATTTTCCTTCTTTTTTATAGGGATATGAATTACTTTATCTTTCCCTTTATATTGTTTCATTAATTCATACTTTATAAAGTGTGTGCGGGAAACTTTTTTAATCACTATATTACTTACAAGTTTCATGTACATAAACATGATTTCATTTAATGATCCATAATTTATATATTTTATTATAAAATTTATTTTTTAAAATCCCTTATTGTATCGATTTAAAATGAGTTTTGAAAGTGACTTAGTTCTATATTTTTGTAACAATGTCACAAAATGTTATAAAAACCATTTTCAAGATTCATCTTCTATTAACCTCTCAATTCTTAACAACATTATTTTTTAATGTAATTAATTATGTTACATGACTAATAATTATTAATTGTTATTGAAAATGATATTACATTAATTTACTTACTAAAAAGTGATACTCTAATTATTTTAATGTTATCTATAAATAATGTAATTGTTAATTATTTTTCATCTATGTTAATACTCTCTTATATACCACCGATTTGAAGGAAATTTTATTTTATTCTCTCTTATAAAGATTTAATATGGTGGAATAAATCCTTTATTCTTTATCTAAATTTCTGTATATCCATATTATTGTGGAAATGAAATCCTTACAAGTTGATCGATCCATTGATACTGTTATATTACCTTACCATTGACTATTCTAAATGAAGGAATTTCTACTGAATCTTTTATAATGTCGATACCCTATTCTTACTTCTTATTATTAAAGGGAGTTCAATCAGATATCCATATATTTGATATAATAGGGATGTTATGGACCTGGCTATACAATCATTATTTTATACAGTGTAAATGACCTATACTTAATCATCATAATTAAAGGGTATTTACCCAGATTGATACATTATTTATTTATATGACACTTTTATTTCCATGGGTTTATCATGATATAATTTTTATGGATTTAAGATTTTTTAATATTCACGTGGATGACATATGAAATGATATATCATTATGAAAATATGTGGGACTAAAGATATATATCCCTCCAATGAATTGAGAAAAGATTTAAATATGATGAGATAATTGTGGTTTTCGTACTAAGGATTAAAACGAATCCACTATTCTTATAGGAATGGGGAGAAAACACCATACACTATAATTATGGGAAAGGGGAGTAAACCAAATACACTATATTTCGATGATCTTGGAAAAGAGATATGATATATGATATGATTTTATATTCTAATAGATTTGACGAATTCGGATGTAACACCACATTTGTAAGCAATGAAAAATTCCAAAACAATGGCGTATTTCTATGAAATTCCATATTTTTAATTCATTCTTCATTTTTAATTTATATAACCATGAATTTATTTACAAAAATCTGTATGTTATTAGTTCATGATTATAATTTATGTTTTTACTTATCTACGAAATGTTTTATAATTATATTATTTTTCCTTATGACCACCTATTATGATTTCATGATCTTATTCTATTAATCCTCTTATTTTCCGATGACCATATATCTCTATTGATTATGATCGATTGACAATTCCTATATTTATAATTGATAATGTTTTAACCCTTACTAAGAATTTGAGATCACTCCTTTCATATGTTTTCCCATTTCCCTAGGAGAACAAAGAGTACAAATGGATTCTTCTCATATTATAAGGCTTATAAGGCGAATTATTTATTTAAATTTTATTGGTTAGTGGTGTAATATGCTATATGTTAAAAAAGAAGATAAAATTTTATCTTTTGATGTTTTTTGTAGTTTCATGCTATATGTCAAAGTATGTATATTTACAATCATATATGGAAGTTCATGGTTGGGGGTTCTTAGGTTGGGATCATAGTGGAGTTTGGTATTTTTTCGGATTTATGAATGATAAAATTTGGGTTAAAATACATAGATAGTAACTAGTATCCCTAATGTACTTGTTTATGTATAATTAGTTTTATTTCATCAATTTAACAATTTCAATTCATTTAATTTTATTTCATACTATATCCTTACCATAGTTTTTGATCAAGATATAATTAGTGTTCAGTAATTTAGTCAATAAAAATTGGTGAAATAATTAATAATAGTATATCAATGAGTCATAATTATATGTTCACAATTTATTTAAGGGGGTATAATGTAACATCCCATGTTTTTAATGACTATTATATATTTTTTCATTAAAATATATATATGAAAACATTTAATTAATTTTCATTATTATTTTTTCAATGTTTCTAATCTGGAATACATAATTATTCAATTAAAATTACCAAATAAATTTTATAAAATTATAAAAAATTATGTATATTTTATCCTGAAATTATGATAATATGAATTTTATTTCTCATGAATTTAATATTGTGTCCATTAATAAATTTTTTTGAATAATAATAATAATATATTTTTAATTCATATACAAAAATTAAATTTTATGAATAATATTTTATCACAAACTAGCCCGGGTACCCTAGTAACCTGATAACCAAGCCAGTCCTGACATAACCTAAAGGGAATTTCTGATCCCCACAGGTTGGAGTCTTACACCTGCAATCTTATAACATGAAAGTGGGAATAATTTTTACACTAAAAATGTGGAAGAAAGAGTATCAAGACAATATGTGTTTCAAAAGAAATATCCACTGGGAGTGAAGTACCATAATACAATAAGGCATAAACAACACCAAAGTAATAAAATCTAGGTACTAATGTAGGGTTAAAACCCAAGTCCCTAAGGACACAACTCACCCAGACTACAGTTCTGTAGTTGGATCCACCTCCTAGTGATCTGCTCCCTTGTCTTGAACCTAGATGAAGATAATCTAAAAACACGATAATGTACATTTAGTGAGTGATCTAAAATCCCAATTGTACACCACCAAATATTCCATAACAAATTACAAATATATATTATCCAAAAAAAATCTTTGAATTTTAAAAATAAACAGATTTGAAAATTCAAATTTATATTGAAACAATACATTTTATACATTTTCAAAATGATGGAAAAATACTTTACGAATTTTTTTACAAATGATGGTATATTTCCAAAATAATGGATTAAATAAAAACATTTACATAAAAAAATTTATGTAAATTCATCAGGAATATAATGCATTTCAAAATAATTTCCATATTTTTATATCTCAAAATAAATAACAAGCTAACAACATGGTCATCTTCCAAATAAGTATGATAGTATTTCTACATATAAGACTCCATACTCTATAAGTGATCATGAAAATATGTGTACACATATGTCCTCTAAACACTGGTCAGAGAGGAATCATCACCATCGTCTAAGGGATATGACCTGCAGCATGTATGTATTAGAACATTGCTGTAATTATAGAGTGTGTCCAAATAACTCAAAACTTAGCTAAGGCTTGCATGTTCTTTTACACAATCAATGATGGGAAATTTATTTTAAGACTTCTTAAAATAAAATTCAATCTCATACTTCTATTTAAATGAAAATTTCCTATTTAAAACCAAAAAAGGTATTAATAAAAAAACATGCCTCTTTATCAAGATAAAAACATTGAGTTTCTATCAAAACACTTTAATCCATTTTCACAAGTTTAAATACATTAAAAACCAATTCCAACTATTTCAAAATTCTTTTCCATAAATAATTTTAACTATTTAATTGAAATCGTTTCCATCAATTCAAAATTTAAATAAAACAATTTCCATAAGCACATCCCAATTCTATCTAATTGAGGGTTTCCCCAATTTTCATGGTAAAACCATTTCTATATCTCCCAATTCACTATAATTTGGTTTTATCATATCAATTGAATGAAAGTTTGAGGAATTGAATTTTAATCATTTATTGAAATAAATAAACCAATACAATATTAATAAAAGTTTCTAATCTATAGGGAACCACCTACCTCAATGTTGTCGACATAAGAGGCACAAATAAACTACCTTATTTTGTTAAATATTCTTCCTCATGTCCTTATTATCATAATCATCATCACATCAATGGTCGATGCTCGTCAAGGGTTCCTAGAACCAAAACTAGTTATTTTATTTCTAAAAGAAATAAAATTTAACATGAAATGATACGTTCTTTCTTCGGGATAATTTTAAAAAGATCAAATAAAATATTACATGTGATGATATTTTATATCTCATCGATTATGTCAAATTATTGATTAAAATATTAAATGTAATAATATTTTATCTATCTTAGATAATATCTAGATTATCGTTTTTTAATGCATGTGTTTTAAATTATCCTTCAATAGTTCATGTAATTACACATTGATAACTTTATATTTCACAAAATTTTCATTAACTTCCAAAATAAATATAAAAAATATATATCTAACTACACACACAAATGCACATATTTTGATAATTCATTATCTTTTTATAATATAAATAATTATCATTTGATAAATTTAAACAATTATGAACTCATTAATTCCCTTCCAATAATTTTATCATATTATCATTCAATAATTATTAAAATTATTATTCAAAAAATTCACAAAATTAAACTTTCAATAATTCTCAAATAATTATGTTTCAATATTTCCCATAAATATCCTATGGTAATTTGATTCAATATTATCATTTCGTAATCTAGTGAAATTATCTATGATAAAAAAACTTTGTTTTTTTAAATTATTAAATCCGTTTAAATTCAACAAATAATTTATGATTACAATGGAACAGAAAATGAGAATAATTAATTAATAATTTAAAATAAAACACCTCACCTCACCTTATGTGTAGTTCCCAAACCAAAAGGTGGCCGAAACTTCTTTTGGGAAGAAGGAAAAAAAATTAATTGAAGGAAGGAACTTCACATGTCGCGCCTAGAGTACTCCCAGAGCTAATCGAACAAGATTAAATAATCCAATATCCAAAACCAAAAGGTTCAGTTATTTATAAACCTAGAAATGCAGGTATGAGAACCCCCATTTAAAATGTCATATTCAATCCATGATTCATTCTAAATTTAATAACAGAGTTATTAATTCTTCCTCATTAGTTCATTGAAACAAAAATAGATTAAAACAGTGATAAAACGGTAGATTTTGAAAAATTTTGGCATTAAAAATGGAGTTACATTTTGGGTTTTGGAAGATAAACAATATTTTTGGTTAATAAAAATTAATTCTTTAGTTTAATTAGTTATTATTAATATTAAATTGCTTAATTTAATGATCGATGATAAGAAAGGTGCATTTCATATAAAAGATATACTCTATCTAGGGTAAACGCCACGTTTCAGACACAACAGTGGTCTCAGATTCTTCATAAAATGAATTTTTTTGATAGATATTAGTTATTTATTATTTAATAAATGGAATAAATAAATAATTAAAATAGAAGGGTTATTTTGGCGAGTGAGGCATCCAAACATCTGACACTAAAACATGTTATACCCCATATAGGTTAAACCGCTCATTTCAGACACATCGGTGGGCTCAGATTTACCATACGACACATTATTTATGAGATATTTAATTATTTTTAATAAAAAAAATATATTAACTATTATTTAAGCAATTTATTTTATAAGCGAGGCATCCAAATGTCCTACACCTTAAAACTTTATACCCATTATAGGGTAAACAACATATATTAGACACAATAGTTGTCTCATATTTCTCATATGATGCACCATTTTGGAGTTATTCAATTATTTTCATTAAAAATTGAGTGCTTAAAACATTATTTTTAGTAATCTTATCTGATCATAGCCGAGCCTTTTCGGGGATCAGAATCTTACACCAACTCAGTGTCGAACCCAAAAAATATTGAATTGAATATTCCAAGATGTTAACCAGTAGATAATACTTTTAACACATTTATCAAAATATTTCTGATAAATCATTTTTTCTACTTAAAATATTAAGAATTTAACACAATGGGGTTTAAAAATACACAAATATAGTAATGGGATGTTACAACATCCCTACCATAAAAAATTTATATACTCAAAATACCTAAAAATAAGCCTCCATGTCAAAAAAATGAGGCCACTACTCAAGAATAAGTGTCTCCCTCTCCCACGTTGCAAGAGATTTAGAAAAATATTCCTTAACACATAGACCAGAGGTATCATCCTCCCATGAAGTACCTTGATCTCATAATTGACAACCCTGACTAGCCGCTCAGTCATAGATAAACAAGTTGTAAGAACCTAGATCTTCTATTGATGTATGGATCTTTATTTCTGGAGTTTTTTAGGAAAAAAGAAGAATTTGTAAATTTTCTAAGTACACGTCATGTACCCGGTTGCTGCGTGCAGATATGTACTGATCATGTAACGGCCGAGTACAAGGCCGTGTGGACCGATTAATGTGGGGGCTAGTTGAGGCATGTACACGGTGTGTACATTAAATTAACATGACATATAATTTTTATTTTTATTTGATTAATCAGACCAGGGTTGCGTCTTATCTCAATAACTCCTTTCTTCTACCGTCGATTCATACATGACAGCGACAAATGACCGATGATCTTCCAGCTCCTTCCGTTCCTCCATCCATGCTCCGATCGAGATTCCACTATGTGCGTTCGCTATAGGGATGTTGGGTTTTCCCAACACTTTTATACCAACAGTTCAATATAACTGTTGGTATAGGGGAATCTTACCAACGGTTTATTCAAACAGTTGGTAAAGGTTGAGTAAGTGAATGATTTTCCAATGGTTTAATGAAACCGTTGGGAAATCTACAATTTTTTCCCTTTTACAATTTTCTTACAAACCATTGGTAAAGTTATTGCCTTTCCAAATGGTTTTTAAAAATAATTTGGAAAATCCCCCCCCCAAAATACAGCACCCTGGCCCCTGATTATATAGAAGCCAGAAATTTCCCCCGATTTCTAGAAGCCCCCGCGCAGGTGAAGCCTAACCCGAGGAATTCCATCCGGTCGATTGTAACTCCCCCATCCAGGTTAGACTCCTTCAACCTCTTCCCAAATACCTACATAGAATCCCTCATGGAGGTAATTGACATGGTTGGTGTGTGGTGTACCGAACTATGTGACCTAACATGGTGAGTTGAGGTATCTTATACGTTTCTAGTATTTTTCATCCCAATTATGAGTGGATATCCTTCTATTATCAACCTTTATCCATTTATTTCACTATCTATAATGATCACTCATTATTCCCTATTTCTAAGGATTTTGGAAAATTTTATGATTAACACTATTTGATATTGAATCGATGAGTAATACTTGATTTGTATATGTCCTTGAGTATATTGAAGATGGTTTATAAACTATCCCATAAAAGTATCATTGTTTTGTGTTCTTTATGATGTGTAGTATCATTGACATAATTTATTATTAATCTCAATTTTCAAAATAAATGTTTTTGTCTATACATTATGAAATTAAGCCTATTTACGATCCATGAACAACCTATTAGTTTTGAAGCCTAAACATTATCCACCCACGGGGTGCGCTTGGATTGGGTAACTAATTGGGTAACGAAATTTATGACATAGGGGTGCCAATAATGTGTTATTGAACCTTAGTAAATGATTTGGGATTCCTATAACACATAATGAAACCTGAGGCATGTGCCACTTATATGATACCTATGGAAAATGAATATAATTAAATTTTTATTTAATTTTTGAGTACTTGTTCATTGATTAATGATTTCGAATTATTTGAAGAATCCAACCAAGGATTCATGTTAAAAACATATCTTTTAATTCCATTTAAAAACCCAATGGTATTCATGATGATTCGGTTTAAAATAACATGGAGAAATCTACCTTGGATTCATAGTGATTATGATTTAGGATGCCTTGGGGAAGTCCCCCTTGGATTCTAAACTAGAGGCCTCTCTCTTTATATAGGCTGGGAACTCATTCCTCCCTATAAATCCATCTGAAGTCAATAAATTTTTTTATTTCTACACTCAAAATCTATAAGGCATAACTTTGTTTTAATGATTTCATCTATTATTATTTGTTTCTATTTTGATTTGACCTAAATAAGGTGGTGAATTGTGTGGCATGACATACCCAATATGTGTAGTTTGATTTGTTTTCTATTTTCGTTTTACAATTCAACTATCATTATTATATGAATCAACTTGATTTGAAGTCTTAATAGCCACTCATGTTATGTAGTTAGTGAATCATATCGATTAATGGAGGTGTTGGTGAGATGTATCACCACTCAAAGATGTTAAATGGTTTGTTTAGTCATATTTTCTTGATGTGGGTAGTGGATATAAAGATAATCCATGTAAAGGGATTGGTGATGGTTAAGGTAGTGGGGTAGGTGGTTATCCATTATTTTAGTAGGGTGATGTGGTACTTTCTGTGGAATTTAGTTTGGGTGTTTTGAAATGTTCTATCATGTCGCAGTATTTCCATTTTTAGCATCAAAAACTTATTTAAAAATCACTCTTTACACATTCTACATCTTTCATGAAAATTCGTCACTTTGTAATATCCGGAACAATGTTCTATCAGGTCTGTGGTGGCTTCTTGTATGTGAAAAATGAAAAAATTACAATAGACATGTCACCTCAAATTTTGGCACACATAACTGATTTAGTATATCTTTATATTGTTTTAATAGTTCACTACATTAACTATAAACTCCTTACCTTATCATTTACTTAAATATATTTTCGATTAAACATCAATATTATTGAATTGATTATGATGAAATAACATAGAAGAATTCTTTTTACAGAATGGAGAGAAGTTGGATGTATGAAACTGATCGGATATCAAGAGATTTTCAAAATAATTTGGAGAGATTTTTAGATTTTGTATTTGAAAATGCTTCAGATAGTGGTCACATACACTTCCCATGTTCCAATTGTGTTGGTAGACCTTGGTTGAGCCGTGAAGAACTCAGCTACCACATTAACAAATATGGTTTTCTAGCAAACTACTATGTGTGGTATCACAATGGTGTGAAACTGAAATCTCCAATTACTGATGATTGAAATGAAAGGACTGGATGAGAGAATTTTTTAGATGACTAGTTTCTGTTAATTCTTAATAATGAAAAAATAAAGGATTTATACTCAAGAAGAATTTGATATCAGGACAAATGATGCATCTAATAAAAATGATGATATTGTCAGTGTGAAAAAATTGAATGATGCTGCCACGACTCCAGTATATCGACAGTGCGATAAAATGAAAAAGTTGGAATTTTTAAACTGATTGTTTCTTGGGAAAAATATATATTGGATTTATGATACATCAATCCATTACATTATTACCTTCTGGAAGGATTTACTTCCAGATGATGCAGTTATTCCTTCCAGACACTATATGGCATGGAGGTTAGTTGAAGAACATGTATTTTCTAGAAACAAAAATTAATGATTGCCTGAAATATTTTAGTTTATTATAGGAGGAAACCACTAAACAAAATGACTATAGAAAATGTGGAACATCCCACTAGAAGTTATAATATGATGGAACACCATCCTGCATTCCATAGAAAGTAATGTGGCACTTTCCATTGATCCCCATACTCCAGAATCTATTTTTGATTGATTAAATATCAATAAAAATGAGATCGGATGATACTAGGAGAAGGAAGAATAACAATGAGTTAGATCACCCTCTAGATGGATTTTCATGGCAGAGATTTGATGCTCGATTTCCAGATTTTGCAGCTGACGTGTGTAATGTAAGGTAGGGTCTTTCATTCTACGGTTTTAATCCATTTTAGAAGATGCTTACTTTTCACAGAAAATGGCCAGTTTTTATACACATTTATAATCATCCCCCATGGTTTTGTATGAAAAAACATTTCACATTCATGAGTATACTCAGATCTAGGCATTCTGATCCTAGAATTGATAAGGATGTATACATTAAAACTTTAATAAAAGAGTTGAAACTTCTTTGGGATGTTGGTGTGCGCACATACGATGCATATTTGAAAGACATATTTCAGATGCATGTTGTGCTTATGCAGATGATCAATGATTTTACAGCTTATGCATTGATGTCTGGATGGAGCACGAAGGGAAAACAATCATGTCCTGTTTGTTTGAAGAATACACGATCCATAAGACTGAAACATCATTATAGATTAAGTTTTATGGGACATCGACGATTCTTTCCAATGTACCATCCATATATATATAATCATAGAAGATTTGATAATACCATAGAGACCCATGATCCACCTCTGCATATGTCCGGAACTTATCTTCTTAATGAAAAGAAAGATTTTTGTTTTTCATTCAGTAAGGGTCAAATGAAATCTAGAAAGGGAAAGAATGTTTCCATTGAATCCTATTACAATTGGTGGAAGAGGAGTATCTTTTTGGATTTTCCTTATTGGTCAACCAATTTTTTACATCATTTCTCAAATATAATTCACATTGAAAAGAATATATGTGAAATATTTATTTTGATTCTTCTAAATTTTAAGGGAAAGACAAAATATGATTTATGGTCTTAGTGTGACATGGTGAATTGGGTCATTAGACCAGAATTGCATCATGTGCATATCAGTGAAAATAAATGGAAAGTTCTAGGTGCATCTTATGTGATGAAACCTATTAAAAAAACATTTTTTTGGATGTATTAGAGACTATTAGAGTTCCCGATGGCTATTCAAGCAAGATATCTAATCGGTCAATAGAAGAGAGTTGAAGCTAAAATCATTGAAGAGTCATGATTATCGTGTTCTTTTTCATGAGTTGATTCCAATAGTAATCCTTCATATTTTGTCCAATAATGTAAGGGTGAATATTATTTGGTTGTTCCCTTTTTTAGAGATCTCTGCGCTACGAAATTTTCCAATTCTTTCTTGCCAAAAAAGTTGACAGATGCCCCATTAATTTTATGTGAGTTGGAGAAAATATTTCCTCCATCATTTTTCACATGCATGCTGCATCTGACTATCTATATTCCCACTGAAATACTTCTTAGAGGACCTGTTCCATTTCGTTGGATGTATCCAACTAAAATAAATATGTACAAAATAAAGTCTTATGTCAAAAATAGGAATCATCCCAAAGGTTCTATCATGAACGGGTACATGGCTCAAGAATATATAGATTTCTACTCAATGTATTTTTTTGATATTACTACAATAATGAAAAGAACAATGAGAAATAAAGAATAATAGTATGAGAACATTGAACCCATTTTTCCATCACTTCCTCAAAAAGAAGGAATTCTTAGATCATATACATTGATGACAATAATCCTTGAAGAGCAGGAGATGAAACATCACACAGTTTTGTTCCATTGTGATTTGTTCGATGACTACACCAGGTAACTAAATTGAATATGTGTATCTTACATATACATCTATTAATCTATTCATATTTTTTATATTAAGGGTACATAAAACAATGATGAATAGAAAGCATCATTGTTTATCTTTGATAATGAGGGAGCCATTGCATAGCAAAGAGTTTTTTGCTTGGTTAAAATTGAAGGTAAAAATATTACTATTTAAAATAATTAAATGAATATTTAATTAATTTTAATATTCATTTTAATTGTATGTATTGTGTTTCCTTATTGACTCTATCTTTGGGGAAATAAGATCTTTGGATTTTGGTCCTAATACAGTGGTTCATAACTGTAAATCAATTGTTTTCAATGGGTAAAAATTTATTGTCACTGAAAGAGAAAAGAACACAACAACACAACCTGATGGCATTATGGTTACTACCACAACAGATTGTTATGACAATTCATCAGAATGTAGACCGCGATTTGAAAATGTTGGTTATTATGGAGTCTTTTCAAAAATAATAATATTTGATTATTACTGTCTTGGATGAGTCACAATGATGAAATTCCATTAGTTTGATTCAATGACATGACATGGTACATTTATTGATGATTGTAGATTTCGAGTAATTAATATGACTCACACTCTTGGTACTGAAGAACCGTATGTGTTTTCATCAATGGCTAAACATGTTTTTTATGTCAAAGACTAACATAGACATGAATTTGGTGTCATAGTTGAAGTAATTACAAGATATATTTTTGATGATGGTGATGATGGAATTTACACCATCCCTACTGCCATTGGAACCAGTCCATTTATTTCTTTTGACGACTCCAATAGATCAATTGTCAGATTTGACTGTGAACCTAAAGTTGTGGTGTGAAATATATAAAATGATGCATTCATGTTCTCGATTATTTTGGTTTACCTAGAGTTGGGTTATTAAGGTTGGTTCTATCCAAATTGATTTAATATTTATTACAAATATGTTTATTCAACTTGACTGTTATGTGAATTTTCAATGTTTATTGGTTGAAATTTTTATTTGAGTTTACTTTTATAATTTGGAATTGAACAGTATTTAAAAATACAAAACCAACATTTCTAACTTTGTGAGCATTCCAATGCTTCAACTCTAATTTTAAAAAAAAAATTATGACTCTAAGAACAATCTTTAACATTTTACCTTGTAATGAACATCATGGTTTGTATTCTTCTTCAAAACATGTATTGAAACCTGCATCATCTACCTAAGCTAAAGAAATTAAATTTTTCCTTAATTTTGACAATTTCTTTACCACTTCTGGATTCAGTAAAATCAATGTTCCATGATTTTAATTGCATGATGAGACATAGTAAATAATCATCCTACTAGAAATTAAATTTCATTATTATATCTTGTATGATTTATTGACTTCATTAAATATTTGTTGAAGCTCAACTAAAACAATTGTTAGTTAAATTATCCCTGAATCCTTCTATTCCCTCTCATTTATTTTGTTTTTTGGCTTAAAAATTAGTTATCCTTTTCTATTTACTTCCATATTAGTTTTAAAATTCTGGAAATGAAACCAATCAAAGAGAGGCCATGAAAATAGATTTTGGAAAACAATCATCGCATGACTGAGCTGGGAATTCCACCACTAGTGTCTGGAGTGAGTATTTTTTATCAAATATATTTATTTAAATAATATATAATGTCATGTGATTAATTATTATTTTTACATTTTTTCAGGATCCATCTCTTAGGTGATCGTTATTTGATGAGGAGCCTAGTAGTGGTCCCAGTACTCAGGGTGTTCGTACGAGGGGGGGGGGGGGGTGGTACAGGAGCTAGACGATCGGGTCGGCGTACCCGATAAGACCCTTCCCCTCCCACTAACATACCATCCATCCAACATTCTGATCATTCTATGCCATTGGGGACAGATAGGATATTTAGGCCTCCCACGTTTTCACCACCCTTTACATCTGACCCTCCTCACCCATCTGTACCATATCCGATGATGATTCCCACTCACCATCAAGCATTTGGCCAGCCATCCCAATCATATTCTTTTACTTATGATTCGTTATATCTATGTTTTTATATTTCATATTCTTTAACTCCTACTCTGCTAGAGTTTTTCCCTATAGAGCATACATTGGGACTCAATCTATCTGTACAGGTTGTTCCTTCAGTTTATATAGATCCAGCAGTGCCCATTTATCAGAAAACAGTAGGTATACATATACAACCCTAACAAATTGTTACACCATTATTTATTTTCATTATAACATTTATTTATAAAATATATTTTTTATTTCTTAACAGATACATCTTCTGATAGGAGGTGGGGGTGGGGGCGTACACACATGTGTGCGGTGTGGAACCGCCACACACAGTTGATGGTGGACTATAATTAAGATAGTTAGATGATTGAAAAATCAGGGCAATAATGTTGGAGTTTTTTGGCAACGCTTGCCAAATACTCCAACATCATTAATGTCAGCCTGCTGTCCTAGAGAAAACTACCAAATGAAGTCATGGATAAAGACTAGGAAGAGATATGGGTAAAAAATCAGTTGTATTTAATGCAATATATTAATTTTTGTAATTATATGAATTAATATTTTGGTGTCAGCTGCGGTTTAATTTCCGGATGGTGAGGGTGCACATCTAGCATATATAAAGGATTTAAGTGAGCTTTAAAGAGATTATATGCATGAGTTGTACATTGGCTGGCGTGCTAGTGTGGGCACAGAGTTAGAGTTGGTCCCTGTTGTGGATGATTTTTCATTATAATAGTACCGACAGATGATTACTCATTGGAATACTAGCTAATTTACGGTATAAATAAAATTCGAGTTATTTAAATAAATTTTTTAATGATTTTCGTTAATTCTAATTATTGAAAATTATTTAGGATCTATCTGGAAGAAATAAAAAATATTTATGCTAAGAAATAAATCCAAACATTCGGACGTACTATGATGTCGGATCATGAGAGACCACAAGTATGACATTTTATAATCTTTATTTATGAATTTCACTTTCTATTACTTCCACCATAATTTATTCGATTATTAATGATTTTATATAATTATTTTATGAAATTACTATTTTTTTGGTGTCCTATTTTTAATTATGGTTTCCTACATTCAATGTAATTATAGAGGCATAAATTGAATATAGAAGGATGTGTGCCTTGAGAAAAACTGTTTTGCTTGAGTAGAAAGAAGAAAGATGGAAGTGCGGTTAATGAACCAACTCAAGAGTAGATTGTAAGTTTTACTTTGTAGATTTAAAATTTTAATCTCTATTTTGTAACTTAATAATCTATTTATATTAGTAACAAGCTGATTTAGAGGACCTTGATGCCCAAGAACAAGAAACCTTTGGGCCAACAATCACTTACATCAGGTGTTGGGATATGAGCACCCCGGTAGGGTATGCAGCTGACCTGGGAAGAGTATAGTTACGATGAGGTATTAGACCTCCTCAGGTACGGGTTGTAGTACCACCGAGTGGTAGTAGATTAAGTTATAGGAAGAATAGGCCGAAAAAAGGGCCACAGGGATGGTAGAATAGTCTGTTAGGGAAAACACTGCATTTATGAAACTGATGGAAGTCTTACAACCAACAATTCCACCATAGGACAACACTACTTGTGATAAATGTATGTCATCGATGCATTCTCTATATGGTGCACAAGGTGGCATTTATAGTGGTGGTTGATACAATGGTAAGGAGGAGGCCAAGGCAGGGGAGGAGGAGGGCGAGGAGGAGGTCGAGGCGGAGGAAGAGGGTGAGGAGGAGGCCGAGGCATAGGAGGAGGGTGATGAGGAGGCCGAGACTGAGTACAAGGGAGAGGAGGAGGGCGGGGACGACGATGAGGACAATAATGAGGATGAGGGAGAGAGTGAAGATGATGACGATGATAGTAATGGTGATGAGGGACAGATTGATCCGTTACATTTTTGACTGATATTACTGACCTTTGATGTTTATTGATTTGTTGTGCCTAAATATATGTGTGATTAGGTAGGTCACGTTATCATTATTTTTTATCAATAAATAATAAAACATGACTTGATGATTTTCTGTGAAATACCCCAATTTTTATGAAATTGTATTTTTTAGTGAAATTTATAAAATTGGTCGTCTGATTCGAAGTTGATATAATGAAATTATTTTCTTAACCTTGAAGGAATATGCATAGAAAATATGTAAATATCGTCCCGTGAACCTGAGACAGCCCCACAGATAGACCCCACCCTCCTCCCTGGACCTCGAACAGCCCCCCAGATAGCCCCCCCTCTTACCTAGACCCTAGAAAGCCCCCTAGACAGCCCCCGAATAGCCTCCCCACCCACCTTTCTAGACACCGGACAACCCCCCCGAAGAGCCCCCCACACTCATCCCGGGACCTCGAATTGCCCCTGGACAGCCTCCCCACCCTCCTTCCCAGACCCCAGATAGCCCTCGAACAACCCCCCTCCTCCCAAGACCCTAGACAACCCCCCCCCCCCACCCCGAATATCCTCCCCTCATCCTTCATGGACCCTAAACACCCCCCGGACAACTAGAACCCTCCTTCCTAGACCCCGGAAAGCATCCCTGATAGCCCCACCCTCCTCCATGGACCCCAGACAACCCCATCCTTCCTGGACCTGGGATAGCCCCCCCCCCCCCCCACCCTCCTTCCTAGACCTCGGAAAGCCACACAACCACCTCTCTAGACCTCAGACAGCCCCCTAGAGGGCCTCCCCATGGTCCTTCCTAGACCCCAGACAACTTCCCCACCCTCCTACCTGGACACAAGACGGCCCCCCCAGACACCCCAACCCTCCTCCCTAGACCCCAAATAACCTCCCCACCCTCCTTCCTGGACCCCAAAAATCCCCGTGAATAGCCCCCAGAAAGCCCCCCTCCTCCCTGGACCCTAGAGAGACCCCTAGAAAGCCTTTCCACCCTCCATCTTGGACCCCAGATAGCCCCCCGGACAACACCCCAGATAGCCCCCCACCTTCACCCACGACCTTGGACACCAGACAGCCCCCCCAGACATCCCCCCAGGCAGCCTTCCAGATAAGTCCCAACTCTCCACCCTAGACCCGAGGCATCCCCCTAGACAGCCCATTGGATAGCCCTCCACCCTCCTCCATGGATCCCGAATAGCCCCTAGACACCCCCCAGACAGCCCACTGGACAGCCCCCCCCCACCCTCCTTCCTGGATCCCAGATATCCCCCGTACATCACCCAGACATCTCCCAACCTCCTCCCTCAACCCCAGACAACCCCCCAATTACATGGACCCTGGGAAACCCCCTCCCTCCTCGTTGGACCCTGGAAAACCCCTCACCCTCCTCCCTGGACCCTGGACAGACCCCCACCCTCTGTCCTATACCCCTGACAGCCCCCCAGACAACCCCCACCCTCCTCCCTGGACGTCGGACTACCCCCTGACCCAACACCACAACAATGGGTGAGTGAAGATTCAACATATATAAAACATCCTGACAATTCACAAAATTATAAGGACCACCTACCTTGATTTTGGAGACAATCAAACATTTAAATCGGCATCTCGGATCCCAATCTAATATCTCTTCAATATTCAACCTAAATAGCAAAAGAAAAGAGGGTTTTAGAGCTTAAGAAGAAGATGAGAGAAGAGTGCAAACTCTAACTGAATAGAGGAAGTAAGAAGAGGATTAGACTCACCTGGATCTTCAATCCGCACTTGAAGACACTCAAAATGCCCATGGATCAAAGGAGATCCACCCTTAAGAGCTATTAGGAGGTTTGGATTGTGTTTATACTTTAGAAAAAGGATCCATGGGTCATTTGTGATGTGTAACAGCCAAACCCAATTCAATCTGTGGCACGGTGTGGACAATACCACTCAAATTATCTCACTATTATTTCAAATAGACAACATTTTATGTGAAAACAACAACTGGAATACGGAAAAACAACCAAACACATTCAGATTTTGTTGATACTTTATAAAAACGATCCATGGGTCATTTTTGACGTGTATGAGTCAACTACACCTCAATCTGAGGCATGATGTGGCTAGTACCACTCAAACTATCTCACCTTTATTTGAAATGGACATGATTTTAAGTGAAAACAACAAATTTCATATGTAAAACTGACCAAACACTTTTTTCTTGTGTTGATACATTAGTACAATGATTAATGTGTCATTAGTGATGTGTAAGAGTCATCCCATCTCAATCCGAGGCATGGTGCGGCCGGTTTCACTCAAAGTGTCTATATTTTGTTCAAAATGGACACGGTTTTAATTAAAAACAACAGGAAAATGGAAAACTAACCAAACGTATTCTGATTGTGTTGATCCATTAGTATAATGATCCATGGGTCATTTGTGATGTGTATGAATCAACCCTGCCTCAATCTGAAGCATGGTGGGTCCTGTACCACTCAAAGTGTGTCACCTTTATTTGAAATGGATAACATTTAAAGTAAAAACAACAACTGGAATATGGAAAACCAAACTAACGCATTAGGGTTGCATTGATACTTTAGGAAAACGATCCATGGGTCATATGTGATGTGTATGAGTCAACCCCACCTCAATCCGAGCCATTGTGTGGTTGGTATCACTCGAAGTGTCTTTCTTTTGTTTAAAATGGACACCATTTTATGTAAAAACAACAGGCATACAGAAAAACCAACCAAACGTATTCGGATTTTAGTGATACTTTAGAAAAAGGATCCACAGGTCATTTTTGACATGTAAGAGTCATCCCCACCTCAATCCGAGGCAAGGTGTGGATGATACAACTCAAAGTGTCTCACTTTTATTTGAAATGGACAATATTTTAAGTGAAAACAACAACAGGAATACAGAAAACTGACCAAATACAGTCAAATTGTGTTGATACTTTAGGAAAACGATACATGGGTCATATGTGACGTGTACGAGTCCACATAAACTCAATCCAGGGCACGGTGTGGCCATTATCACTCAAAATGTGTTTCTTTTGTTTACAGCAGACTCCCTTTTAAGTAAAAACAAATGGCACATGGAAAACCAACCAAACATATTTGGATTGTGTTGATACTTTGTCACAAGGATCCATGAGACATTTCTGACGTGTAAGAGTCAACCCAAATCAATCTGACGCACGGTGTGGTTGGTACCACTCAAAGTGTCTCACTTTTATTTGAAACAGATAACATTTTAAGTGAAAACAACAACATGCATTCAGAAAACCAACCAAACACATTTGGATTCTATTGATAATTTATTACAATAATAAATCAGTCATATGTGATGTGTACGAGTCAACCCCACCACAATACGAGGTATGGTGTGGCCAGTATCACTCGATGTATCTTTCTTTTGTTTAAAATGGACACCCTTTTATGTAAAAATATATGGCTTACAGAAAACCGACCAAATGTATTTATATTTTTTTGATACTTTTAAAAAAGGATCCATGTCTCATTTTGGACTTGTATGAGTCAACCCTACCTCAATCTGTGGCCCGGTGTGGCTGGTACCACTCAAAGTGTTTCACTTTTATTTGAAATGGACAACATTTTAAATGAAATCAACAATAGTCATACAGAAAACTGACCAAACACTTATTTATTGTATTGATACTTCAGGAAAATAATTCATGGGTCATTTTTGACATGTTAGAGTCAAATCTCTTCAATCTGAGGCATGGTGTGGCCGGTATCATTCAAATTGTATCTCTTTTGTTTAAAATGGACATTGTTTCAAGTAAAAACAATAGACATACGGAAAACAAACAAAACATATTATGAATGTGTTGATAAGTTATCACAATGATTCATGTGTCATTTTTGACGTGTACGAGTCAACCCATCCTCAATCTGAGGCATGTAGTGACCGATAACTCTCAAAGTGTCTAACCTTTATTTGAAATGGACAACATTTTACGTAAAAACAAGAACTAGTATATGAAAAAATGACCTAACACATTCAGATTGTATTGATACTTTAGAAAGACAATACATGGGTCATATGTGACATGTACGAATCAACCTTTCCAATATCCCAGTTGCAGTATGGATGATATCACTAGAAGTGTCTTTCTTTGGTTTAAAATGGATACCCTTTTAAGTAAAAACAACTGGCATACAAAAAAACAACCAAACATATTCGAATTGTTTTGATACTTTAGCACAAGGATCCATAGCTCATTTTTGACCTGTATGAGTCAACCCCACCTTAATAAAAGAAACGGTGTGGCCGGTAGCACTCAAAGCGTCTCACTTTTATTTGAAATGGACAACATTTTTAGGGGAAACAACAACTATCATTTGGAAATCAAACCAAAAACATTCATATTCTGTTGATACTATAGGAAAATCATAAATGGGTCATATGTGATGTGTACGAGTCAGTCCCACCTCCATCCAAGGCATAGTGTGGCCGGTATCACCCAAAGTGTCTTTCTTGTGTTTTAAATAGACACCATTTTAAGTAAAAAGAACAACTGGCATATGGAAAACAAACCTAATGGATTCAGATTGGGTTGATACTTTAGGAAAACTATACATGGGTCATATGTGACGTGTACGAGTCAACCCCACCTCAATCAGAGGCACATTCTACCAGTATCACTTGAAGTGTATTTCTTTTGATTAAAATGGACACCGTTTTAAGTAAAAACAACAGCTGGAATACGGAAAAATGACCTAACATATTCTGATTGTTTTGATACTTTAGCACAATGATAAATGGTTCATTTTTGACATGTAAGTGTCAACATAACCTCAATTCGAGGCACAGTGTGTCCAATACCACTCAAAGTGTCTCACTTTTATTTTAAATTGACAACATTTTAAGGGAAAATAACAACTGGCATAAGGAAAACTGACCAAACACATTCATATTCTGTTGATACTTTAGGAAAATGATCCATGGGTCATATGTGACGTGTACGAGTCAACTCATCCCCAATCCAAGGCTTGGTGTGGCAGATATCACTCGCAGTGTCTTTATTTTGTTTAAAATGGACACCCTTTTAAGTAAAAACAACGGGCCTATGGAAAAACGACCAAACATATTAGGATTGTGTTGATACTTTAGAAAAAGTATCCATGGGTCATTTTTTACATGTACTAGTAATCCCTGCCTCAATCTGAGGCATGGTTTGGCTGGTACCACTCAAAGTGTCTCACTTTTATTTGAAATAGACAACATTTTACGTGAAAATAACAACTGGCATATAGAAAACTGATGAAACACATTCAGATTCTATTGATACATTAGGACAATGATTCATGGGTCATTTGTGATGTGTAAAATTCAACCTCACCTAAATCCTATGCATGGTGTGACTGGTATCAATTAACGGTCCTTCATTTTGTTTAAAATGGACACTCTTTTAAGTAAAAACAACTGGCATACGGAAAACCGACCAAACATATTCGTATTGTATTGATACTTTATCAAAACGGTCCATGGGTCATTTGTGAGAAGTACGAGTCAACCCCGCCTCAATCCGAGGAACTGCGTGGCACGTACAACTCAAAGTTTCTCACTTGTATTTGAAATGGACCACATTTTAAGTGAAAACAACAAATGACATACAAAAAACTGGCCAAACACATTCAGAATGTCTTCATACATTAGGACAATTATCCATGAGTCATAAATGATGTGTACGAGTCAACCCTTCCTCAATTAGTGGCATAGAGTGGCTTGTATCACTTGAAGTGTCTATGTTTTCCTTAAAATGGACATCATTTTATGTAAAAACAACTCATATTCAGAAAAAAGACCAAACATATTCAGATTGTCTTCATACTTTAGCATAAGGATCCGCGGTCCTGCCTCACACAATCCACTTCTCATGTGAGGAACTCCTACCCCTATTCTAAAACACATGAAATTTATTATTCCAAGGACAAATACATTCCCTAAGTAACACATGTTCATTGATACACACCCATTATCGTCATCACTAAGTTCAATGACACTTGCCCCAAACCATTAGACATTATATTTGGGTTTGGTTGAAGTAATTTATCCATTTCCATATTTTGGGGTTATTAGCTTCTAATTTCTGGATTCAATCATGTATGTGTTAGAAAAAAAGCAATATTGTATGTATTCATAATTCTGTATAACACATATAATTACGTATTCAGTTTTTTATGCATTGTATTCATAAATGATATTTAAATTATGTATGTATTCAATTCAGTATTCAATTATGAATTGAATCCCGGATTGCACATGTAATTGTCATCCCAATTCTAAATTGAATTCTAAATCAATTACGTATGTTTATAATTACCTTATGAATATTTTTCTAATTTTATATTTGTATAGTTACAGGGTTCATTATTTGTTAAATATATATGAATTAATTGTGTATGTGCATGTGTTAAAGTCTGTTATTACAGGTAATTGGAGTTGGGAAGCTAGAAATGCAGAAAGGGCAGTCTGCTTCCTGAATTGCATAGTAAAGCCTAATAAAATGGTTGTAAATCATTGGTATAAGGCTGTGAATGTGTTTTTACCCACAGTTCTAAGAGAACTGTTGTTAAAAACACTATCCTAATGGTTTAAAAACCATTGGGATATAGTGAAATGTCCACCAATTACCAATTATTTACCCAAACCATTGGTAAAAAGCTATACACAACTATATTCCAATGGTTTGAAACCGTTGGTATCCTATGTTTACCAATAGTTTCAAAATGTTGGCGAAAAGATATACCAACAGTTTTACATAACGGTTGGTATAATGTAGATTTCCTAACGTATACCAACAGTTATCCAGATTCCGTTGGCATATGTGTTTCCCTATGGCCTACTTCATTATGGTATGGATAACCATTGGTATATATTAAACCAACAGTTATCCAGCATTTACCAACGGTTTGGAACCATTGGTAAAGGGTTCATTTCTACTAGTGGTAGGATTCCCACATGTGAGTTCTCTCTTTCCCTAGACCCTATCTTCCTGATTTCACCTCTCTCTTGTGTTATCCAAGGTTGAATTTATTTTACATTTTTGAAGATCTATAACGTTATAGGATGATTCAAGAGCTGATGTTAAAGAGTGTTCACCCTATAACATTGATGTAGGTGGATTCTTCATTTCATTGATTGCCTTTGGATTATATATGCGTGGAATGATGAATACCTGTGTTAGGGTATTTTGTGTTTTGGAATTTAACCCTGTTAGATTTTTTCTATGGTTTGTTTTATTGAGAACAGGTTATTGATAATGAATAAGGTGTATTACCTTGATTTTGGATGTGTTACCCATATTTGATTTGGTTATGTTTGTTGGGTCTAGAAAGCATGTTAGGCTTTTTTGTTTCCATACCTTGTGTTGTTAGGATGGAGTTGCAATTTATATGAGGTGTAAGTGTTTCCCATTATGAATGTATGACCAAGGGGAATTGATTGTGAGAGATTCCCAAAGTAGGGTCTTTTTATTATGAATTGTTTTTATGCTTGAATAGAGGTATTGACTGTGTAACACCCCAATATTTCATCGTATATTATCTCTTCAATGTAATTTAATAACTTGCGCTACACACAACAACAAGTTCTAGCGCACCATGACATACCAAACTAGCCATTCAAAAATAGGTTATGAATAATATTAATTGAATTTGGAATTTTATATACTCCATATAATTGTAGAATCCATATTATGTGTTTCTTAGACATAATATAAGAATGAATTCATTTTTTAAGATAAAGGAATTATTTTTCAAAAAATGCAATTTTACCACCTTATAATGGAAAACACTTTTTAAAACCAATATTTGACACATTTATATATTCAATTTAATTAAATTAAATTCTATTTTATACGAATGACATAAAAATTTAGTTTGGATATGTTTTTGGTACTTTTCTGGTAACTTTTATATTTTGACCAATAGTGGAAATACATTGTTTTAATTGGAAATTGTTTTAATAGAAATAATTTATAGTGTAATATTATGAATTTGATTTGTTTTGAAGTATAATTAGATTATATTTTTAGCATTTAATACAATTTTGGTCATTATAAGAAATTTCACATTTAAATTTGACATAAACACATGTCAATCTTTTGATAGTTTTTAATTTTTAGAAACCCGCCTTTTGTTTTTGACAAAGGGAATTAATTTTAAATTTATAAACTAAACATATATGTTTTGAATTTGGTGAAATAGACTTCATTTTTGAATTCATAATATCAAAATTATATTTGGGTGAGTTTTTGGTATTTTTTTGATAACTTTAAATTTTTTATGAATAGTGAAAAACACTACGTTATTATTTAAAACCGACTTTATATTTAAATAATTATTTATTTTATTTAAATTTAATTTTAAGTCAAAATAGGTATATATTACTGATATAAGTTCAATATAATTCACTGGAGTCATTTTATAATAAAAGTAGATGTATAAAATTTTATTAATCTTTTTAACCTATATTACCCACCTTCTAGGAGCATTTGCAAATTTGCATAAAACCTAATTTTACTGCTTCTGTGAGTTGAATTTTAAAAATCTGAGAGAAATGTTTGATATCAGTGAGTAAAATGTGGTTCAATAAGATGAGAATAATTTTTCGTGAATTGTAACTTTTGACTTTTATTTACCATAGTTAAAAGTAAATAGGGTAATAAAGGTAAAAATGATATTATAATTACCCTAACTCAAGTCCTAATTCTATTTGATAAGAGTATTTCGACGAAAAAAACCTTATAAATAAAAAACGATCCTTTAGGTCCACTTGGATTAGATTATGAAATTTATTATTATTTTATTTATTGAAGAGTTAAAAGTGTTAAATTCAATGTTTAAAAAATAAACCATTTTTACTATAGGGTTATACACAATATAAATTCGACTATAAATATTCATTAGAAATATAAAAATATTTACAATATAATGGTATTTTATTAATAATTTTTAGACATTAAATAATTTAATTTATTTATGACCCAATGATGCTGAAATAATTATCTTATTAATGAAATAATCAAATAAATGGTATTATAAATATTAAAATAAATATTATGTCAAAGTTTCTATGACAACCACTAATTTTATAAGTGAATATGACATTCTAGGGATGATTAAATTTATCTTGTTATAATTAATCAATATGTGAAGATATTTTCAAAAACCAAATACGAAATTATGTCAAAATCGACATAAATTAATTTTTAAAACAAATACTATATTATTGGTTGATATATTATTCCTAAACATATAAGGTTCATCCAAAGGGCTTAAATTATATTATATATGCCATTAATGAAACATTTGAGGTTCTCTTGGATGTTTATATTATGTTTATTAACAATATAGTGCAAGAACATAAGAAGACTCGGTAAAAGTTAAAATATTTAACTAAGAGTTAAATCTAAATGATAAGGTTAATAAGGTGACCTAAACCTGTCTAAAACCTATTGGTTGAGTGTTTTTAGACCCATATATACCTCATACAATAAATAAATCATTTTTAAGCCATTATAAACTGAAAAGTATTTTATTATAAAATAATATTTCAAGCTTTTCTTAAAGTGACCCTCACCTCTCTTATAAAAGGGTACTTCCCCTTCTCTCAAAATCACACCTCCAAATCCATTTGGCTCGACCAAACACAGCCTAAGTATCCTCCCAACATCCTTCACATCAACCTAGTGTCCTTAATTTGATCTTAAATCCAACCTAAAGATCCTTTTTGATCAACTCAAATGGTAACACCCAAAGAAGAGTTAATAATTTCACCACGCTCTTTCAAGTTCTTTTCATCTTCCACTTCCTTTTTCTTTGTTGTTTCCATACTAAAATAATAAATCCAGTACATACTACATACTATGATGTTATTATAAATATGGTACAACAATATTCATTATTCTATCAATCCTCTAAATGACAAAGTCACCATACATGCGTACGTAGGGCTTTCCGTCTCCACATCGTGGTGTAGTTTTTTATTCAAACACTTCATTACATTGATGGGTATAATAATTAGTATAACTAATGTAAAAAAAATTAAACATGTTAATTATTCTGTATATATGATATTACATTCAATTAAATATGATTTCACCATTAATATAATGATATTGTCCCTTGTGCGTACGTACGGATTACCGTCTCCACGACGCGATGAGATTCATTTTGACATTCACCATTCAATGATGATTATAAAAATAAATATTATTAATAAGTATGTAATATATGAAATAATAATGATTTTTTATATATATAAATATGTATTTATGTATGTATGTATGTATTTATGTACTTATATATATCTTATTCACTTATTTCCGTTCAATATGATATGAAAACAGAAACAACATTTATGCGTATGTACGACCTACCGTCTCCATAAACAACGCCTTTCATTTCTTATATATATATCTATTATAAATATTTATATTCTAAATATATATGATATATAAATCATGTTTTATATTCTGGATGTATTTAAATCATGATATAAATGATACGATCAAGAATAACAAGTTAAAACATTTACGATAAAGAAAGTGATTATTACCCAAAACATTAATTTAACATGGAAATCATTATTAAATGGGTAGTATAAAGTCATAAATTTATCTTCTATGATATAATAAATATGAATATGGTTCTAGTATAATTTAATAACATACAATGGTCATTGTATATGAGGATAAACATACCCCCGACCAATGGAAAGTGCAAGGTAAGGGTTATTTCTTCAATCTCATTATATCTGGGATTCACTATTAGAAAACTGGGCATGGCCAACGCCAGCCTATATCAGTGCTAAAAAAAGCGCTGATAAAGGGTACCTTTATCAGCGATAAAAAAAGCACTGATAAAAGTACCCCTTTATCAGTGCATTTTTTTAGCGCTGCTAAAGGGTACCCCTTTATCAGCGCTTTTTCAGAAGTGCTGACAAAGGGGGTCTTTATCAGGGCTTTTTTTAAAAGCGTTGATAAATGGTCTACATACAAAAAAAATTCATTAAAAAATATATTAATATTTAAATAAATATATATTTATATAGTTATATTGATATAAATATAATATATATATATATTTTAAATATAATCTTAAATATATTTTAGATAAGTATAAATATACAATTACACTTAATATATAAGATATTTAGTGAAAATGGATTATAAAAAAATTAAAAAAACATTTTTAACAAATAATTTTCTAATTATTATAGATTAATAGTTATTTAATAACAATTTTATGATGAAAAAAATACTAAAAATTAAAAAAGATCCAAAATATGTTGAAAACGCAACTCGAACTTCAAAAGACCATAAATTTTGATCCGAGTGTCGGTTTAAGCTCTACAGCATATCAAATCAAAGCCTGGGATGAGCTCTTGGTGGTGGTTGCTGAGGAAAAGCCTTTATCACATTTTTCGAGGTCAAAAAAGGCCCAGAAGGCCTCCAAAACTGAGTTTTTAAGTCGGGACACCCCGATTGTTTAAATATTTTGTGGATTTTCAGCCTCGTTTAATGGGGTATTATTGGATTTTTTTGGTGGGGAATGAATTTATTCTAAGTTATAACCTTCATATTGATATTATTTCTTTGAAATTTTATCTTTTTTTATAATGAACTATTATTTGTAATCAAATATATAACAATATATACATATTATGTATATATTCACACATAAAAATTTAATTATAAATATAAATAAAAAAAATATATTTACATATAAAATATGTTAGCTTTATCTAAATAATAACTAATATAAATTTTATTTAAAATAAAAATATAAAAATATTTATATACCTATATATTAATCTAACCATATATATATATTAGTATAACTACATATATATATTGATATAACTATAACTATATATATATTAATATCACTATAAATATATATATTAATATAACTATATACATATAAATATAAATATATTTATATATATATAAATATAAATATATATTACTATACGTATAAATATAACTATATATATATAAATAGAGATATCATGAAATGGAAAACAAATCAAAATAGAGTAGTGGTAAGGGCTTAGGTGTGCAGGGGGGAGGTCTCGAGATCAAAACCTGGTAGAGGTAGGGGTGCATGCAAGGGGGTGGATTTGGGTGGCTAGCACTGATAAAGGGTGGAGGTGGTGCATGAGGGCACTGGAGGGGCTAAAAAAGGCTGTCAAAAGGAGGGATCATGTGCTATAAAATCCCCCTGATTGGAAGGTTTTTTTTTAATTTTGTTTAATTTTGTTTAAATTTTTTTACTTTTATCAGTTCTAAAAAATCACTGATAATAGGGGTCTTTTATCAGTGCTAAAAAGAAGGTGCTGATAAAGGACCATGTTATCAGTGCTGATAAAAGGGGTCATTATCAGTGCTTTTTTAGAGCACTGATAAAGGGGACACCCCCCCCCCCAATCTTCAACGACTTTAATTGTGATTTTCTAGTGCTGTTAAAGGCCATTTTTAGTGCTGATAAAAGGCATGTTTTTAGTAGTGATTGTTTATGTGTAAGTATTTAGAGGGACATATTCTTCTGAAATACCCATATTTCATTAAAATGTTTTCAAAAGGAATCTTTTAAGGTTTTATGGGAGGGTTTATTTAACTAGATCATAATTTTCAATTTTTTAAAGATTTATCTTTCTAAATACTTTTAATTATTGTCCATGTTTTAAAAATGATTTTAAGGATTTATTTATATGGACATGAATGTTTTGAAATAATAATTATTTTCAAAAGTTTCAATGTGATATGAGAAACATTGATTCAAAAATATCTTTTAAATAACTTCCTTTATTAATTTGTGACTCTTAAATGTTTTCATGAAAAAATGATATTTCTCTCAAAGGGTTTTACAAATCATTTCCATCTACATCAACATCCACTACTAGAAATTTAGGCTATAGCCACGGACCTATAGCCACGGTTTTGTAGGTCCGTGGCTATAGCCATTATATTGCCACGCTTAAAATTTTCTTCCATGGATAAATCCGTTTCATCCTTTTTTTCCCTATCTTTTATCGGGCTCCTCCTCCCGCAGCCCTCCTCCCCCGATTCGCACACCACCCTCCTCCCGACCACGTCTCCTCCTCAGCCCTCGCAATTCCTCCTCGCCGCGCCCTCCTCCTCCCCGACGCCTCCTCCTCGCCGCGCCCTCCTCCTCGCCGCGCCCTCCTCGCCGCGCCCTCCTCGCCGCGCCCTCCTCCTCGCCGCGCCCTCCTCCCCGACGCCTCCTCCTCGCCGCGCCCTCCTCGCCGCGCCCTCCTCCTCAACGGCTCCTCCCCGACGGCTCCTCCCCGACGGCTCTCTTCCGACGCCGAGGTCGACACCCCCATCTCCCTCCCGACACATTTTCCTCATCTGCAGCTGTCTTCCTCGGTAACTTGTTTTTTTTCCTACAGTTCATCCACCTCTTCGAACCCCCTCCTCCTCCTCCTGTTTGCGATTTCCGTCAGGTGTTCTAGGGTTCTTATCATTCCAGGTGAGGGTATCACAATTATTTGATAAATGGTGTCATTATATCATGAATTAATGATGATTTTTTTTGTGATTAGTATGAACCATGATGATTTGCATATCAATTTTACAACATCTAGAGGAGTTGTTTTCCAAACAGCAACACTATGAGAACTATCCATGTTTTGGAATTGCATTCTCATGTTTTTTACCCAGATTTTATGTGAATCTGTCTATGAAGATTCTTATTTTTTTTCTATGAGAACTATCCATGTATTCCATACATGAATTTTCCACTGGTTTGTACCATCATTTTGAATTCCTAGAATTTAGGAATCCATATTGGAATTAGTTTATGTTAATAGGTTTAGAGTCAAAGAATCTTTACTTCCATGGAGCATGGATGATAAACCTATTTACCCTACACACCAGGTGTTCAAAGATAATGTTAGATGTTTGGGAATCACCTTCAAACCTCTAACCATGTTGAATATCTCAAAAAAATATATTCTAAAACACATTTTCTATTTACTATTATAAATAAATTCTGTTATGACTCATTTAATCCTTGCTTGCTGCAGCCCTCATTTTGTTTATTGTTGTAGATGATTCTTTGTGTCAAGAACATGCTTATTGGTTCTGGAAATGACAGGGGTAAATATTATGTGTTAACTTCAATGTTTTAGAATATTATTCTGTTTTTTTATCCAAGATTTAGATAAATTAATCTGTAAGGATTCTTATTTCTATTTATATGAGAATTATGCAAGCATTTACTACTTGTATTTTCCATTGTTTTCTAATTTTTTCGTTGGTGTCATTATAATCATTTTGAATTCTTGGAATTTAGGAATCTATTTCCAAATTATTTTACCTTTATTGGTTTATATTTCTTATTAACTTGGTAAATGCCTATGTTTTGGAATTGTATTCTCAAGTTTTTGACCCTCGTTTTAGGGGAATCAGTCTGTGTAGATTCTTGTTTATGTTGCTCCATTGAAAGCAATTAGTCATTTCATTATCCTGTTTTCATTGTGTTCAATTTTCAATGCCTGAATTATTATACTGCACAAATACGACATGTTTGTTGCCTCCTATCATTACAGTTTTCTGTTTGCATACTGTACATACACACCATCATGGAATGTATTATAGAAATGCCAGATTATTCATTTTTATTTGAACTCCATGTTTCAATGGTATTGGTTTGTAATCATGGCCAGGAGTGAAGGAACAAAACGCTCCCGGATTTCCAAGGTGGCAACTTCATAAACCTTCCAGAACCGAATGAGCCAAACAACACAGCCCATATGGAACAAAAAACAGGTACAATATAAATTTCAGACTTTTATTATGTCACCATTATTTGTGCAGTTATATTAAAGTTTCACTTTTTATTCAACAGTAGCAAATTGGTGAACCATTCAACTGTGATGGTGCAAGGTTTTAAATTTCAGACTTTTTATTATGTCACTATAAGCACTGGAACATGCAGTTTTTTGGGTAGTAAATCATGATTTTTGTAGTGGGTCATATTTTATAGTAGTGGATCATGTATTTTAGAGCAGGGTATAATGTATTATAGAGATTGGACATGCTTATCTCATAAGACGGCCTATGATCCAAACATCGGGGCATAACGACTTCCAATTTTCCTTTAGTGCCGACCGTTGCTGATTAGAAGGTGATGTTTCAGTTGTATCTTCTATATGTACTTCTCACCTCCAGGATATTCTTCTACATGTACTTCTCACCTCCAGGATAATCTTCATCAAAGATATTTACTATAGTGTGGTTGTGCTCCAGGGTGATGGAATTTGTCATCAGGATGTCTGTGATTGCGGCTTTGATACTGCACTTACCTAGGTGAACTCTACTACTTAAGGATAATTTTATATGTATCATTTCAATGCTCTTATTTCAATTAAATATATTTACTATAGATTGGTTGTGATCCAGGGTGATGGAATTTGTCGTCAGGATGTCTGTGATTGTGATAATGAGGATGAACTTCATGCTACTGTCCACATTTTTTGAGACAACAAGGCTACAATCACACATTCTACTGAACTACACACCTGAATGAAGGGAAATGTAAATAGGAAAATAGAAAAAGCAGACTAAAATGTGATGCCGCACACCAATGGTAAACATACATGTTTACTATTTAATTTGTTTTCAGTACTATTTTTCAAATTCCTATTTGATGTGAAATAATTATTACATTATCTACAGTACTGAAACGTTATTTGAAATTTATGTTGCTCCATTGAAAGAAATTAGTCATTTAATTATCCTGTTTTCATTGTGTTCAATTTTCAATGCCTGAATTATTATACTGCACAAATACGACATGTTTGTTGCCTCCTATCATTACAGTTTTCTGTTTGCATACTGTACATACACACCATCATGGAATGTATTATAGAAATGCCAGATTATTCATTTTTATTTGAACTCCATGTTTCAATGGTATTGGTTTGTAATCATGGCCAGGAGTGAAGGAACAAAACGCTCCCGGATTTCCAAGGTGGCAACTTCATAAACCTTCCAGAACCGAATGAGCCAAACAACACAGTCCATATGGAACAAAAAACAGGTACAATATAAATTTCAGACTTTTATTATGTCACCATTATTTGTGCAGTTATATTAAAGTTTCACTTTTTATTCAACAGTAGCAAATTGGTGAACCATTCAACTGTGATGGTGCAAGGTTTTAAATTTCAGACTTTTTATTATGTCACTATAAGCACTGGAACATGCAGTTTTTTGGGTAGCGACATTGGGCGTTTCTCACCATAGGTCTCACAGAAAGTAGATATATTCATCTCTTGAACACATCAAAACTGGAACCCAATATTGGATTTCATATAGGGTTTCCAAATTTGGAAACCAACATTCCTCACCCAGAGAAAACCATCTTTTAGTGCAATCGGTTATGATTGGGTGATTTTTGAGTCATTGTTAACAGCCAAAAATGTGCTGATGGGAGTCCAATAAGGAGTTAAGGAAAACAAGGAATAGTATCCCAAGATCCAATCCAGAGCTTTCTCATCCATTCTTATGGGCCATACGACTGAAATATCTAGTATTTAAGGCCTATTAGAAACTAAAGGATCTGTTTTTGTGTGTATTGGTTGATAACCATTAAGATTTAGTATTATATATCCCTTCAAGAGTTGGATTGGACTATCTGTTCTATGAAGAGATTCACCCCACCGAACTTGACCTAAAAGTTGATAAAGCCTCATAAAACATGGAACAAAAAGACTCACTGGTATTTCATATCCTAGTTGAAATTCCATTATTAAATGGGGTTCCCTTACACCAACATGTGCATCTTGAGAAATTCATATCCACCAATTAATAAACATGGCTCACAATCTTTCCAGTTAAGGATACAAGCTCAAATCTTTCCAGATTTGATAACTCCAATTCATATACTAACCATAATTGAGGATAGACCAGTATGTATTCTGAGAACTACTAACATTATTGGTTTGTGAAGTTCCTTCAATGTTTCACTCTACGCCTCAATCTATACGGGAGAAGTAAAATTATGAACAAAGTACTAAAAGGAACCTCAAGGTAGGGAAAAAGTTTTTTCATTAAATCCCTTTAAACCAATGTTAATAATTCCCTCTTCTACATAAGAGTTCTCTTGAAATATTTCCTAGCTCTATGAGACATAAGTAAATCTGAATATATATAACCCCCATGATGGGGGTTCCCTCAGTTTTATATACATCCTAACGGATAATTCCAATATCCCAATGTTGTAAATGTAAATTTTTTTTCTCAAAATGGTATAAAATAACCTACTTAAGGACAAGATCTAGATAATAGTAGATAGAGTACTATGAAGTATTGATATCCACAAAAAGTCCCACATCCTACATATTTTTCTCTTGTGTGATACCACCTTGGTTTTCCCAAAAATTCCATGCACATCCTACATATTTTTCTCTTGTGTGATACCACCTTGATTTTCACAAGTGTTTGATTGTGATCACTTAGAAGTCGCTGAAAGACTCCTTCAGAGGTATCCACAAATCATGGGAATCACTCGACACTTAGTAGGACCCCCCTTTCACCCGCATTCCAGCCTCCTCCCGCTCCCTTCGCTCCTGGTCGGAAGATGCTGCCCCGCGGATGTCGCTGGATCGGGCCAACACGCTGTGGTCACGCCGCGGTCACGCCGCGGTCACGCCGAGGTCACGCCGCGGTCACGCCGCGGTCACGCCGCGGTCACGCCGCGGTCACGCCGCGGTCACGCCGCGGTCACGCCGCGGTCACGCCATGATGTGGCCCTGCTCCAGCCACATCCAGCGGGGGGGAGGGGTGTCCAGCGGGGGGGAGGGGTGTCCGCGGTCACGCCACAGTCACGCCGAAATATATCTATACGTTTGTAATCAATCTAAACAAAGAATAAGAATGGTGTACCTTACACCATTCGATCCAGTCTTTCGAAGCTTTTCACAAGTGTTTGATTGTGATCACTTAGAAGTCGCTGAAAGACTCCTTCAGAGGTATCCACAAATCATGGGAATCACCCGACACTTAGTAGGACCCCCCTTTCACCGCATTCCAGCCTCCTCCCGCTCCCTTCGCTCCTGGTCGGAAGATGCTGCCCCGCGGATGTCGCTGGATCGGGCCAACACGCTGCGGTCACGCTGCGGTCACGCCGCGGTCACGCCGCGGTCACGCCGCGGTCACGCCGCGGTCACGCCGCGGTCACGCTGTGATGTGGCCCTACTCCAGCCACATCCAGCATGGGGGAGGGGTGTCCAGCGGGGGGGAGGGGTGTCCGCGGTCACGCCGCAGTCACGCCGAAATATATCTATACGTTTGTAATCAATCTAAACAAAGAATAAGAATGGTGTACCTTACACCATTCGATCCAGTCTTTCGAAGCTTTTCACAAGTGTTTGATTGTGATCACTTAGAAGTCGCTGAAAGACTCCTTCAGAGGTATCCACAAATCATGGGAATCACCCGACACTTAGTAGGACCCCCCTTTCACCCGCATTCCAGCCTCCTCCCGCTCCCTTCGCTCCTGGTCGGAAGATGCTGCCCCGCGGATGTCGCTGGATCGGGCCAACACGCTGCGGTCACGCTGCGGTCACGCCGCGGTCATCCGCGGTCACGCCGCGGTCACGCCGCGGTCACGCCGCGGTCACGCCGCGGTCACGCCGTGATGTGGCCCTGCTCCAGCCACATCCAGCAGGGGGGAGGGGTGTCCAGCGGGGGGGAGGGGTGTCCGCGGTCACGCCGCAGTCACGCCGAAATATATCTATACGTTTGTAATCAATATAAACAAAGAAGAAGAATGGTGTACCTTACACCATTCGATCCAGTCTTTCGAAGCTTTTCACAAGTGTTTGATTGTGATCACTTATAAGTCGCTGAAAGACTCCTTCAGAGGTATCCACAAATCATGGGAATCACCCAACACTTAGTAGGACCCCCCTTTCACCCGCATTCCAGCCTCCTCCCGCTCCCTTCGCTCCTGGTCGGAAGATGCTGCCCCGCGGATGTCGCTGGATCGGGCCAACACGCTGCGGTCACGCGGCGGTCACGCGGCGGTCACGCGGCGGTAACGCGGCGGTCACGCGGCGGTCACGCGGCGGTCACGCGGCGGTCACGCGGCGGTCACGCGGCGGTCACGCGGCGGTCACGCGGCGGTCACGCGGCGGTCACGCGGCGGTCACGCGGCGGTCACGCGGCGGTCACGCGGCGGTCACGCGGCGGTCACGCGGCGGTCACGCGGCGGTCACGCCGCGGTCACGCCGCGGTCACGCCGCGGTCACGCCGCGGTCACGCCGCGCTGTGGCCCTGCTCCAGCCACATCCAGCAGGGGGGAGGGGTGTCCAGCGGGGGGGAGGGGTGTCCGCGGTCAGGCCGCAGTCACGCCGAAATATATCTATACGTTTGTAATCAATCTAAACAAAGAATAAGAATGGTGTACCTTACACTATTCGATCCAGTCTTTCGAAGCTTTTCACAAGTGTTTGATTGTGATCACTTAGAAGTCGCTGAAAGACTCCTTCAGAGGTATCCACAAATCATTGGAATCACCCGACACTTAGTAGGACCTCTCTCAATACAAGTCCTTCCTGCTTGTCGAAGTTTTCACAAGCGTTTGATCGAGATCTCCGAGAAGTCAACAGGCCGCTGATTTTCATCCACAAACTGGACACAATCAGCCTGTGCTACCGAGAGTTTCTTCTGCCCTTGAACAGATTTAACCTCTCCAGACCCAATTCCAGGTTGCTCCAAGCCTGGATCATCAACATTTACCTGCACCTGTACACCTGATGAGATCAGACCTTGACCCCGCTGCTGAGAGGCAGCATCAAACTCTGACCTTGACTTATCTGCTCCTGGCCTCTGATTTTCATCCTCAATCCGGCCACTAACAGCCCCTGCTACAGTTAGTTTTCCCTGCCCCTGAACCTCACCAGCCCCAGTCCAGGTTGCAAATCTGGATCATCAAAATTCACCTCCTCTTGAAAACCTTCACCTGAAATATCAGAAGCATTCCCCTTCATATTGCTGACTCCAGTCCCTGGTTGATCACAACCTGTTCCTGCAAGACCCTGCCCAAGTTCCACACTTCCATTTCCTGCAACAGCCTGACCAAAGCCATTCCCAGCTCCAGGACCATTCTTTCTCTTCTTACGGAAAGTCTGAAAATCATGTCCCTTCTGCGAGAAAAAAGAGCAGACAAGTTTCATTCTGCATCTCTCTTTAGATTGCCCTATAGACAGACACTTGGAACAAAATGCAGGTAGTTGTTCATACTCAATTTTCAAAAACAAGTCATCTTCATTTGTGGATAACACAACCCGATAAATGAGGGTGGAATTAAGGTCCACTTCCAGGCAGGGGGGAGGGGTGTCCAGCAGGGGGAGGGGGCTGGGTCTGGCCCAAAGAGACTGGATAAATTGGCCCCGAGCCCAGCCCGGTTTTACACCACTAAATTTGTCTGACCAGAACTTTATAAACCATCATTTTGTCAGAGCAGCCACCAGATGTTGTTCCCAGTGATATGTTCCTAATACTTAAGTGGCAATAAAAATAATATAATTTTGCTACCAAAAATAAAATAAAATAACATAACATAAATCAGAAGGTTTCATTATTTTAAAATCACCCATGTGCACATCCACCAGCAGCAACTCTAAAAAACAAAGCAGGAAACTAATAGAAAAACATGAAGTGCCAACACAAACACAAACATCAGAGGAATGGTAATTTCTTGATCAAATTTTAGGTCATATCAACCCCAGAAATGGGTAGCAACCCCTAAGAAATTGAACTAACATGGTCGTAAGAGCATAAAATTAGAATGTCGACCAAAAAAATTTGAATGTCGACCATTGATCGATGTTCAAACTGCAACAATCAGAACATTATAGCATGACTGAATATGAGGGGAATAAAAAATGCAATAAAACCAATCCTATGAACCAAGCACAAGTAGCCGAAAACTACCAACTGTTAGAAAAAGACTAAATTATAAAACTGCTACACTCTCCTCATCATCTGAGTCTGAATAATCCAAACCAATAGCAATATATCCAGGATTCCTTTCCCATTTAGACATGATAAATGCATCTAGAGTAATGAGTGTATCAACTCTCACTCTTTCAGGTTGAGGCTCCCCCCCCCCCAACTGGATCTCTCCTCACATGTTTCTCCCCCTCAACTGGATCTCTACTCATCTGTTACTCCCCCTAAACTTGAGGTATACTTATAACATATACCAACTGGGGTACTGGGACTAATTTTTCTCTATATACATACCAACTTCAATTACTTCTTTTGCCTCGTCACCAGCTTCTGCAAGACTAGGAGTTTCAATAATCTGTTCTTGGTTCACATTACCAGCAGGTTCTATAATGGCATATTGATCATCACTAAAATGATCAGAACCATTGTCACTTCAAATACTTTCATTATTCCCATCATCTTCATTCTCAAATTCATATCTTTCACTTATACTATCACTTTCTCCACTTTTATCACCATATTTTTCATTTCCTTCTTCCTCACTACTAGATCCACTGCCACTTTCTTCTTCTTCTTTGTCTGCTTTATCCTCTTCTCCAGATTCCTCTTTTGAACCATTGGATCTGCTCATATATTCTCATATAATTTAATATCATCTCCAACCCACTCCATCATCTAGGGATTCCAGATTATCTTCATTTTCTTGAAAATTTTCTCACTCAAGCACACACCACTACAGGGGTTGGGTGCACATGGGCTGGGTCTGGGGGGCTGGGTGCACAGGGGTTGGGTGCACAGGGGGTGGGGGGCTAGGGGGCTGGGGGGCTGGGTGGGTGGGTGCACAGGGGCTGGGGGCTGGGTCTGGGGGGCTAGCCGCCCAGGGGGAGGGGGCTGGGTCTGGGGGGCTGACTGCACAGGGGGGGGGGGGGGGGGCTGGACAGGGGTCTAGGGAGGGGGAGTGGCTGGGTGGGTCTGCTCTGGGGGGGCTGGGGCTGGACCGGGGTCTGGGGGGGCTGGGTCCGGGGGGCTGGACAGGGGTCTGGGGGGGAGGGGCTGGGTCTGGGTGCATGGGGGGGCTGGCTGGGTCTGGTGGGGGGCTGGCTGCACAGGGGGGGGGGGGGGCTGGACAGGGGTCTAGGGAGGGGGAGTGGCTGGGTGGGTCTGCTCTGGGGGGCTGGGGCTGGACCGGGGTCTGGGGGGGCTGGGTCCGGGGGGCTGGACAGGGGTCTGGGGGGGAGGGGCTGGGTCTGGGTGCATGGGGGGGGGCTGGCTGGGTCTGGTGGGGGGCTGGCTGCACAGGGGGGGGGGGGCTGGACAGGGGTCTAGGGAGGGGGAGTGGCTGGGTGGGTCTGCTCTGGGGGGCTGGGGCTGGACCGGGGTCTGGGGGGGCTGGGTCCGGGGGGCTGGACAGGGGTCTGGGGGGGAGGGGCTGGGTCTGGGGGGGGGGGCTGGGTGCATGGGGGGGCTGGCTGGGTCTGGTGGGGGGCTGGCTGCACAGGGGGGCTGGCTGGGTCTGGTGGGGGGCTGGCTGCACAGGGGGGGTATCGCTGCACAGGGGGGTCTAGCTGCACACAGGGGGGAGGGAGGGGCTGGGTCTGGGGGGCTGGCTCGGGCTGGCTCGGGTTGGGTCGGGTTCACCCAAGTAACCCGACCCAAACTGACCCGACCCGCAGAGGGTTGGGTTGGGTCGGGTCGTTCGACCATGAGTCGGGTAACCCGACCCCCAATGGTTTGGGTTGGGTCGGGTTCACCCAAGTAACCCGACCCAAACTGACCCGACCCGAAGAGGGTTGGGTTGGGTCAGGTCGTTCGACCATGAGTTGGGTAACCCGACCCCCAATGGTTTGGGTTGGGTCGGGTCGCCTACCCGCAAAGTATGAGACCCGACCCGACCCGACCCGTCCCGCCGGTTTTGGGTCGGGCCCTAGAACACCCATGACCCGACCCAACCCATGGACACCCCTACTCAAAGGAACATATTTGTCGTTGTATTCATGTTGATTTCTTCCATTAATCCCTACTGAATGCTTGTAGCCTGCAACTGTCGCGGATGAGGATTTTGTTGGATTGGTGTTGCCTGATCTGGTTGGGCCGAATGCTTGTGGCCCGCAACTGTCCAGCAGGGGGGGTTGTCCAGCAGAGGGAGGGGGTGTCCAGTAGGAGGGTGTCCAGCAGGGGGGAGGGGTGCTAAACATGGTCTGTAAATCTGATGTAGTTCAGTCTGTTCCTGTCTTATCTCATGCTGCTAAACATGTCAGAATTGGTGAATTGGTACCTGTTAAACCTGAATCTGGCAGTGCTGAAGATGTTGTGGTTATCAGATCAGATAAACTTGGTTATCAGATCAGGGGGCAGGGGGACTAGCAGGGGACTGACAGGGGGCCTAGCAGGGGGCAGGGGGCATGGGGACAAGCAGGGGGCAGGGGGGGCTGGCAGGGGGCAGGGGGGGGGGGGGGGGGGCTGGGGGTGGGGGCAGGGGGGGGGGCTGGCAGGGGCAGGGGGGGCTGGCAGGGGGAAGGTGGGGGGTGGCAGGGGGGCAAGCGGGGGGGCAGGGGGGGCTGGCAGGGGGACAAGCAGGGGGAAGGGGGGGGGGGGCTGGCAGGGGGGCAAGAAGGGGGCATGGGGGGGGGGGGGGGCTGGCAGGGGCAGGGGGAGGCTGGCAGGGGGAAGGGGGGGGCTGGCAGGGGGCAGGGGGGGCTGGCAAGGGGACAAGCAGGGGGGGCTGGCAGGGGGGCAAGCAGGGGGCAGGGGGGGCTGGCAGGGGCAGGGGCAGGCTGGCAGGGGGAGGGGGGGGGGCTGGCAGGGGGGAAAGCGGGGGCAGGGGGGAGCTGGCAGTGGGGGACTAGCAGGGGCAGGGGGGCAAGCAGGGGGCAGGGGGGGGGGGGGGGGCTGGCAGGGGCAGGGGGAGGCTGGCAGGGGGAAGGGGGGGGGGCTGGCAGGGGGGCAAGCGGGGGCAGGGTGGGAGATGGCAGTGGGGGACTAGCAGGGGGAGGGGGGGGGGGGGGGCTGGCAGGGGGCAAGCAGGGGGCAGGGGGAGGGGGGGGGGCTGGCAGGGGGCAGGGGGAGGGGGGGGGGGGGGGGGGCTGGCAGGGGGGCAAGCAGGGGGCAAGGGGGGGGGGGGGGGCTGGCAGGGGGACAAGCAGGGGGAGGGGGGGGGGCTGGCAGGGGGGCAAGCAGGGGGCAGGGGGGGCTGGCAGGGGGACAAGCAGGGGGGGCTGGCAGGGGGGCAAGTAGGGGGCAGGGGGGGCTGGCAGGGGCAGGGGGAGGCTGGCAGGGGGAGGGGGGGGGGGGCTGGCAGGGGGGGCAAGCAGGGGGTAAGGGGGGGGGGGGCTGGCAGGGGGACAAGCAGGGGGGGTGGCAGGGGGGGAGCTGGCAGGGGGACAAGCAGGGGGACAAGCAGGGGGAAGGGGGGGGGGGGCTGGCAGGGGGGCAAGCAGGGGGCAGGGGGGGGGGGGCGGGCTGGCTGGCAGGGGGACAAGCAAGGGGGTGGCAGGGGGACAACCAGTTGGGGGGGGGGGGGCTGGCAAGGGGACAAGCAGGGGGGTGGCGGGGGGGTGGGGACTAGCAGGGGGCAGTGGGGGACTAGCAGGGGGGGTGTCAGGGGGCAGGGGGACTGGCAGGGGGGTGGCAAGGGGGACAAGCAGGGGGGGAGGGGTGTCCAGGCAGGGGGCAGGGGGTACTGGCCGGGGGGGACTGGCCGGGGGTGGCAGGGGGTATTTTTTTTATGGATTTGGACACCCTATAGCCACGGTTTTAAACCGTGGCTATTGATTTATTGCCACGGTTTTAAACCGTGGTCATAGACATAATGCCACGGTTTAAAACCGTGGCTATATATTTTGTCCGGCCTTTAGTATAGCCACGGTTGAAACCGTGGCATTAGGTATACAGCCACGGTTTAAACCGTGGCTCTAAACCTATAGCCACGGTTTGGACCGTGACTTTAGAGTTAAAGCCACGGTTTGGAACCGTGGCTATAGGTCTAGACCTATAGCCACGCCAAACTTAGCCACGGTTCCTCAAACCGTGGCTATTACCTATAGCCACGGTTTGAGGTCCTATAGCCACGGTTTAGAACCGTGGCTATAGCCCGAATTTCCAGTAGTGATCCTTTGATGAATTTTGAACTTGTTTGATGTTGATTTATTATGATACAAATCTTCCATATTATATTGAATGTTTTTTGTTATATTTGACTGTGGAAGTGTTATTTTTATACCATTCATGGTTTATGGTTAATGTAATTGACATTTTGTATGGTAGTTTTAATACTAATGTTTGTGGTATGTTTCAACCATTTCATATGAGGAATGTATTGGACTTTTTAAGTGATGGGTGGAGCCCGTTATAGCTCCTTGATGCATTGGTAGTTCTAATGAGACAATTAGTCATATAATTGGCCGATGCCTTTCCCTAATTTGATATATGGTTTTGGCCGAGGCCTTAGCCATTTTTAGATGTCTTGGCTGATGCCTTGAAAAAATGTTTCAGAATGTTGGGAATTATACATTCCCTCATTATGAAAATATAATTGATGGTTCATGTGGTTATTTGAGTAGTAGAATACACATTTCTATGTTTTATTATGGAATTATTTACTCATCTCATATTCCTGCCATAAAGTGTTCATATTTATTATTTGTAAAGGTGTGCATCATAAATTATTCACCACGCTTACTGATTATGTTATCTTCCACTGTATTTCTTACCCTTACTGAGAAATTGAGCTTACAACTTTATTATGTTATATTTTCCCTAGATTCCATGAAGTGAATTTTGATTGATATAAATGGTTAAGATAGGGGATTAATGGTCTTCTCAATGGATCATTTATGTTTTGTTTTATTTTCTAATGTGAAATGTAATGTTCATGTAAGTAATATATTTTCTAAGGCTGAAAAATTTATTGGTCATTCGGGACTTGATTCCGTGTAATCTGGCTAATGTATTAAAATAATGCACCGGCTCCAAGATTTTGGGGTCGGGGCGTTACAGTTGGTATCAGAGGATGTTTAGAAACAACCATGGAAATAGATTTAGATAAACTCTGATTAGAGAACATTACCCTAAGATAGAATTTGATGATTAGTATAGATGAACTTCTGAGAATTTTAGTAATGTAGAGATTTTTTGTATTTTCTTGGAAATACATCCATGTTTGGATACGAGCAGGTAGAGGCTGCTCTAGCACAGATGTACCTAGGAGTGAAAACTCGAATAAGGAGTTTGGGCTTGACCTGAGGTATCCTGGTACACGACAATGAGCCTTGCTACACTCTTGCTTATGACAGTCCCAGGGGATATGCTTAGGATAATTCACATTTTCATTACAATCCATTATAAAGGACTTAGGAGTAAATATTTTCTCATAGAAAACATTTTATGATTATATATTATATGCATAATCACTTCAATTTACCTTAGATATTTTACATTTTTGAAAATTTTCATTGTGATTCATAAACTAACCTATTGTGTTCCATTGTTTAGAAATGGTTCCTAGTAGAAGGAATGAGAATTCTAGTAATACACATGATCAAATGATAAAGAAGGATCATATCTTTCATGGTATTAAGACAACATTTAAAAGGGTAATAGTCTCCTAAATATCCTCATCATATGAAGAAATAGTATCATGTCTTAATAAGATAAGTAAATAATTATCTAAGTCCTATGGTTTTGAAGGAAAGTAAGAGAAGAAATGGATGAAAGAGAGAAATATGGATAAAGGGAAGTGGGGGAAGATGGATTTTACCATATGTGGTAATTGTGGAAAGAGTAACCTTGGTAAATGTTGAAGGGAATAGGATTTTTTTATATGCGTGGAGAAAAAGGAGACCAAGTACATGATTGGAAGGGTAAGAAAAAGGTTTCAAATGTACAATGCTTCATCTACAAGGAGTTGGGACACTATGTGAATCAATGTCCAAATCATCAAAGTATACATAAAATGTTGATATTGGATAATAATCATGTTATGATACTACCGAAGATGAAGAAAATGATTAGAGTTCTTATTTTGTTATTAAAGTATTGTGTCATTTGAGTATTATTTTAATGATGTGAATGTTATAAGAATTATAGAGTATATAAGGATTCTACTACAGTACTATTTCATTAAGGATTTGAGATTATATGGTTCTAAGAAATGTGACTCAATAGAAAGTTAAACTTTTTGTAAAATATATGGATGAAGGAAAGATAAACCTTAATTTGGTTCTAATACTAAGGTAGTGATTTTGAAATAAGAGATTATTGATTTGGATAAATTATATTTGATATTATAGACATCCCTAGAACTGATTAAGGGTTTTCTATTCCATCATTGTTGTAGTTTACAACATTTTTGGATATAAGGAGTATATCCAGTATTCTATATGGCATAAGGGGTAATTAATGTAATAAATATGGTTTTATGGTAATTCAGGGTGTTACCGTGTTTTAAAAGATTTCATGATGTAGGTATTCACATGTTATTACACGAAAAAAAGATCTTCATTGTGTTTACCTTTCATTAAAATTTTGGATAGTGAGTTTGGACACACATATTTTTGATAAGACTAATGGTTGTAATATATTATGTTTCACATTGGATTTTATTGTTAATGTTAATGCACTTCATAATATTATTTTTGGATTGTTATGAAAAGACTACCCGGAGGTCGAGCGACATCCTGTCGCGTCCGGCAAGGCTGCGAGACTTGAATCCACAACCGAAGGGCAACAATGGTGAATCACCTAACACTGGACTACATGATGTCCTAGTTTGTATAATTTATATTTTTTAAAATATTCGTACAAATGAATTATTAATTAAATTTTTTTAACCCTATACGATTAGGATAAATATAATATTTTTAAATTCAATTATCTTTTGGAGTGAAAGATGAGTTTGTGGTTGGAATTATTTGAAGGATGAAACTCTAATTTTCAAGTATATTTTTTCCATTATTATATGAATAAATTAATTCTTAAACATTATGGAAGAGATCTAAAAACTGAAAAAGTGTTATCCTAATACCTTATGTTTTGTTGAACTGATGATATTACAAATCGTCATAAATCGATGACTTTGAGGCCCACAATTTTACACTTGTTTGTGATTGATGACCTCAATCACTCCCTATAAATATTTTCATTTTTCTTCCAATTATGTTTCTCTAATTTCCACGAATGATTTTCTAATTGAGCACATAATTTGGAGGTGACATTTTCATTTCACTTTCCCTCTTATTAAGATTAAATTTTATTAAACCAATTTCTGATGTGGGTTTTCCACAAAGATATTTTTCTTTTTATAACCATTTATTTTTGAAGAACAATTTAAAATTGTGGGGAAACAATTTATTGAAGTAGGGTTGAATGTAACAACCCAATATTTCATAGTATGTTATCTCTTCATAGTAATTAAATAACTTGCGCTACATGAAACATTGAGTTCGAGCGTATCCCAACTTACCAAACTAGCTATTAAACAAGAGGTTATGATTAGTATTAACTGAATTTTGAATTTTATATACTCCATAAAATTTTATAATCCATATTATTTGTTTCTTAGACATAATATATGAATAAATTCATTTTTTTCAGATAAATTATTTTTCCGAAAATACAATTTTACCGCCTTTTAATAGAGAATCATTTTTAAACCCAATATTTTTCAATTTTATATATTCAATTTAATTAAATTAAATTCATTATTAGAAGTGTGACATAAATATTTAGTTTGGAAAATTTTTTGGTACTTTTTTGTTAACTTTCATATTTTGACGAATAGTGGAAGACAATATGTTCTAATTGAAAACAACTTTTTTAATCGAAATAATTTATAGTGTTAAATTATCCATTTGAAATTTTTTGATGTATAATTAGATTAAATTTTTATCATTTAATACAATATAGGTAATTATAAGTAATTTCACATTTAAATTTTACATAAACACAGGTCAATAGTTTGATAATTTTTACTTTTTTAAAACTCGCCTTTTCGTTTTAACAACGACAATTAATTTTTAATTAATAAATGAAACTTATATGTTTTGAATTTGGTAAAATAGAATTCAATTTTGAATTTGGAATATAAAAATTAGCTTTGGGTGAATTTTTGGTATTTTTCTGAAAACTTTCAATTTTTGATGAATAGTGAAAAACACTACGTTATTATTTTAAACCAACTTTTTATTTAAATAATTATTTATTTTATTTAATTTTATTTTATGTCAAAATAGATATGTAATACCTATATATGTTTAATGTAATTAATTAGAGACTTTTTATAATAAAATTAGATGTATAAAATTTTATTGAACTTTTTAACCTCTTTTACCCACCTTCTTGGAGTATTTTCAAATTTGCATAAAACATAATTTTACCTCATCTGTGAGTTTAATTTAAAAAATACAAGGTTCACGGTTGATCTGATTAATTAAAATGTGGTTCAATAAGATGAAAATAATTTTTGGTGAATGGTAACTTTCGACTTTTATTTACCACAGTTAGAAATAAATAGGTTAATTAAAGGTGAAAATGATATTATAATTACCCTAAATTATGTCCTAATTCTATTGGATAAGATTATTTCAACCAAAAAAAATCTTCAGAATTAAATATGATCCTTTAGGTCCACTTGGATTAGATTAGGGCATTTATTATTATTTTATTTAAAGAAGAGAAAAAACTGTTATGTTCAAAGTTTAATAACAAAACCATTTTTAAAATAGTGTTAAAAAAATATAAATTCGACTATAAATATTATTTATAAATCTAAAAATATTAAATATATAGTGGTATTTTATTTATTATTTTTAGACATTAAATAATTTAATTTATTTATGACACAATGATGATGAAATAATTACCATATTAATGAAAGAATCAAATAAATGGTATTATAAATATAAAAATAAATATAATTTAAACGTTTTATGACATCCATGAATTTTATAGGTGAATTTTACATGTTATGGTTGATTAAATGCATCTTTTTTTGAAGTAATCAAGTTGTGAAGTCTTTCAAAAAAACCAAATAACAAATAATGTTAAAATTAAAATAAAGTAATTTTTAAAACAAATAATATATTATTGGTTGATATAATATTCTTAAAAATTCAAGGTTTGGAAAAAGGAATTAAATAATATTATATATTTCATTAATGAACCACTTGAGTTTCTCTTGGAAGTTTATCCTAATTTTATTAACCGTATATTGTATGAATATAAGAAGACATAGTAAAAGTTAAAATATTCAACTAATAGTTAAATATACAGTTAAGGTTAATAAGGTGACCTAAACCATTCTAACACCTATTGGATGAGTGGTTTTCAACCCATAACCACCTATTAATAGAAATAATTCATTTTTGAGCCCTTATAAACTCAAAATTATTTTATTATAATATAATATTTCATGCTTTTCCTAAAGTGACCCTCATCTCTCTTATAAAAGGGTACTTCCCCTTCTCTCAAACTCACACCTCCAAGGACATTTTGATCGACCCAACCCTACCCAAATATCCTCCCAACTTCCTTTACATCAACCTAGAGTCCTTACATTGATTATAAAGGCAACATAAGGATCCCTTTTGATCAACTCAAAAGGAAACACCAGAAGAAGAGGTAATAATTTCACCACCCTCTTTCGAGTTCTTTTCATCTCCGACTTCCCCTTTCATTGTTGTTTCAATACCAAAATAATAAGTATTTCACCTCCTAAAAAGTTTTATTTTATTATAAATATGGTACAACCATATTCATTATTCTATCCATCCTCTAAATAACAAATTCACCATACGTGCGTACGCAGGGCTTACCGGCTCCACGTCGTGGTGTAGTTTGTTATTCAAACACTTCATTATTTTGATGGATATAATAATGAGTATAACTGATGTAAATAGAAAATATAACATTTTAATGATTATTTATATATTATATACCATCCAATTACATATTATTTCAACATGGATATAATGATATAGTCACATGTGCTTACATACGGATTATAGTGTCCACGACACGATGAGATTCTTTCCCACGCTCACCATTCAACGATGATTATAAAAGTATAAATTATTAATAAGTATGAAATATATGAAATAATAATTCTACTATATATATATATATTCACTTACATATATCTTATTCACCTACTTCCGTTCAATATGATATGAAAACGGAAACAACGTTTATGCGTACATAAGGCCTACCGTCTCCATAAACAGCTCCTTCCATTTCATATATATATCTATTATAAATATTTATATTCTAAATATATATGATATATAAATCAATATTTATATTCTGTAATTATTTTAATCATTATCTAAATGATACAATCAATAATAACAAGTTAAAACACGTACGAAAAAGAAAATGATTATTACCCAGAATTTTAATTTAACATGGAAATAACTGTTAAATATGAAGTAAAATGTCACAAATTTATCATGTATGATATAATAAATATGAATATGGTACTGGTATAATTTAATAACATACTATGGTCATTTAACAAGTGGTTAAATGTACCCTCGACCAAAGGATAGTGCAAGGTAAGGGTTATTTCCTCAATCACATTATATCCAAGATTGTATATGAGTAAGTATTTACTGGGACATATTTATCAAAAATACCCATATTTGATTAAATGTTTTTCAAATGGAATCTTTTATGGTTTTATTGGAGGGTATATTTAACTATATCATCATTTATAATGTTTTAAATATTTATCTTTCTAAATAATTTTAATTAATGTACACGTTTTCAAAATGATTTTAATGATTTATTTATATGAAGATGAATGTTTTGAAATTATAATTATTCTCAATTGTTTCAAAGTGATATGGGACACTTTGATTAAAAAATCTCTTTTAAATTAATTCATTTATAAATTTGTGACTTTAAAATGTTTTCATGAAAAAAGGATATTACTCCCAAAGAGTTTTACCAATCATTTTCATCTATGTCAACATCATTTGATGGATTCTAATCTTGTTTCATGTTGATTTATTATGATACAAATCTTCTATATTTTATTGAAAGTTTTTTGATATATTTGACTGTGGATGTGTTATTTTTATACCATTCATGTTTTATAGTTATAGTAATTGACTTTTTGTATGCTAGTTTTAATATTAATGTTTATGCTATGTTTCAACAATTTCATATGTGGAATGTATTGGACTTAGTAAGTGATTGGTAGATCCCGATATAGATCCTCAGTGCATCGTTAGGTCTCATGAGACAATTAGACATGGAATTGGTTGAGGCCTTTCCCAAATTTGATATATGGTTTTGGCCAACCCCTTAATAATTTCTAGACTTCTGGACCAAGGCCTTGAAAAACTATTTCAGAATGTCTGGCACAATACATTCCCTCATTATGAAAATATTTTTGATGGTTCATGTGGTTATTAGACAAGTAGAATACCCTTTTCTATGTTTTATTATAGCATTATTTACTCATTTCATATTCCTTCCATAATGTGTAGTTGTTTATTATTTGTAAAGGCATGTGGTTTAAATTATTCACCATGCCTAATATTTATGTTATCTTCCACTGTATTGCTTACCCTTACTTAGAATTTGAGCTCACCCCATTATTATGTTATATTTTACCAAGATTCCAAGAAGTGTATTATTATTGATATTTAGGGTTAAGCTAGGGTATTAATGGAATTATCAAAGGATAATTTATTTTGTTTTTTATTTTCTAATGTGAAATGTTACTTTCATGTATGTAATATATTTTATAATACTGCTAAACTGATCAGTCTTTCAGGACTTGATTCCTTGTAATCATGCCAATGCATTAAAATAATGCACCCGCTTTGAGCTTTAGTGGTCAGGGCATTATAGAATATGAGAGATTCCATGGGTCATTGATCAGACGGGTTATACTATGAGAGATACCTAGAGGGTTGTTATTAAATAAATGTTGGACCATATGTCATTGACTATGAGAGCATCCAGGGGGTCATTATAATGGAGACCAAGGGGGTATTGACTATGAGAGCTAACTGATTGGTCATTTGTTTTTTATTAGTGCTACATGGAACCAAAGGGGTTAAGCTATGCAAGCTTTTTCAGAGGGTCGTTATTATTATTATTGGATTGTTGAAATGTGAAAACAGAGGGGAATATACTTTGAGTACATTCCCAGAGGGTTTCTTGTGAATATTCAAATGATTATGATGCGTTTTCCAAGCCAAATCACAAGCTTTGATTATTTCATACCTGATTGTTAGATGGACATTTGAGATGTCTATTTGTTATTGAAATATAGGGGGATATAGAGCTTAGGCTAGATCCTGAGGTTATATTATTTAATGTTTTTGAATAACTCATAAATTTCAATGAATGTAACTGAAACTATATGATTGTTTACTTTTGAGTACTTCCTAGTTTATTGCTTCATTTATACATATTTCCTTATATATATATTCCTTGATTGATAGAAACAATTCTTTTGGTGGTTTCTTACTTGGATTTTCCTCACACCCTATTTGGCTCAGGATTTTGTACACAAATAGATTATATAGTTTCAGGTATATAAAAGGGAAATCACCCTTCTTCATCTGGTACTTGAGTACTGTTGGACCTGGAGATCATGGGGCCAAGCTGAGGCATGTGATGCTGTTGGAATCTACTATTTTATGTATTTTTACTTTAGTATTGTATTTATAGCATTCTAACTTGTTTGGATTATTTCCTAGATACTTGTGACATGCATCATTATTTATATATATATGCTGCGGTTGTTTACACTATCAGTCTTCCACTGTTTACTTTATTTTATGGAATTACTACTTTCGCTACTATTCACTATTTGTTTCCAATATGTTACTCTACCTATGAGGGCATAGTTTAACCACTATCACACCCAAGTCCCTTGATGCTAGTCGGAAGCCTCTAGCATTCACGGAAATGTGTTTGAGGGCTTGTTCCCAACTAGGTACGGGGCACCATTTGGGTGGCACCCGGAATAAGGATGTTACAAAGTGGAATCAGAGGGTTTTTTTCTTCATTGAAACATTTTTTGGAGCCTACAAATAGGGATAGAAAGGAATATGTAGTTAGTAATAATCTGTGTAAATGAGTAGCTAACCCGTGCACAAGGAAAATCCATGTTATCTGGAATATAGAAATTGTTATGGTTTTTCAATTATTACAATAGATTTGATTTCACCCTTGGGTGATTCACCTGTTTTGTGATAGAATATTTCATATTATTGAGTTTATATTTCTATTGTAACCATATAAGATGATGGTTTTCCATCTCATGCATCATATATTCCCTTGTTAGTGATCACATTTCAAACATTTTTGTCATGACATTTAGGGTGCATTACTGATTGCATGTTGTTGCTATAGATATTGTGCTAGATATGGATACCATTATGATAGATGTCGTGATAGATTACCTGCTATTTTGATAGTTTATTGGAATATGTAAATTTTCCTTTGGATGGATTCCATGATATTGTCCCTGAGGTGTTCTGGCCGCTATTGGATCGGAATTTGGTGGATCATGTTTGAACTTTAATTTAATTTTGTTAAGGCATGATATGATTAAGATTCCAATCTTTTATTTGTAGGGAGTATGGGATCCCAAGGGCCAGAACATGGTATTTATTGGCCAAAATTTTATGTTTTATGGGTTTTAGAGAAGTTTCAGAGGCTTACTGTTTGGAAACCCAGAAAACACGGTGTGTTGTTATGAACACATGCCATATGTTCTTCTGTTTTGGAAGAAACAACTTTTCTTAAGTATATGTGTTGTACTATATATACCCAACGTGTATTCTGTGACCATGTGACTGACTATTTTAGTAGATACATGGGGTTGGAAAATCATTGACCACACATGCCATGTACTCTTAGTACATGTCATGCCATAAGGATCATGTGTCTTGCCGTGTGACTAACAACACAGGTTGATTAAACATATGTTGTACATGTTGTGCCCTATTTTGATATGCTGTATAGAGTCGACCATGTCTCAAGCTGTGTGACCAACGACAAAGGTCTATGAGACTTAACTAGTACATGTTGCGTATAGGGTGAACATGTCGTGTAGTGTTACCCAGGAGAGAACCATGTGCCATATCCATATAGAAGTACTTGGGAAAGAGATAAAATTTTTGAGAACATTCCATGTCTTAGGAGGAGCATTTCGTGTGTAGGGGTGTTACATTACCATGTTTGGTAGAGGTACCCGCCCGTGTAAGGCTTAAAGGGAACACGCTGTGTGATAGTTATACATGCCATGTAGCTATGTTTTATAAATATTGAATTTTATCCTTATCCTGTTTCTTCTTGCACTTCTATGTTGTTATCCTTGATAATATTGAAATGAGGTGTGTGCTTGACTTTGCAGAGTCATGTTTCCAAGACTTCCTCTAGTTGTACGCCAAGTGCATGGCGATGAACAGACACCAGAAAGGATAGATCATGGAATACAAATAGATCCTCCCATCAATCCTATCTTGGAACTAGCTATTATACCGGAAGAAGGTGTTGATGCATAGTTCCGCGAAGGAGTTTTTAGGATGTAACATAATTTCGAAGGAGCACTGCATCCTGCCCCATATATGGAAGAGATGATGTGGGTGTTCCAGTAATAGCATCCTCCCACTTTTTCTGAGGATAAAGGACCACAGGCTGTAGAGACATGGTTGGAGGCCATTCTTACTATCATTTAGCATTTGGAGACACCTCCGAAGAGGAGGGTAAAGCTCATGATGTACATTCTACATGTTTCTGCCAAGAGATGGTTCTAACAGGTGGGACTTCATCGGGATATGGTTTGGTAAGAGTTTTCGAGGATCTTCTATGATTACTTCTGTCCTGAGACGTGGTGGGCCAATCGATCCTGAGAGATTATGAATTTGGAAGAGGGAGATCATTTAGTTATGGATTACTCATCATATTTTATAGAGATTTAGTGCTTCACACCTATTCTTGGAGGTGACGAGTTATTTTTGGCAATGATATTTGACGATGGTCTCAAGTATGACATCTGATCATAGGTGAATGTCTTCAGGATAACTTCTGTGACTGATATAATGAACCAGGATCTGATTACCAAGTGTAATTTGAGAGAGTTGGGAGTTGTGAGCCATGACATTTAAGTATACATGGATGGTACTCCTTCAACAGATATTAGGAAGCACCATAGGGGGATTTCATGTGATGTTTCTTAAGGTAGCCAGGTGGTGTGCTACCAGTGTGGGAAAACTGGTAATAAAATACCACATTTCATAAACGACCTAGTTAAGTGATGTTATGATAGAAAGATAGACCATATTCATCATTTTTTTCAATTTTTCTCACCAGCAGCTAGTGATAGGGGTTCTGTAATGACTCCACATTCAGAAGCAGGACAACTAGTTTCTCATATGTCAGGGAACTAGAGTTTGTCTAGATGTTCAGGCCAAGGAGGGGGTCATGGTTGTGGTATCCAGTTTCTAAGATTTTAGCGTCAAGATGGTGGATCATCTCATGGTATTCAGGTAGGGTCTTAGAGTTTTGGTGCAAGTTAGACTTTTGTAGTGGAGTAGGCCCAGCTTGAGTAGGATGTTTAACCCTCTACAGTTATAGGTATAATTCTAGTTGCTTTGGTTATATATTATTATATTTTATACATGGAATTCCCATAGATTTATATCTATTTCTATTTTGGAGATCCTTGGGATTTGTATCTTTACTTATATGGATTTTTTGATTCTAGACACTTCGTTGGGGTTTAGGATTTATAATGTACATTAGTTCAAGTAGTTCCCTCTTGAGATTTGTGGGCATCACTTCTTATGGGACCTCTATGTATTAGAGATGAGAGACTTCAATGTCATTCTCAGAATGGATTAGTTAGTATCTTTTAAAGATTTTATTGACTACTTTTATCATAGAGTGATTTTAACATTACCCTACGGAGGATCTTTTATACACAATGGTGAATGTGATGTCCAGGAAAGCAGAGATGGACCTGATCATCTGAGGTTGGGAGGAATTACATCCCATATTTCTTGTTTATATTTGGATGACCAGGGGACATCACAAATGGACTTCCCTCCAGTGGTGGATCATTTATTAGATGTCTTTATAGATGAATTTTTTGGTTTGACTCTAGAGAGAGGGTTTTATTTCCCTATTGTTATTATTCTAGGAGAAACATCTGTGTCCATTACTCCTTATAGGATGTCTACACTAGTGTTAGAGGAGCTTAAGTAACTGTTAGAGGCATTGTAGTAAAATGTTTTCATCTGACCCAGTACTTCAACTTGAGGTTCTCTTATCCTGTTTACGAAGATGGTAGAAAGTGCCCTCAGACATTCCGTGGATTATCAGAAGCTGAACTAGTTTATGGTTAAGAAAGGATATCCCTTTCTGAGGATTGATGAACTCTTTAATCTACTTCAAGGATCCTGGGTGTTCTCAAAAGTTGACTTGAGATCTGTTTATAATTAGTTGAACGTTACACCATCAGATATACCTCTTACAGCCTTTCTAATCAGTTATGGTCTGTAAGATTATGTAGTTATGTCATTCAGTATCACGAACGCACCATCAGTTTTCATGGCACTAAAAAACTGAGTGTTTAATCCTTACTAGGATTCTTTTGTGGTAGTCTTCATGGATGATTTAATGGTGTACTCTCACACTCAACAAGACCATGACACCCATCTTAAGATCATTTAATTACACTATGGGGGAATCATTTGTATGCTAAGATATCAAAATTCCACTTTTGGATGGATCTTATTCACTTATTGGGTCATGTTATCTCAGAGACAAGAGTATCAGTAGACCTATAGAATGTGAGAGTAGTAATTTCCTTGGAATTTCCGAACAATTTATTTAAGGTAATGATTTTTTGGGGCTATATGGTTATTATATGTTCTTTATATAGGACTTTTCATGCATAGAAATGCCACTGATGGGAATTACTATGAATGGTGAAAAGTACTTGTGGACTGATTCTTTTGATTCAACCTTTCTAGAGTTGAAGTGGGGATTGTCTTCAACAACGATACTAATTTTAATTGAGTCGGGATAGTGTTATACCGTATACTACGATGCGTCATGTATCAGGTAGGGAGAAATTATTATTCAGGGGGAAGGATACATTGCGTATGGGTTGGGATAGTTGAGGCCAAATGAGAGGAATTACCTGATTCACAATCTCAAGTTAGCTGGAGTTGTGCATGCTTTCCACTGTTGGAGACATTATCTTTTGGGAGTGAATTTTTTGGTATATACTGATCACAAAAGTCTCAAGTATATCTTTACATAGCATGATATAAATTTTATACAATGAATGTGGGCTGAGTACCTTCATTATTTTGACTTTGTTCTTGCCAACACGCTTGGGAAAGGCAACCCAGTGGCTAATGCGTTGATAAGGAGGACATAGATACATGAAGTACAAGAGGATAGAAGTGAGTGGCAGATTATGGATCCATTCTCTAAGATGCATTTGGAGGTTCATGATAAACAAGGTAATACTTTTCTTTCTTCTATAACTATCACCTATACTCAACTAGATCGACTGAGAATGAGGCTGCTATCAGATCCCAAAGGCCTAGTCCAACGTGAGAGTGTGTCAAGAGAGGACCCTACTCCTGGGTGGACCGTAGGTGATGATGAGATATTGTGTTTTCATAGACACATATGGTTGTCATTAGACATACATGAGGAGCTGATGTTGTATTTTCATTCCTCATTTTGGGATGTTCATCCTGGTGTTACCATGATTTATCAAGATTTACACCGTCAGAATTGGTGGCCGGGTATGAAGAGATATGTTTATAGTTCCATTATGAGTTTTTTCACATGTTATTAGGTGATGGTGGAGAATCAGTGACTAGCACAAATTTTATAGTAGTTACCCATTCCTGGGTGGAAGTGGAAGGATGTTTCAATGGATTTCATGATGGGTTTATCGAGGACACCTTGAGGGAATGATGCAGTTTGGGTTGTTGTTGATAGTCCCACGAAGGTTTCACAATTCATTCCATTAATGGAATCCTTTGGTGTTGATGGGATTGAAAGTTTGTACATCTAAGAGGTTATATGTCTTCATGGGGTTATATACTCTATCATTTTAGTTAGGGATTCCCGTTTTACTTCTTGTGTCTGGTAGGGACTGCAAAGGGATTTGGGTACCTAGGTACTTCTGAGTACATCTTACCATCCCCAAACATATTTCTAGCCTAAGCGCGTGATTCCAGTTCTGGAGGACATGCTTCGAGCATGCGTCTTGTATTTTAGGGGTTCTTGGGAGAGACACTTACCCATAGTGGAGTTTTCCTACAATAACAATTTTTATGCGACGATTCATATGGCCCCATATGAGGCTTTGTACGGTAGGACATGACGATCACCCCTTTGATGGCTGGAGGTAGGTGAGGCAGCTATACTGGGAACTCGTCTTGTCCAAGAGACCATTGAGGTGGTGTAGTCGATTTGGAAGAGGATGGATAATACACAGTATCAGTAGAAATATTTAGTTGAACTTTGGAGACGACCACTAGTGTTCGAGGTTGGAGATCACTTTTTCTTATGTGTCACACTGAGGTTAGGACACAAGAGTATTAGGAGACAGGGAAATCATTCACCGAGATAAATTGAAACATTTGAGGTTTTGGAGTGATTCAAGCCGATTACCAGTCATTTGTAGTTACCTTAGAGGTATCAGGTTGTGCATGATATATCCAGTGCTTCTCAGTTACATCATTACTTTTCAGACCCATATCAAAATTTTCAACCCGATGAGGTTGAGTTGGAGGTAGAAGAATCCTTCTAAAAGCACCTTATTCATATTGTGGATCACAGAATAAAGATTCTTTGTTTTCAATATGTTCCTCTTGTATAGGTTCTATGACAACACTATCAAGTACACGAAGAGACTTGGGAGAGGGATGCCAATGTACGATCACAGTGGAAAGAGTTGTGTGAAGTTTCTTTTTCACCACCCTTGAAGGGGAATTCAGGGACTAATTTCTTTAAGGGGGAATTTTGTAATGAACAAGAAACTATTTTCATATTTGGATCTTTATTTTAGGTGTTTTTGAGGAAAAAGAAGAATTATGAAATTTTTAATGTACTCACCATATACTCTTGAGTACACTGTGTACCCGATTTCTGCTTGTATCTGTGTATTAACCGTGTAACAACTGTGTACATGGATGTGTGGACCAGCTAAATAGGGGACCATTTAAGGCATATACATGGAGTGTACATTAAATTTACATGCCACATAATTTTCAGTTTATTTGATTAATCGGAATGGGGTAACATCTCAGATCTAGAACTCCATTCTTTCTCCCTTGGTTCATACAAGAGAGAAACAAATTGCTAAATATCTTTGAGTTACTCCCCTTCCTCCATCTGAGATCTGAACAAGATTCCATTGGGTGCATTGGATTACCACCAGTGAGTTCTCTCTTCCCCTAGATACTACCATCCTGATTTCTCCTCTCTCTTGATTTTTACAAGGTTGAGTGTTTATGAACTTTTTGTAGATCTAAAATGTTCTAGTATGATTCATGATCTGACATTTGAGTGTGTTCATATTATGAAATCAAGGTAGGTTATTTTTTCCTTTTATTAATAGTATTTAAAATGAAAAATACCCTTGTTAGGGTATTCTGTGTTTTGAAATTAAACCCTGTTAGATTCCTACTATGGATTGATTGTTTGGGAAAGGGGTATTGATTATGAGTAAGGCTTATTACCTTGATTTTTGTGGTGTTACCCATGTTTGATTTGGTTTTCACTGTTGGGTCAAGAAATCATATTAGGATACTTTGTTTCCATGACTAGTGTTGTTAGGATGGAGTTTTTGTTTATATGAGATGCTTGTGATTCACATTATGATAGTATGAACAAGAAGAATTGACTATGAGAGCTTCCCAATGTATGGTCTTTTGACTATGAATTGTTGTTTTGTTTGACCAGAGGTATTAACTTTGGGAGCTTCCATGGGTCATTGACTAGAGGGGTTAGACTATAAGAGATAACCAAAGGGTCATTATTAAATAAATGTTGGACCATAGTGCACTGACTGTGAGAGATTCTAGGGGTCATTATAATGCAGAAGAAGGGGTTATTGACCGTGAGAGCTACCCTGGTGGTCGTTTGTTTTTTATTAGTGCTATGTAGGACCAAAGGGGTTGGACTATGTAACCTTTCTCAGAGGGTCATTATTATTATTATTATTTAATGGGTGGTATGTGAAACTAGAGGGTAATAGACTTTGGAGACTTTCTCAAAGGATTTCATGTGAATAATTGAATGATTTTGATGAGTTTTCCAAGACAATCACAAGCTTGGACTCTGTCTTACTTGATTGTTAGATGGTATTTTGAGTTGTCTGTTTCTTCTTGTTATCCAAGGGGGTACTAATCATAGTCTAGATATTGAGGTTATATTATTCAATGTTTTTGAATAATTTATAAATTAAATTGAATGAAAATTGAAACTATATTATTGTTTACTTTGGAGTACTTCCTAGTTTATTGCATCATTTTTGCATATTTCGTGCTATATATATTCACTGACTCTTAGGAACTGATATTTTGGTTGTTTACAACTAGGATTCTCCTCACCCCCTTTTTGGGTCATGATTTTGGACACAAATAGATTATATAGTTGTAGGTATAGAAAACGAAAACAACCATTCTTTATTAGGTACTTGAGTGCTGTTGGAGCTGGAGAGCATGTGACCAAGATCAGGCTTGCGATGTTGTTGGAGTATACTATTTTCTATACTTTGGTTTTTTTATTGTATTTCTAGTATTGTGACTTGTTTTTATACTTTCCTAGATAATTGTGACATGCATAATTATTTATATATTCTATTGTTGTTTACTCTATTAGTCTTCCACTATTTAATTTTTCTTATGGTATTACAACTTCCGCTACTGTTTACAATTTTTTTTTTCTTTGTTACTCTGCCTATGAGTGAATACATTCCCCACTATCACATCAAAGGCATGTGCTACTAGTCAGAAGCCTCTGGCATTTGATGGAATGCTCTTGAGGTCATTTGACCAACCATGTATGGGGTACCTTTGGGCGACATCCAGAATCAGGATGTTATACTAGGTTCCACTTCAAGATCATGCCAAATCCGAATATGATATTGGATAGATGAATACTTTCACATTTGAGATACCTAAAACACATTATGTATCGATGTTATATGTGGTGATAGTTCCAAAAAATTCTAAACTTTCACCACCTGATCAAAAACCTCAAAAGGGCCCATAAAATGAGGAGCAAGATTCTCTTGCCTCCCATGTCATTTATGATCCAATCTAGGTGAAACCATCACGAATACCTAATCACCAAATGAATATTCCAAAGGACTATGGTGATGATTTAAATAAGACTTGTATCGGCTCTGTTCCTTTAACATTTTATGAAGAATTAACTGAATATCAACAGTTGTCACTTTGACTAAACTCCGTTAAATGAACTAAATTTTAGCAACCTTCGACCAAAAAAACATAAATTTATAAAGATAATCACAAAATGCCTAAAATGGAGCCATTATAATCACAGAATGGAAAATATTGTTAGAATAAAATTAAATAATCCAAAAATGATCATACTAAGCCCCACCAAAGTTGAGAACACAAGAGTGAAGAATATCCTCCTAAAAAACATCCAACTTGGAATTCAACTCTTCCTATTCAACTAGATTCATGATGTAAGAGATAATTGAAACTGCTTGAGTACCAGGAGTTATGTCAATTGGAAACTCCACCTCCCATACTAATATAAAATTAGAGAAGTTATAAGGAAACATGTTAGGAAACTCAACAATGACTCGAGGGAGATCACCACTCATTGAATCTCACTCCTGATCAAAATAAAAAACTAATATCACTTTACCTAATGCTAGATAAGAAGGTCTGGCTCAACCTGCCCTTGGGTCTCATTCTCCTTGAAAGATAAGAGGCACACTAGGTATAGTAAGTTATACCCATAGAATATAAAAATTAATCCAAGATTTATTATAAATGAGCCAATATATCCTAAATATGACATCAAGAGATTCCATTCTGAGAACCAAAAGACTCTGAGAAAGCTCAACATCTAATATATAGAAGACACAAGTGATACTATAGAGACCCCACACTCTCTTCACACCATGGTGTGTAACAATATCCATTGAAAAAGATAAGATATCCATATGAATAATAAGAAGATGAACAATATGGGTTGAAATAAATGAGTGAGATACACCCATATCAAATAGAGTAGTCAAAAAAATGATGTTATAGTAATGGTAACTATCACAGTCATTGGAATGGTATCTGTATCCTCTAAATACTCTTACATTTCATAGAGATGCTTTGTTCTGGATGCCTGTGGCTGGAACCCTTTTTTACGTGAAGAATTGGATTACCCTATAGTTATTGAAGGTTTTGATGATTTCATGCTGCTGTGTGGAGCGTTAATGTTATGTAAGAACTTATTCAAGTTCCTTAAATAACCATCACAACCATAGTTCTATCAGCCTACTTATGTATAAAAAACTCCATAGCCTTTGACAAAAACATTGAATCTAGATAGAAGTTGTCGGTGAAAAGAACGTTGAAATCCTTTCACTCTATTACCTGATGTTATTTTTTCATCACTATCGTGCCCCACCATCTCCTCCTTGGTCCCTCCAACACAAAGGTGAAACACTTCACCTTGATCTTGTTTGGTGTCTCCAAGAACTCAAACAAACATTCTATCATGTATAACCATTACTCATCAAGTTGAGGATCATTAGATGTTTAAAAACTAGTGGTTTCTATGAACAGAACTCTTGATAATGATTTTTATGAACATTCCCCTGAGGATCCTCTACTAGAGCCCGAATAGGGACTGGTGGGAGTTCCTTCCCCAAAACATGGACAATACGCACGATCACCTCAACTAGATTTAGATCCACAATATGGTCCAATTGATAAGGTTTAGTAGTATTATACTCCTAGGTCCAATTCACACTTATTCTCAGGGGCCTGATGTCATGCAACATCATCAGACAATAAGGAAGAAATTAAATAATTCTTTTACAGAGCAACAAGGGAAACATAATCATGACCAATAGAATAGATAAAATTTGGATTTCACTCCATCAAAATAAAAATTGTGAAATGAATAGAACTAATGAAAAAGGAATAATTCACTAACCACCCATGGTGACTTAAGGTTCATTATGGAGAGATCTGGCCATGTACTCAATCGTAACTACCTCCTATGTACCGACAAGATCTCATAAATGCATACTGACATCATGAAAAAATATAATCCTCTTCAGATACAATTTTTTTCACAAACTATCCTGGGTAACCTAGTATTCCATTAACCAAGATGTCTCTAACATAGCCCTAAGGGAATTCCCAATCCCCACGGGTTAGAGACTAGTAGCTGGAATCTTACAACATGTTAGTGGTAAGGATTGTGTCACTAACAATACAGATGAAAATGAAAAAAGAAAGTATGAATATCAAAATAAAAACCCACTGGGAGTAAAGTACCAGAATACAATAAGGAATAACCAAGAACAATGTACTAACACCCAATAATAAAATGGTAAGAAAAAAGGTATGTCCCTAAGGAATCAATTCACCAAGACCGTAATTCTGTAGATGGATCCACCTCCAAGTGATCCTTTCCATTTTTTATTGATTTTTGGATAACCCCCCTTTCAAGGGATGAGGGGGAACTCTTACAAGGCCCGTAGGCTCAGAGATTACATGGCCCGTAGGCTTAGGATATTACATGATGATTTTTGGAAATTCAAAATAATATTTAAACAAAACATTCCATATATTTTCCAAATGATGAAAAAATACTTTTATAAACGGATTTTAAAATTCTGAAATATTTCCAAAATAATTTAATAAATAGAAAATGTTACATATAATAGTTTATGTAAAATTAAAACATATTTAAAAAAGTTCAAAATCGTTGGTTTTCATTTATATATCAATTATAAATAACAAGAGAGCAATATGGTCATCTACCAAATAGATACGATAGTATTTCTGGATATAGAATGTTTCACTCTATATGTGATCATGAAAATATGTGTACCCATAAATCCTCTAGACACTGGTTAGAGAGGACTCATCACCATCTCCTAAGGGATGTGACCTGTTGCATGTATTTTTTAGAATATTGTAGTAATCATATAGTGTGTATAAATAAATCAAAATTATATATGGCTTGCATGTGATCATACACAATAAATGATGGGAATTTATTTTTAAGACTTCTTAAAATTCAATTAAATCACAAAATTCCATATAAATTCCAATAGTTCACTAAAAACCAAGAAATGTGTTAATAAAAAACATGCCTCTTTAACTATATGAAACCACTAGGTTTCTATAAAAACATTTAAAACCATTTTCACATGTTTGAAATCCATTAAAAACAAATTCAATCATTTCAAAATTCTTTTCCACAATTAAATAGAACAATTTAATTGAAATCGTTTCCATCAATCCATGATTTAAATTAAATAATTTCTATAAGCACACCCCAGTTCAATGGATGTGAGGGTTTCCCCATTTTTCATGCCAAAACCATCTCCAAATCTCCCAATTCATTGAACTCGGTTTATATAAAATCAATTGAACGCAAGTTTGAGAAATTTAATTTAAATCAACATTTGAAATAAATCATGCAATAAAAGGTTAATCAATTTGGTTAATCGAGATGAAACCACCAACCTCAATATCATTGATAACAATGACACTAATAAGCCATCATATTTGGTTTAATACACCTCCTCATGGCCTTATTATCATAAGAATCAACACATCAATGGTATACATTCATCATGGGTTCGTAGAACTAAAACTAGTTATTTTATCCCATAAAGAAATAAAATTTCACAAGAAATTATATGTTATCTCTATTGGATAATTTTAAAAATATAAACTAAAATATTACATGTGATAATATTTTATCTCTCATGGATAATTTTGAACTATTGATTAAAATATTACATTTAATAATATTTTATCACTCTTATATAATATCTGTATTATCATTTTATTTCAATGCATGTGTTTGAAATTATCCTTCAATAGTTCATGAAATTACACCTTGATTATTCTATATTTAATAAAATTCTCATTAAATTCCAAAAGTAATTATAAAAAATACATATCTTACTATATTTATATAACATTTGATAATAAAAATAAATAATACTATATAATTTGTAATAAATTATCACATGTTTTTATCAATATATATATATATATATTTATTGATAATAAAAATAATTATCATTTGATAATTTTAAACAATCATAAACTCATTAAATTTCTTCTAATAATTTTATGAAATTATAATTTAATAATTTATCAAATTATTATTTGAAAAAGTTACAAAATTACTCTTTCAATAATTCTAAAATAATTATGTTTTAATAAATCTCACAAATATTATTTGGTAATTTGATTTAAAATTATTATTTGGTAATCTAGGGAAATTATCTTTGATAAAAAAGTAGGGTTTTTAAATTATTTATTTTATTTTAATTAAATAATCATTTATTAGAAGAAAGGAACAAAAATGAGAATAATTAAATAATAATTTAAAATAAAATACCTCACCTGAGCTTATGTGTAGCACCCAAACCAGAAGGAGGCCAACACTTCTTTTGGGAAGAAGAAAAAAATGAATCGAAGGAATGGGGCTTCATATGTCGATGGTAGAGTAATACCAGAGTTGATCAGACTCAATTTCATAAAATATGAGCCACAACTAAGAGGTTAAGCTATTTATAACCCTAAAAATGCAAGTTTGAGAACCCTCATTTAAAACATCATATTCAATCCGGGATATAATTGAAATTTAATGACAAAGTTATTAATTATTCCTCATTAATGCATTGAAACTAAAATGAGATAAAACGGTGATGGAACTGTTGGTTTTAAAAACATGTGGCATTAAAAATGTGGTTATATTGTGGGTCATGGAATATAAATAGTATTTGTGGTTAAAAAAAATTATTTCATTATGTTAATTAATTAATATTAATATTAAATTTCTTAATTTAATGAGTGATGTTACGAAAGGTCTATTGTGAATCTAAGATATACCTAGTCTAGGGTAAACACCCTGTTCTGGACAACAAAAATGGTCTTAGTTTTCTCAAATAGTAAATAGTTTGAGAGATATTAATGATTTTTTAATAAAAAACAAGAATAAATAATTAGATAAAACAAGAAGGGTTATTTTTGTGAGTGAGGATTCCAAATGCCCGACAAGTAAAAATGTTATACATCATCTAGGGTAAACCAACCATTCCAGAACCATTAGTTGTCTCAGATTTATCATACAACATACTTTTTAAGATATATTTGAATATTTTTTATAAAAAAAATACTTAATATCAATTAATGACTTTATCTCATGAGGGAGGCATCCAAATGCCGAGTGTCTTCAAATTTTTTACCCCTCCTAGGGTAAAAACCATATTTTAGACCTAATAGTGGTCTTATATTTCTCATATGAAGCAACATTTTAGAGTTATTCAATAATTTTCAACAAAAATTGGGAACATAATATATTATTTTTAATAATATTATTTCATATTTGTAGAGATTTTCGGGCCTTAGTATATTGTACTAAATAAGTGACGAACACTAAAAATATTCAATTGAATATTTGGAGATGTGAACTGGTAGTTAAGGCTTTTAACACATTTATCAAAATTTCAATGACAAATAATTTTCCACATAAAATATTAATAATTTAACACACTTGGGTTTAAGAATACCCAAAAACAGTAACATGATGTTATATAATTAGATATTAATATGGTTTTATAATATCTATTTTACTCACATTTTTTTTAGACATATTAGTAACACTTAAATAGTAATTTTTTTTATGTAAATTTAATTTTTCAAAAATCATGGTGCATGTTTTAATATTCATATAATTGTGCCATATTTCTATTGAAAGTAATATTATAATTACAATTTTCATATGGAATTCTATATTCAACATATGAAAAAATTAATTAATAACTAACTTTTTTCTCTAAAATAATTTATTTATGAGACTCCTCAAATTATATATAATAATTCATTTAAAGTCTAAAAGTTGTGCATGTTTTATTCCTTTAAAAATTTACTTTTGAGAAAATTAAATAACATGTTTTACAATGAAATAATTTTTGTAAATATTTATTAATTTTATTTGAAAATTTAATTTCCCTCATTTATAGTTTCTTATTAAAAAAATCGTAATTACATTTGAATAATATAGATATCATAAATGTAATGTGGTCAATGATATAACAATACAAATAATTTCCATTGCATCAAACTATTTTCTTAAGTATTTTTTAAAAACTATCACTACTGGAATGTGGGTTTTTCCTCACAGTTAAATACCAACAGTTTCATAGAACCGTTGGTAAAGGAGGTTTTTTCCAACGGTTCATTAGAACCGTTGGCATAGATGTTCCCTGGGAGGTTTTTTCCCAACGGTTCATGAGAACCGTTGGGATAGATGCCTTTTTCCAGGTTTTTGCCAACGGTTCATCAGAACCATTGGGATAGATAGCTTTTCCCAACGGTTCATGAGAACCGTTGGGATAGAGGTATGCTTTGGGGAGGTTTTTCCCAACAGTTCTAGAGAACCGTTGGGATAGATATGCATATGCCAACGGTTTTAAAAAACCGTTGGCAAAGGTTCTCCCCAAATTTCCAGCCGCCTGTTCTCTCCCCCATTCGCGATACACAACCCTAAAACGGGAGCAGCAGCCGATTTAGGCGATTTTGGAGGTACTGACAGCCGGACCTTGAATCTTCCAGCTCTTCTTCAGGTGATTATTCTTCTTTATCTGAAAACGTATTCAAATGTTTGGATAGTATTTATACGTATTTTCATTTTTCCCATCAGTTTAGGCGATTTTGGAGCTACTGCCGGCCGGACCTGCCTAAGGGTGAGTTTTCTTGAAAATTACTTTTTTGATTTTACCCCTTGAACATGGGATGTCATTTGTGAAAGGTTATATAAATCGAATTGATTGTTCGATTTCTGAATTGAATTGTAAATTAAATTAATTAAGGGTATTTTATGGTTTGCATTCCCCTTTTAACACATGAATGCCAATTATTTTTTAACACATGTTTTAATTGTATTGCCTTGCCAATGTGAGTAAAGTAGAGACTATGCTATGAATCTATGAAATTGGATTGAATTTATCTTATATTTTATGTTACTATGTTAGATATATTATAATTAATGCATGTGATATCTTTATAGTCTTGTTAGGAGTGTTCTATTAAAAATTCCCATGTGAGTGCTTGAATTTTCATTGAATTGCTAGCCATTATGAGTTATGTTGAGACCATGATATGGAATTGATTGATTAAGCAAGGGAATCTCATAATCTTGTCATTACAACATGAGTAAATGAAGCTTCATTCTTTTCAGGTTATTATTTGATTGAGTCACCATTTTGAGGTGAGTTGTATTAAATACCTTTGTTTTTGACCTTGGTATGTTAAATGAATTGTTTAAATGAAATGGAATTCATTAAATGGTTAATAGTAAATAGTGATACATGGATTCTATTAGGATGCCAGGTATATAATCTTGTTTCTATTAACTTATACGCTTTATGTGATAAATGGATTCACAGTGGAATTCCACGGATAGAATCATTTCATTGAATATTGATTAAGCCATGGGTGATACAAGGATCCAAGGGAGGGATTCCATAGATAGACTTATTGAATGTAGAATTATATTCCAATTGATACATGGATTCTTATGATAATTCCATAGATAGACTTATTGAATGTAGAATTATATTCCAATGCTATGCGTCTTGTGTGGTGGTGGTGTGGTTTATGTGTTTTATGGTAGTAGTGAAGTGTTTGATTATGTAGTTAAAGTGAACCCATAGGTTGAGTATTTTGTGCTATCTATATATCATGTATTTTTATGTTATTTCTACACATTCCCAACCAGAGTTGGATAAACTTACCAACGATCAGAGGTTTTGAGTTATGAGTATTTTTTCTAATATCTAGGATGGTGGTTATATGTTTGGATAGCTACAATGTCTTCCCTACTCTTCCTTCAAAATTGATTGACCATGTGTTTTTAGGCAAGATGTGATGTGATTGTCCATGTGTCTTCAGGTGAGATGTACTATGATTTCCCTAGAGTTTTTCGGTGAGGTGTGATGTGATAAGGCTATAATAAGATGTGGCATGTGGTTGGGGTCATGTAGGGTAGGAGGATGGAACAAGGTTGATGTTATTCATGTTCATGATACCCTACTAATATGGTTATGGGATGAGTCATGCTGTTATGTGATATAACACATTAAGTTATTATTGGTTTTACATTTTTTAAATAACACATTTGTATGTTTTTTTGACATGTGTAGTTGATACCTTGATTATTTTCTTCCTTTATCGTTTACATAAATGTATATTCTATTATAGTTAATGCCTATTGAATTGTTTATGACAAAATGACTTATATAAATTCTTTTTACAGAATGGACAGAAGTTGGATGTATGAAACCGATCGGATCTCAGACGATTTTCAAAACAATTTGGAGAGGTTTATAGATTTTGCATTTCACAATGCTTCAGATAGTGGTCGCATACACTGCCCATGTTCCAATTGTGTTGGTAGACCTTGGTTGAGCCGTGAAGAAGTCAGCTACCACATAACCAATAATGGGTTTCAAGCAAACTACTTTCTGTGGTATCACAATGGGGAGAAACCGAAATCTCAAATTGGTGATGATTGAAATGAAAAGACTAGAATGGAGAATTTGTTAGATGATCGGTTTCCGTTTATTCGTCATCATGAAAAAGAAAGGATTTCGACTCAAGAAGACTTCGATATGAGGACAGCTGATGCATCTAGTGAAAATGATGATATTGATAGGGTGAAAAAATTGAATGATGCTGCCACGACTCCAGTATATCGACAATGCGATAAAATGAAAAAGCTGGAATTTTTAATCCTATTATTTCATGGGAAAACTACGTATGGGATTTCTAATACAGCAATCGATTACATTCTTACCCTCTTCAAGGATTTACTTCCATATGATGCAGATATTCCCTCAAACCACTATATGGCATGGAAGTTAGTTGAGGAACTTGGATTTTCAAGAAACAAAATTCATGCTTACCCGAAAGATTGCAGTTTATTCTGGGAGGAAACCGCTGAACGAAATGAATGTATAAAATGTGGCACATCCCGCTGGAAGTCAAAATATGATGGAACACCATATCGCATTCCACAGAAAGTAATGTGGCACTTTCCATTGATCCCCAGACTCCAGAATCTTTTTATGTCTGATGACATATCAATAAAAATGAGATGGCATGATACCAAGAGAAAGAAGACTGATGATGAGTTGGTTCATCCTGCAGATGGATTTGCATGGAAGAGATTTGATGCTCGACATCCTGATCTTGCAGCTGACGTGCGTAATGTGAGGCTGGGTCTTTCATGCGACGGTTTTATTCCGTTTGGGAAGATGCTTACTTCGCACAACACATGACCTTTTTTATACACATTTATAATCTTCCCCCATGGTTGTGTATGAAAAAATCTTTCACTTTCATGAGTATACTCATATCTGGTCCTTCTGATCCCGGCATTGATATTGATGTATACATGCAACCTTTAATAAAAGAGTTGAAACTTCTTTGGGATGTGGGTGTGTGCACATACGATGCATGTTCGAAAGACATATTTCAGATGCGCGCTGAGCTTATGTGGACAATCAATGATTTTCCGGCTTATGCAATGATGTCTCGATGGAGAACGAAGGGAAAACTGTCATGTCCAGTTTGTATGAAGAATACACGATCCAGAAGACTGAAACATTGTTGTAGTTTCAGTTTTATGGGACATCGACGATTTTTGCCAAAGGATCATCCATATAGAATGAATCGTCGAAGATTTGATAATACTATAGAGACCGATGATCCACCTCAGCATATGTCTGGAACTGATGTGCTTAATGAATTGAAAGATTTCAGTTTTTCGTTCGGGAAGGGTCAAATGAAATCTGGAAAGTGAAAGAATGTTTCCATAGACACCTGTTACAATTGGAGGAAGAGGAGTATCTTTTTTGATTTGCCTTATTGGTCAACCAATTTGCTACGTCATTGCTTAGACGTAATGCATATTGAAAAGAATATATGTGAAATGTTGCTTTCAGTTCTTCTAAATGTCAAGGGGAAGACAAAAGATGATTTACGATCTTGACGTGACTTGGTGGATTGGGGCATCAGACCAGAATTGCATCCTGTGCGTATCAGTGAAAATAAATGGCAACTTCCATGTGCTTCTTATGTGATGACACCTACTGAAAAAAAAAACAATTTTTGGAAGTATTAGAGACTATTAGAGTTCCTGATGGCTATTCAAGCAACATATCTAAATGGGTCAACAGAAGAGAGTTGAAGCTAAAAACTTTGATGAATCATGATTATCACGTTCTACTGCATGAGTTGCTTCCAATAGCAATCCGTCATCTTTTGTCCAATAATGTAAGGGTGTGTGTTATTCGGTTGTGCCATTTATTTATAGATCTTTGTGCTAAGAAGTTGTCCAAGTCTTTCTTTCAAAAAATGTTGACAGATGCCCCATTAATTTTGTGGGAGTTGGAGAAAATATTTCCCCCATCATTTTTCACATGCATGCTGCATCTGACTGTCCATATTCCAACTGAAATACTTCTCGGAGGACCTGTTTCTTTTCGTTGGATGTATCCAAATGAAATAAATATGTTCACATTAAAGTCTTATGTTCGAAACAAGAATCATCCTGAAGGTTCTATCGTGAACGGTTACTTAGCTCAAGAATATATGGATTTCTGTTCAATGTATTTGTCTGATCTTACTACAAGAATGAACAGACCAATGAGAAATGAAGAAGAACAATATGAGAAAATTGAACCCAGTTTTCCATCACTTCCTCAAACAGGAGGAATTCATGGATCATATATATTGAAGACATTAAGCCATGAAGAGCGGGAGATGGCACATCGCACAGTTTTGTTCAACTGTGATTTGTTCGATGACTATATCAGGTAACAAAATTGAATATGTATATCTTACATATATATCTGTTAAAATATTAATATTTTTTTATCTACAGGGAACATAAAACAATGATAAATAGGAAGCATCGTTCTTTATCTTTGAGAAGGAGAGAGACTTTGCATAGCAAAGAGTTTTATGCTTGGTTAAAATTGAAGGTAAAAATATTACTGTTTAAATTAATTATTTAAATATTTACTTAAGTTTAACTGTCATTTATATTGCAGGTATTGAGTTTGTCTGCTGAATCTGTCTTTGAGGAAATAAGAGCTTTGGATTTTGGTCCTAATACCAGGGTTCGTGACTGTAAATCAATTGTTATCAATGGGTACAGATTTATTGTCACTGAACGAGCCAAAAACATGAGAACACAACATGATGGTATTATGGTTACTGCCACAACAGATTGTTATGCCAGTGCATCAGATAGTAGACCGCGACTTGAAAATGTGGGTTATTATGGAGTCATTGAGAAAATAATAATATTGGATTATTACTCTCATGGACGAGTCACAATGATGAAATGCCATTGGTTTGATTCGATGACGAGACATGGCACATTTATTGATGATTGTGGATTTCGAGTAATTAATATGACCCGCACTCTTGCAACCAAAGAACCTTATGTGTTGGCATCAATGGCTAAACAAGTTTTTTATGTCAAAGATCAACTTCAACCTGAATTTGGTGTCATAGTTGAAGTAATTCCAAGACATATTTTTGATGATGCGGATGATGGAATTGACACTGTCCCTATTTCCATTGGAACCAATCCATTTATATCTTTTGATGACTCCAATAGCTCAATTGTCAGAGTTGATTGTGAACCTGAAGTTGTGGTTGGAAATATATAGAATCATTCATCCATGTTCTCAATTCTTTTGGTTTACCTCGAGTTGGGTTGTTAAGGTTGGTAATATTCATATTTATTTAGTATTGATCACAAATATGTTTTAGCTGACTTGACCGTTATGTGAATTTTCAATGTTTATTGGTTTCTGTTTTATTTGAATTTCATTTTCTAATTTGGAATTGAACTGTATTCAAACCAAATCAAACAATATTTCTAACTTGGTGAACATTACAACTTGTATGTTTTATTAAATTCATTCAAGCTCTTCTAAAACAATTGATAGCTAAATTACCAATGAATCCCCTCATTCCCTCATATATTTAGTTTTTTGGTTTACACATTAATTTTCTTTTTCTAATTAATTACATATTTGTTTTCCAATGCAGGAAATGAAGCCAATTGAATAGAGACGAAGAAAAAAAATGGCGGAGAACAATCGTCGGATGGAGGAGATGGGCATTCCACCATTAGTGCCTACAGTGAGTACTTTATTTCAAATATATATATATATATATATTTACAGAATATATAATGTCATGTGATTAATTTTTTTTGAAAACTTTTTTGTAGGATCCACCATTACGTCGACAGTTATTCGACGAGGAGCTTAGTACTGGTCCTAGTACTCAGGCCGGTGGTACGAGGAGGGTTCGTACCAGAGGTGGACGTAGAGCTGCGCATGCCCGACTAGACCCTACCCCTCCCAATGACATTTCAGCCTTCCCACATTCTGATCCCGGTGTGTCGCTAGGGACACACAGGATATTTAGACCTCCCTTGTTTTCGCTACCTTCTGCATCTTCTGCCCCATCATTTTCACATCCCATGATGATTCCCACTCCCCAGTCAGCATCAGGTCATACAACTGTTCCATCTTCTTTTCCTTCTACTTATCTCTCTCCGAGCTTTTATATTCCATTGTCTTCAACTCCTGTTCCACCAGAGGGTGTTCCATCAGGTTCTGTTGATCCGACGCCACTCATTGATTAGACTAGCGCAGGTATATTTATAAAACCCTAACAAATTTTTATAGCAATAATTATTTTCATTATAACATGTTTTGATAAAATATTTGTTTTTCTTTCATGACAGATACATCTACTGACAGGAGGCGGGGGCGGGGCCATACACGCATGCGTTCGGTGTGGAATCGTCGCACACAGGTTATGGTGGAATATAATGAAGACAATCAGATGGTTGAGAAAACAGGGTAGCAATGTCGGAGTTTTATGGCGACGCTTGCCAAATACTCCGACATCATTCCCGTCAGCCCGCTGTCGTGGAGACATTTGCCACATGAGGTCAAAAATAGAGCTTGGGCAGAGATATGGGTAAAAAAATATGTTTTATTTAATGCCATGAATTATTTTTGTATTTATATGAATTAATATTTTGATTTCAGCTTCGATTTTATTTTCCTGATGGTGAGGGTGCACGACTGGCACGTCTAAAGGATTTAGGCGAGCTTTGGAGAGCCTAAAAGCATGAGCTGTATATTGGTTGGCGTGCTAGAGTTGGAACTGAGTTAGAGGCGGTACCAGTCATGGATGATTGTCCTATAGAGCAGTATCGTCAGATGATTACTCATTGGACGAGTACCCAGTTTAAGGTTTGAATTACATTTGAGGTATTTAAATAATAACATTCAAATTTTGCATTAATATTATCCTTTGAATTATCGAATTTTATTTATGAAACATCTGGAAAAAATAAAAAAAACATTGATGCAAAAAAATACTCCATACACTAGGACGCACGACGATGTCAGATCATGAGAGGCAGCAGGTATGACAATTGTTTATAAGTTTTCTTCATGACTTAAATTTTCTTTTGTTTCCTCAATTATTTAATAATTTGCTAAAATTTTTATATAACTTTTGTTTTCAATTTCATTGTAGAGGCAAGTACAAAATATTGAAGGACGTGTGCCTCGAGCAAAACTGTTTTGCTCGAGTAGACGAAAAAAGGATGGAAGTGCTGTCAATGAAGCGACTCAGCAGCAGATTGTAAGTTTTAATCTGTTGATTTTATATTTTAATATCTATTTCATAACTTAATAATATATTTATATTTTTAACAGGATTCTTTAGAGGCCCTCGATGCCCAAGAAGCAGACAATTTTGGGCCATCTGATCACTTACATCAGGTGTTGGGAGATGATCATTCTGGCAGAGTACGCTGCCGACCTAGGATAGCCCCGACGAGGTATTGGCCTGCCTCAGGTATGAGTTGTAGTGCCACCGAGCTGCAGCAAGTTAGGGCACAAGCAGAACAGGCTGAGAAAAGGGCCACAGAGACGGAAGAACCGTCTGCTAGGGCAAACAGTGCATTTATGAAATTTATTGAAGTTCTACGTCCAACACTTCCAGCAGAGGCCAGCCTAGCGATTGATGAATACATGTCGTCGATACATTCTATATATGGTGCACCAGGTGGCAATTCCAGTAGTGGTCAGGCCGATGTCCAGCTTTAAGATGATGATGGCGAGGAGTCTGATGCGGAAGAGGAGGGAGATGAGGAGGACGAGGAGGAGGGCGAAGGCGAGGAGGAAGGCGCTGTGGAGGGTGAGGACGATGAGGAGGACGATGACGAGGGTGATGATGATGATGACGATGATGGTGATGGTGATGCTGATGTGGGACATATTGATCTGTTACATTTTTGACTTATATTACTAAGATTTGATGTTTAATCTATTCTAGTTGTTGGTTTTATCTAGACTCGTAGTATAGTATTGGAGTTGATTTATTTTTATATATTGTCTGTTTTTATGGATGTTGTTGTCTTTTAGTGGTTGTGTGTTTGAGAACTCCCTGGACAACCCCCCTCATTCTTGGACCCTGGACAACCCCCCTCCCCCTTAGACCCCGAACACCCCCCAAACACCCCCGGACAGCCCCGCGGACAGCCCCCTGGACAGCCCCACGTACAGCCCCCAACCCTCCACCCTGGACCCCGGATAGCCCCCCGGACAGCCCCCGGAAAACCCCCCCACCCTCCACCTTGGACCCCGGACAACCCCCCAAACACCCCCCGGACAACCCCCTGAACAACCCCGAACAAACCCCTGAACAACCCCTGAAGAACCCCTGAACAACCCCTGAACAACCCCCTGAACAACCACCGGACAGCCCCCTAAACAACCCCGGACGACCCCATGAACAACCCTCAAACACCCCCCCGGACAGACCCAGCACAGCCCCCCCACCCTCCTCCTTGGTCCTCGGACAGCCCCCCGGACACCCACCGGACAGCCCCCGTGGACAGCCCCCGCGGACAGCCCCCTGGACAGCCCCCCGTACAGCCCCCCATACAGCCCCCCGTACAGCCCCCACCGGACAGCCCCCGTGGACAGCCCACTGGACAGCCCCCCGGACAACCCCCCCACCCCCCCTTGGACCCCGAACAACCCCCCAAACACCCCCCGGACAGCCCCTGAACACCCCCAGACAACCCCCCGAACAACCCCCTGAATAACCCCCGGACAGCCCCCTGAACAACCCCAGACAACCCCCTGAACAACCCCCAAACACCCCCCGGACAGACCCCGCACAGCCCCCCCACCCTCCTCCTTGGTCCCCGGACAGCCTCCCGGAAACCCACCGGACAACCCCCCCCCAGACAGCCCCTCCACCTTCCTTAATTTCATTAGCTCTGAAATGTTTCATAGCACGATCAACTAAAATCTAATCCATACTAAATATGATATAAAAATATTCTATATGAATTTCCATAAGATTTTAAGTGAAAACAAAAAGTGACATACGAAAAACTGACCAAACGCATTCAAAATGTGTTGATGCTCTAGGACAACGATCCATGGGTCATATGTGACGTGTACGAATCAACCCCGCCTCAATCCGAGTCGCGGTGTGGCCGGGATCAGTCTAAGTGGCTCTCTTTTGATTAAAATGGACATCATTTTAAGTACATACGGAAAACCAACCAAACGCATTCGGTTTCCGTTGAGAACGATCCGTGGATCATATGTGAGGTGTACGAATCATCCCCACCTCAATCTGAGGCGCGGTGTGGCCAACACCACTGTAACTGTGTCTGTTTTGTTTAAAATGGGTAGGATTATAAGTGAAAAGAACTGGCATACGCAAAACCAAAAAAACGCATTCGGTTTCCATTGAAACATTAGGAGAACGATCCATGGGTCATATGTGACGTGTACCAATCAACCCCACCTCAATCCGAGGCGCGATGTGGTCGGAACAACTCAAACTGTATGTCTTTTGTTTCAAAAGGACATCATTTTAAGTGAAAAACATCAACTGGCATACGGAAAACCGGAAAAACGCATTCGGATTGTGTTGATACTTTAAGACAATGATCCATGGGTCATTTGAGACATGTACGAGTCAACCCCTCCTCAATCTGAGGTCATCCTCTATGAATTTGACCGTTTGACGCCCGTTTTGGCCGTTTATGACACCAGAACTGCGTTGTCGGTCACCGCGCGCACACGGCACGCCCGATTGACGTGCCGTCTGCTCGACCACTTCATAAATCACTCACCCATATTTTTCGTCTGATTTCAGGCCATTCTGAAATCGTTCGTCCCGTTTGGACCCCCCTCACACGTGTTTACGAAGCGCGCGCATCACTTAAAAAACGAATATTGAGCCGTACCGCGCAAACCGCACGTCCGATTGATGTACTGTATGTGCGTACACATCACGAATAATAATTATAATGTTTCACGGTGGTTTCATCTCAATCCGGAGATGCGGTGTGGCCAGCACCACTCAAAGTGTCCGTCTTTTGTTTCAAAAGGACGTCATTTTAAGTGAAAAGCATCAACTGGCATACAGAAAACCGACCAACCGCATTCCGAATCTGTTCATAATTTATCCCAACAATCCATGGGTCATATGTGATGTGTACGAGCCAACCCGGGATGAATCTGAGTCGTGGTGTGGTCGGGATAAGTCTAAGTGGCTCTCTTTTGTTTAAAATGAACACCATTTTAAGTACATACGGAAAAACGACCAAACGGATTCGGTTTCAATTGAAACTTTAGGAGAACGATCCATGGGTCATACGTGACGTGTACGAATCAACCCCTCCACAATCGGAGACGCGGTGTGGCCGACACCACTCAAAGTGTCGGTCTTTTGTTTCAAAAAGACATCATTTTAAGTGAAAATCATCAAGTGACATACGAAAAACTGACCAAAGGCATTCGGACTGTGTAGATACTTTAGCACAAGGATCCATGGGTCGTATGTGACGTGTATGAGTCAATCCCGCCTCAATCCGAGGAGCGGTGTGGCCGACACCGTTCTAACTGTGTATCTTTTGTTTAAAATGGACATGATTATAAGTGAAAAGAACAACTGGCATACGCAAAACCAACCAAACGCATTCCGAATCTATTGACAATTTATCACAACGATCCATCAGTCATATGTGACATGTACGAGCCCACTCGGGCTCAATCCGAGTCGCGGTGTGGCCGGGATCAGTCTAAGTGGCTCTCTTTTGATTAAAATGGGCATCATTTTAAGTACATACTGAAAACCGACCAAACACATTCGGTTTCCGTTGAAACATTAGGAGAACAATCCATGGGTCATATGTGAGGTGTACGAATCATCCCCGCCTCAATCCAAGGCGCGGTGTGGCCAACACCACTCTAACTGTGTCTGTTTTGTTTAAAATGGGTAGGATTATAAGTGAAAAGAACTGGCATACGAAAAACTGACCAAACGCATTCGGTTTCCATTGAAACTTTAGGAGAACAATCCATGGGTCATATGTGACGTGTACCAATCAACCCCGCCTCAATCCGAGGCGCGGTGTGGTCGGAACAACTCAAAATGTATGTCTTTTGTTTCAAAAGGACATCATTTTAAGTGAAAAACATCAACTGGCATAAGGAAAACCAGCCAAACGCATTCGGATTGTGTTGATACTTTAAGACAACGCTCCATGGGTCATTTGAGACGTGTACGAGTCAACCCCGCCTCAATCCGAGGTCGTCCGCTATGAATTTGACCGTTTGACGCCCGTTTTGGCCGTTTATGACACCAGAACTGCGTTGTCGGTCACCGCGCGCACACGGCACGTCCGATTGACGTTCCGTCTGCTCGAACACTTCATAAATCACTCACCCGTATTTGTTGTCTGATTTCAGGCCATTCTGAAATCGTTTGGCCCGTTTGGACCCCCCTCACGCGCGTTTACGAAGCGCGCGAATCACTTAAAACACGAATATTGAGCCGTACCGCGCAAACAGCACGTCTGATAGACGTGACGTATGCGCGTACACGTCACGAATAATAATTAGAATGTTGCACGGTGGTTTCATCTCAATCCGGAGATGCAGTGTGGCCGACACCACTCAAAGTGTCCGTCTTTTGTTTCAAAAGGACGTCATTTTAAGTGAAAAGCATCAACTGGCATATGGAAAACCGACCAAACGCATTCCGAATCTGTTGATAATTTATCCCAACAATCCATGGGTCATATGTGACGTGTACGAGCCAACCCGTGATGAATCCGTGTCGCGGTGTGGCCGGGATAAGTCTAAGTGGCTCTCTTTTGTTTAAAATGAACACCATTTTAAGTACATCCGGAAAAACAACCAAACGGATTCGGTTTCCGTTGAAACTTTAGGAGAACGATCCATGGGTCATATGTGATGTGTACGAATCAACCCCGCCACAATCGGAGACGCGGTGTGGCCGACACCACTCAAAGTGTCAGTCTTTTGTTTCAAAAAGACGTCATTTTAAGTGAAAATCATCAAGTGACATACGAAAAACCGACCAAAGGCATTCGGACTGTGTAGATACTTTAGCATAAGGATCCATGGGTCATATGTGACGTCTACGAGTCAATCCCGCCTCTATCCGAGGAGCGGTGTGGCCGACACCGTTCTAACTGTGTATCTTTTGTTTAAAATGGACATGATTATAAGTGAAAAGAACAACTGGCATACGCAAAACCGACCAAACGCATTCCGAATCTATTGATAATTTATCACAACGATCAATCAGTCATATGTGACATGTACGAGCCCACTCGGGCTCAATCCGAGTCGCGGTGTGGCCGAGATCAGTCTAAGTTGCTCTCTTTTGATTAAAATGGACATCATTTTAAGTACATACGGAAAACCGACCAAACGCATTCAGTTTCCATTGAAACTTTAGGAGAACGATACATGGGTCATATTTGAGGTGTACTAATCATCCCCGCCTCAATCCGAGGCGCGGTGTGGCCAACACCGCTCTAACTGTGTCTGTTTTGTTTAAAATGGGTAGGATTATAGGTGAAAAGAACTGGCATACGCAAAACCGAACAAACGCATTCGGTTTCCATTGAAACTTTAGGAGAACGATCCATGGGTCATATATGACGTGTACCAATCAACCCCGCCTCAATCCGAGGCGCGGTGTGGTCGGAACAACTCAAACTGTATGTCTTTTGTTTCAAAAGGAAATCATTTTTAGTGAAAAACATCAACTGGCATACGGAAAACCGGCCAAACGCATTCGGATTGTGTTGATACTTTAAGACAACGATCCATGGGTCATTTGAGACGTGTACGAGTCAACCCCGCCTCAATCCGAGGTCGTCCGCTATGAATTTGATCGTTTGACGCCCGTTTTGGCCGTTTGTGACACCAGAACTGCGTTGTTGGTCACCGCGCGCACACGGCACGTCCGATTAACGTGTCGTCTTCTCGACCATTTCATAAATCACTCACCCGTATTTGTCGTCTGATTTCAGGCCATTCTGAAATCGTTCGGCCCGTTTGGACCCCCCTCAAGCGCGTTTACGAAGCGCGCACATCACTTAAAACACGAATATTGAGCCGTACCGCGCAAACCGTACGTCCGATTGACGTGCCGTATGCGCGTACACATCACGAATATTAATTAGAATGTTTCACGGTGGTTTCATCTCAATACGGAGATGCGGTGTGGCCGGCACCACTCAAAGTGTCCGTCTTTTGTTTCAAAAGGATGTCATTTTAAGTGAAAAGCATCAACTGACATACGGAAAACCGACCAAACGCATTCCGAATCTGTTGATAATTTATCCCAACAATCCATGGGTCATATGTGACGTGTAAGAGCCAACCTGGGATGAATCCGAGTCGCGGTGTGGCCGGGATAAGTCTATGTGGCTCTCTTTTGTTTAAAATGAACACCATTTTATGTACATACGGAAAAATGACCAAACGGATTCGGTTTCCATTGAAACATTAGTAGAACGATCCATGGGTCATATGTGACGTGTACGAATCAACCCCGCCACAATCGGAGACGCGGTGTGGCCGACACCACTCAAAGTGTCGGTCTTTTGTTTCAAAAAGACGTCATTTTAAGTGAAAATCATCAAGTGACATACGAAAAACCGACCAAAGGCATTCGGACTGTGTCGACACTTTAGCACAAGGATCCATGGGTCGTATGTGACGTGTACGAGTCAATCTCGCCTCAATCCGAGGAGCGGTGTGGCCGACACCGTTCTAACTGTGTATCTTTTGTTTAAAATGGACAGGATTATAAGTGAAAAGAACAACTGGCATACGCAAAACCGACCAAACAGATTCCGAATCTTTTGATAATTTATCACAACGATCCATCAGTCATATGTGACATGTACGAGGCCACTCGGGCTCAATCCGAGTCGCGGTGTGGCCGGGATCAGTCTAAGTGGCTCTCTTTTGATTAAAATGGACATCATTTTAAGTACATATGGAAAACCGACCAAACGCATTCGGTTTCCGTTGAAACTTTAGGAGAACGATCCATGGGTCATATGTGAGGTGTACGAATCATCCCCGCCTCAATCCGAGGCGCGGTGTGGCCAACACCTCTCTAACTGTGTCTGTTTTGTTTAAAATGGGTAGGATTATAAGTGAAAAGAACTAGCATACGCAAAACCGACCAAACGCATTCGGTTTCCATTGAAACTTTAGGAGAACGATCCATGGGTCATATGTGACGTGTACCAATCATCCCCGCCTCAATCCGAGGCGCGGTGCGGTCGGAACAACTCAAAGTGTATGTCTTTTGTTTCAAAAGGACATCATTTTAAGTGAAAAACATCAACTGGCATACGGAAAACCAGCCAAACGCATTCGGATTGTGTTGATACTTTAAGAAAACGATTCATGGGTCATTTGAGACGTGTACGAGTCAACCCCACCTCAATCCGAGGTCGTCCGCTATGAATTTGACCGTTTGATGCCCGTTTTGGCCGTTTATGACACCAGAACTGCGTTGTCGGTCACCGCGCGCACACGGCACGTCCGATTGATGTGCCGTCTGCTCGACCACTTCATAAATCACTCACCCGTATGTTTCGTCTGATTTCAGGATATTCTGAAATCGTTCGGCCCGTTTGGACCCCCTCACGCGCGTTTACGAAGCGCGCGCATCACTTAAAACATGAATATTGAGCCGTACCGCGCAAACCACATGTCCGATTGATGTGCCGTCTGCGCGTAAACATCACGAATAATAATTAGAATGTTTCCCGGTGGTTTCTGGTCAATCCGAGGTCGGCCTCTATGAATTTGACCGTTGGACGCCCGTTTTGGCCGTTTATGACACCAGAACTGCGTTGTCGGTCACCGCATGCACACGGCACGTCCGATTGACGTGTCGTCTACTCGAACACTTCAGAAATCACTGTCCCATATTTTTCGTCTGATTTCAGGCCATTCCGACTACGTTCGGCCCGTTTGGACCCCCCTCACGCGCGTTTACGAAGAGCGCACATCACTTAAAACACGAATATTAAGCCGTACCGCGCAAACCGCACGTCCGATTGACGTGCCGTCTACGCGTACACATCACGAATAATAATTAGAATGTTTCTCGGTGTTTTCAGCTCAATCCGAGGTCGTCCGCTATGAATTTGACCGTTGGACACCCGTTTTGGCCGTTTATGACACCAGAACTGCGTTGTCGGTCACCGCGGGCACACGACACGTCCGATTGACGTGTCGTCTGCTCAACCATTTCAGAAATCACTCACCTGTATTTTTCATCTGATTTCATGTCATTCCGACTTCGTTCGTCCCGTTTGGACCCACCTCACGCGCGTTTATGAAGCGCACGCATCACTTAAAACACGAATATTGAGCAGTACCGCTCAAACCGCACGTCCGATTGACGTGACATATGCGCGTACACGTCACGAATAATAATTAGAATGTTGCACGGTGGTTTCATCTCAATCCGGAGACGCGGTGTGGCCGGCACCACTCAAAGTGTCCGTCTTTTGTTTCAAAAGGACGTCATTTTAAGTGAAAAGCATCAACTGGCATACGGAAAACCGACCAAACGCATTCCGAATCTGTTGATAATTTATCCCAACACTCCATGGGTCATATGTGACATGTACGAGCCAACCCGAGATGAATCCGAGTCACGGTGTGGCCGGGATAAGTCTAAGTGGCTCTCTTTTGTTTAAAATGAACACCATTTTATGTTCATACGGAAAAATGACCAAACGGATTCGGTTTCCGTTGAAACTTTAGGAGAACGATCCATGGGTCATATGTGACGCGTACGAATCAACCCCGCCACAATCAGAGATGCGGTGTGGCCGACACCACTCAAAGTGTCGGTCTTTTGTTTCAAAAAGACGTCATTTTAAGTGAAAATCATCAAGTGACATACGAAAAACCGACCAAAAGTATTCGGACAATGTCGATACTTTAGCACAAGGATCCATGGATCGTATGTGACATGTATGAGTCAATCCCGCCTCAATCCGAGGAGCGGTGTGGCCGACACCGTTCTAACTTTGTATCTTTTGTTTAAAATGGACATGATTATAAGTGAAAAGAACAACTGGCATACGCAAAACCAACCAAACGCATTCCGAATCTGTTGATAATTTATCACAACGATCCATCAGTCATATGTAACATGTACGAGCCCACTCGGGCTCAATCCGAGTCGCGGCGTGGCCGGGATCAGTCTAAGTGGCTCTCTTTTGATTAAAATGGACATCATTTTAAGTACATACGGAAAATCGACCAAACGCATTCGGTTTCCGTTGAAACTTTAGGAGAACGATCCATGGGTCATATGTGAGGTGTACGAATCATCCCCGCCTCAATCCGAGGTGCGGTGTGGCCAACACCGCACTAACTGTGTCTGTTTTGTATAAAATGGGTAGGATTATAAGTGAAAAGAACTGGCATATGCAAAACCAACCAAACGCATTCGGTTTCCATTGATACTTTAGGAGAACGATCCATGGGTCATATGTGACGTGTACCAATCATCCATGCCTCAATCGGATTCCACATATAATTGTCATCTAAATTTTAAATTGAATTATATATGAATTATGTATGTTTATGAATTGTAATTTAATTATGGATGTGTATAGTTTCAGGATCCATTATATGTTAAATGTGTATGAATTTGTTCGTAATTGTATATGTATGTTTTATTTTATTACAGGTACAATAGTTGGATCGAAAATGAGGTGAAAATGAGGCCTGATGAGATGAGAGGTGCCTGATGTACAGGGGAGAGGGTCTGTGCAAATTGCAGGCTGCTGCAATTTGCAGCATAGGGTATGCCAACAGTTTTAAACCGTTGGCATGTAATCCTAAATACGTTTTTACCAACGGTTCAGTGAACCGTTGGTAAATATATCTTTTCCCAACGGTTTAGAACCGTTGGGAAAGAGTTCACCCATGGAAAACTATCCCAATGGTTTTGAAGAACCATTGGGATAGTTAAGGTATATTTGGTTTTCCCAACGGTTTGAGAAAAACCGTTGGGAAAAACTATCCCAACGGTTCACCAAACCGTTGGGATAGAAACCGTTGGGAAAGGTTTTCCCCACGACTTGCTTCCCTACGGTTGGGAGAACCGTTGGTATATCATATACCAACGGTTTGAGGGGCTTTCCCAATGGTTGTGAACCGTTGGGAAATAGTGTATTTCCAGTAGTGTATGTTTCTCTTAAATAGAGGATGAATTTTATAAAATCAATAGTTTGTAAATATATAAATAAAGAGTTTTAATGATTATAATGATTAAGGAATAATAAAAAATTGAAATTTAATCACTCAGAGAAAAATAAAAATGTATTTATGTAATGACTCAATGTTTAATCAATGGAAATTCTATTCTTACAATTATGTGTTATAGTATAATCAATTAATATTACATATTGAACACAATAAAAATCATTAAAATAATGAACCAGTAAAATAAAAAGCATCTCCACAAGTTATGGAACATATACTAATGAAATAGTAACTTGACCTTTGGAATAGTAATGTTACCCTTATGAATAGAAAATCGTCCAATGTAATAGTAACCTCATCAATTAAATCATAAATAAAATTTAACCATCTTATAAGTGAAAATATGGTATAATTATGACATAGTACAAGTAAATAGATATTTCAAAATTATTAACAAGGTGTGGGTATTTTTGTAAGTGATATATATTTAATTACAGTTTTATAAGTAATTTAATAAATTAAATTACAATTTATTTTCATAAAATATATTTATAAAATTGTATTTTTATTACTGATGATTATATGATTTTTTATGTGACCTTAATTAATTTTAGAATGTGTTAGAAAAGCGATTTTAATTTTAAAATTTTTATTTTTCGAGTAAACAATGATTTTAATTAAAAATTAAATTTCCCATATTTTGAATATTATTTTCCTCAAATTGACTTCATTTTTGAATTGTATACATCTATATATGGTTGGGATGAGCATTTGGTATTTTTTTTGAAATACATGAATTTTTTGTGGATAGTAAAATACAGTAATTTGTTGTATATATACATTATATTAAAAATACACTATTTATTGAGTCATGGATAATGTAAGAACCTTGGTTTTGAACTCAAATAAACATATTACTATTATTTTCACAATAATCAAGAGTATTGTTTATGAGAAAAATAATAATATAGTGAATAAAATATGGAGAAATCCCTCCTCTCCCCACTATAAAAACCACCAACACACCCTCTTTTATTCACTCCTATAAAGCCTTGTTCCTTATCCAAGTTCTAATCAAGTACATCTCTAACTACCTCTCTCACGTCCAAAAGCCCCTAGTATCTTCAAAAGGCAAAATCCTCTCCTTTAAATAGGTTATCAAGGAAGATATATTGAAGTGTTAAATTCCTCTGTTCATTGTTTTATTTTCTTTCAAGTTCCTTTATTTTCTTTTTCTTTCCTACCCTCATTTCATCCAAATGTTATGATAAAACCAATAACTTATATTTAATATATTTTTATAATAATGTAATAATTCATCATCATATTTCCTTTCCCCTCCTTTTATTCTAGTAATGAAAACACCATCTGAGATTTGTTAATTTCTCACATTCAAGGACGATGGGTTTTCAATTTCTATTAATCCCTTCAATTCTAGTAATGAAACCATTTTTATGGTTGAAACAAAATTTAATATATATTTTATGTCTAATTAAAGGTTTTAAAATCATTTTTACACATGATATTAAATTAAAAGTAAATATGTGTTTGATGTGATCAAAAACTGCAATTAACCAAAATAATGATCATTAATGTTTTATATAATTATTCATCTTCACATAAAATGACCAAATGGACTTTATAACCATTTAATCTATTATAGGTTAACTAATATCATACATATCTAATTGTTTACAACCATTATCATCTTACATTCTTATCTGCACATGTATATAAGTAAACCAATCATTAAAACAAAGAAACAAACACTACCAAAAAATGAAATTGAATCCCTTAACCCATTAAAAGTCCATGAATGAACTTAATAAGGTTATAATAAATAATTTTAATGTAAAGGAGGTTATTGAAATGTTAATTAATGAACCTAATTTGACTATTCAGTTCATTAAGATCAAGGGAAGAACACCTTCAGACTTAAGGTAAGGGATTCTACCCGAACCTCATTTATTCGTTCGAGCTGCTATATTTTTTTAAACAAATGAAATTATATTTTTATGTAAAAATTTTAAATGTTTTTTATAGGATTAAAAATCATTTATCAATTTCCATTCATCAATATATTTTAGGTATATACATGTTTTTAAGTGGTTCCCTCCTCAATTATTGCTGATAAGAAAACCTGTTTAAGAGAACTTCTTGATTTCTTACCCAATTTCAAGTGCACTATGTAATATATTTTAAGACACCATTATTTTTATAAAAAAAATATTATTATTATTAAAAAAATATTTGATCACTAGGTTTATATAAAATATTATGCCCTTTTCTATTTTAAGTGATCTTTGATATTTTCCTTAAGTTGTACTAAAATGTTTTAATTCAAATGTTTCTTAAATGCTCTTTTTTCTTGTTATCTCTTAAAATTGACATCACCTTTCATTATATGTTCCTATTTTCTACTATTAATGTCCATTTGTGTTTTTATTCCTTTATTACATGGAATATTTTATGATACACCCATTTATTATGCTTTATGACATGAATATGATACCCAACTCTTTCCATAGGTAACCCCTACGTTTTTGTACGATTGATTACGTATAATTATGTATGTGGAAAGAATATTCGTGAACATGTTATGTTTAGTGTACCGAGTTATCTCTCTAATAAATTGGATAAAGGTTAGTCTCTTGAGATTTTATGTGCAATGGTCTGGGCAGTTGGCCTTGACCCGTGCTACCATGTGCAATGATCTTGGTGGTTAACCATGACGTGTGATCCTCTATGTTCTATGAGATTTCACTCATGATAACGTCTTGTTTTTTATGACTTACACATTACTATGATTCCATGTGTATATGAGGCCATGTTTTATATGTTATTATTCAATATGATCCATTCCTTTTTGTATCATTATGTCATGACTTCTAACCTATGGGCTAAATCTTTATTCTTATGTTTATTCACTTACTATGATTTTTAGCTCATCCATTTGTTCATGTTATCCCCATATTATCCTATGAGAATTTAAGAGAACAATTGATTTTAGGGTATCTTAATGGATACTAAATAATTAAATGTTATATTTAGCTCCATGTTTTCAGTTTTATGTACCTAGTCTTCCAAGAGACTAGACGTCACGATACTTGGCTTGTAATATAATAATTTATTATGCTTAAAATCATGTAATGATATGTGTAAAAGGAAAGGGTCTTCATAGTATGTATTATAAGATAGTCTAGTTATTTTTGGATATTAAGAGTATATCACTTTAGTAAAAACCATAAGTATGAGACCAATTATAAGAAAACATCCCAAAATTTTGGTAAGTATAGAGTAAGTGGTTTATCAAGAAAATACATCCCTGTATGGATACAAACAAATGGATTTGGCTATGGCACAAATTTATCTTGGGATAAAACCCCAAAACACCACTTTGAGATAGATATATATGGGAACTAGTGCATGACAACAGGGCTTGTTGTACTCCTGGTTTGACACTCTCAAGTGATATGATTTTGTCAATTCATAAGCTTTGTAAGAACCATTATCAAGGGAATAAAAAAAAGATCCCAGAAGAATATAAGTTATGAAATAGATCAAGGATAACCTATATTTAAATCTAGGGAATCACAAGATAGGATATAATTATCTTTTATAGTTTTATCCTTTTATAATCAAAGTTTCCTTTTGTCTTTTTAGCTAAGTATTAAAGACCACTAATTGTAAGTTCTTTTTCTATGGTAATGGTGGAAAATAGAAGAACACATGAAACCAATCAATTTGATAGGGAATGTGAATATTTACCTAATGAAATTCTTGATATGGTGGGAACAGGTGCTCAAAACATTATGATAGTACTTGTTTAGCTGGCTCATGTTATGAATAATAACTAGAATAATGTGGAACGAACTCCTTCTCTATGGAATGAAAAAGTTTCTGTTGAATCCTTTATGAGAAAAAGGTCTCTTATGTTTAATGTATCTTATGATCCCCTATTTATATAAAAGTGGATTAAATCCATTGAAAAGATATTATATATCCTCTAATTCTTAGAAGAATATAATTTTGTTCTGGTGGTCTATCATTTTGATGTGGAAGCTGATCAATTGTGGATATTTATTAAGAATACAATGTTCGAAGAGGAAATTGATTCCATGGATTGACATGAATTCAACAAAATATTTTTCAATAAATATTATCCCCAAACCCTTTATCTCAATATAGAAGAAGAATTACTTGAACATAAGATAAAGGATGATGGGTCCATCAATACGTATGAAGAAAACACCACAAGGCTTGCCAGATACGCCTATGATACTGTCCTGAACACCGAAATCATGATGGTTCGCTTCTGTTACAGTCTGAATCCATTTCTACAAAATGTTTGGTTGATTTGAAACATCAATAATTTTGAGGAGATTTTTCACTGGGCCATCAAGGTTGAAATGGAGATTAGAGACTCCCAATAGTCTCATGGGCCTAATGAAAAAAAAAGTTTAAAATGGATTCTAGTATGGGTGGTTTTGAAAATAAATCCCATGATGAAAAGAAGATCGAACATCCCATATGTCAAAATTGCAGGAAAAAGCATATTGGGAACTATCTAAAGGGAACCATAAACGTTTTCAAATTTTAAAATATGGGATATATAGAAAAGAACTAATGAATGGATATAAACAATTCCCCTAATGTAGAATAAAAAAGGAAGGTTATGATCAACGAATAGCCTATATTTTAGTCTTAAAAATATAAGGGGCATGAGAATTATGTGAAAAAATTCCCTAAGATAAGGGTTGTCATAGAAAATCATGAAAAACCACCAAGGAAACAATGAATGGATTATGCTATCGCTACTGCTGAGGTGGAGCCAGAAAATGATGTGGTGACTGGTACGCTAGTTATTCATTCAAGAATATCAAACATACTTTATGATTCTAGCTCTACACATTCTTTCAAATCTTTCATGTTTTTTGGAACTATTCAAACACCACCTCAATATTTGGAGGTTAAGTTATCTATGAGAATAGAAAAATATGAAATTACTATATCCAAAGTTTATAACTCCTGACTAGTTAACATTTTTGGACTGGGCCTCTGAGAAAATGTAGTGAAACTTCCTTTAGTGGAATTCAATGTTATCTTGGGAATTGATTGGCTATCTTTATAAAAATTCAAAATCAACTGTCAGAAAGAGAGATCACTCTACACATCCTGAAGCATCCTAAAATTATTTATAAGTGTAAGGAGGAAGATTAATCTCCTTTAGAATCATTGCCTCATGTGTGGATATTACTACCTTATGAGAAATCATATCTAGCTCAAACAATTGAGACAAAGGAGATAATAATTCCCGAAGATTTTCCCATCATGAGGTATTACACTAATGTATTCCCTAAATAATTGTTTGGTCTTCCTCCTGATTGATAGGTCATGTTCTTAGTTGTACTTATTCCCGGATATTTTCTTATATCAAAGACACCATATAGGATGGCCACAATAGAGCTAGAAGAGTGGAATAAGTAGTTACAAGAGAATATAGGGAAGGGTTGTATATGCCTAAGTGATTTACCATGTGGGACACAAATCTTATTTGTTAAAATAAAGGATGGATCAATAAAAATTTCTTTGATTATCATGATCCCAATAAAATCAAGACAAAGAATAAGTATCTCCTACCTCAGATAGATTAATTTTTTGATTTGCTACGTGGGGGTGATTCTTTCTCTAAGGTTGACCTTTTGTTTGGATATTACCAATTAAAGGTGATTAAGGAAGATATTCCCCTAAATTCCTTTAGAACGAGGTATGGACATTAAGAGATCATAGTGATACCCTGCAAACTCACTGAAGCTCTAGAAATATTCAGGGATTTAATTAATTGAGTTTTTAGATATTACCTTGAAAAAATTGTGCTAGTACTTATCGATGATATTCTGATATACTCCAAGAGAAAAGAGAAAGATAAGGAGAATTTGAATATAGTACTGAAGACTTGGTGAAGGGATAAAATTTATTAAAGGTAAAATAAATGTGAGTTCGAGATAGTGGATGTATCATTATTGGGGAATGTTATCACCAGAAAAGGGATATCTATGGTCCCTTCCAAGATAAAGGCAATTGAAGAGTAACTCAGGTCAATATTTGAAATAGAGATCCATAGAATTCAAGGTATATATGGGTATTATCTATGATTTGTTAATAACTTCCCATGATTGCCAAACCTAATGAACAAGCTGATACGGAAGGGGGTGAAGTTTTTCTGGACTCAAGAATGCGGGGAATGATTTAAGGATCTCAAAAAGAGTATTATCACTAATGTATTACTCACACTCCAAACCAGTGGTGAACTATTTGTGGTGTATAGTGATTCATAAAATATTGAATTAGGATGAAATTTGATACAATGATAATGTGATTTCCTATGCCTCAGGGCTGATGAAAATCTATGTGCAAAACTATCCAATGCATGATCTAGAGTTTGCAGTTGTGATCTTTGTGTTGAAAATATAGTGGCATTATCTCTATATGGAGAAGTGTGAGATATATAATGATCACCAGAGTCTCAAATATATATTTACATAGAATGAGATTAATATGTTCCAGTGAAGAGAGTTAGTTTTCTTCAAGGATTATGACTTAACAATCCACTACCATCCTGATAAGGAAAATAAGGTGGAGAATGATCTATGTAAAAAGGCTCTTGCATATTTATATATGATGGGAGTTTAGAGTGATACAATCATCTTAGATTTATAGAGTATGAACATGGTAATCAATATGGTATGAAAATAATCAATCTTTCCTCAAATATTATCTCGACCATCCCTCATGGAGAAACTAATAGATGCTCAGAGAAAAAATGTGGAAATTCTGAAAAGGGTGGAATCTATTAGAATTGATAAATCCACTAAGTTCAAAATTGATGAGGACTGAGTTATAAGATTTTGGTCATTTCTATGTGTGCCATATGATCTAGAGATAAATAATTATCTTTTGAATGACACACATTTCTCAACCTTCTCTATTAAACAACAAAGCACAAAGATGTATCGAGATCTCTAAGATATCTTTTTGTGGAACAATATGAAGAAGGATATTATAGAATATAAATAAAAGTGCCAAGTATGTAAACAAGTGAAGGATGAGGGAAATAAGTATAAGGGGATGATGCAACCACTACCAATACCAACATGGATGTGTGAGAACATCACTATAGAATATGTCTCTGGACTTCCAAGGACATCTAAAGGAAACAATGTTATATGGGTCATTGTGGATCATCATACAAAGATAGCTCACTTTAACACAATTTGAGAGAAATTATCCTTAGATCAACTTTCATGGATATATATCAAAGAGGTGGTGGGGGTTCATGGAGTACAACTATCTATTTTATCTAATAGAGATCCAAGATTCACCTTGATGTTCTGGAAAAGTATCCAACATACTCTAAGCATTGAACTGAACATTAGTGCAACCTCTCATCCTCAAAATGATAGTCAATCTTAGCACATTTTTTAGAAATTGGATGATATGTTGAGAAAATGTTTTATGGAATTCAAAGGAGGGTGTGACCAACATCTTCCACTGGTTGAATTCTATTACATCAATGGTTCCCACTCTAGCATCCAAATGGCATCATATGAAGCCCTTTGAAGGAAAAGGTGTAGAATACCAGTGTGTTGGGATGAAGTCGATAAGTATAAGCTTTTAGGACCTGAAATGGTCAATGAAATTGTGGAGAAGGTGAAAACCATTCAATAGAACATCAAGACAGCCCAAATTCTAAAGTAGAGTTTTTAAGACAATCGTTGACAAGACCATGAGTTCAAAGATAGAGACATGGTATTCCTCTATATATCTCCAGGGAAGAATTTATTGAGGTTTGGAAAAAAAATAAATTTCATATACCCGGAACGTAAGCCCATTCAAGATCCTAGATCATGTTAGAGTTGTGGCCTATCGACTAACACTCCCACATACCTTGTCTAAAGTACATGATGTATTCTACATATCCTTCTTAAGTAATTAAACACCACATCCTTCACATTTACTCTCATTAGTGGTGGTACAATTAGAGAACGATCTTTCTTATTAAGAGTATCTAATGAATATCTTGGACCATAGATATAATGTTCTACAAGACAAGACTACTCACATGATCAAAGTTCTATGGAAGAACCTTAAGTATGAAAATGAAACACGGAAGCTGGAGGAGGTAATGAAGGAAAATTACCCCCACCTATTTATAGCTTAAAATGTAAAATGAAATTTTAAGGGAGAAGTTTCATAAGGGGGGAAGAATGTATTGACCCAAAGTTTAATCAATGGAAATTTCCTTCTTACAAATATTTCTTATATTATAATAACATATGTTTCCATATAGAACACAATAAAAAACTAATAAATAAATAATGAGTAAAATAAAAGGTAGAAGATAATTAATGTATACCGATGAAATTGTAATATGACCTTTGGAATAGTAATGTGACACTTATGAATAGTAAACCAGCCAATATAATAATTACCTCACCAATTAAAACATAGATTAAATTTATCCATATTATAAGTGACAATTTGGAATAATAATATCATATTATATGTAAATAGATATTTAAAAAAATAACAAAGTGTTGGTATTTTTGGAAGTCATGTATATTTAATTAATTTTTTTGAATAATTTAATAAAATAAAAGAAAATTTATTTTCATAAAATGTTTTCATAAATAATTATTTTCATCACTTATGATTATATGATAATTCTAATTGAACATAATTAATGTCTAAATGTGTTAGAATAAGCAGTTTTAATTTTAAAATTTGTATTTTTTCATATAAATTATTATTTTAATTAAAAATTAAATTTCTCATATTTACAAAATTATTTTCCTAAAATGGTCTTCATTTTTAAATTCTACATGTTTAAAAATGGTTGGGGTGAATTTTTAGGATTTTTCTAAAATACTTGAATATATGGTGAATAGTAAAATATGTTAATTTGTTGTATATATATATTATAAATTAAATTCACTATTTGTTGAGTCATGGATGATGAAAGCACCTTGGGTTCTAAATCACATTAAAATATTACTATTTATTGTGACAATAATCAATACTATTTCTTATCTAGAGAAAAATAATTCAAAAATGAATCAAATATTGAGAAAACCTTTTTATCCACTGCTATAAAAACCACCATCATCCCCATCTTCACTTCACTCCTCTTAAGCCTTTTTCATAGTCCAAATTTTACTCAATTACATCCCTAATATATTCTCCCACTTCTATAAGCCCTTCAGCTCAAAAAAATGACCAAATCCCCTCCCTTAAATAGGTTCTCAAGGAAGATATTTTCATGATGTAAATTCCACATTTAATTCTTTTATTTTCATTCAAGATCCATTTTTTCATATTCTTTCCTTACCTCATTTCAAAAAAATTGTATGATATCTCCAATAAATTAAATCTAATAGAATAGTTTTTATGATAATGGAATATTTTTTCATCATATCTCCTTTCCCCTTCCTTTACACTTGAGATGAAAACACAACCTGAGATGTGTTAATTTCTCACATTCAAGGACGACAGGATTTCAATTTCTATTGTCATCTTAAATTATGGTCATGAAACCATTTTAATGGATGAAACAAAATAAAATATATGTATTATTTCTAATTTAAGGTTCTGTAATCCTTTGAACACATGATATTAATTTATAAAGAAAAATGTGTTTAATGGGATCAAAAAATCGTAATTCACCAAAAAGTTATCAATTACGTTTTATATAATTATTCATCTTCACTTAAACTAACCAAATTAATTTTTTGACCATTTAATATAATTTATTTTCTAAAATTAAATGTGGCTCCAATTCAAGAAAACCACTCTCATCATTCATGTTTATCAACACATTTATATAAGTAAACCAATCATGAAAACCAAGAAATCCAAATTCCCAAACAATGAAATTGAACCTATTTACCCATCAAAAGGCCATGAATGATCTTAATGTGGATATACCAAATAAATTTAATATAATGGAGGTTCTATAAATATTAATTAATCAACTGAATTTTATTATTCAGGTCATTTGTTCAAGGGAATAACACCTGCAGACTTATGGTCTGGGATTCTACCCATACCCCAAATATTCCTTCCAGTTACTCTATTGTTTTTACCCAAATGAAGTTTTCTATTTATTTTATGTAAAAATTATAAAATTCAAATTAAATTTTCCAAAATCATGTATCAATGTCTATTCATCACTCTCTTTCGGGTATATACATGTTTTTAGGTGGTTCCCTCCTTAATACTTCAAGATAAGAAAACCCATTTAAGGGAACTGCCCAATTTCTTTCCTAATTTCAAGTGCACAATGTAATATATTTTAATCAACAATTTTTTTATAAAATAAATATTTTTATTTTGAAACCCCTATTGGTTCAATTTTGGGTTTTAGATAAAATATTATTCCCTTTTCAATTTTGAGGGATATTTGATATTTTCCTTAAACCGCACTAAAATATTTTAATTCTAATGTTTCATAAATGCTCTTTTTTCATGTTATAAATTTAAATTGACATAACATATCTTCATATATGAATATTTTTCTCTATTAATTACCATGTATGTTTTTATTCTTTCCTATAATGGAAACTTTTATGATATTCCCATTTTTTATTTTTATGTCATGAATATGATAACCAATTCTTTCCACAAGTAACCCTTATATTTATGTATGATTGATTATGTATGATTATTTATGTGTAATTAATATTAATGAACATTTTATGATGGGTGTGCCCAAATATTGCTCCAATACATTGTGTAATTTTAGTGTCCTGAATGTGAAATGGTCTTGGTGGTCAACCTTGACTCGTGCTACCATGTGCAACGGCCATGGTTGTCAACCTTAACATGTGACCCTCTATGCGAAATGAGAATTTGAATTATTCTAAACTCATTTTTTTTGTTACTACCACATTACTATGATTCTATATTTATTTGATCCCATGTTTTATATGTTATGATTTTATATGTTACATTCCATTTTATATCATTATGGAATGCCTTCTAGCCCATGTGCAAAAATTTTATTCATTTGTTTATTCCCATAATAGGATTTTTAGCACATACCACAGTTCATCTTATCCCTAGGTTATCCTCTATATATGTAAGTGAAAAATAGAATTTACGGGATCATTATGAGGACTAAATAAGGAAATGTTATATTTAGTTCCATGTGTACAGTTTTATGTACCTTATCTTCCAAGAAACCAGACTTTACAATCCTTGGATTGTTATATGATGTTTTGTTATGATTAAAATCTTGTAATTATATGTGTTAATGTCTAGGGTTAGTATAATTTATTGGAGAAAGAGAGTTAATTTTCTAGGTATTATATGATATTATTTAAAAATCAAAATTTAAATATTTAGAATTTTAATTTTATAAAAAGGAATACATTTTGTAGATTCATACTTTAAAAATTATATTTGGATAAATTATATACATTTTAATGGAAAATTTATTTTTCTGTGAATAGTAATTAATATAGTTTGCATATATAATTTATGTTTTTTTTAAATCATTACAAAATAAATATGACTAAAAAATTATAAAATATTATTCAAAAATTATAATTTATTTAATGTGTAAAATAATTAATTTAAAATTTTAATAATTCATTTATAGACCTGTAAATTAGTTTTCCAATACTAAGTTATATTTTAGTAGATTAAAAAACTATATTTGATTCATTTCACTGTATAAAATATTTCTAGGGTTTATTTCTATTTTGGGTTTGTTAAAATATCAATGAATCGATTTTTTTTGTTAATACACTGATATAATTACTATGAATCGACACTGTCGATTGCATTGGTGTTAAATAATTGAATAATTGATATTATATTAAAATATACCACTCCCCTTGGGCTATTGAGACACCCCTCCTCCATCACATTCTCTTCTTTTCCAAAACTCTTTACATTAAAAAAATATGTTCTCAAATACCACTCTAAAATCTCTTATAAACATTACTAAAGTTTTTTATCCAAAATCGCCACCTTTAAAGGCATTGGATACACTCTGGAGAGATGGTTCAAAATGAAAAGGGTTTCCATATCCCTCATCCCTTTCTTATTTGAGATGATTTTGTTATAAAAATATTTTAATACTACTATTATATTTACTAAATTATTGTATTTTCATGACATTAACATCCATTTTATCCATTATCCATGAGATATTCCTTATAATTAAACCCTTTTACAAAATATTGTACTACGTTAAAATTGGAGTTTCAAAATCCTTGTCTTTTAATTCTATTTATCATGTTTCCACATTCATTAACATAAGGAATATTAAAAATTGAATTAAAAATATTATTTTAATTTTATTATAAAAGTTTATAAATTTAAAATATTTTTTTTAGTATTTACCTTTTTTTGAACTGTTTTATGAAAAAAATTCTTCCAACACTGTCAAGATAGGGAAGTTGAATAAAATTAAAATAAGATCATTTGAGGTAGTAAGAAGTTCCTGTAGTCTACTTCTTTGTTTTAGTCCATCTCTAAGAAGATAGAATTGGGGACATATACTTTTATAATATATAAATACCCTTGTTAAATTCAATAAAGGAGTATCATAACTAGAATTGAATTGGAGTCTAAGAAGATAGTGTATGAGTTTCCAAAGGTTAAAGACTTTATTACTATTATAATAGGGTCTATGTTTGAAATAGGTTATGAACAAACTGCTAATATGATTCATTCAACTATTCCTACTCAAATAGTTTATGAATATTATAATCTAAATAAATCTACCTTTGTTGATGGGGGATTCATGTATTCTAATGAGATTAAATATTAACCTCAATGGTACTATTCAAACATTCCTAGGACTGATTCTATGATTACATAAAGTAATTATAAATATTTGGATGTAGTATCCCAAGATAATAAATAAATTCAGATCCCCCATTATTTATTTTTAGGTAACTATGAATCATATAAAACGTAGGAAATATCTTCTCAAATTTTGAGAGAGAGCCTCAAAGAAAATATTAATTAAATTATCTCAAAGGGAAGAGGTGATGGGGTTTCTCGAATAATAATAGTTATGGTGGGGTGTAATAAATCCCTACTGATATTTATATATTTTTTAATCTTTTGAAAATTTTATTCAGTTAATGGAATTGGTTTTTTAGTTGTTTTTATAGTGTTTTATTATGTTGCGAAATCCATAAAATTCCTTTGTATAGGATCCCACTCACCCGATTAATTTGTATTTTATTCTAAAAACATATAAAAAATTTTCGAGGAAAATGGAAATTTCATGAGTAATATAGAAGTCTCTAGGGTGAAAGGACATCGTTATAATCTATTATGTATAGAAATATTATATAAAATTGGACACAGAATATCCTTTATTAATAATACATGTTCCATTAAATGAAATGATGGTGAAATTATTATGAAAGTATATACGATGATTGAGAATATCTACCTTATAAGTGGAAAATAAGATATGTAATGATTTACAAAGGAAGATGTTAAATGATTGTAGTAGAAATATCTAATCGATCAATATTAACTATCCTTGGAAGTCATGATGAATCATAGTTTTTCACATGATGTTTATAGGATTACAAATAACTAAATTATTATGAGATATTATTTATAAAAAGGAAAAATTATTCAAAAGATATAAAACCCCATGAAAAATAAGGTATGTAGGTTAATTGAACTAGTTCATGTGGATCTTTGTGGGTTAATCACTCCACGTGTTATTTATCGAATAAGGTACTTTTAAATCATCATTAATGTTGAAAATATAATGGAATTTATTTAGTTGGTTACTAAAAAAACTATCTTGTTCAATTTCATGACATGATATTATTGGTTCATCTAGAATATTATTGGAAAGAAAATTTTGAAATTTTGAATTAATGATGAATTAGGTATTACTAATGTCAAAGTGGAAGATTATCTAGAAAAAAATGATAAGGAATCAAGTTTCAGGGATATGTATTATAAAAAAATAAATTTATGCAGAGGAAAAAAGACGATAAATAACATGGGTTCAAACAATATTTATTAAAAATGACCTATAAAATATTATTGAAAAAAAAGACTGGATAGTAATATGTTTCAAATGTATATCCATTTTATATCTTAGTGATGATAAACATGGTATGAATCCTAAAATTGAATACTTTTGAAACATTATTAGTAAATGTTTCTTCCTAAAAAATAAAAGGGAAGCTATGAGTCTAAATCATAAAATGATAATGGTGTTTTTATTTGATATTTTTTTAAACAGATTGGTGGAAGACCAATTTAATTAAAATAAGAAAATGATTATTTTTATATATAAAGGTAACCCATTACATGGCCCCATAGTCCAAGTGGGAAAATACCCAATATACATGGCTCAAAAGCCTAATGGGTATGAAAGACCAACCCATTACCTAGACCCATACGTAATCGAATCTCTTGTGCAAACCTGCTACCTCGTACACTGCTTGCAATAGCCCTATCATTACTTGTGTGCTACCCCTCCACCCACATCATCATTAACATATTACACCCACTCTCATGTGGTAACCCCCATTTAATGGAACATCAATCCTAGTCACCATCTCTCATCCTTTCCTCCCATCCTATGTTAGTCAGGACCTCTCATAGCATATACAATGTGATGAACACACCAACAATACCTCACCCACACCTGTAGTCAATGCCCCCAACCTCCTTACATTCCAACCATGAATCAATGGTATTACATCATCCTATAGAATATAAAACAACCAAAATATATCCTAAAATCTATGTCAATCAAGAACTTAACCCTAAAATCTTGTAGGATTACGAGGAAAATTTACCACTAAGTTGCGACCCCAACAATACATAGTACCAATTTATGATAATGATACCATTCATGATAAGTGATAAAATTATTATAATTAAAAATATTAAAAATATATTTAAATAATATTTCATATGAATAAATGAAATTATAGAAGTTATAAGAAAACAACTTCTTTTCTTTTAGAGAACATTGAAATAAATAAGTAAAACCTCATTTTCAAAAAAGATCAAAAATAAAATATTGTTATAAATAAAAGATGGTAAAATAATAATTAAAATATATTATATATATAAATTCAACAAAATATAATCTTTATAATAATATTTAAAAAAAATAGGAAAAATATTATTTATAAGAGACTTCGTAACTTTTATTGACTTTTCATAAAGGTGGAAAATGGGTCACATTAAAAAGAGTATTTAAAAACATAATTATAGTGAATAAATATTTTTATAATGTAACCAAGATAATAAATAGATTTAAATTAGAAGAATCTAATAAGAGAATATAAAAAATATTCTATTATAAAATGCATTGGGTTTGACTTAATAAAATAATGAAGTGAACCAAAAATACATGAATATCCATGAAAAATAGAAGAAAAAGGAATCTTAAATAACATAATGGAATAATATTAAAAATATAAAAATGAAATTAATAGAGATAAATGGTGAAATAGAACCTAAAGATAATAATGAAAATGAGACGGAAGGATCCATTATAAAGAACATAAGGAATGAACTATTTTATTTAGAATGTAGGAATGGAGACCTTAAATTCATAATAAATTAATCCAAAATAGTATTTTATATATTAAATATCATTTATTTGATACATAGATGTTTAATTAAGAAAAAATATGAAAATACTTGAAAATAATGGAGATTCAGATATAAATCCTTACCTTGAGAGATGACTTTCTTAGTATGTCCTCTGACTTCTAGGTTCATAAAATTGTATAAATTATTTACTTGATTTTACAAAATTTTATGTTTAGATAACTAATATTATTAATTTTAATTATTTTATTATATTTTATTATTTATTTATTACATTTACCTTTCTTTTATGAGCTATTTTGCTGTTGTCTAATACTTAATTATAAATTTTTTTTATGTTATAGTATTATTCAATTGAGACATTCCAATGGCTTAATAAACTAAAAACGTTTCAAGGTATATTTTTCAAGTAATTCCATAATTATGAGAGTTCAATAGTTCAATATACCTTAAAATGGTCCAAAATGAACAAGTGTTCCTTTATAATCTTATTTTGAATGGTTAAAGTAACTTTGACTGTTTATTTTTAATACCATTACTATCAAGACAATATTATCATTCCAAAATCATAAATTGTTTTATTATTTAATTATTAAGTTATATTAAATCATGAAATAAAATTTTAATAACATCATAAAAATATAATTATTTCATAGTTATGTTATATTTTTTCATTATTGTATTATATCCCAACATCATCATTTACTAAGGTTTTGTAAAAGAACCATGAGTATGCAATATTTTTTGAAAGTGTTTAATGGAATGGAAAACCCAATAATTATAATAGTTTTATAAAAAATTATATTACAATTAAACTAATATTTTATTGTTACATTTAAATATTAATTATGTTATAGAAAAGAGTAATATGCGAATTGAAACAACAAAAAACTATTTTGAGAACCTCTATATCTACAATTATTGGCTTATAAAAAGTGTATCACGCGACTTAACGAGAAATATATCACACAATATTGGTAAAGTATATTGTAATAACATGAAAATAATATCATGGAAAAATATTAATATGTTTTTATATGGATTTTATAGAAAACATAATCTGAAATGGGAAGTGAAGGATAAAATTAAGAAACCATTATTTTGATATAATAGTTGTTTATGAAAAAGATTTTGATTTGAGAGAATAAATTATTACTCATCAATGATGGATAAAAAGGATATTAATACCATCATGATAAAACCATGGAAGCAAAACAATTGGCGGTTTAATTTTTTGTAAGGAAAAATATTCTCTATTAATTAAAGTGAATGAGGCTTGGTAACTTTACTTATCTCTTTGAGATGCCTCATTCAAATTAATCCCAAGTCTTTCAAAGGAGTGGGTTGTGAATACACCCATGGATTTAGAATGTGGGAAGGGGAGTATAGATAGTTATTTGGGTAGAAATTAGAAAATTATTTTTATGTTGTGTAAGAATTAGGGGGTGCAAGTGTGGTGTTTTTATTGCCAAGGGGGAGGGGCATTTTAATCTAAAGTATTGTTTTTTTCATTTAGGAGGAACCCTAAAACAATTATTTATTCTTCTTAATTTTATTTAATAATTATTGAAAAAAGGATATTTCTTTTACATTCAACCCAAACCAAAACTAAATTTATTTTTGGATAAACTTAATTAAAGCTAAATAATCAAAAATAGTTTTCAATAAGAATAAAATTTATATTTGGAATTAAAAATATAAATATAGGTGAATAAATTCAAAATATCATTTTAAATGTATTATTATACTCCTTAAATATATTTTAATTACTTAAAAATATTCTATACATTTTTTATTAATATTTATATCATGTTGATGTTATAAATATTATAGTATTATTTAAAAAATAATTTTTAGTATTTCAAAAACAATATGTCTTCCAAAAAAATATTAAAAAATAAACCTTATATAATATCTAAGTTTTGATTCAAAAAATTAAGTACATTGTATCAAATTAAAATTATAATTTTTATAAATATATCCTTTAATGAAAATCATATAATACATATATAAATAAATTATTTGTAATGAGTGATTAAATTTTTATTTATTACTATTTTATACTTATTATATTATTTATAATTAATTATATATACTATATAAAACATATATTTCATAAAACTAATCTTCTAATTAAGTACACTAAGGATTTTATTACAAAATTTTGAAAAAATTTAGTATTATAATCTATATACATTATTGTTACAATTCTTTTTAAATGACTATTTTACTATTTTTACATCTTCTTTGTAATAATTTAATATAAATTACATGTCTATAAGTCAATATTAATATGATGAATTTCACTTTCAATTAAATGTTGTAAAAACATTGTATTGTTATTTTTAATGTACGACATGTTATTTAAATTTTTTTAAAGAAACAATTAGAGAAAAGAAATATGGATATAGAATATAATAATAATTAAATAAAATTATATATATATCTATTATAAATAAATAATAAAATAGAACATATCTATTTATTTTATAAAATTATCCAAAAAAATGTTTTATGAAATTGAAATTTATTATATAATTTTCAATTTCATACATTAAAATTATATAACTATTGAAACCTGTATAATTCTATGAAAACAATTATTTCAAAATTTCTACCATTCTATTAAAATGAGTATAAGAAAACTAAACCCTTAATAAGGGTAACATAGATATCAAATTCTATTTGATATCTAAAAATAATAATAAATTCATTGTAAGTAATTTTTTAAATCCATTTTAAAAAATAACTAACATTTGTAAAATTATATTACACTAAAATTAATAATTTAAGGAAAAACTTTTAAATGAAATTACTTATGAGATAAATATATAAAAATTCTATTTTTAATATCATTAAATGAAAAATTAAAGATATTAATTTAAAATTTACTTATTAATATAATTGTTAAAATTTATAAAAAAATAATTTTTAATATAGGGTGTTTCATTCTTCATAGTTAATGAAATTGTATCCTTGAATGTTTTTACACAAGAAAACACTCATTAATGTTTCTCCAATTTTCATTACCAAAAAAAATTCCTAAATGACATAATAAACAATAAATATGGTAAGGATACAATCTAAATCAATATAAGTGCATATGAAATGTTATTACTATGTGGTTATAATGGTTAAATGTATCCTAGTGTTCTGTAGCTTGTAGTTATCTATCTAATGATCTACAACTAAATTTTCACAATCCTAATTCTGAAAAATAATGAAACTCTTATATTATACCAACTATGACATCTCATAACCACACTTCACGGTTTGGTGATAACATTCTAATTTTTCATATACTATAGGAATTGAAACTAACACACAATATCCAATGTCCATTGTCCATTGCCTTTGAGAACTAGGTATATATTAAAAATTTAAACTATAAAATTTAATAAATATTTCATCATAGACCCCTTATAATATGATAAAAATAACTTTACCAGCTATTATCACTTCAAAAAATATGGAAGCATAATAAACAAGTGATATCAAACACTCTATGAAGGGAAAACCATAATAACGTAGATATTAAGAAGTTATCAATAGATCATAAAAATGTGAGATATAAAATCATGACACACATTCCACAATTAATGGAATAATATCTTGAAATCAAAATATGTTATCATGAGGAATGTAGATGGATCATAATATAATCCATAATAAAGTATATTTATAATGGTAAATCAGGAATTATAACATATATCATAGTTTATGGATATGAAATCATCTAAACAAATGGTGAATCATGGTTACATAAATTGGAATATGGAATTTTTAACAATAATATAAAATGTAACATATTTGAACTATTCTTTCTAAAAAATCACATATTTGTAGAAGAAGATAACCAAATCATTCCCACATATAATAAATAGAAAAATATAACCATGTCATGTCTATGCATAACATTATGGACAAAGATAACCAAATCTCACAAATGTATAACATCATGTATGAAGTTAATGTATCGTGTTCACACATAACAAAGATATATATTGAGGAACAAATATTATCCAAATTAATTAGAGGAAAAATATAATTCAATTCCCACCTATCACAGAATGATATATATTTATATATATATATCTGTGTGTGTTGAAAATGAATATGAAGAAGATTATATATTAAAGAAAATAATTTCATGATTATCCACTGGAAGAAACAAGAATTTATCCAAATAGTTTAATTATATTGGAAAATAACCCTCAAATAGGGTAATTAAGAATAAATTTTTAACCACATATATATTAAAAGGTAAAAATTTTATTGAAAAATCTCCTTATTTGGTTGATTTTGTTGCTATCTATGTAAAGACCCTTTAATCAAAAGTTGGAAGTATAAATTATTCCAAAAGGAATGTAATTGGAAGAGAGAATATATTTATGAATAGTTAATGATAAACAAAATAATGGTAGTGATGGATCATTTATCTCATAGAGATTTAATTTCAACCACACCACACATACATAGGAACTTGGATAATAAATTAGAGGATTATTTTTAAATAGTTTATATTCATGATAAAAAACCTATTCAAGGAAATAAACACAATAAATGATAATATTTTAGGAATAATGAAATATATTTTCATTTATTAAGAATATTTTCAAGGAATATAATAAATCATAGATGTTATAATAAATCAATTTCTTAGATTTTACGACAAATTTAAATAAATAACGAAAACATAATTTTCAAGGACAGACATAAATATAATATTTGTAAAAGGAAAAAAGATATAAATATTATTAAAATATATGATATAAATAAATTATTTAGAAAATAATCTTGATAGGAATATAGATAAAAATGTAAGATAATTTATGGAATGAGATTTCATTACTTTTTTTCTATATTTTATAAAAACTGAAAATGTGACACATTTAGAAATTATTTTAAAAAAATGATTACATATATTTAAAAGAATAATTTTAATTATAAAATTTCCTTTTAATGAAACCTTTAAAATAAATAATTTTTTTATGAATCTTGGATGGTACGATAAAAAATCGTCCCCAAATAAATTCATCGGGTATAACATAATGAAATAATAGGATGGGAACCATAAAGACATGAATATAAAAAACATTACATACATAAATAATACATAATTTTATATGAAATTAAAAACATCACATAATTATATATACCCGAAAAACATTGAGGTTTATTATATTTGAAGTCTACATACATAATCATCATATTTTTTTAATTATCTTTAACATGTCCCACAAAGTATTCTCATATAGTACAATTTTTACCAATTCCCTATAATAAAAATTTCTTTATAATATGGTGAATGGAAACATAATATAGAATGAGATCAAATGCACAGTAAGGGTATTAATGATATATATCAATCAATGAACACATGTAAGCGTAACATGCGTATAATGGTATGAGAATATGAGCTTAAAATATGAAAATAATATTAAATAAATCATAGATCATAATCATGGTATAAGGAATTTATAGTTCATAAAAAATGATTCATAAAATAATTAATGATCACGATCTATGATAACATAACATTGGAAAATAACAAGTCATAAGAGAGTTTAGAAAAGAGTCTCATAATAATGATTACTGAAATCATTTGCCACGGCTATCTACAAATACATTCCGAACATGTTGGGCTTGTGATAACCACCCATGTACCCTCGTTGGTACAGAGATAACCGCTCAAGTTACCTTCTTTGGGCATCTTATAACCTCCCATTCCCTCAATTTTGGGCTTGGTATGAACACTCATTTTCCTTTTGATATTAAAAACATTAAATTTTTCTCAATGAATATGAGGGATATAATGTACCCATCCATCCTATAATCATAACCAATTCATATTTATTCCATCATATCATGAAATATTTTAACATTTCTTCATAACTAAAACCATGTAAAATAAAATGTTATTCATCAAGATTTCATCATAAATATAAATAACAATTATGAGAAAAGATAAATTTGGTTACATTGGATCATATCCCAAATAATTCATAAAAAACATCAAAGGATGTTGTTTTAAATGAGAATATAATTAAAATATCACTAGAACATTTCTTGAAGAAAATACCATTTTCATTTTGAAATCAATTATTTTAAATATGAAAAATTTGAATATTGTGAAAATACAATTTCATTTAAATGAACTATATAAACTTGTAAAGTAATCATTAATGAAAATATTTTCTATGATTAAGGGAAACAAATTTCTTGTGAGAAATAATTAAAAAAATTTGTTCACACCTTTTATAAAAAGTAAATTTTTAAGAAAACAAAATTATTATTTAAAAATTTTATTGGAAAGTTAAAAATAGGGAACATTTAATCTTAAAAATCATGGGTTAATAGTTAAAAAATTACCAAAAACATTTTGGAATTCTTGGGTATGAAATAGAGAAGATTCCCTACCGAAGAGATAAATAAAATGGTTTTCCATAAAAATATTATTCTGGACGTTTTATTTCTTATAGAGATGAAAATGAATGGAAAAAATTTAATTTATAAAAATAAACTAATTATAAGAAAATAAATGATATTTATCTGAGATATATCATATAAATTTATCATCATAATTTTAATCATAAATAATGTAACATCCCAAGTAATTAATTAATAATAGATATTTTTATCTATGTCTATTAATGAATTAGATAGTGTTCTAGGGGCTTAAAATGAAAATAAATCCAATCTTATGCATGGAATACACTAATATTATTAAAAGCTTGTTTTATACCTTTTGATGGTAAACCCTTTTTAAATAATACTTTTGACAATTTTATAATCTCTATTTGTCAAAATAGACATATTCTTTATGATTGGGATATTGAAATTTACATTGGATAAATTTTTGGTATTTTTCTGACAATGTTCATTTTTTAATGAATAGTGAAAAATACTGCATTTTACATCAAAACTGCTTTTTCATTTAATTTAATTATATGGTTAGATTATATTTTTAATTTGTATTAAAGTGTAATATGAATATATTTTTACCATTTAATCCAATGGTGGTCATTAGGATTAATTTCACTTTGGAATTGGGCAGAAACTAATTCCAAACTTTTCATAGATATTGTTTCAAAAAACCAGCTATTTGTTTTGACAATGGGAATTATTTTTAAATCAATTATTGCAATTTATGTGTTTGGAATTTGTTAAAATGGATTAAATATTTTTAATAAGAAGGTAAAAATTATGTAATCAAGACTCTTTTGTTTTTGGACATTATGAATAGTAACGACGATAATTATCTTTAATTAACTTGATTAATGAGTAATCAGGTAGTTAAGGATAATAAAATAATATAATAATAATACAAAATGACACCAACATGTGTCCTAATGCTACTTGTAGTCTCATTTCCGAACATGGTATACCTTGTGCCAAACTTGGGGACCCCATTGAATCAATTTTGTGGGAAAGTGACTTGTTGTCTTTTTATTTGTTTTAAGAAAGTAAATATAACAAGAATGTATCACCTGATTAAAACATTTTTAATTTTTTCTACATAGATGATATTCTGGACTATAAATATTAATTTGAAAGCTAAAAAGGGTTCCTATATCATTGAATTTGTTTCATAATTTTTATACCTTAAATAAATTAAATTATTTATGACATCATGATGATGCATCGATTACCTCATTATTTGACGATTTAAATTAAATGGAAAGATAATTTAAAATCTAAGACCTACACATGTACAAAACCTATTGGGTGGGTATATTTGTAACCCTTATCACCTTATGCTCTAATTATTTTAATGTGGGACCTTTTAAATCCGAAACTCATTTTATAATAAAGTATCATTTCCTTACTTTCCAAGAGTGCCCCTCCTCTCTTCTTATAAAAGGCCCCCAACTATAACTCCTTACACACACTTCCAAAGCCTTTGTCTCCGCCAACCCCTATCCATTTTGTCTCTACACACCTCTCTCTTACTCCTTGAATCCTCACATTGGTCAGATGTCTTCCCAAGGAAGCCTTTGAGCTCAAACCAATGGGTGTTACCCGATTTTAAGGTAATGTCTTCAGCTGAGTCCTTTTGTTTTATTTTGCTTCTCCAACCCCCTAAACTATTTTTATTCATTTCTTTTGTAACAAATACAGTATCTTCAATATACTGGGATGTTTTTATAATAAGTATTCATGCTATACTTACACACAACTACATCTAATGGTTAAAGAACATACTATTTCTGTGGATGGCGAATTTATGCCTCCCGAAATGATGATTGTTCAACATTCTTTTAACAACTTAATAGGTGGCCATTATGATGAAAACATATTTATATATGATATATATAAAATGTTTATGTTTTCCATAATCTTCTGTATTTTTCATTTTGGGCATACCTTTATGGTTTCCATTATGGGTAAACGCGATATCTTCAATTAAGGTAGTGCGGACTACCGCCCCCTCAAAGTGATTTGATTTCGTTAATGCCATATGCGGGATGTATAAAGGATTTAATTAATGGTATTATATATGATATTATACTTTAATTATAATATACCTTTATATAATTATGATTCCATTCCATAAAAAACGAAATAGAAATGAAAGTAGCGTTCATGCGTACGTACGGATTACCGTCTCCATTAATGGTGCATTTCATTTCTTACCTCTAAATGATTATGTAATATTATAAATGCGTGTATATACTGTATATATATGATATGTATGATAAATAAATCATGATTATAACTCTGGATATAATGGATACATGAACAAATTGTAATTATAAAGAGCATATTTTGACTCAAGAACAAATGATCGTTAAAACGACCATTATTAACTTAAATAATTGAATAGTGTTCATGACATGGTAATAACTGATATAAAAGGAATAATGAACTTGAAAAAGGTTCTTAAGCAAGTATAAATTATCTCAATTTTATTATTCAAGAGGTTAAAGAACGATCGATTCAATTCGGACCCGAGGTACGGGACTTCGTCTCAATCTCCTTTCATTGAGGCATATTTTGTTTTATACACAACTTTCTTTTATACGGTGTATAAAACCCTTTGAATTTTATGATTATTCAAAAGGAATATTTTTTATACGAAGTGTTTACTAAACAATAAAAGGGAATGTTTTTTTGTCGTACGTATGCGGCGACAACGACTTCTCCGCCGCCGTGACCATTATTTGAGTTTCGGCTTCCTCTACAAGCCATACCTTTTTTTAAATTAAAAAAAAAATACCATGTTTTACTTTTCATTTATTTTGGTATTAAAAATGGTTTTCATAATGATTTTTTTATTATATCAATGTTTTTTATTGATATCTTGTGATTGAAATGTGGAAATGTTATGTTTCCTTTATGCATGTTTTATGTGATACGATTTTGTTATGGTTCTTGGGAATTGTTATGAAGATGGGTGGTTCCGTGATAAAATAAGGGCGGGTGAACCCGATATAGCTCTCTAATGCATTGGGTAACGCGAAGGAGTGAAACGTTAAGGTTTCTCCGAAGATATTTAGGGAATATACTGTGATGGGTATTCCAAATGTAACCAAGAGGGTTACTCCCTACGTATGAATGTTATGAATTACTCAAGTTACCTTTTTGTCGTATGATTTCTGTGATTTATTCATGATTTTATGAGGTATGTTAAAGTGACTATGTTTTATGGGTAAAGTATGATTTCATTCTTTTGTATATATGAACTCATGTTTCCTTTCCATGTTTTTATAACCCATACTGAGATTTCTGTGCTTATCCCAAGTTTTTTTTGAAATGTTTTTTCACAGGTCAAGAGAAAGGTACATGATAAGATGATAGTGTCAAGGAAGTGTCAAGAAAGAATCCATGTTTTATTTTAAATATGTTTACGTTGATGGAAAAAATAAATACTATCTTCATGTAACCACTTTGTTTAAATATGGAATGTAATGCACGTTTTATGATCTAATTCTCTAAAACACTAAACCTGAAAAGATCCTCAGGGTGTAATCTTGTAATAACTCAAGATTAAGTAAGGATTAAGGCTGGGGCCTTATAGTTGGTATCAGAGGTCGGTTTAGATAACATTAGGAGTTAGAATTCTATTAAATGATTATCCGAAAATATATTTTTTATGGTCAAATTGAAATAATATAGCATTTGAAGATTACCATGTTGCTGCATCTAAGACATGTTTTTTCAGAATGGTTTTCCGCAGAGGAAACGTTGAAATAGTGCTAGGAAGGCATGAAGAAGGAAATAACTCTCTGAATCAGCATCTTGAGATGGTCGGAATTGGAACTGAACAGTTTGTAGCAGTAATGGAGTAGTTGAATCAAGCAATAAATGGTGGTGGTATCCATGCACGAGATCAGCTAGATCAACCACAGAGGAACATGTCAGTGGTGGAACATTTCATGAGGCAACATCCCCCATAATTCAGAGGATCATCTGACCCTATGCTAGCTTAAGGGTGGATTAAAGCACTGGAGAATATTTTCGATGTCATGGGGTATTCAGAAAATCAAAAGGTTAGTCTTGCTATTTACCATTTGGAGGGTGAAGCAGATTAGTGGTGGTCGATGGTTAAAAATATCAGGGATGCTGATGAGATTGATGCTCTCGACTGGGATGAATTCAAAGGTATGTTTCTTGAGAAGTATTTTCCTAAGGCTGTTCGACTTAGGATGGAAAAACAATTCTTGGAATTGAGGCAAGAGGAAGACTCAGTGGCTGCCTATGAAGAGAGGTTCACTCGATTGGCAAGGTATGATCCAAATTTTATCTGAGACCTTGATAGTAAAATCAATCGTTTTTACTCAAGATTAAAGCCAAAATATCGAAGGGCATTGGCTTCTCGTGAGTTTAAAAGTTATGAAAATCTTGTTCGATGTGCTGAGATGGTGTAAATGGAGTTTGCCGATGATCATGTGTTCTATAAAAACCAGCAGAAGAAGAGACTGAGGTGGCAGGAGAAAGGGAAGAATTCTTCAAAAAGGTCTGATGGTAAGAAAACTATTTTTCTAGTTTGTGATAAATGTGTGAAAAGGCATGCTGGGGAATGTCTTCTGAATTCTGGAAAGTGCTACCGATGTGGTAAGATGGGACATAAGGCTCCTGATTGCACTGAAAAAGATCAAGGTGAAGGAAAGACCAAATTTGATTTACAATTAGTGAAATGTTTTAAGTGCAATGAGTAGGGTCACTATGCAAATGAGTGTCTGACAAAGAGCTTGAGTGATGGGAAGCATTTAGACTATAAGTAGAAAGGGGTGGTGAAATCATTTGCAACTACTTCAGTAGATGTCGGGCCATCAAATGAAGTTGTATCAGGTACTTTGTTTGTTTTTTCAGATTATTCTAGTGTGTTGTTTGATTCAGGGTCTACACATTCCTTCATCTCTGAAAACATTTCTAGTAAAATTGGAATACCATCTGAAGAAATGACTCCTGAACGTGTGGTAAAAACACCAGGGGGAAATGTTGAGGCAAAAATAATTTATAAGAACCTTCCTATCCTTATCCGTGGAAATAACCTACTTGAAAACCTTATTTTTTTACCTCTAGTAGAGTTTGATATTATCCTGGGTATGGATTGGCTCTTTATTTACCATGCTAAGATTGACTGTAGAGCTAAAGAAGTTACTTTTCAAAAAGACTTTCAGTTTGTGTACAAGAATGGACCCTTACTGTTGATAACATATCAATAGGCCGAGAAACTTGTAAAAGAAGGAAATGAATGTTACCTTTCACACATTTTTGAAAACAAGGGAACTGTTCAGATTAATGATGTGCCAGTGGTAAATGATTATCCTGATGTTTTTACTGATGAGTTCCCTAGAATAATACCAGATCGAGAAGTTGAATTTACTGTTGACTTAGTTCCTGATGCTAAGCCAATTTCAAAACCCCCTTATTGAATGGCTCAAATTGAACTTTTAGAGTTGAAGGAGAAATTGCAAGATTTATTAGAGAAAGGTTTCATTTGACCTAGCACATCACCAATGGGTTCTCCTGTTTTATTTGTTAAAAAGAAAGATGGTTCTATGAGACTTTGTGTTGATTATAGAGCCTTGAATAACATCACTATTAAGAACAAATATCCTTTGCCTCATATCGATGATTTGTTTGATCAGCTCCAGGGAGCTCAGTATTTTTCAATGATTTACTTGAGATCGGGGTACCATCAGTTGAAGGTAAAAGAAGCAGATATTCCGATGACCGCGTTCCATACAAGATATGGCCATTATGAATTTGTAGTAATGCCTTTTGGGCTAACCAATACACCAGCTGTATTCATGGACTTAATGAATAGAATTTTCCATGAGTTCTTGGATAAGTCTGTGGTTGTTTTCATTGATGATATTTTGGTGTTTTCTAAAAGTAATGAAGAGAATGAAAGAAATTTAAGGGTTATCTTGCAAACCTTAAAAGAAAAAAAATCAGTATGGAAAATTAAGGAAGTGAGAGTTTTAGTTGCAACAAATTTCTTTCCTTTGTCATATTGTTTCTATAGATGGGATAACTGTTGATCCTGCAAAAACAAAGGTTGTTGAAGAATGGCCAAGACCCACAAATGTAACTGAGATTCGTAGCTTCCTTGGTTTGGCAGGTTATTATAGAAGGTTTGTTAGTAATTTTTCACGGTTATCTAGTCCAATGACTAAGCAAACTCGGAAGGGTGTTAAGTTTATCTGGACCAAAGAATGTGATGATTGTTTTCAGGAACTGAAAAGAAGATTGGTGAATGCTCCAGTTTTGGCACTACCTTCCAGGAATGGTGAGTTTGTTATCTACAGTGATTATTCATTGAAAGGACTTGGTTGTGTCCTAATGCAGAATGATCAGTTAATTGCTTATGCTTAACGACACTAAAAACTTATGAGGTAAATTATCCTACACATGATTTGGAATTAGCTGCTGTTGTTTTTGCTTTAAAAATTTGGAGGCATCATTTGTATGGAGTAAAGTGTGAAATATATACCGATCACAAAAGTTTAACGTATATATTCACTCAGAAAGAATTGAACATAAGACAAAGGAGATGGCTAGAAATAATCAAGGATTTTGATTGTACAATTCATTATCATCCGGGAAAAGAAAATAAAGTGGCTGATGCTTTGAGTTGAAAAAGTAATGCTTCATTAAAAATGTTGAGTTTGGAACGTGATCCTTTGGTTAAGTATTTGATGAACTTTGGCATAGAAGTTGTTGGTACAGGATGTACTTCTATTTTGTTTTAGGTATCAGTGAAATCTTCTCTATCAGACAGAATCAAGCAAGCACAGTAGCAAGATAGTGAGTTGCAGAAAAAGGTAGATCTGGTTCAGAAAGGTGAGTTGCCTGAATTAAACATTGATAATGATTGTGTTTTGAGGTTTGGGACGAGATTATGTGTGCCTTGTGATTCAAAGTTGAAGAGAGAGTTGTTATGTAAAGCTTATAGTTCCCCATTTTCAGTTCATCATGGTAGTACAAAGATGTACAGATATCTACAGGAGTATTACAGGTGGGATGGAATGAAAAGAGATATTGTTGATTTTACTGTGAAGTGTTTGACTTGTCAGCAGGTTAAAGCAGAGCGGCACTTAACAAAAGGGATGACTCAGCCTTTACCAGTTCTAGAGTGGAAATGGGAGAATATATCCATGGACTTTGTTATGGGATTACCGAAGACACCCCAAGGTAATAATGAAATCTGGGTTATTGTTGATCGCTTGACTAAATATGATCATTTCCTTTATATACGAGATACATTATCCCTAGACCAACTTTCTCGTTTGTATCTTAAAGAGATAGTCAGGTTACATGGAGTTCCTCTCTCCATTGTATCTGACCGTGATCTCAGGGTCACTTCTATCTTTTGGAAAGGCCTTTAGAAGTCATTGGGTACTGAATTAAACTTTAGTACAGCTTTTCATCCGCAATCAGATGGGAAGTCGGAATGAACAATTCAGACCTTGGAGGATATGCTACGAGCTTGTTCGATGGATTATCAGGGAAGTTTGGACCAACATCTTTCTTTGGTTGAGTTTTCATATAATAACAGTTTTCATTCCAGTATACAGATGGCACCATTTCAGGCATTATATGGGAAGCGGTGTCGAACTCCAGCTTTCTGGGATGAAGTGGGTGAAAGGAAGTTGATGGGACCAAAATTGGTAGAAGAGTTGGAAGAAAAAGTTCAGCTGATACAGAAACACATGAGAACAGCTCAGAGCATGCAGAAGAGTTATGCGGATAATAGGAGGAAGGATCTCTCTTTTGAGGTAGGTGATCCTGTTTTTCTCAAAGTATCACCATGGAAAAGTGTGATGTGATTTGGTAAGAAAGGAAAGCTGAGTCCATGGTTCATTGTACCATATGGAATTCTGGAGAGAGTTGGATCAGTTGCTTACCGAGTGTCTTTACCTCCGAGTTTATCTCAGGTACACAATGTTTTTCATGTTTCTATGTTGAGAAAGTATATGCCAGATCCATATCATGTTTTGAGTCCAGAGGTAGTTCAGCTGGAAGAGAACCTATCTTATGAGGAACAACCCGTCCAGATTCTTGACCACATGGAGAAAGTTTTATGGAATAAGGTGATTCATCAGGTACAGGTTTTTTGAAAAAACCACATGATTGAAGAGGCAACTTGGGAATCTGAAAATGCAATGAGGGATAAGTACCCCCACTTATTAGATAAGTAAATAAATTGCGGGGACGCAATTTTCTAAAGGGTGGAAGGATGTAACCTCCCAAGTAAGTAATGAATAATAGATATTTTTATCTATGTCTATTAATGATTTAGATAGTGTTTTAGAGGCTTAAAATGAGAATAAATCCAATCTTATGCATGGAATACACTAATATTCTTAAAAGATTGTTTTACTGCCTTTTGATTGCAAACATTTTTAAATCAAACTTTTGACAATTTTATAATCTCTGTTTGTCAAAATAAACATATTATTTAGGATTGGGACATTGAAATTTACATTGGATAAATTTTTGTTATTTTTCTGACAATGATCATTTTTTAATGAATAGTGAAAAATACTGCATTTTACATCAAAACTTCTTTTTCATTTAATTTAATCATATGGTTAGATTATCTTTTTAATTGGTCTTAAAGTGTAATATGAATATATTTTTACCATTTAATCCAATGGTGGAAATTAGGATTAATTTCACTTTGGAATTGGGCATAAAATAATGCCAAAATTTTCATAGATATTGTTTCAAAAAAAACCCGCTATTTGTTTTGACAACGGGAATTATTTTTAAATCAATTATTTCAATTTATGTGTTTGGAATTTGGTAAAATGGATAACATATTTGGAATCAGAAGGTCCAAATTATGTAATCAAGACTCTTTTGTTTTTGGACATTATAAATAGTTGAACGATAATTATCTTTAATTATCTTAATTAATGAGTAATCAGGTAGTTAAGGATAATAAAATAATATTATAATAATAAAAAATGACCCCAACATGTGTCCTAATGCTACTGGTTGTCTCATGGACGACCATCGTATACCTTTTCCCAAACTTGGGGACCCCATGGAATCAATTTTGTGGGAAAGTGACTTGTTATCTTGTTATTTTTTTAAGAAAGTAAATATAACAAGAATGTATCACCTGATTAAAACATTTTTAATTTTGTCTAAATAGATGATATTCTGGACTATAAATATTCATTGGAAAGCTAAAAATATTTTCTATATCATAGTATTTGTTTCATAATTTTTAGACATTAAATAAATTAAATTATTTATGACATCATGATGATGCAGCGATTACCTCATTATTTGACGATTTAAATAAAATGGAAAGATAATGTAAAATCTAAGAACTAAACATGTTTAAAACCTATTGGGTGGGTATATATCGAACCCTTATCACCTTATCCTCTAATTATTTCAATGTGGGGCCTTTTAAATCCGAAACGCATTTTAAAATAAAGTAACATTTCCTTACTTTCCAAGAGTGCCCCTCCTCTCCTCTTATAAAAGGCCCCCACCTCTACCTCCTTACCCACACATCCAAATCCTTTGGCTTGGAAAACCCCTGCCCATTTTGTCTCTCCACATCTCTCTCTTACTCCTTGAACCCTCAATTTGGTCAGAAGTCTTCCCAAGGAATCCTTTGAGCTCAAACCAAAGGGAGTAACCCGATTTTAAGGTAATGTCTTCACTTGAGTCCTTTTGTTTTATTTTTCTTCTCCAACCCCATAAACTCTTTTTATTAATTTCCTTTGTAACAAATCCAGTATCTTAAATATACTAGGATGTTTTTATAAGATTTATTCGAGCTAAACATACACACACCTACATCTAATGGTTAAAGAACATATTGTTTCTCTGGATGGCGAATTTTTGCCTCCCAAAATGATGATTGTTCAACATTATTTTAACACCTTCAAAGGTGGCCATTATGATGAAACCATATTTATATATGATATATATAATATGTTTATGTTTTCCTTAAGCTTCTTTATTTTTCATTTTGGGCATACCTTTATGGTTTCCATTATGGGTAAACACGATATCTTCATTTAAGGAAGTGCGGACTACCGCCCCCTCAAAGTGATTTGATTTCGTTAATTCCATATGTGGGACGTATAAAGGATTTAATTAATGGTATTATATATGATATTATACTGGAATTATAATATACCTTTATATAATTATGATTCCATTCCATAAAAAAATATGAAATAGAAATGAAAGTAGCTTTCATGCGTACGTACGGCTTACCGTCTCCATGAACGGTGCATTTCATTTCATAACTCTAAATGATTATGTAATATTATAAATGCATGTATATAATGTATATATATGATATATATGATATATACATCATGATTATAACTCTGGATATAATGGATAAATGAACAACTTGTAATTATAAAGAGCATATTTTGACTCAAGTACCAATGATCGTTAAAAAGACCGTTATTAACTTAAATAATTGCATAGTGTTCATGACATAGTAATAAGTGATATAAAAGTAATAATGAACTTGAAAATGGTTATTAAGCAAGTATAAATTAACTCAAGTTTATTATTCAGGAAGTTAAAGAACGATCGATTCCATTCAGACCCGAGGTATGGGACTTCATCTCAATATCCTTTCATTGAGGCATATTTTTTTTATACACAACATTCTTTTATATGGTGTATAAACCCCTTTGAATTTTATGATTAGTCAAATGGAATCTTTTTTATACGAAGCATTTACTAAAAGACAAAAGGGAATGTTTTTTTGTCGTATGTGTGCGGTGACAACGACTTCTCCGCCGTCGTGACCATTATTTGAGTTTCGACTTCCTCTATAAGCCATACCATTTTTTTAAATGAAAAATAAATACCATGTTTTACTTTTCATTTATTTTGGTATTGAAAATGGTTTTCATAATGTTTTTTTATTATATCAATGTGTTGTATTGATATCTTGTGATTCAAATGTGGAAATGTTATGTTTCCTTTATGCATGTTTTATGTGATATGATTATGTTATGGTTCTTGGGAATTGTTATGAAGGCGGGTGATTCCGTGATAAACTAAGGGTGGGTGAGCCCGATATAGCTCTCCAATGCATTGGGTAATGTGAAGGAGTGAAACGTTAAGGTTTCTCCGAAGAGATTTAGGGAATATACTGTGATAGGTATTCCAAATGTAACCAAGAGGGTTACTCCCTACGTACGAATGTTATGAATGCCTCAAGTTACCTTTATGTATTATGATTTCTATGATTTATTCATGATTTTATGAGGTATGTTAAAGTTCATATGTTTTATGGGTAAAGTATGATTTCATTATTTTGTATATATGAACTCATGTTTCCTTTCTATGTTTTTATAACCCATCCTGAGCTTTCTGTGCTCATCCCAAGTTTTTTTTGAAATGTTTTTCATAGGTCAAGGGAAAGTTACATGATAAGATGATAGTGTCAAGGAAGTGTCAAGAAATAATCCATGTTTTATTTGAAATATGTTTCCATTGATGGGAAAAATGAATACAATCATTATGTAACCACTTTTTTTAAATGTGGAATGTAATGCAAGTTTTATGATCTAATTCTCTAAAACTCTAAACCTGAAAATATCCTCACGGTGTAATCTTGTAATGACTCAAGATTAAGTAAGGATTAAGGCTGGGGCCTTAGAAATAATCTTGGAAATAAGTAAGATTGTAACATAAAACCCTTACAGATTAGGAAACATTTGAATCATAAACCCAATGAAATAAATTTCTTCAAATTAATTTTTATACCACGAATAAAAATATATTCATGTTATAAAATATTGATGAATATGTATATACATAACATGACGGAAATAAGTTGGGAATTTCTCATATGTCTCACAAAAACAAAATTTAGATAAGAAACCCTTACGTCTAGTCTAACTTTCTTTGCAAGGGATTTTAAAATCTTATGTAATACATTTAAATGTATTTTAATTTTATAAAATAATAATATTAATAATTATATTAACATAAATGGATTTATATCACCTTATTTTTTCTTTATTGGCAATCATTCATTATCATCATCATTTTGGTTGTTTACCACTTCATTTTTCATGTATGTTTCAGTTCATTGGTTATGGTACATGAACTTGGATCACGGTTCCAAAATCTACAGAATATTAATCATATCATAATTATAATATTTAACTATTATATACACTTTTATAATAATTTATATATAGGAGGGATGAAAAACAAGTCACATATCTTATTGAATGTGGTAGTGTACACTTACATGTGAGTGAAGTTTCCATTTTGCAACAAATGGAAAGGTTAGTAGGTAGATAATATATTATAATTATAAAACAATAATGATTTTATAATTATCATATATAAAAATAAAATACATCATAATATCTAACCTTGAAATATTATTATGGAAAATTAATCTTATTGCTATGTGGGTGCGGTAGTCCACACACACACATGAGCGATACTTTGATTTCCCATATGATGTAAATGGTGTTGAAACTGTTAACCCATAATAATAATAATATATAAGTATATATATCATACAATATTATTTATACTAGTATGGATAATATATATATATATATATATATATATTATTTTGAATAATAAATTGATTTTCAAAGAGTTGTGCCAGACGATTACAATTTCATCGAGAGACCGCTTTTGGGTTACACCTCTTTATTTCTTAGGTTGGTCTTAGGGTAGGATTGGGATCTCAAAAAAATAAAGAAGGAATCATGGTGTTTTTTTTGTTTTGAATTTTAAAATTTATATGGATCAACTATTTTTTATTTGGTAGGATAAGAGGTTCCCTTTTATATGTGGTGGGAGAGACACATATGTTTAAGTGGATATTTTACCCTTTTCTCTTAGCTTAACCCCTATCAACATTTTTGACCCTAACTGTGGTAATATATTTTTTAGTATTTTTACTATTAATTATGACAGAAATTAAAGTAGCATAATTAAAAAATTTATAAATTATGATTCAAAATATAGAATGAATTTTTTCAAAATCAATTTCAATAAGTGGTATAAATTAATTTAAAAAAATTCAAGAGGAAACAAAACTGTTTTTAGAAAAATGCATTTATAAGCATAAAAATAAGTTCAAAATAATTACTATCCTTATAAAAAACTATTTTATGATTATAATATTTAATAGAATATATAATCTACACTTTTAATTATCATCATTAATATGAAATTATTTATTTAATTTCTTAAGTTAAAGACACATTGCACATAGAAAATAAATTTTATGAAAAATAAATCTTTTCTCCCATCAAATGCTTTTATCCTCATTCCTAAAAATTAGATAAATAATTTAAGAAATATTAGTCATACTTTTTATTAATATTTCATTAAATTAATTTCTAAAATATTGATCAACACATTAGTTTATATAATAATTCATGACACCTACAAAAGTACAATTCTTAAAAAACACGTCATTAAATCAAGAAATGATTTTATAAAATTTTAATTATTATTTACTTGGAATTAATCAATAATTTTTTATTAATGAATATATATATATATATGTATATATAATTTAGTTAATCCTATTCATACCCATTTTTCATCATAGGAAATTTCATTATATAATTTTGTTACCAATTATTTTAGTACATGTCAAGTATGTGGTATATACTTCATCAAAATCAATAAATGGAACACATTAGGAACTTGAGAGAGGATCAGTGAAAGTGTAAAATGATAAGTTATCATACCCACAAAATCAATAATCTAAAAAGGAACTATATTTATTGGGATGATATTTACCTTATTTCTAAATCTCATAACATTATTCAATGGCAAAACTAATAGGAAAACCTCTCACCAACTACCAATTTCTACTCACACAGACTATTTTTAACATAATTATTATATCGACTCTGAAAATCCTTGATATGTTGGTCGATGGATCTGAATTTATCTTCAATTTCATTATATCCTCCATTTCATAATATATTCCATTATTTAGTTTTATCCCAAAATATACGAGTTCTAAACTTCTTTCCATAGAGAGGTTCATAAGGAACTATCTAAATGCTCGAGTGAAATCTATTTTTAAAATAAAATTCAACAAGTGGATGGTGTTGATATTAAAAATATTTTAAATTTAATGAAAATGATCTTATAATATCCTGAATGATTTTTATGGTTCTCTTAGATTGAACATCTATTTGTGGATTATAGGTTGGTAATAATTTATAACTCCATATACTATAATGACCCGACCTTATAACATTACATAATATTGAATTAAATGGATAATTCACATTGAAGATATTTTCAGGTTTATAGATTTAGAGAATTAGGCCATAAATATTACATAACACTTGAATATTACAAGTAGACACAACTACTCAGTATCCATTTTTCCACAAAATAAAAACTCTTAAAAAGACAAATGTCTAGTTCCATGTTTTTGAAATCATGACTTTTCCTTGATCCCATCCTTGAACCTATTCATATTTTAGTCCTGTGGAAAACAATTCAAAAACATGGGATGAGCATAAAAAGGTCAGTAAGGGTTATAAAATAATGAAGGAAAAATTTCACCCAACAATAAATAAAAATCCATGAAACCAAACTTTTCAATCATAACAAACCTTATGAAATCATAAGATTTATGAATAACACACAGAAATCATAAATCATAAAGGATAATTATAGCATACATATCAAAATTAAATTGTAGCTATCATAGATACATAGGGAGTTAAATTTGGAATACCCATCATAGTATATTACCTAAATCTCTTAGGAGAAACATCACGTTTACCTCCATCATTTTACCCAATGCATTGAAGATCTATCTCGGGCTCACCCGCCCTAGGTTTATCATGAAACCACCCTTATACGAAAACAATGCCCAATAACCATAACATAATCATATCCTATAACACATATATAAAGGAAATATAACATTTCCACATTCCAATATATCAAATCAAGATATTGAAATAAACAATGTTTTATCAAATCATTTTCAAAACCATTTAAAAATTGATTTTTGAATCAAAGTGTCACATACCACTTTGTAGCTTTTTAAAAGAATTATCATTTGGAAAAATTAATTTCCATATAAATAAATCCTAAAACCCATTTTGAAAACATGGATATTAATGAGAAATATTTATAAGAATTGATCTTTAAAACATTTAAACCGATCTTTTAGTTAAAGAGTTTTTTTTAACAAAAAGAGAGACACTTGAATACAAATAATTGAAGAATAACATTTAATAAGAACCTTATAATATCATTAGAATAAATTCATTCATGATATAATATGTCAAAGTACAGTATATACACCATATAAGAGTGAATTGGTGCATAACAATAATGAAGTGTCAATGGAAATGTAAATTGAGATGAAATACCTTATAAAGATGGTATCCTTAAATTAAGGATAAATCATTCACATAATTATGTGTGACAAATATAAAAAAACCAAATATAAGTGGATATTATTTGTAAAATAATCAAAGGTCATTCACACATATTCATTGGATGACATATTCAATAAGTACAAGTTGAACCCAAAGAATTGAAATTGGGTTAAGAAGTTCCCTTGTAAATATTTGACAGCCTAACAGTGTCACATTAAAATTCAGAAAATGAATTGATGACGTAAAACTGGTATCTCATCACTTGGAAATAAAATTTACATCAATAAGGATATATAAGAACATATCTCAACATAATAAGATTTAAATTAAAAGACATAAAAAAATATATGTTTTTTAAAAAGAGGAGGGTGAAAGGTTCCCTTAACGATTTGGTAACTTAAAAAACATACACCACATGAAATAAAGATCATACAATGAATATTTAAATACTAATAAATTAAATTATATTACACAAATAGTACAATCATGGGCAGTACATTCATCAAACAAAAGGAAATAGTGGCAAATATAGCATGTATCACACGAAAATAAAAAGTGAGATAAAAAACCCTTACTTCATTGTATTCAAATTGAATCGTATGAACAAAATCTAATAACCACTAAATGAAACACAAAATACCATGAATATAAGGCTAATAATGATAATATATATCAATGTTAGTACACATTACACCACATGTAATAAATAAGTGAAGAACGATGGAAATCTCACGAAATTAAAAGTGAGATACGAAAATCCCTTATGAAAATTCGGCTGCCTAATGGTGCCACATAAAAATTGTTAAAATGAACTGATGAGAGTAAGAGGGGGTCTCTCATCATATTAAAATACAAATAACATTGTGGTGAATATAAAATAACATCCTCCAACATAACATCATGGAGTATAAAAGAAATGACATAAAAGAGTGTACTTGAAAAGAATGAGAGAAGTATGATCCCTTACCTAATGTCTGACTTGACTCGATCATTCTTTAATCTCTTGAATAATAAACAAAAGCTAATTTATAATTTCTTAAGAACCATTTTCAAGTTTATTATTCCCTTTATATCACTTATTTCTATGTTATAAACATTATGTAATCATTTAAGTTAATAATGTTGGTTTTGTCAATATTTGGTACATGAGTCAAAAATGGACTTCTTATGATTACATGTTTTTAAAGTGGTCAATGCTTCATTATATCCAGAATGATATTCATGATTTAGATATCATATATATCCTGTATATACATGTATTTATAATAGTACATAAAATTTAGAGGTATGAAATGAAATGCACCGTTCATGGAGACGGTATGTCGTACGTACGCGTGAACGCTACTTTCAATTATATTTCTTATTTTAATGGAATTAAAACAAAATGATACATAGTTATATAATAATTAAAGTATAATATCATACATAATATCAATAACGCTATCCTTTATACATCCCACATAAGGCATTAACGAGTCACATCACTTTGAGGGGGCGGTAGTCCGCGCTTCCTCAAATGAAATTATCCTATTTACCTACTATGGAAACTATAATGGCTTGATATAAATTGGGTAGTATAGAAGTATAATGAAATCATAAAGATAATATATGTAATATATATAAATACATCTCTATCATAATGTCCACCATTAGAGGTGGTAAGATGTAATTGAACAATCATAGTTTCGTTAGGCGTTAGTTTGTCATACACAGAAACATTATGTTATTCACCCATTAAATGGAGGTGTGTGTTAGTGTAGTTTGAATAATTTTAATAAAAACATCCTAGTATATTGAGATACTAGTTTTGTTACAAAATAAATGAATAAAAATATTTTAGGGGTTGTAGAAGTAAAATTAATGAAAACAAATTAAGAGAAACTGTTACCCTTAATTTGGGTAACTTCCGTTGGTTTGAACCAAATGGACTTCTTGAAGTGACTTATGCCTATGGTAAGGCTTATAAGGGGAGTATAGGGCTGTAGGGAGCTTAATTGGGTAGTTTTTTTATGATAAAATTGGCTTGAGAGGTGTAAGTAATTGGTTATAAGTGGTCTCCTTTTATAAGGGAGAGGAGGGGCTCTTTAGGAAAGTGTGAAAACCTTATTTTATTATATAATGATATTCGATTTATAATGGTCCAAAAGCCATTAAGGTCTAAGATATGATGACTAATATTCGTCATAAAATCATCCAATAATAATTGGACATGTTTGGGATGCTATTTTAATATTTATAATCTTATTTATTTAAATAATTTATTAATGAGGTAAACACTGCATAATTATTGTGACATAAATAATTTAATTTATTATATATCTAAAAATTATATAAAAAATAATAACATGTATGAATTTTTTTATATTTCAAATGTATATCTATAGAAAAAACTATTTCTTATATAACACCATATAAAAAGTAATTTCCTAAAAGATTTTTTTTATGTCATTTTCTTCTTTACATTAAATTAATTAATCTAAAGTGTCATTACAATATTAAGTAGCTTCATGGGGTCCCAAAATCAACCGAAAGATTCCCATGGCCGGACATGACTCAACCAGTATGGTTAAGAAAAGTGTTAAGGTAATTTAGAATTATTAAAATATTTTTTTTACCTTGAATTACCCTATTTTCCTTTAACCTCGGTAAATAAAAGTCAAAAGTTACTATTCCCCAAAAATTATTTTCATCTTAATGATCAAAATTTTACTATTGATAACAACCATGTATGTCGGAATTTTTAAATTAAATTCACAGAAGTTGAAAATTTTCATTTAAATGAAAACTCAGTTTTTTAACTACCACTATGTGGTTTCACTATACATCAAAAATTGAATTTTTTCAGAAAAATAACAAAAATTCCACCTAAGCTATATTTGATATTACAAATTCAAAAATGATTTCTATTTTTAAAAATTCAAAACATATAAGTGGAATTAATTAATTTTAAAATTAATTCCCATTATCAAAACAAATTGCGTGTTTTTAAGAAACAATAACTATCAAAAAATTGATACCTGTTTATGTCCAATTTCAATGAGAAATTAATCCCAATGACCAACATTTTATTAAATGATAAAAATATATTTCAATTTCACTTTAAATCCAAATAAAAGGAAAATATAACCATAAAAATAAATTATATTAAAAGGCACTTTTGAATTAAAATACAATATTTTTCACTATTCATTAAAAATAAACTTTATCGGAAAAATTCAAAAAATTTACACAAAGTAAATTTTAATGTCCCCGTTATAAAGAAGGATTTTATTTGGTCAAATAGAATGTATTAAAGTGAACAAAACAAGATTTAAAAATGTTTTTCAATTAAAAGTTGATAAATCAGCCTTTTAATGTAAATTATGCTTAAAATTAGATTCATTCATATTTTATGCCTCTAATTTTTATTGGATAAATGAAAATACATTTAAAAAACAAGTATAATCTTATTGTTGTTAGTTTCTTTCATTCCCTCCAATACAATGACTTTGATTTAACTACCGTTTAAATTAATAATATATTATTAGTGTGCAACGTAAGATTTCAAAGAAACCCGTTGTTGTGTATCGGGTACGCTATCGAACATTGAAACCCTTTTAAAGTAAAATTAACATTTAATTCAAAACATAATAAATCTGAAAAAGCTACATTCTTTATTTACCTGGGATCTTGCAATTTTAAAATTTGGGCTCGGAAACTTTATTGAATGTCCCATATCGGAAAAAGAGTCAGTAAAACTATCACTTTAAAAGAATGAAAGAGATGTACAATGGTCACCCGAGTTAACCTATACTATGATTCCATGAAAACATGGACATGGAGGAGAAAAAAATGGACAAGTTCTAATGGAGAGTGATAGGAAACATGATTAGGAGAAAGGTAACCACAAGAAAATCACAAACTTATGATGTTTGTAAACAGTCTTTGATTACCCAGTAGGAAACGTAAACCAACAAAATTTTTGTTTTACGTTCCATTTCATAATTTTGAGGAATTCATGTTCAATATAGAATAAAATCATAAGGAAATATACTTACCTACAAGTAAAGTTTCATTTTTTAAAAATTTATACCAAAACTAATCATTTCTCTAAACGATGAGCATTCAAAAAGACTTGGTCACATCAAAAGCATAAGAATCATATTATAAAGAATCACATAATCCACCAAAGGAGTACTATCTATTTCCCTTGTATATATACATCAACTAAAACCAAAATTTTTAGAACAAGATTAGATAATCACCAAAAGGATAATCCTTTATAAAAATAAATACCACTCTTAATCTCCAAAATTCAACAAAAACAACCCATGTTTCAACAAAGACCATTAAATAAACACTATTCTTTAAAATTCTTCAAAGTAATCCAAACTAAAACTGAAACGCAAATCTCTGAAGGATTTAATCACATGGTCTTCCAAGGTAAATCTTAAAAGCTATCTCCAAATAACACCAGTTTCTCTTAAAGTCTCATACTAAAAAGTAATTAACCTAATCACATATCCTCCATGATTGGTTAATCATTTACATAGATAACCCAAAGTAAACTTATTACTGATTCATAATATCATCTAACTAAAAATTATAAGTCATACTAAATAGGGACTTCTCGTAGTCTAGTGGTAGGTGATAAATACCAGTCGCACTTTGGTTGTGTGTTCAATTCCTGCAGCTTCATCCAACGTGATGGGTTGTCACCCGATCTGCGTATTGTCCCTTTGGAAAAACTATATAATTTTATATCATTCCTAAAAAAGAGAGAAATTCATCAAAAATAACCATAACATAATTTAACCATGAAGTTTATCTAATAACTTTCATTTTACATCCCAAAATGTATTAACCGGTAATTGCTTCAAATTCCAGCATCATATAAACCCAAATGGTTCTTTATAACTATATCAACAAAAGAGAAGATAATTATTCCCTGAATAAAATTTTCATATATCAAACATTAGTGTTACACATAATATAAAAATTATTCTACTTTAATCCCATCATCAGAAGGTCCATAATACTTTTAATCATTTTACCATCCTAAATTATACCATAACTCTTGAATCCCTTATATGTTGACTTCTTACTCATTCAACATTCTTCATGATTGATTAAACATTACTTTCAAACTTTTTCTGAAATACATCTTTCCTACAATCAAAATCATGATTCATATCCTAAGATTTAAATAATAATAAAACATATGTTAAGAAATAATACATACCTTTCATTGGACATTGTCAGTTTCTTCATCCTCAATTGGAAAGGCATTAGGTATTGGTAAATAAATATTTATATGATCTTGGTGATCCCATTCCCAAAACATCTTCATAGGATATATGTTTTCATAATAACCATGCACACCACATTTAAAACATTAAATTGATCCCTCAAAAAGGACTTCTCTCCCTTTTCTAGAGTCAACTAGATGCTTCCTTTTTCCATGGAAGGTTCATTCTTTATAACCGTCATTTTCACATCTATAGCATATTTCTGTCCCTTCGAAACTTTTTTCTAGGTGTTTCTTTCCACATCTTTAACACATAGGTTTTTGAACACACTTACCTTTATGATTATTACCTGAACATCTATAGGGACTTTTTTCTCGCATATATGAGGCCTTTTAAAAATAACTAAGGTTCAGGTGGTCAATAATGACTCCAGATAGTCGGTTGAGAATAACCACAAGAGTTTTCATTGCAGCTCCCATATCATTCAGTTGCTCATTCAGAAAACCATAACAGTTTTCTTCAAATCCACTATTACTTTAGTGCCTACTATATCCAACCATTTACCTAAACCAAAAAGGACAGTGTGAGTATATCATTAAAATCACATATAATAATAAGATATAATTATTCATGTTATCTTAAACTCTTTAATTTGTCTAAAAAACTAGGACACTTTCTAAAATCCTAACCATTATGGTAATTTTACTTAGGCTTAACGAATACCCAAACCTCTAACGTTATCTAAACTGACCTCTGATACCAACTATAAGGACCCGAACTTATAACATTACATAATATTGAATTAAATGGATAATTCAAATTGGGGATCTTTTCAGGTTTAGAGTTTTAGAGAATTAGGACATAACCATTACATAACACTTGAATATTACAAGTAGGCACTACTACTCAGTATCCATTTTTTCATAAGATAAAAACTCTTAAAAAGACACATGTCTAGTTCCATGTTTTAGATAGAATGTCTTTTCCTTGATCCCATCTGTGAATCTATTCATCTTTAAGTCCACTGGAAAACATTTCAAAAACATAGGATGACCATAAAAAGCTCACCATGGTTTATAAAATAAGGAAGGAAAACATTTGACCAACAATAAATAAAAATCTATGAAAACATACTTTTCTATCATAACATACCTTATGAAATAATAAGATTTATGAATAACACACACAAATCATAAATAATAAATGTTAATTATGGAATACATATAAAAATTACACTGTAGATATCATAGCTACGTAGGGAGTTACACTTGGAATACCCATCATAGTATATTCCCCAAATCTCTTAGGAGAAACATCACGTTTACCTCTGTCATGTTACCCAATGCATTGGAGAGCTATCTCGGGCTCACCCGCCCTAGGTTTATCACAGAACCACCCATATATGAAAACAATTCCCAATAACCATAAAATAATCATTACAAATAACAAATGTATAATGGAAATATAACATTTCCACATTCTAATATATCAGATCACGATATTGAAATAAACAATGTTTTATCAAATCATTTTCAAAACCATTTAAAAAGTGTTTTTTGAATCAAAGTGTCACATACCCCTTTGATGCATTTTAAAATAATTATCATTTGAAAACATTAATTTCCATATAAATAAATCCTAAAACCCATTTTGAAAACATGGACATTAATGAGAAATATTTAGAATAATAAATCTTTAAAACCTTTAAAACTATCTTTTAGTTAAAGAGTTTTTTTACAAAAAGAGAGTCACTTGAATACAAATAATTGAGGGATAACATTAAATCAGAACCTTATAATATCATTATAATAAAGAGATTCAGGATATAATATGTCAAGGTATAGTATATACATCATATAAGAGTGAATTGGTGCATAAAAACAATAAAGTCTCAATGGAATTGTAAATTGAGGTGAAATCCCTTATAAAGATGGTATCCTTAAATTAAGGATAAATCAATCACATAATTAAGTGTGAAAAATATAAATACACTCAATATAAGTGGATATTAAGTGTAAAACAATCATTGGTCATTCAAAAATATTCATTGGATGACATATTCAATAAGTACAAGTTGAATCCAAAGAATTGAAATTGGGTTAAGAAGTTCCCTTGTAAAAATTTGACAGCCTAACAGCGTCACATTAAAATTCATAAAATGAATTGATGACATAAAAAGGGTATCTAATCACTTGGAAATAAAATTATCATCAATAAGGATATATAATAACATATCCCAACGTAATAACATTTAAATTAAAAGTCATATCAAAGATAATTCTTTTAAAAAAAGGAGGGTGAAAGGTTCCCTTACCGATTTGGCAACTTACAAAACATACGCCACATGAAAGAAGAATCATACAATGAAGATTTAAATACTCATAAATGAAATTATATTACACAAATAGTACAATAATGGTTAGTAAATTCACCACACAAAAATAAATAGTGGAAAATATAGCATGAATCTCAAAAAAATTAAAAAGTGAGATGAAAAATACTTACTTTATTGTATTCGAATTGAATCGTATGACCAAAATATAATAACCAAAAAATGAATCACAGAATACGATGAATATAAGGATAATCATGATAATATATATCAATGTCAGTGCACATTACACCACATGTAATAAATATGTGACGAACAATAGAAATATCACGAAATTAAAAGTGAGATAAGAAAATCCCTTAGAAAAATTTGGCAGCCCCACAACGCCACTTAAAAATTCATAAAATGAACTGATGAGTGTAATAGGGGGTCTATCATCATATGAAAATATAAATTAAAGTATGGTGAATATTGAATAACATCCTCCAACATAAGAACACGGAGCAAAAAAGAAATGACATAAAAGATAGTACTTGAAAAGAAAGAGAGAAGTGGGATCCCTTACCTCGTGTCCGACTTGACTCGATCGTTCTTTAATATTATGAATAATATACAAAATATAATTTATACTTTATTAAGAACCTTTTTGAAGTTTATTATTCCCTTTATATCACTTATTACCATGTTATAAACATTATGTAATCATTTACGTTAACAATGTTCGTTTTGTTGATATTTGGTACTTGAGTCAAAATGGACTTCTTATAATTACAAGTTGTTCATGTGGTCAAAGTTTAATTATATCAAGAATTATATTCAAGATTTAGATATATTATATATAATATATATCCATTATATACATGTATTTATAATAGTATAAAACATTTAGAGGTAAGAAATGAAATGCACCGTTTATGGAGACAGTAAGCTATACGTACACATGAACGCTACTTTCAATTAAATTTATTATTTTAATGGATTTTAAACATAATGATACATAAGTATATTATAATTACAGTATAATATCATATATAATATCATTAACTATATCCTTTATACATCCAACATAAGGCATTAACGAGTCACATCACTTTGAGGGGGCGGTAGTCTGCGCTTCCTCACATGAGATCACTTATTTACCCACTATGGAAACCATAAAGGATTGATATAAATTGGGTAGTATAGAAGAATAATGAAATAATAAGAATAATATATATCATATATAAATAAAGTTCCATCATAATGGCCACCATGGGAGGTGGTAATATGTTATTGAACAATCATCGTTTCGTGAGGTGTTAGATTTCCATCCACAGAAATTTTATGTTCCTCTCCCATTAGATGGAGGTGTGTGTAAGTGTAGTTCGAATAATTCTCATAAAAACATCGTAGCATATTGAGGATACTGTTGTTGTTAAAAAAGAATGTAATAAAAAGTGTTTATGGGTTGGAGAAGTAAAATAAAAGAGAACAAATTAAGAGAAACTGTTACCTTTAATTTGGGTAACTTCCATTGGTTTGAACTAAAAGGAATTCTTGAAGTGCCTTATGTCTAAGGTAATGATTCTAAGGGGAGGATAGAGATGTAGGATGATTAATTGGGAAGAGTTTGGACGATACAAATGTCTTTACAGGTTTAAGAAATTGGTTATAAGTGGTCTCTTTTTATAAGGGAGAGGAGGGGCTCTTTAGGAAAGTGTGAAAAAATTATTTTATTATATAAAGATATTCTGTTAATAATGGTCAAAAAATAATTAAGTTTGAATACAATATAACTCATATTCAAAATGAAATCATCCAATAATAATTGGAAAAGTTTTGGATGCTATTTTAAAATTTATAATCTTATTTATTTAAATGATTTATTAATGAGGTAAACAATGCATCATTATTGTGTCATAAATAATTTAATTTATTCGATGTCTAAATATTATATAAAAAATACAATCATGTATTAAATAATTTTATCTTTCCAATTAATATTTATATACAGAAACTATTCCTTATATAATACGATATAAAAATTAATTTACTAAAAGATTTTTGTTTATGTCATTTTTTCCTTTACATTAAATTAATTAATCTAAAGTGTCATTATCACTCTTATGTGGCTTCATGGGGTCCCAAAATCGACCCAAAGATGACCATATTCGTCCATGACTCAAAAAATAAGGTTAGGAAAAGTGTTAAGGTAATTTTAAATTATTATAATATCGTTTTTACCTTGAATTACCCTATTTACCTTTAACCGCAGTAAATAAAAGTAAAAAGTTATTATTCACGAAAAATTATTTTCATCTTAATAAACCACATTTTACATCTTTATAACAACCATATATGTCAGATTGTTTAAATTAAATTCATAGAAGTGGTAAAATTTCATTTAAATGAAAATGTTAGTTTTTTTAACTACCACTAACTGGTTTCACTATTTATCAAAAATTGAAGTTTCTCAGAAAAATACAAAAAATTCAGCCTAAGATATATTTGATATTCCGAAATAAAAAATGATGTCTATTTAACCAAATTAAAAATATTGAAGTGGCAGTAATAAATTTTAAAATTTATTCCCGTTATCAAAACAAATAGCGTGTTTTTAAGAAACAAATACTATCAAAAGATTGATACTTGTTTAAGACAAATTTCAAAGTGAAATTAATTCCAATGACCAACACTGGATTAAATGGTAAAAATGTATTTTAATTTCACATTAAAACCATTTAAAAGTATAATCTAACCATTAAAATAAATTAGATTAAAATCAACTTTTGAATTAAAATACAATATTTTTCACTATTCATTAAAAAAATGATCTTTATCGGAAAAAATCCAAAAATTTACACAAAGTAAATTTTAATGTCCCAATTCTAAAGACGGATTTTATTTTGTCTAATATAATGTATTAAAGTGACCAAAACTAGATTTAAAAAGGGTTCTCCATTAAAAGGCGATAAATCGACCTTTTAATGTAGATTATGGTTAAATTTAGATTCATTCACATGTTAAGCCTATAATTTTTATTGGATAAATGTAAATACATTTAACAAATATTTATAATCATATTTTAGTTAGTTTATTTCATTCCCGCCCATACAACGGCTATTAGCTAACTACCTTTTAAAATAATAATATATTATTAGTGTGCAATGGAAGATTTCAAAGAAACCTGTTGTTGCATATCGGGAACGCTATCGAACATAGTAACCCTTTTAAAGTAAAATTAATATTTAATTAAAAAATTTATAAATATGAAAAATTCATATTCTTTATTTACCTGGGATGTTACATATACAGATATTGATTAATACTTATCGAGAACATTGATCTATACTTAGGGTTTTGACTTGATAAAATGAAATATGGAACTCCATACATCCTTACCACTATCTTAATGTTCATATAAGAGAGCTGAAAAAGGGGGAAATCTTCTATGATAGTTATAAAATGTAATGACTTCATAAGGTTAATGACTACAACCTGAACATCAATATTCTATTTAGATATCTTATGGATTCCTATGATGTAATCCATGGTGACATTTTCCCATTTACATACAAGTATGGGTAAAGGTTATAACATCTCCTTATAATTATATCACTCAACCTTAACTTATTAACATACCAAGAAAAAAGATACATAATTCATAATATATATCTTTATGTTATCCCATTATAAATTATCCTTAAGGTCCTTATATACATCTTTATAATTTTAGGATGCATAGATAATGGTGAGTAATGTACTTCATCAAACAACTCCTTTACTTATAGTATAAAAAAAACAAATACCGCATTTCTAAATGTTATCATTCCATCATAATCAAGGTTGATCTTTGAACAATTTCTTACATTATTCTATATAAGTACATCTTAATTATGGGCCTCTTTAATCTTCACATGGATTGATGGTTTAACACTCATTTTAGTGAGATAATATTTTCCCCCTTTCTTCAAGATTTCAAGTCATATCCTTTGAAAATCCATAAATATTGGATATTTTATGATCCTCATCATATATAATATTTCATGATACATTAGAATCAAATCATTTTCCACGTTTTCCCTTTCTTGGGGTGGTAATTTATTTCACAATAATACTCATTAATAAACTCCAACCATCATCTATAGAACATATTCAACTAAAACTATTTGAAAATATACATAAAATTTTAGGACCAGTATATATATCTCATATTTCACCATAAATAAAATGAATTTATATATGTAATGAAAAATTACTATAGTTAAATAAAAATCAATGGTTTGATATTTTATCTCTAGAAAATGTAATTATAGATAGGTATATTGTATCAACATATTATTCTTTATAAGAACACATTATTTCACCTTCTTAGATGCACCACCACAAATCAAAAACTCTTTTCAACTACAACATAGTATGATTACAGGTGCACAGACTAAACATTTATTTAGATCATTGAAATGTTCATAAAATTAATTAATAAAAATTTAGTTGAATCCACTATATGTGTATTTGTTGATTAGATTATAAAACCTTGACCAAGTATTCATAAGGAGTTTATAATATCCATCAAATCCAAGAAAACACTGGCTCTCAAAAATAATGGTTGGTTTTGGTAAATGTTCAATGAATAATATCTTATAATGATCTAATAATATACCACTTCTTGTGAACACATGTCCAATAAATTACACATTATGTAACCATAATTATAATTTGATAAATTTGGCTTATATTTTGTTGTTCCTCAGTGTATTTAAAACAATTATATAGTGATATTCATTATTTTCTATACTATTGCAGTATATAATAATATCATCTATAAAGACTAGCACAAGTTGATCATTGTAATATGTAATGACCCTATTCATTAAATACATAATGTTATCATGGGAATTAGTATGTAAAAATTTAATATATATAAAATAATAGTATTCATACCTCATATAGAATGTAATATTAGATATGTACTAAATTTTTTACCCTCAATTTATAGTATCTAGAATAATGGTCAATATTTGATATGTATTAAGCTCCAAAGTGATGATAAAACAAATAATCATCATAGGGTAATGGATTCTTATTATTTATCATGATCTTGTTAAGTTTATAAAAAGAAAGGGAAAGTCACAATGCTCTTTCATTAATCTTAACAAAAATAACAGTTTCACTCCTAATGATGCGCTCATTAAAATGAATCCCTCATCAGGATTATTCTGAATATTATTGTTCAATTCATATAACTTAATCAGGAACATCTACATCAAATAATTGATATATTTTTATCACTATGTATGAGTTCTGTTGAGAATTCAACATCATGAATTTGCTTAAGAAAAGGAAAATATTTAATAAATACATCAATAAGCTCTTATATAATAGGTATATAATAGGTTTATAATTGTTTTTTAGTTTCTCCCCAACCATATGAGATCAATACCCCTTATGAAAAGAAATAAAGACCCATAAGATTAAAGTAATTTAAATTGGATGATCATTTTCATACTCACAATAAATACTAATCACAAGTTTATTTGGAATATGAAATGTGACCTTTTTCCTTTGAAATTAAAATGGGATCATTATTTAGATAGACAATACATGCCCAAAATCATATAAAATTGAACTGGAAGGAAAATTAAATTATTTGAAGGAATCAAATTCATAAAAACATCAGTTAGACAAAAATAACAGACTTGGTAGATGATAATCATACCATTAGTAATTTCACTACAAAATCAACATCTAATTATTGAGGATATAAATTCAAAATCCTTGAGAAATTTAATGCTACAAAGAAATTCAAATGTATAAGATCTAATAATATACATTAATATTTGAGAATTCTTATCACCACCTCAACTTTTTCATTCAACCATCTATACCTTACTAAAACCAAAATAGTTATCTTGATCATTAAACATTGTGAACCAAAGTGAGAAATCATATATTCATGAAAATAATTCATAGGAATCTAAATCAAGAAACATTCTGTACAATATATTACACCTTAGGTTTAACCTAGGTTATTTGAGGTAATTATATACTCAAATACTTTACAATTGATTATAAATAAATAATGAATTAATCCAAGAATACCCCTCTGAAGTGTTAGATAGGTGCACCATATTAGGGAAAGTCATCGTGCACCTATGATGATCAAGATAACACCCAGTCCACCTCTTTCAGATTTGTTACCCCTAGTTGAATCTATTTAAATAATGTATCTTCTTTCCAATATCTACACTAGGATTTATTTTCTAAGAAAACCAAAATCCTTTATTTACCATAAATTTGTATATTCTCTTATACCTATTCTTATATAAAGTGTTCTCAATAATTTTTTCTAGTTATAATCTCCAAAATTACCTAAAATTCTCTAAAACAAATGGGGTGACCAAAACATTAAATACATAAGTATATCATAATTTTATATTAATATTAAAAAACTATCATAATAATACATGTACTAGAACTATAATGATTTAGTGTCTTAGAATAATTGATACATAATCATCTTATTTAAAGAAATATCATCAACACCACACATAATGTTATTCTCACATAGTATACTTTATAGACATAACCTACTTAAATCCATTTTTCATAATCTTGGGAAAGAAAAAAACAAACGGAAAGCACATATGCTTAGTTGGGATAAACATGAGAGATATATATCAATGATTATATGTAATAATAACATGATAATAAGGGTATGGGAATGTGAACATAACAGTTTTAAATCATACTTATCAATTCAAAAAACATAATTTTAGCATAAGGATTTAGTATTTCATAAGACATGACACATAGATGAATCAAATATTATGGTACAAGAGAACATAAGTGAAATAATAACATATCATAAGTGAGTAAAATAAAGTGTGGAATAATAATAATCATAGAAATAATTTTTCAAGGCTATCTACCAATACATTTGTCCCATATTGGTCCTACAATTACAACCCATGTGCCAACTTTAGGATTCGGATAACCTCTTGTGTACCCTCTTTTAGGCATGGGATAAGCTCTCAGGTACCCTCTTTGGGACTTCGGATAACCTGCCATGTACCCTTTGAGATCATAAACCTCAAACATCACCTAATACATTGGAGGGCTATAATGGATCCACCCATCACATAATCATAGTCCATTGTTATATATTTCATATAATCATGAAAACATTTATCATTTCTTAATTTATTAACCCATGAAATAAATGTTTCATCAATATTTTATGATCATAATCAATTAACATAGGACGAAATAATAAATATGGTAACATTAGATCATTTACCAAGTAAAGTATAAGAAAGATCAATGGATTTTTCTATATATGAAAATACTATTTAAAAATTAAAAAAATATTTCATGAGTTAAATATATTTTTCACATTAAAATCACATTTTTAAAATCTAAAAACTATGGAATACCTATAACAAAATTAATTAAAATAGAACTATGGATAATCATAAAATAATCTTCAAAAAAATATCTATCAAGATGATGGGAAAATATGTTCTTGTAATAAATGAAAAAAAATAAATTTCATTTAAACCTTTCGTAAAAAGTACCTCATACAAAAAAATATAACAATATTACTTTTAATTTATTTATAGAAATAAAAACATGGTTAAATAATAGATTATTTTTCATTGGAGAATAGTAAAAATGTTGTTGAAAATGTTTTTGAAAACATGGATATGGAAGAGAAAAGGTCCTCAACCAAATAGAGAAATAAAGTCAGTATTTCTTAAAATCATTACTCTACAATTTTGAGTATATATAGAGAGGAATATTAATTTAATATTTTATTTTCTACAAAAAACTACAGGAAAAGAAAAAAAATAAAATTTGGGGAGATAGATAATATAATTTCATCATTTAAAATATAAGCATAAAAAATCCCAGTAAAAAATGCTATTGTAATATAAAATCATTTTCTCTTTGGAATCATTTGAATAATAACCCCCATGAAAGAAATAACATGAAAATAATAATTAAATACCATTAATATAATGAGATTCATTATACAACTTATCAAAATGGATGTATATATCCTCATGAAGGAAATACGTGGTGTATATGGAATATGTCTCATGGAATCAAATGTGAGATGGGGAACCCTTACTGCAGGATATACTATCTTTGTAAGTGATTTTGACCCCATGTATGATAAATTATATTTTTTATACATCAATAATAAAATAATTTCCATAGTTATAATACCATACATGTTTTATTTATAACATCTTATCACTCATTCATTAAAAATCAATCATTATCATTATCAATTCATGTGTTAACTACTTCATTTTTCATGTATGTTTTGGTTTGGTTGTTCAGGTAATTTCACTTTGATCATGGTTAAATCATATAAATAATATTAATCATGTCATAATTATCATATTTAATTATTATATACACTTTTTATAATCCATAATATAAAGTGGCGATTAAAACGAATCACATCACTTTGTGGAGGTAAAATTCCACACATATTCAAGATTGATGTTATAGTTTTCCAATGAATTGGAAGGTTATAATTTTGGTAGGATATTAAAATTATATAAGAATTTTTACATCATAAATATCATATATATATACATTTAATCCATCATAATAACCAACCATGATATATATTAAAGGAAAATGAATATTACCTCTTCAAAGATGTGGTAGTCCAATAATCATAATAACATCTTAGTATATTTATGGTTTTAGAGTAATATGGTTTTTATGGATAATAAATATATATAGAAAGTAGATGAATAAAAAAACCTTGAAATTATCATGTAATACAATTACCTCTTCTTTGAGAGGCGTCCTTTGGATGACAACTTAAGCCCTCATAGGATGGTCTTAGGATTAAAAAAGGAGATCAATAATGAAGGTAATGAATATATAATGGGTTTTTGGTAGGTATTATACAATATGTAAGGAAAAAATTGTTTGAAAAATTTAGTAGAAGAGGTAACCTTTTATAAGTGAATAGAGGGACACACGTGGAATTACCTAATAGATTTTGAGAATATAAGGTCACTTTAATGTGAAAATGGAAACAATTTCCAATACTTAAAATATAAGATAATATTATGATGACATTTCATCAAATAATAATATAAATAAATGTTTAAGTGGAACTTGTTCACTTATTTCCTAGTTAAACCCCCTGTACACCCATCTAAACAGTAATTGTATTAAAAAATTTAATGTTTTTACTCTTCCATATAACAAAAAAAATGAAAGTTTCCTAATTACCAAATTTGTACATGATAATTCAAAATATTAAATCCATTTTATCAAATTAAATTATTATATGTAGATCAAATTTATTTTAAAATGATCGCACAGAATGCAATAGAAACCATTTTTTAGAAAAATACACTTTTAAGCCTAAAATCGTGTTCAGTTTCATTCCATACATAGTAAAAATTATTAGATGATTGTAAAAATATTTTATTGAATATATAATATAAAATTTTTATTAATAACCTTAATATATTATTATTTTTATAATTTATTATGTTTAAAAAACATTGGTCATGTAAATATTTTTTTTGAAAAATAACTCTTTTTAACATTAAATGATCTTATATTAATTTCATATCATTAGATAACTAATGTATGCATAATTATTCCTAAGCTATCAATAAATTTAATTAAAATTAATATTTAATATTGTTAAAAATATTTTTTATATAAAAACTCATAACTCCAAGAAAAATACATTTTTTCAGAAAAATAATTTTTTCAGTCATGAAAAGATTTTATTAATATTTAATGATTATTTATTAGGGAATAATCAGTAAAATTAATTTAAGGAAAACATTTAAATATATATTTCATAATGTGGTTAACTATATTCATGAATTCCCATCCAATTCCTAGGTTTGGAAGGCCCTGATATATCACAGTTCTTTTATACTTGAGGGTTCATGTAATAAAAGCTATCAAATGATTCATGTTTATTTAAAAGTAATAAATATAAAATCCATAGGTGTTACATAACCCAATGATGTTAAATATATAATGGGATTAATTAACCTTAATAAATATTTTTTGGAAAGGAAAATGTGTAGAATCACCAATAAAAACCATCGAATTTCCATTCCACATAAAAATTTCCACATCACAATGTTACAAACATGTTAAATGAATAAAAAAAATATAATATTTGTTAAACTTGTCCTAAATTTCCATGTCATATACCAACTAAATTCAATATACCAAAATCATATCTCTAATATCGATTTTATTATCCTAAAAAACTTATAAAATTGTGATGGGGTGACCAATTCGGGTGTACACTGTTCGATCATTCTTCTTAGAAAATTGAAATTAGTGTGAAATAAATATAAAATTGTAAGAAAGCATGAAACAACTATAAAAAACATTGAATAAGTACACATTCAAGAAGACATGTAACAAGTATAAGAATAAATTTATAGTCTTCACACTATTTCTACTTCCAAAACAACCTCATATAATCCCGCCACATCATGGGATACTATCCAATTCCAGCATGAATAACCAATTTAAACTGTAATTCCCATTACCATTACCACAAAACCACTTATTAGAATCCCAATTATTTCCCTTCTACACTAACTTGTTAGAAAATTCATGTTTTATATGAGAACTATATAAACAATAGTATAATATCTATCTATTTGACAATACATAAAAATACCAAAACAAAAATATACATATCTATAATCCTATAGAGTTAGTTATGGGTTACAAAACTTTCTACCCTCACCAACACTCAATTCCATAATCTCATGTTAGTATTAGTCAATTTAATTTATCATATAATAGTATCAAAAATAGTATCCATGATGTGAAGTGTTTCAACTATGTTATTCCATAATCATCATCATTTTATGATCATATATTCACTTCTCAACAACATGTTAGTAGGTTAATGTAGAAATGAAGGAAATCAACCACATTACCTCTTACTTCCATGCACATCCCACACCTATGCACAGTCAAAATAACTGTACAACCACATCCACTGTTCCAACCATAATCTAATAACCATATGTCAAGAATCATGTTTCACAACATAGTAGCATCATAAATAGCACAACCAATGCTTCAGGGAAAGAAACCACCCAAACAAAAATTTCAAATTTCCATAAAACCCTTATACCCATCATGTTCCAATTCCAATAATGATTAGGTTTATTATTAATTTATTCTTTCCATGTCATTAAACAATCATTAAAACCCATGAATCATTTTTAATTTCAAACCATTAAATGAATTAACATTCAAACCACACACAACTCACATAATCAACCAATTATTATATTCATATTCAAGGGAAACCCATTCAATCATCTATTTTATATCCCCTGAGGTTTATTCGTAGTTATACATATTATTACTACCATTATCATTTCACATGTTAGTCACTAACTATAAAGTACATTTAAATCAATTTAATCATTTATAATTAATTCCATCCTTATTAATTTATCACCAATCATTTATTACTTTTTACACTTTACTTCATTATCGTTTAAATATTTATATATATAATAAATATATTAAATTTATAATATTATATATTATCACTTACAAAAACCAACCTATACCTATACTCCTATTAATTTTTAAATACAATAATCATCAACCACTCTCCTGTCATTTCATCACAGGTTTCACTTATCATATTTATAATTACCTTAACGTCTCGTTGAGTTGATCATTAAATATTCCCATTTGTATTTCATAAACTAGTTAATACAAATTCAAGGAATTCATAATAATCAATAACATCACTAAACACCCTTTCATGGAAAGGAAGGCTAGCTAAAATACCAACATTAAGCGTCAAGTATTTCAACTGATACAATTCCCATTTTTGATTCCCAAATTTCATATTCCAGTTACCATTTTAAAATGAATAATCAATAATGGGGGTGATAATATTTTTCAAAATATAAACATTATAACCACCTAAACCAATGAAATTAATAGTAAAAAATCACAACCTATAGTTAGGGAATCAAAAATCACATGTAATTTACATTTCCAAATCCTATGTTTCACTTCCCGGCTTACCATTTATTTATTAATTAAATTCTATTTTAATATGTGTTTCATATATTACTCCATTTCACTATAATCCAAAAAATCATATTAAGAAATGGTAAGAAAAACTTAGAGGGATGATATGTTAATATTGATGGAATGAATCATAGGAAGTCAAAACCAGCATATTATTATAAAATATATAATACATGTCTACCAATCACCTAACCTAATAAGACAATAGAATCGATGAGAATATTACTAAACCTAGTCACCAATGAATCCACAAGAAACTCCCTCAAGATTTTAAAATTACATCCATAACTAATAAATGAACTGAGATGCACAAACAACACTTCAACATTGATTTCATCATCAAATATAATGAACAAGATGGATCAATGGTATGTTATAATAAGGATGAATCAAATAAATAAAGAACCTAAACTACAATAATAAAAAATTGAAATATCCATAAGGGATGGAATAATTTACAAATAACATATGAAATTGGTTAATGTCTGAACTGAAGGAAACTATGTTGATCTGGGAAGATTCATCAACACTTACTCATAAAGAAAAATAAAAAACCATTTTCTATGGCAGGGCAGCAATCAAAATGGCTATAATGGCCTTAGTGAAATAATATTTAAAATCCCTGATTTCAAGATAACTAACTACACTAATTTATACAATGGTAATTTCTATAATTTAAATAAGTTTTTCAGCAACTATGGGATCCTATAATGTGTGTATAAATTCTACTCACCTTCATGGATGACTAGAAAGCCATTATGAAATATACCATGACACTTTTAAAATTCCCTAACTATTTTCTAGATCTCCCAGAAAACCAGACTCCTTCTCACATTTTTCCATTATCACCAACATACATACACATACACAATTTCAATTTTCCCATTTCATATTTGTAAAACAAAAGTGCACTATGTCCATGAAAGCAACCAGATTTATGGAATGGTGGACTCCATGAAACTCCACTGAAAAACTATAGACACCATGCTTGAAACCATTTCTCAAGGAATAAACCCTTTCTATATAGGGTAGCGATCTCTTTTACACAAGTAGAATTGGCCCTTCTGTGAAGGTCCAAGCTACCACTATATAGTGAATTAAAAAAATCTTACCATTATTTGTGATTAAAATGGAATATACACGAGTGAAAAACATTACATGGATTTGAATTTACCATTACACTGGTAATGAAAAACCAAACAGACCACTACATGGGTTGTGGAAATTTATTTGACATTAACATGACCTTAGATGACCTTAATCAGTAAAACATGCCAATAAAATGGTCACCCTGTCCATTTCACTCCCCATGGTGAACCATAAGACAATGAAGCCAACTCCAAATGCTCATAATTACAAAATGGTAGTCCAAAATATCATTCCCCATAACCAAAAAACCAAATATACCAATATCTATACCAAAATCTCAATAAAAACTTCACCACAACCACCACTATGCCTACACTATGGTGTGTTAGACTTTATAAAATTCCAAAACTCTTTTCCACTGTAACACCTGATACTTTTATGTTATACAAATCATCAAAGGAATCTTTTTCTACACACAACACTTTCTTGTCTTGATTTACACGAAATCGCGAGCTTCCTCAATAGTTTGCGTCGTACGCAATACCGAGTTTCACTAAACAACGATATACTAATAAAATATTATTAAAACTAGACGTTATGAATATTAATAACCACTTTTTGAAATTTTATAAATTTTATTTTTCAAAATTGACTTCATTTTTGGATTTGGAATATCAAAATTTTCCTAGGGTGAAATTTTGGTATTTTTCTGAAAACATTCAATTTTTGATGAATAGTGAAACCACTAGGTGGTAGTTAAAAAACTAAATTTTTCATAAAACATAATTTTACCGCTTCTGTGAGTGGAATTTTAAAAATCCAAGAGACACAGTTGATTTCAGTATGTAAAATGTGGTTCAGTGAGATGAAAATAATTTTTTGGTGAATATTAACTTTTTACTTTTTTTTACCACGGTTAAAAGTAAATAGGGTAATTAAGGGTAAAAATGATATTATTATTACCCTAACACATGTCCTAATTATATTGGACAAGTTTAATTCGACAAAAAACTACCTTAGGAATAAAATATGACCATTTAGGCCCACTTGGATTAGATTAGGACATTTATTATTAATTTATTTAAAGAAGGGTTAAAATAGTTAAAATCAATGTTTAATAACTAAATCATTTATAATATGGGTTTATACCTAAGATAAATTCGACTATATATATTAATTAGAATGATGAAAATCTTTCCTACATAATGGTATTTTATTTTTAATTTTTAGACATTAAATAATTTAATTTATCTATGACACAACGATGATGTAGTAATTATCTTAATAATGAAATATTGACATAATTGATGTTATAAATACCCAAAAAAATATAATTTGAGACTTTTATGAATTAAACTAATTTTCTACATTAATATGACATGTTATTATATATTTAATTAAAAATTTTCGAACTAATCATTCTGTTATGATTTTCACAAAAATTAATTACTAAATAGTGTCAAAATTGACATAAAATAGTTTTTAAAACAAATATTTTATTAGTAATTGTTATTTTATTCCTAAAAATCTAAAGATCTGCCAAATTACATAGATATGGGTATATAAATTAATAATAAACAACTTGGGGTTTGTTTGGCTGCTTATAGTAAGTTTATTAACCCTATAGTATAAGAACACAAGAAGACACGGTAAAAGTAAAATTATTTAACTTAATGTTAAATCTAAATGATAAGGTTAAGATAGGAACCTAAACTTGATTAATTCTATTGGATGAGAGGATTTCGACCCATCCCCACCTTATCCTTGAAATAAATCAATTTGGAGCTATTTAAAACCGAACTTGACTTTATAATAAAATAATATTTTTAATTATTCCAAAGGTGCACCTCTCCTCCCTTATAAAAGGGAAGCTCCTCCCTCTCTTCCTCACACGACTTTGAGCCTTCAATCTCGGAAAACCCCTATCAATTTCTCCTCTCCACTTCCATAGAGACATCCTAGAGGTCCTGGTCTTCTTCAAAGACCAATTTTAGTTCCCTAAAAGAAGGTCTCAAAGAAGCACTTCAAAGAAGAGGTAATGTCCGTTACCGATTCTTTCATCTATATTTCTTCTTCCACTTCTTCTTATTTAGTTGTTTCATTATGAATTAATAACATCAATATCACTAATATACTGATATGTTATTATAAGTATGAAAAAACCCTATTTCACCATCTATCCATCCTATGGAAAAATAAATCACCGGGCGTGCGTACGTACGAAATATCGTCTCCACGCCGTGGTGTAATCTATTTTCCACCACCACCTTACTTGGATGGGTATAATGGTGTAAATAATGACTATATATGACTATTATAAAGTGATACGGATTCTGAAATAGTATACATACACTCCAATAAAATTCCACGATCATAGGAACGATATCATCACTCGTGCGTACGTACGGAATACCATCTCCACGATGTGATGCGACTCGTTCTACATGATCTTAATTTCATAGTTATTATATAAATGAATTAAATGAATGAATATGATATATATTACACTAATACCATTCTGGAAATGAGGTATCTATAACCTAAAGAGAAGAATAAGAATTTATTCGACAAAACACGCATAAGAACAAAAAGTTATAAACACTCGAATAACAAGTAGCAATGAAATATTACTACTAAGAAGCTAAGAATATGACCAAATATGATATCATAAAAATAAGTATGATTTTGGAATAAGTCAATAACATTATTTAAATCATTATACAGGAGGTTTAGACATGTACAAAGCATATCGGACCTAAGGTAAGGGAAATATCACAATCTCATTTTTAGCCGAGATTGTTTTTACTTTGGCATTTACTGGGGTGTATTTTATCATCCACATCCATGTTTCCTCAATATGTAATATTATTTCCATCCACCTACAATTTTTTAAATCCAATTTTACCCTTCGGTGAGTTTTAGTATAAGATATGAAAGGAATCTTTTGTCGTTTTTCGTACGAGGTACTTTTTTACTTTTCCGACAAAAGTACGAGAAGAATGTTTTTTTAAACTTATACGGCATGAATGGATTTTTCAAACATTATTTCTAAGAAACTTCCGTTACAAATTTTCAAGTTTATTTTTAATCAACTTCTTTTAGTTTAAAATTTTATGACATGTTAAGAAAGGAAAAAGGGTTTTAAAGTAGAAAGGATATTTTCCTCAAAAATGGAGTTCAAGTGTTTTATCAAAATTATTTTCCATCTAAGATAATATAGGGTTCTGTTTCTATACCTATTATTACATTGATTTGATTATGTTGTGATGGAATCATTTTTATGAATTCCTTTATCTTATATGAATTGTTTTATGATGTCATGTTGTTTAAGAATCCCATTTTTATTACATGGGTTATGTAATGATGTATGATTTATGATTTTGTGGCACACATAAGAATGGTATCATTATGAGATGGGCGGGAGCTATATCTCCCTCCAATGCTTTGGGTAAAGATTTTATATCTCATGAGATAGACATGGATGGAACGGTAGGTTATACCGGTTCAGTGAAACATGACTGAAACGAGGAGTGAACTCGGTTCAGAAATGGACTTTGTCCACTAAGATAATCTTGGCAATGAGTCTTGACTAATAAGAAATGATTCTCTATGATTATGTGTGTATGGCACAAATTTTCATGTTTTAAGTTATGATTATTGTGATTAAAATTCACTACTATGATTTATCCAATGTTATGAAATTATGATCACTTTTGTAGGTTATGATTTCCAAAAGTTATGTGCTTATGTATATGATGTGATTGATATTTCTTTTGTTTACCCTTAATGTGAATTTGAGCTCACCCTTTTGTCTGTTTTATTTCCCTAGGTCAGGAAGAAGGTTATTAAGTAGAATATGCTTAAAAGGGACTCTAGATACGATGAAATAAATGGGAGGCAATGTAGATGCTTTATGAACCAGTTGTTTATGCTTTCCAGTTTCTAAAGACACTATACATATACAGTCCTTTCATGGTTTGGTTATATGTTGTAATAAGTGTGCTTCAATTTTGAAGTAATAACAATGTATGTAAAGTATGGGTCGTTATAGTTGGTATCAGAGTAAATGTATAGTCATCCTTTGGAAACTAGGATGTGAAATCCTTAGTAAGAACCCTAAGGATAAGTCTAAGAATACAACACAATCTTAGTGTTTTAGAAATGGCCATTAATAACCTAGGATAAAATCTTAAGTGTGAAATTTTATTCTTGATTATGTCTTTTTCCTATTATAATTAGTGTTTCTCACACTATTCTTCTTGGTTTTAGTCAATGGCTAGAACCCGAGTGAACCGTGTTAATGCGGAATGCGACGGGCAATGCAATGATTGTCCCCCTGAGCAACCAAACGTTATGGGAGCTGGAATGAAAAATCTTGTATCCATGCTCACACAACTTTCTAAAGCTATGAATCATGCAGGACTTCTAAACGAGAAAAGGAAGGAGCAACATTCTATTGAATCCTTCATGAGATAGCGTCCACCTTCATTCAGCGGGTCTACTGATCCATTAGTTGATGAACAATGGATTAATACTACTGAAAAGATATTTTCAGTTCTTCAATGTTTTGAGCGTGATAAAGTCATCTTAGCAGTGTATCGTTTTGAAGGTGATGCTGATCAATGGTGTAATCATATTAAGAATATGAGTCAAAGGGATGAAATTGAGTCCATGGAATTGGACGCGTTCAAGAACTTATTTTTCAATAAGTACTTCCCTCGTATTATCCGAACGAAGATGGAGAAAGAGTTTCTTGAACTGAAGCAAAAGGATGATGAATCTGTTGGTACCTATGAAGCAAATTTTACAAGACTTTCAAGGTACGCTTCTGGTATTATTATCCAACCTGAGAGTAAGATCGATCGATTCTTTAGTGGCTTAAAACCAAGTCTTCGAAGGGCTTTAGCCATAAGGGACTTCAATAGCTACAAGGAAATCATTCGATGTGCTCTCAAAGTTGAGATGAAGATTTGAGTAACCCATCAGTCATATGGGTTTGATAAGAAGAGGAAAATGGAATTCAAAGGAAAATCTAAAGAGCATACTAAAAATAAGATGAGCTTTCCCTTATGCTCAATGTGTGGAAAGAAACATGGAGGAAGTTGTCTTAAAAGGACAAGTAAATGTTTTAAATGTGGAAAGGAAGGTCATCGGGCATTTGAATGCCGCGATAATGGGAAGAAGATGTCTAATGATGCAAACAAAGGAAGGGATACACATAATGAACCTACTACACTTCAATGTTTCAAGTGCAAGGAGATGGGACATTATGCCAATAAATGCCCTAATCCAAGGGTTGATGATGATGGTCGACTTCAACAAACTCTTAAGGCTAAAGACAAAGGAAAGTCACATGCAATTTCTATCAGTGATGTGGAGTACGATAACGATGTGGTGAAAGGTACACTTACCATCCACTATAATGTAGCAAATGTTTTATTTGATTCTGGATCCACCCACTCCTTTATTTCTGAAGAATTTTCTAAGGGTATCACCGTATTACCTCAACAATTAGATGTTGATTTAGCTGTGACAACACCTAATGGATCAACAGTCGCATCAAAAGTTTATAATTATTCCCCGATTGAAGTTTGTGGGAAAGTGCTTCCTGCAAATCTTGTGACCCTTCCTATAGTGGAATTAGATGTGATTCTTAGCATGGATTGGATTTCTCTACATGGATCTCAAATCAATTTCCCAAGAAGGGAAGTCACATTTCATATTCCAGATCAATCTATGATCATCTATCGATGCAAGGATGAACATAACCTTCCAGTGGAAATTCCTTCCATCTTATGGGTCTTGATTCCACTAAATGAAGGTTATTTTCTCAAATGGTTGGTGAGAAACTCACAATTAAGAATATTCCCATTGTACGGGAGTTTTATGATGTCTTTCCGGATGAATTACCGGGTCTTCCACCAAATCGCGAAGTTGAGTTTTCAATAGAACTCGTACCGGGTGCTTTGCCTATTTCAAAGACACCTTATAGAATGGCCCCAATTGAGTTGTAGGAATTGAAGAAGAAACTCCAAGAAAATCTTGATAAGGGGTTCATACGCCCTAGTGCATCACCTTGGGGAGCACTTGTTCGGTTTGTTAAGAAGAATGATGGATCAATGAGACTCTGCATTGATTATCAAGAACTTAACAAGATCACTATCAAGAACAAATATCCTCTCCCATGCATTGATGACCTATTTGAACAACTACGTGGAGCTCAATACTTTTTCAAGATTGATCTTCGTTCAGGGTATCATCAATTAAGGGTCAAAAGGGAGGATATACCAAAGACGGCTTTTCGTACAACGTATGGACACTACGAATTTATAGTGATGCCATTTGGTCTTAATAATTCCCATGCTATCTTCACGCATCTGATGAATAGAGTCTTTAGAGACTATCTTGATCAGTTTGTGGTAGTCTTTATAGACAATATTCTTGAATATTAAAAGAGCAATGAAGAACATGATGATCACTTGAGAATTATATTGAATACCCTGAGAAAGGGGAAGCTTTATGACAAATTTACCAAGTGTGAATTTTGGCTTCAAAAAGTTTCATTTTTGGGACACATAATCTCAAAATAGGGGATATCTATGGATCCAGCAAAAACAGAGGTTATCGAAAGATGGTCGAGACCAACAAAAGTGACTGAGATCCAATGTTTTCTTGGTTTGGATGGATATTATCGACGTTTTGTGAAATATTTTTCAAGATTATCTAATCCACTCACCAAGTTGACTCGGAAAGGAGTTAAGTTTTTTTGGATGGAGGAATGTGAAGAGGATTTCATGGAGTTGAAAAGAAGGTTATCCAGTGCACCTGTGCTCACACTACCTTGTAGTGGAGAAAGGTTTGTGATCTACAGTGATGCATCCAAGAAGGGATTGGGGTGTGTTCTTATGCAAAATGATATGGTGATAGCTTATGCCTCACAACAGTTGAAAATACATGAGAAAAATTACCCAACCCATGATTTGGAGTTAGCTGCGGTAATCTTTGCATTAATGATTTGAAGGAATTACCTTTATGGAGAAAGGTGTGACATTTATACTGATCATAAAAGTTTAAAGTATATTTTCACACAAAAGGAGCTGAATATGCGCCAAAGAAGATGGTTGAAGCTGATTAAGGATTACGACTGGTCAATCCATTACCAACCTGGGAAAGAAAACAAGGTGGCAGATGCATTAAGTTGACAAGACCATGCTAGTTTATCCATGATGAGGATCACAAAAGATCCAATATTTATGGATTTACAAAGGATGGATCGTGGAATTATAATGAAAGGGGAAAATCTTATCTTTCTCAAATGAATGTTCAACCATCTATACATGTGAAGATTAAAGAGGCATAGAAAGAAGATGTCGAGTTACAAAAGAAGGTAAGAAATGTTCCTAAATTCAACCTTGATTGGGATGGGATAATAAAATTCAGGAATCGGGTTTGTGTTCCGCCCATCCCCGAATTAAAGAAGGAGCTACTGGATGAGGCTCATAGTTCTTCATTTTCTATTCATCCTCGAAGCACGAAGATGTATAGGGGCCTGAAAGAATACTTCTGGTGGGATGGCATGAAAAGAGATGTTGCTGAATATGTCTCTCGATGCTTGGTTTGTCAACAAGTTAAAGCTGAGAGATAGAAGTCTAAGGGGATGTTACAACCATTACCCATACCCAAATGGAAATGGGAAAACATCACTATGGACTTTGTCACAGGACTTCCTAAAACATCCAAAGGCAATAATGCTATCTGGGTCATAGTTGATCGTCTTACAAAGTCTGCACACTTCATTGCTATTAGAGAGGATTTCTCTCTGGATCAGCTTTCCAGGATATATGTAAAGGAAGTGATAAGATTTCATGGAGTACCACTTTCTATTATTTCTGACCGAGATCCGAGATTTAACTCGATGTTCTAGCGAAGTCTTCAGCATACTCTGGATACAGAGTTGAGTTTCAGCACTGCTTATCATCCTCAGACAGACGGTCAGGATGAGAGAACAATTCAAACTCTAGAAGATATGTTTAGAGCTTGCTCTATGGATTTAAAAGGTGGTTGGGATCAACACCTACCTTTGGTGGAATTTTTTTTATAATAATAGCTTTCACTCCAGTATTCAGATGGCTCCTTTTGAAGCTCTCTTTGGAAAGAAATGCAGGACTCCAACTTTCTGGGATGAAGTTGGGGAAAGAAAGCTATTAGGACCTGATCTCGTTGATGAAATGGCAGAAAATGTCAGATCTATTCAACAACATATAAGAGCAGCTTTGAGTCGACAGAAAAGTTATGTCGAAAACCAAAGAAAAGACCTATAATTTGAAGTGGGTGATAAAGTGTTCTTACGAATATCTCCCTGGAAGAGGTTCATGAGATTTGGAATGAAGGGGAAGTTGAGCCCTAGATATATCGGTCCTTTCGAAATACTGGATCGTGTTGGGAAGGTAGCTTACCGATTGGCTCTTCCACTGAATCTCTATCAAGTTCATGATGTGTTCCATGTATCTCTCCTAAGAAAGTACATACCTGATCGTTCACATGTACTCAGTTCAGAAGTTGTACCGCTAGAGAAAGATCTTTCTTATGAAGAACAACCGATAGAGATTCTGGATCGTAGTGAAAAAGTCCTACGAAAAAATACCACTCGATTGGTGAATGTTTTATGGAGGAACCACCAATTAGAAGAAGCTACATGGGAGCTTGAGGATGTGATGAGGGAGAGGTATCCTCATCTGTTTGTGACAAAGTGACGAATTTCGAGGGCGAAATTCATTTTAAGGGGGGTAGAATGTAACACCCGAGACTTTTATGTTATATAAATCATCAAAGTATTCTTTTTATACACACAACACGTTCTTGTCTTGTTTTACATGAAATCGCGAGCTTCCTCGATAGCTTGCGTCGCACGCAATACCGAGTTTCACTAAACAACAATATACTATTAAAATATTAATAAAACTAGTCGTTATGAATCGTAATAACCACTTTTTGGAATTTTATAAATTTTATTTATCAAAATGGACTTCATTTTTGGATTCGGAATATCGAAATTATCCTAGGGTGAAATTTAGGCATTTTTCTGAAAACTTTCAATTTTTGATGAATAGTGAAACCACTAAGTGTTAGTTAAAAAACTGAATTTTTCATAAAACATAATTTTACCGCTTCTGTGAGTGGAATTTCGAAAATATGAGAGACACGGTTGATGTCAGTAAGTAAAATGTGGTTCAATGAGATGAAAATAATTTTCTGGTGAATAGTAACTTTTTACTTTTTTTACCACGGTTAAAAGTAAATAGGATAATTAAGGGTAAAAATGATATTATTATTACAATAAAACATGTCCTAATTCTATTTTACAAGTGTAATTAGACCAAAAAAAACCTTAGGAATAAAATATGACCATTTAGGCCCACTTGGAATAGATTAGGACATTTATTATTAATTTATTTAAAGAAGGGTTATAATAGTTAAAATCCATGTTTAATAACTAAATCATTTTTAATATGGGGTTATATAAAAGATAAATTCGACTATAAATATTCATTAGAAATATAAAAATATTTCCTACATAATGGTATTTTATTTGTAATTTTTAGACATTAAATAATTTAATTTATTTATGACACAACGATGATGCAGTAATTATCTTATTAATGAAATGTTGACATAATTGATGTTATAAATACCCAAATAAATATAATTTGAGACTTTTTGTGAATTAAACTAATTTTATTGATTAATACGACATGTTAGTATTGATTTAATTAACATTTTTTAAACTATTCATTCTGTTATTATTTTCACAAAAATTAATTACTAAATAGTGTCAAAATTTGACATAAAATAGTTTTTTAAATAAATATTACATTAGTAATTGTTATTTTATTCCTAAAAATCTAAGGTTCAGCCAAATGACTTAGATAAGGTTATATATATTAATAATAAAAAACTTGTGGTTTGTTTGGCTGCTTATAGTATGTTTATTAACCTTATAGTATAAGAACACAAGAAGACACAGTAAAAGTAAAATTATTTAACTTAATGTTAAATCTAAATGATAAGGTTAAAATTGGAACCTAAACTTGTATAAATTCTATTGGATGAGAGGATTCCGACCCATACCCACCTTATCTTCGAAATAAATCAATTTTGAGCTATTTAAAACCGAACTTGACATTATAATAAAATAATATTTTTAGTTATTCCAAAGGTGCCCCTCTCCTCCCTTATAAAAGGGCACCTCCTCCCTCTCTTCCTAACACCACATTGAGCCTTCAATCTCGGCCAACCCCTGTCACTTTCTCCTCTCCAATTCCCTAGAGATATCCTAGAGGTCTGGGTCTTCTTCAAAGACCAATTTTAGTGCCCTAAAATAAGGTCTCCAAGAAGCACTTCAAAGAAGAGGCAATGTCCGTTACCAATTCTTTCATCTTTATTTATTATTCCACTTCTTCTTCATTAGTTGTTTCATTATGAAGTAATAACATCAGTATCAATCATATACTGATATGTTATTATAATTATGAAACAACCCTATTTCACCATATATCCATCCTACGGAAAAAGAAATCACCGCGCATGCGTACGTACGGAATACCGTCTCCACGCCGTGCTGTAATATATTTTCCACCACCACCTTACTTGGATGGGTATAATGGTGTAAATAATGACTATATATGACTATTATAAATTTATACTGATTATGAAATAGTATAAATACACTCCAATACAATTCCATGATCATAGGAACGATATCATCACTCGTGCGTATGTACGAAATACCGTCTCCACGATGTGATGCGACTCGTTCTACATGATCTTCATTTCATAATGATTATATAATTTAATTAAATGAATTAATATGATATATATTACACTAATAACATTCTGGAAATGTGGTATCTATATCCTAAAGAAAAGAATAAGAATTTATTCGACAAAACACGCATAAGAACAAAAAGTTATAAACACTCGAATAACAAGTAGCAATGAAATATTACTACTAAGAAGCTACAAATATGACCAAATATGATATCATAAAAATAAGTATGATTCTGGAATAAGTCAATAACATTATTTAAATCATTATACAGGAGTTTCGGACACGTACAAAGCATATCGGACCAAAGGTAAGGGAAATATCACAATCTCATTTTTATCCGAGATTGTTTTTACTTTGGGATTTCTTGGGATGTATTTTATCATCCACATCCATGTTTCCTCAATATGTAATATTATTTTCATCCACCTACAATTGTTTAAATCCAATTTTACCCTTCTGTGATTTTTAGTAAAAGATATGAAAGGAATCTTTTGTCGTTTTTCGTATGAGGTACTTTTTGACTTTTCTGACAAAAGTACGAGAAGAATGTTTTTTTAAACTTATACGGCATGAATGGATTTTTAAAACATTATTTCTAAGAAGCTTCCTTTACAAGTTTTCATGTTTATTTTTAATCAACTTCGTTTAGTTTAAAATTGTATGACATGTTAAGAAAGGAAAAAGGGTTTTAAAGTAGAAAGGATATTTTCCTCAAAAATGGAGTTCAAGTGTTTTATCAAAATTATTTTACATCTAAGATAATATATGGTTCTGTTTCTATCCTTATTATAACATTGATTTGATTATGTTGTGATGGAATTATTTTTGTGAATTCCTTTATCTTATATGAATTTTTTTATGATGTTATGTTGTTTAAGAATCCCATTTTTATTACAAGGGTTATGTAATGATGTATGATTTATGATTTTGTGGTACACATAAGAATGGTATCATTATGAGATGGGTGGGACCTATATCTCCCTCCAACGCATTGGGTAAAGATTTTATATCTCATGAGATAGACATGGCTGGAACGGTAGGTTATACCGATTTAGTGAAACAGGACTGAAACGAGATGTGGACTCAGTTCAGAAATGGACTTTGTCCACTAAGATAGTCTTGGAAATGAGCCTTGACTAATAAGAAATGATTATCTATGATTATGTGTGTATGCCACAAAGTTTCATGTTTAAAGTTATGATTATTGGGATTACATTTCCCTACTATGATTTATCCCATGTTATGAAATTATGATCTCTTTTGCAGGTTAAGATTTCAAAAAGTTATGTGCTTATGTATATGATGTGATTGATATTTCTTTTGTTTACCCTTACTGAGAATTTGAGCTCACCCTTTTGTATGTTTTATTTCCCCAGGTCAGGAAGAAGGTTATTAAGTAGAATATTCCAAAAAGGGACTCTAGATATGATGAAATAAATGGGAGACAATGTAGATTCTTTATGAACCGGTTGTTTATGATTTCCAGTATCTAAAGACACTATACCTATACAGTCCTTTCATGGTTTTGTTATATGTTGTAATAAGTGTGCTTCCATTTTGAAGTAATAGCAATGTATGTAAAGTATGGGTCGTTATAACCACTCCCCTGCAAGACCACTAAACATTTCATTAAAGCCCAAATATCAAAAAACACAATGAAATGGGTCAGGAAGGTCCAATCCATGACATTATATAAATCTCAAACAATTATCAACCTTGAGAAATAGAAAAAATCTTGGAAAGGAAGGAAGAAAGGGAATGGTATGAAAAACCACCCCATGAGATAAATCAAAAAATATGACTATAAACTAAACATGAACACCACATAAAAATAATGTGGTACTCAAACTATGTGAAATTGAAATCCAAACAACAATCTCGTTTTAGATCATTCTGAAATGTGAATCGAACAATATTATCTTTCTCTGGGGATTATATGAGTCATATCTTAAAATCACTTATTATGAGGCTTTCTTTAGGAAAATAAGGAAGGGTTTATGAGTTTAATGAAAATGAAAACTACTTATCAATTCCAGATACATCATAATTTCATTATTTATTGGAAACAATGTTTTAACTAGTCACATAATGTAGGATATTAGTAGTTTATCAATAAAACCCATAATCAATATTTTACCATCTTGTTTCTCGAACTATTACAATGGTATCATAATATAACAAATAAATATTATCAATCATAAAATCAAAACTAGAATTTCCCATAATGTTGAAAAAAATTAATTTGTGAAGTTTAAAGATCATACAAGTTTTTTATAAATCATAAATTACCAAGAACACTCCCATGTAAACATTAAAAAATAAATCCTCCATATACTATTTACTTAGGGTGAATGTTATTACTTATAAATGTTTTTTGGTCAATAAAAAATTATATTCTTCAAAAATTTCAAGCACCAACATCAGTATAAGAATTCCTTCTAAATGTATGTAATTAAAGGAAAACCATAAACCAAACCATGAAATTATGAACATTAGTAATCCATGGATAAACTACATAGATTTAATACGTTTTACTAAAATTTCATCAGTAGATAGTGAAAGGTGTCCCGGACATCACTTTCATGAAACCATAACATACGGGACCAGCACAAGAAAAATAATTTTTGAAAATATGATTTTTATTTAGTAATAGAAAATATATTACCAAAGAATCATTGTAGAATCATTTAAAATGGTAGTAATTTATTGACAAATCAATTAGTCCGAAAAACACATCCTCTTATTAGACTACTGGTAATGTAATCAGCGACACACCAAATAAAAAAAACTCATGCCCGCGAAGGAAACCAAATATTTATTATCCAACATATCCAAATAGAAAAACTAGTCATAAAATTCCCCAAATACCCCCATACATATCATAATAATTCGACACAAAAAATCACATCAAACATAATCAATAAAGCACAAAAATCAACTACTTGATCATAAATTTTTTAATAATATTATAATTATGTCCAATAAAAACTTCCCAAAAAAATATTTTATTTAAAAAAAACACATTATTAGAAGATTTAAATTATTAAACTTTTTATTATTATCATATTGTCAAATCCATCACAACAATAATACAAAAAAGTAGCGCAAAACAGTATCACATCACATCTATTTTTAAAAAACACAAAAAATTTCAATATATTATTTTATTTTGAATGATATTTCATGTTAACTGACCATTATCATGAAAAAAATCATAATTTTAAAAGAAATAATTGAAACTTTATATCAATGCCTTAAAGAAATAAATCATCAAGAAATATTTCATAAAGAAATTATAATTCTACACTTTACATTTTAGGAAATAAATCATACTTTTCACTTCAATAATATCAATTACTCATTCTTTTAAACTACAATTTAATATTTTCACATAATCAGTCCCTATGAACTATGTGCCACATGATCAATCAAATATTACATTATACAGTATACCACATAGGTGATGTGATTTCATATTATATAATAAATCTTTAATAATTTTAAATTCTTGGTTCATACCAGTAATACATAATTTATATATTTCCTTAATCATTTTACTACTGAGAAAAAATTATTTATAGGTATAAGGGTGATATATTTTTCATCAATATTTCAATACTACATGATCTACTTATAAGATTATTTAATAAAAAAATCAGAAAAACATACATCAATCCATGAAATTCTACTTTCAACTAAACCAATATGCACTTTTACCCTTTTATATGCTCATTAATATTTTGACAACTAAATATGTCTTGGACATAAGATTTGACATATCAATACAAAATAATTTTGAATTCCATAACATTATCCATGCTTGAAAAGTAAGTTAATGGTTTTATTTATTTTTAATTTCTTAAATTTTAAAGGGTTTATGACCAGGAATGGTTGCTATATCCCTAAAAATAAAATGTAGAAAATTATAATTCATCGTTAACATAATTTTCTCACACAATACAAATCATGAGGAAATGGTACAATATTGAATAATAATTTATACTTAAATTAATATAAATTTGAGAATGGATCTATTAGAATTTTATCCCAATATATACGTTGGAAAATCATTTTAAAAGGATTTAAAAAAGTAGTTATTTAAAAAAATAAGTATATATTATGAATTATTTACATAAGAATCCTAAAATCATGAATTTGGATCATCATGCTATATATTTCTATAAAATAATGGGAAATAAATTCTCGAGGAAACATGATTTTCCATTTTAACACACAAATATTTAAGTATTTCCAAATAACATCTATTCTCCAAAAATTATAATTGGCTTACCAATTAAATCGTCCTCAAATTTTTAAATAGGTCAACATTAGGCATGCTATTTTTTTCAATAATCCTAGATACAAGGAACTAAAATTTCTGCCTTATAATAAATTGTTACTATATGTATGGAATATATCATGAGTGAAGGATAATACTAGACATATAAACTTTTTAAAAAATTAATAAACTCTTAAACATGCTTCAAGATAATTTTTTTTCTATTTAATATCATGGAATATATTAATAGAAACATTTAAGGACTCGAATAAGCAATAAACACATAACGGAGACACATTATTCATGAATTACCAAAAATTCTAAATATCTTGTAAAAATCAAAATATGGAACGCACCTAAAAACAAAATAAATTCCATAGAAAAATATAGTTATAATAATATTGGGAAAAAAATTCCAAATTTTAGCAAGATATATACCCGGAATCATATTCTAATGAAGTAATAATTTTACTCATTCTCTTAATGTTATGAAATAAATTAAAAAATAAAATGTAAATTATTAATGGTTAAATAAAATAAATTTAATCACAAAATAACATAAATGATCCAAGATTAATATGTTAATACGATTAATAACATGATTCATATACCTCCCTATGTTTTCAATCCTGCAATTACTGCACTCTCTCTATAGAATTTCAGTAGTTTTTTAAAGTCCCTCCATTAGATCAAAAGTTCTCTAATAAATATGTCATATCTGGTATATTTAGTCAACATTTCAAGCTAGGATTGAGATTCACCACTTCCCTAACAATCCTATGTAGTCCTTGTATATTTCTAACTTCAATTTACACCACATATATTGAATATAAACTTTAACAACATTCTCTCATGACACCCCTATTGGTACCCCTATTGGGATGGAAATGAGAAGAGGTAGTGACCCCCCCCCCCCCAATCCCAACTCCAATGGGATTAGGGTGGGAAAATATCAAGAAGTCTATAAATCATACAGTGTGAGGAATTAGCCATAATAATGAATTTAAGGATAAGAGACAAGGGGTGATCCTCCAATCAAACACAAAATAATTTTAATTCAATAAATAAATTTTATTATCAATAATATTACTAACATGTCCATTTTATAAAAATAAGAAAATATATACAAAATAAATCATAAATATCCAAAGCAATTATAAACTCCATCCAAGATTCTTGAATTATACCTCTAATCTATTTTAGATTTTCCTATAAGTACATGAAAATATTTTATGGGGTGGGAACATTGGGAGTAATATGTAGGATAATTCTTGTAAAAAAATCATTATCCATGTGAAATAAACATTCCATAGTAACCATGAGTGAAACCTCCAAGAAAAACAGTCAATAATCATAAATACAAGTAGTAAAATGAAAAGTATGTGAATAAAATTAGAAGCCACACCTAACTATACAGTTCTAACAAAACCTCAACCACAACCCCCAAAATAACAGTAATTAAACAAATTCTATCATTACAAACTAATTTAAAACATAATTACCATAAACACCACTATAACAACACTTATCCTAGGACTAATTATTTCTAAAATTCACTAACTAATAATTTTATTTATGCTTCCTTTAAGTTGTATCTAATCATAAGAATGGCCTATCTTCAACTAATAGTGTATTATAAGGGAAGAATTACAATATTTGTATCTATAATCTATCCAATTTTGAACAAGTTAAGGTTGCCACTCTTTGTACCACTACAGATTCTAATACCTAACATCTGTTTTTTTGAATTGAAAAATTTATATAATAAAAAATTAGTATCCAAACTAGTATCCATTCCATATGGTTCTTCTACCAAATTATGATATCATTACTGTATCATTATGACATCTCCAATTCGAAACAATAATTCCGTAGTTTGATGTATGAATGAGGGACGCCAACCTCATTCCCTACTCCTTGTATGTACATCTACCACCTATGATCCATCATCATCACACTATAACAACTTCCAATGATTTAGCCAAAACATCACTACCCTATTCGAAGAAACATGTTTAAGGGGACAAATAAAATATCAATATCACAAAAAATTCTTTAGAAAATTAAAAAAAACTATAAACACTATATTTTTATATTACTTTAATCCCCATATTTTTCCAATTACCATCCTTGTTGGATTTTTTATTCATTTATTATTTACAAGCTATTCAGTAATCATTATAACCCCGGAAATGGTTTTAATTTCTATCATTTAATTGAATATACATTCCATCCACCACACCACTCATAATCAACCCATGCATATATTCATAGTCAAAGTAAACCCATCCATTCACCTATTTTATTTTTCTATTAGTTCATTCATTATTTGCCACATTATTAATTTCATGATTGGTAAGATGAATTTATATATACATATTGGATAAATTAATAATAATTTTAATTAAATTTGATTAGATAATGCACTATTTTTTGGTTTGTTTTTTTAGTAATTAGGTTTTTTGGACTCAAATGAAGAAATGATAAACAATGGAAAAAATAGGTTTTACACGTTGTGAAATTGGTTCATGATGTTTATTCATCATTCAAAACATACGTGCATACCAAATTCCAACCCCTGAGAAATTTCATGACATTAAGAGTTTAATCAATGTGTAAATACATTATACATTTTTATATCTTGAAAGTCCAAATCCAATTGAATTTACACAACATGAAGGAAGTGAAAGATTTGAATCTCGTACATGAAATAATGAATATACACTACATGAAAGAGTTTTAGATCCCCTCATGTTTGAGATTTATCCCAAAGATCTCACAGGATTTAAGATTTTTGGAGGAGATTGTCGATCTATGGTACACAACATGTAAATATTTAATTTCATGTAAAAGTAGATATATAAATCACTTAATGTGAATACATGACATGAATTTGTTAAAGGATATATAACTTGTGTGCCTATAAATATTTTGTCGATGGCTTCTACGAACAAAGTGTAGTGACCTATGATTTATCTGTCGCTCTTTTCTCCTTGTTTCTTCTTCGTTTTCATTCCAAAATGACTATTAGTTCTTTCCATAACCCATTTTATCATATCTATTTTCATTAATTTTTATTTTCCATCCATTCTCTGATTTTTTAATTCCATTTTTATTTTGACACCTATTCAACAACATTCTCCATTCTATTTAATGTTCAATTTTTTTATTTCCATTTTATTCATTCCTTTTATTTTTATCAACACCATCATGTCCAGATAATGCCCTTACGGTTAGGGGTTAAGAGATGGGATGTTTTTTTTCCTAATGAATCTATAATTGAACCTTGATAACACTATTTCCCTCAGAATCTGGGATGACCTCCTTGATTGAAGGTTCAAACATTTCGATCGGTTTCTAACAGGTTTTTTTGTAGAACCAGAAACATCCAATGATTCCACATCCATTTGGACTTACTTTCCAGAGGTAAATGCTCATTATTTTATTGACTAATGAGGCTTAGTAATTTGCATTGGCTGAGAGGATGGGAGGTCGGACTCATCATGCCTTTTTGAGGGGAATTATTGTCTACTCTTGGACTCTCTTTATAGATTTATGTTATGTTCGTGAATCCTTATTACATTAACATGTATAAAATGAGCTTTCCTTCAGATCTGTCAATCAATGCTTAAATATTTAGGAAATTTAGAGAATCTTTTATATGTATTCGAGGTTCTTCATCGATAGAGAATCATCTATATTTATTAGAGATTAGTTTTCAATGGTATCCTTAGACACATTTATATAGATGTCTCTTGGTCATTATGATGACCATGCTGGTTTTAAAGCCACTCTGTGGGACACTTGAAGTTTATTGTCATTCAGAAGGACATGGATTATTTCAGAGTTGGGACCGAACCCGCAGATGGGTTACCTAAATATCCTTTGTTTAGAAAAGGAATCAGAACCCATGTAGTTTGAGTTAGGTATTATGATGTTTATGATTGATGACTCAATGAAGGATTTCATAATTACTTTTACACTCTAAGCACACATGAGTCATGCTCGGTGTGAGAAACAAGAGGTATTGGTAAAAATTAGACAATTGGGCCATGAAAGATGCAATCATAAGAAATAATGTGGGAATTATGTATGTATGACTACCCAGATAAATGAAGATTCAGATTTACTTCAGGGAAGGAATCCAGGAATAGGGTCCCTAAAGGTATATGTGCTTCATGGAGATTTGAATACTCTAACTTGGGGATTACTCCGGAAAAGGAGGCCCAAATTTAGGAGAGGATTTATGATTGGGTTTTACTCCTGATAATGAATCCCAGATCAAAGGTAAATTAGGACTAGTTAAGAGAAATTAATATTGTGCCTTACTCCTGAAAAAGAGGGACATGTTAAGGGAATTGAAAAATTAAGGGACTTGGGGATTACTCATGAAGAGGATGCCCATATTAATGAGGACATGGACTGGGGCTTACTCTTGAAAAAGAGGCCCAGGTTAAAGGAATTAAGTATTGGGGCTTACTCTTGAAGAGGATGCCCATAATTTGGGGAATTATGACTGGGGATTACTCCGGAAAAGGAGGCCCAGGTTAGGGGATCTGGGGCTTACTCCTAAAGAGGGTTCCCAGATTAGAGGACTTGGGGATTACTCCTAAAGAGGATGCCCATATTTGAGAATTATGACTGGGGATTATTCCTGAAAAGGAGGCCTAGGTTAAGGATTCTCTCAACATAAAGGATGAGGTTGATTGAATGAAATGTCAATCTTTAATGACAGAAAGATGTGTAAATCACTAGGTTTTGAGTGATATTCCACAGAATTCCATTCAGATAAGGAAGTCAAATAAAGAAATCATGCCATAAATGTCTTTGAAGAGTGTATTGAAGACTGAATCTTGAATAGGAGAGGTGGAATGGATTAAGAGGTGTGAAATGGGCATGAAGGGCACCCAAAAAGTCAGGGGAGCGCAAGTCCTGGCTGGCGCGTAGGTACTGCGCGGGCACGCAAGTCCTGGTCGCGCAGGTACACCTGCGCGACCTATAGGTACTTGCGCGTTTATAAACCTGTGCGGTAATACTTGAGAGATCCTTGACCAATGCCTTTATAATTATCCTGAGGTACTTCCAGAAGAGATCCGCGCAAGTTTTGGTGAGGAAGTAGGGTGGCATGCAAGTATGTTCATTCCCCTTAAGGGTAAAACACCGTAGGTGCACAAGTTTTAGTGTATTATAAAACATAGACCTTACTCCTCTTGTTTAGACCTTCCATTCTAGGTAAATAATTACCTTATAAGTGTTCGGAAGACCAGGAGAAGAGACTTGGGCGTTCAGAGCTCTAAATATGAAATCTGGAAAAAATTCCTCTCTAGATGGGGGGCCCACAGGGTCTATTTATAGGTTGAAGAAGACCCGGGCGGTTATCCTTTAGGGAACACAAGTCACTTGCGTGACCATTAGGCGTCGCGCAAGTCCACTTGCGTGGCATTGATGAAACTTGCGCGGCACATGTGCTTTTGATCCCATGTTCATGTTTTTGTCAATTTTTTATGTTTTCTTCAAATGTTGAATCAATTTGTTCTAATTCATTTCCCTTTCCATTATTTTATACAATGTGAAAAAAGGAGCGTCAACAAAAGTCCCCCCTCAGAGTTGGATCCGAAAGAAATGAAGATTTGACTCTGAGGAAAACGAGAATCAAAAGTAAATTGGGGCGAGTAGGGTCTGGCACGCAAATAAGCTTCAGGCGCACAGGATTTGGCATGGAGGTTAGGGAATTTGGTCACGCAGGGCTAAAGCCTTGTATATAAATAGAGGGCCTCACTTCCGTACAAGCACATGGAATTGAAACTATCGAGCTCTCGCTGCACAAGTTGCATTTGCCGCGCAAGTTGCTCTGTTTCGCGATGTTTCCTTGATGTCGCGATGCTGTCAAGGTATCTGGGCCTGTGCGGTGATACTTGCGCGCCAAATACTTTGCGTGACACATCCATACTTGCGCGCCTTAATGAAGTTTCCATTTTTCTGAATTCTTTCACAAATTTTATGAAAAATAAACCCATTTAGGAGTTAGTTTATTCAAATTTTGTGCAGATTCAATGGCTCCTAGGAGAATCGGAACGGCTGATGAACTGGCTAGCAAGCGGATTGATGACATGATGAACATTGTTGGCCATGATTACTATGATATCTACGACAAAAATTTCCCAAATTTGGCTAAGTACTTGAAGAAATGTCATCTTAATTTCCCACATACAATCTACCAGTCCCTGTATGGTCATGGTCATCTGCAAGGAGTCAATGTTCCAAATGCAAAGAACAATACACCTGAAATGCAGCTGCACTACTACTCTGTTATTTCGGTTATGCTGTGCATTAAGAGCCAAAAAATTGTGTGAACTTTCAAATTTTCCATCCATTCCATTTCCATGCAGATATAAAAAAGGCAAACCCATGGGCTGAAATATTTTCCGCAGCCGGTTGGTGGAGAGGAAAAAAACATGGCATTAGAAAATATCTGAAAAGAGTACTCTCTCCAAAGGGATCTTTACTTCCAATGCTCCATTCTGAAATCCATGAATCCATCTTTCAAGTCTCTTGGACAGAAATGTAGTCACTGTTTGATCAGCAGAAAATTTTCCTCAAACCGCACTGAAGAACATCCTTTTACAACTTTTCCAAGAAGAGATGGTATCACTGTGTATCTTATTGTATCCAGTTGAATGAATAAATTCATGGTGGTTGCTAATGAAGCTCGGGATTCTGTAAATAAAATAAAGAGTTATGTTGAAAGCCTCATGTAATTCTTGAAAAAGAGAAGATACTCCAGTCTGTGGATGTCCTTCTATCTCTTGTGTATCAATGAAAAACACATTCATCTTTAATCATTTTTACCTGCATTATTTCACTACCTGTTTTAAATTTACATAAGCCAATGGGCCTAGTAATTATAGTTTTATTTTTACTAGGATTAATATAAATAACCCTACAAACATTTAATCTTCTAATTGCTCAGTATTACCTAAATTATACAAAATGTATGATTTGTGAGCCAGAACATGACTTTTATTCAGAGTTCCCTTGTCTTTTCTGGGATGTTTAAATTCATGCACGTCAGAAATAAGGATGCTAATGTTTAAGGTCAAAATATATTTGAACGAATGAATTAGAATTGAATCAATTCTTTGAAAACTTATCTGAAAACATATTACCATACTCAAGTATGAGGGAAAAAATGTAAACTATGGCTTATGAATATATGAATTTGAGGAATGATTTGAAAAATAGATAAAAGGCATCAGAAGAAGTAGTTTCCAAGAATGAAGTTACTATTATTTAATAAACCCGTTAGGGGGTTGAATTATACAGGGCCACCTAAGGGTATTGGCTGCATAGTCAAATAAATAGCATCTTTTGGCTGACAAGTCTGTTATATGAACTGTTTATGCAAGGCCGCCTAAGGGCACATGCTGCATATTCAGGAAAAATATCTCTCAGAAATTTACATTTCTACTACTAAAAGTCAGAGAAAGTTTATGGAGATTCAAATTTTCCAAAGTATAGAGTTTTCTCTATGGAAAGAGGTGTTTGAATATGGAGAAGATATTTTCGAACAATATTATCAAACAACTGGATGGATATCACTTCCACGAAGGTCCGACCCAAATGTAGGGAAGGATAATATAAACCATAGACTTGAATTCTTTCATATCATGAAAAAGGATATGGGACTAATATGTTAAGGATGGATATTTTTACGGATCCCTACATACTGTCATTTAAGACCAATAAGGACAAAAGAGGATTTCTTCCCGAGAATGAAGTTAATATTATTTAAAAACCCCGTTAGGGGGTTTAATTATGAAGGGCCGCCTAAGGGCATTGGCTGCATAGTCAAATAAATAGCATCTTTTGGGTGACAAGTCTGTTATGTGGATTGTTTATGCAAGGCCTCCTATGGGAACGTACTGCATGGTCAGGTAAAAGAACTCTCAAGAATTTGACATTTTTGTGAATAAAAGTCAAGAAAAGGTTTATAATGATCTGAAAATATTTAAGGTTAGGATTATGAAACATAAAGATGGGTATTGTTCAATGTATTCAGAGATACACAGATCAATGCTAACCATAATCATGTTGTGGATGGGTCTTGACTGGAAATGTTGGACTTCACTATGTATCCCAAAAGGATGGGAATCATGCCATACATAGTTCTTAAACTACAGTTTAACGTCTTATGGGATAAAAGGATTAGAGATCATAGTTTAGGGTCATAGATCTTAGACCATTATAATAAATACACAGTGTGTGTTTTCCTGGGGACTTTTCAGCCAAGGGACTGAAAGTGGAATTTGGGGTTAGGCCCAAAATACTTGGGGATGGATTCGAGGGACACTCAAACATTCCTACGTATCCCATAAATATGGGAATCAAGCCCACGTAGTTCTAGAACTACCCACTGTACAAATTTGTTTTGTATATGTGAAGGGAGAAAGGGGAATTTTTAGTACAATGATGGTTTAACCCAAAATAAAAGGTTTAAGCATTTCCATGTACGCATGTAGTCTTTGAAATGAAACATGATTGAAAAATAAATGTAAATAATGGTTCCATCTTAGGTGAAGGTACCAAACAATATTGTAGCTCATTGTCATACTGGACAAAAGTGTTGTATATATCAATGTCGTATAACAAGGAAGAAAGTGAACCAATGTAAAGATATTGATTCTAGGGGTGGTTTCACGAATCAACATCGTATGAGATGTAGGTTAACCATTGTGAAGAGATTTGTTTTGGGCTTGAACCTTGGGAGGTTTCCTACGTGCCCATCCTAGAAGGCAAGGATCAAAGTCCGTGTAGTTCAATTAAAGAATGAATTAATGATCAAGTTGTTCTTTGGGATAACGACCCAAAAAAAATGATGTTGGGACTTATGCATGGTTAGCGGCACAGAGTGGGTGTCATGTTTGAAGTTTTATCTAATCTCACATGAGTCATACTCGGTTTGAGAAACAAGATGTAGAAACAACCCTAACGATGCACAATTTAATATCATGTAGGTCATATGAAGGGACTATGCAGTTTTAAGGTCTTGCAATTAGGAATATTGGTGCTGCATAGTTTAATGTCATGTAGTAGGGAAAAGGTACAGTTTAATGTCATGTAGGACGTATCAAGGACTTTCTGTATAGTTTAGTGTCATGTAGTTAGGACGATGGGGATAATATAGATTAACTTCATGTTGGATGAAAGGGGGACTGTGCAGTTTAATGTCATACAGTGAGGAAAATAGAGTATACCATTTAACATCAAGTTGGATGTAAGCGTGAATAGTTTAAGGTCATATGCATGGACCATGGATGGTGCAGTTTAACGTCATGCTGGATGGAAGGGGGACTGTGCAGTTTAATTTCATGCAGTGAGGAAAATTTGGGGACCTTTTTCACAGTTTAACGTCTTGCTAGACAGTGGTGCAGTTTAAGGTCATACCGGACCATTGAGGGAATTTTTTCACAGTTTAACGTCATGTGGGACGAAAGTAAAAATAGTTTAAGGTCATATGTATGGCCCATTGATGATAAAGTTTAACGTCTTTCTAGGCGGTGGTGTAGTTTAAGGTCATACTGGACCATGGTACAGTTTAACGTCTTGCCGGACCATGGTGCAGTTTAACGTCTTGCTAGGCCAAAGTGCAGTTTAACGTCTTGATGGACCATGGTGAAATTTAACGTCTTGCTGGATGGTGGTGCATTTTAAGGTCATACCAGACCATTGATGATGAATTTTGACATCTTGCTGGACGGTGGTGTAGTTTAAGGTCATACCGGTCCATTGAGGGAATTTTTTCATAGTTTAACGTCATGGGGGATGAAAGTAAAAATATTTTAAGGTCATATTTATGGACCATTGATGAAGAATTTTAACATCTTGCTGGACGGTGGTGCAGTTTAAGGTCATACCAGACCATTGAGGGAATTTTTTTCCCAGTTTAACATCGTTTGGGATGAAAACAAATAGTTTAAGGTCATATGTATGGACCATTAATGATGACGTTTAACGTATTGCTGGACGGTGGTGCAGTTTAAGGTCATACCGGACCATGGTGCAGTTTAACGTCTTGCAGGACCATGGTGCAGTTTAACGTCTTGCTGGACCAAAGTGCAGTTTAACATCTTGCTAGACCATGGTGTAGTTTAAGGTCATACCTGACCATTGATGATGAAGTTTAACGTCTTTCTCGATGGTGGTGTAGTTTGAGGTCATACCAGACCATTTATGGTACATATTTTGTGTTTATACAAAATACTTCTTCAAAAATCTGGCATTGGTTGGAGTAGTGATGAGTTCTCCATCCATATAGATTAATGAATAAGCTCCATTGAAGTAGCCCCTATGTATTGAGTTAGGTCCTTCCCATTTTGGCTCAAGATTGGGAGGTTTCATTCCTAGTATTATTGGAGTTCTGATAACTAATACCAATTCTCCCTGAGTGAATGAACAAAGATGAACTTTTTTGTTAAAATCTCGTGCTATTCGATTCTGATAGACTTCCAAATGGTGCAAAGTGCACAATCTTTTCTCATCTAACCATTCCAATTCATTCAATCACTTTTGAGATTGTTCATCTTTAGATGATTGATCACAAATGGCTACTCTGAGCGAAGGCAATTGAACTTCAATGGGTAAGACGACTTCCGTTCCATATACTAGTTAATATGGAGTTGACCGTGTTGCTGTGTGGGTGGTAGTCCGATAAGCCCATAAATCCTAAAAGAGTTTATCAAGCCATGACTTCTTATCATTATCCACCATCTTTTGCAGTATATTTGAAAGAGTCTTGTTGAAGGCCTCTATCTAGCTATTGGCCGCTGCATGATACCGAGATGAATGGTTGGATTTGATGTTGTATTCTTGATACAACTTCTTTACCTCGGATGAACAGAATTTGGTGCCATTGTCTGTCAATATGGTATGATGGACACCAAATCTGGTAATGATGTTAGACTTGATGAAGCTAACAACGCATTTAGAAATGACTTCCTTGAGAGGTATTGCCTCTGACCATTTGGAAAAGAAGTCAGTAGCAGTAAGAATGTACTTAAACTCCTTGGTCGAAGCCAAAGGGTAAGGTCCCACCACATCCATTTCCCATGTGGAAAATGGCCATGATTATTTAGCTGTATGAAGCAACTTTGGAGGTTGATGAATTAATTTGGCATGTACATGGCATGAATGACACTTCTTTGTGAAATCAACACAATCTTGTATCATTGAAGGCCAAAAGTATCCAAGCCTTAGAATATGATCAAACAGTCTATGTCCAGACCGGTGGGCACTACAGACTCCCGCATGCACTTCATTCATGACAACCATTGTATCTTCACCATTAATGCATCTGAAGAGAATCAAAACTACATTTGTAAAGAATTTTATCTAGGTGATTTGGGCTATCATAAAGAGTAAAATTGACCACACGTCGCCAGATTTGTTCTTTCTCGGCACTATCAGGTGGAAGTGTTCCATTTTGAAGGTATTACCTGATAGGTGACATCCATCCTGTAGTATGACCATATAGTTTAGGAATGGGACTAATTTCATTAATTTACTCTATACTAATTTGAACATAAGGTGAAATTGCATCACGGTGGGTAATACTGATGGTTGTCTCGTCCCAATTTGGATCTGCCAGAGCTGTGGCTATATTAGCCAGTGCATCAGCTTGAGCATTTTGTGATCATGGGACGTAAGAAAATGCCAGTTCCAAAGGGAATTCTGCCATTAACTCTCTGACGTAATCATACAAATGGATTAGTTCTTCTTTTCTGATGGAATAATCCCCATTGACTTGTTTGATTACTAGGTCTGAATCACCTTTCACCTTTAAGTGATTCACTTGTGTATGAAGCGCTAATTCCAATCCTGCAATGAGAGCTTGGTATTCTGATTCATTATTGGTACCACCTTCCAAAAATAAGAAGGACTAAGGTAACACTACCTTTTCTGGAGAAATGAGCACAATTCCTATGCCAACTTTGTTGAATTTAGGATTTTCCATTTTCATCCCTATTGGACTTCTGAAAGAACCATCAAAATACATTTCCCATGCTTCAGGACATTCTTGAACAGATAAGACTTCTTCATTAGGGAGTTCAATATCTGAAGATGTGTCTCCCACTAATGGGTGTTCAGCCAGGAAATTAGCAAGATCTTGGCCCTTTATCACCTTTTGAGACACATACTAAATATCGAATTGCTGCAAAATAACTGCCTACCTTTCCAGAGGTCCTGTAAGCATCAGATGACTAAGGATGAATTTGAGCGGGTTATTGCGAGATTCCAATTGGACCTCATGATGTTGCAGGTAGTGTCTCAACTACTTAACTGCAATGATTAATTCCAGGTAGCATTTCTCAATACATGAATACCAGGTTTCTGCTTCAAGCATAGTTCGACTGAGATAATAGAGGCTGTTTTCATTCCCAGCATCATTATTTTGATCAAGGAAGGCACCCAATGATCTCCTTAGAGTGGTCACATAGAGGATAAGTGGTCTTCCTTCAACAGGTGGCATGAGTACCAGTGGACTCAAGAGGTATTTCTTGAGAATATCGAATGCTTCCTGACATTCTTAATTCCACTGGTAAGTGACTCCCTTCTTCATCAATTTGGTGAAGGGTCAACTTTTTCCTGCAAAATTGGCAATGAAACGCCGAATATAGGCTAAGTTTCCTTGAAGTCCTCTTAATTATTTCAAATTTCGAGGAGGTGAAATACCAATGATTGACTTGGTCTTCTCAGGATCGACTTCAATACCACGATGGCATACAACAAAGCCAAGAAATTTTCTTGAGGTTACCCCAAAAGCACATTTTAAGTGGTTCATATTCAAATTATGTTGTCATAGCTTACAGAATATGACTTCCAAATCAACCATGTGATTAGAACATTTCTTGGGTTTAACCACGAAATAATCTACTTAGCATTCAACAAACTTCCCTAAGAAGGGTTTGAAGATATGATGCATGGCACGCTGATATGTTGCACCTGCATTCTTTAAGCCAAAGGGAATTTCCCAGTAGCAAAACACACCCTGAGGGGCTCTGAAGGCTGTGGATTCCTCATATTCTAGGGCCATTCAGATCTGATTATATCCATAATATCCATCGATGAAGTAAAGTGCTTCATAGCCAGCTATTACATCAGTTAAAAGTTCTGTAATCAGAACTGGGAAATCATCCTTAGGACAATGCCAATTAAGATCTCTGAAATTGATGCAAACTCTAATTTTTCCATTTTTATTCCTTATAGGGACAAAATTATCCAACCACTTGGGATATTGAACTTCTCTAATGAAGTTAGATTTGATAAGCTTATCCACTTTAGCTTCAATTTTGGAAGTATAAGTTGGGTGTGTTCTTCTCACGGCTTGCTTAAATCCTCGATGTTCTTCTGGTAAACCCAAATGATGAGTAGAAAAATCTGGATCAAGCCCATGCATTTCTGTATAGTTCCAAGAAAATATATCTCTATTTTTCTTTAGAAAATAAATATTCATCTCTTGCTCTTCATGATTCATGGCCTCACTGATTAAAGTGGAGCATGGATCTTCTTTTGTACCCAGATTTATTTCTATGAGTTCATCCACAGTGGTAGAGATACCCTCTTCGAATGCTGGAGGAGAATCTCTGAGATCTTCCTCTTCTTCTTCATCATGTGTTATTACTTCTATTTCTACTTTCATATTATATGATAAAGCCAAATTTTCATGATCAGAAGAGATGTCAAAATTTTCACATCTTGGAGAAGAAGCTTCCATTTCTGTCCCGATTGGTGATAAAGGGTCTTCTTTGGGAAATAAGGAGGAGATGATGGATTGAGAATCAACATCATTATTCACCTCCGATGTTGCTATAACTTCTTATGGCCTGATTGGTAAGGTATATACTTGTTGGATTTCAGCATATGAAATGAAGACTTCACCATTTGTGCTTTCATCACTTCTTGGTGGGTTACCAATTTCTCCCATGTTGTCTGGCTCGATTGCCGTAATTGACATTATGGATCTTTCCATAAGAGTATTTGGATTTGGGTCTATCTTGTCAATTTGACTAATAGGAAACACATAATCTGTACTCACATGTGTAAATGGATTTACTGGAATCTTTTCCAAACCGTATGGAGCATTAACTTTGGTAATCTCCTTTGTTGTGGATTTCTCCCTTCCCTTCATGTGATAGAATTCCGCCTCAATGTATTGAGACTCACATGTCTTGAACGGGGCCTTATCACCATAAAATGTCCCAACTTCACCATCAAAATAATATTTCATACCTTGATGGTATGATGAAGGGATAACCGCATGTTGATGTAGCCAGGGTCTTCTAAGCAAGATGTTGAAGGCTAAGTCTTGATCAACAACCATGAAATCTGAATTGGATACAAGATCTCGAAACTGAGTTATGAGTGTAACTTCGCCCAGTGGTTCTTGTTCATTTTTATCATATCCTTGTAACATCATGTAGAAGGAGATAAATCAGATTCCGTGAGGCCCAATCGATGAAGTGTAAAAATGTGCATGAGGTTGACTCCTGAACCATTGTCAATGAAAGCTCTTCGAACATCTACACCATTGTCCTTTCCAGATAAGTAAAAATGTCTAATATGACCATGAACACCATCATCTTCATCTTTATCAGTAAAATATATTACTTCATGGAATTATGAATGATTATTCCCTATGTGATAGACTTCAGCTGTAGCAATTTCAGTTTCAAACTCCTGAGGACTTGACAAAGCCTCGATGAGTGCTTCCCGAAGATCTTTTGACAGATTCAAAGCATCAAGAATTGATAACTTGGATGGTACTTGGGCCAAGTGTTTCAATACATCATACTTTTGATCCAGAGGTCTGCATTTACCAATAGGAATATGTGGTTTAGCAGGTACCATGGAAGCAGATGCTTTGGAAGTTGATGCACCTTGTAATGGGATATGGGTTGGCAATATTCCTGGTTTTAGAAGATTAGACCAATTAGATCCATTTATTTTCTGAGAGGACGAAGATGTAACCTTCAACCGGTCTTCCAAAATAACTGTGCCAGGACTGAATTTTCTATTGGTAGAAGAACTTGCTTGTTCTTGTTGAGCTCGCTGAAGGGCTCTACCACGAGTTTCTGCTACGTACACAGTTCTAGTATGGGTAGAATTGGAATAGTGGCTTCTGAAAGATCCACGTCTTTCCCTGTATCCTGAGCCTCTGGAACTTACTCTGATTCCCCTGTTTGATATTGGGAATTCAGTCTCATCGAAATAAAAACAGCAACTGGAATATGGATCTGTTAATTGAATCATATAAACAGAACTGAAGATTAACTCTTCGTCTGCTGAAGAATTTTCCTGATTAGCCTGTTTAGTCTATGCTGTTTGGTGGTGCGGTGCCCATTTCATTGAAGTAGATGGTATGAAGTCTGCCAGAGTCAAAGGAAACTTAGGCTTTGACACATACCCATCTTCTTCTGATTCTTTTTTTTCTTTGAATCATTCCGTTTCTTCAAGGACTTTCCCTCTGATGAAGAGGGTTCTGCCGCAACATTCATGGCAGAAGATACAATTGGTTTCTTTAATTGTGTTTGGAAAATAGCATGAGTTCTATTGATTGTCTTTCTGACCATCCAATCATCAAACTTCTGTGCATTTTTTCTTTTGACATCTTGCCATTCGCCTTCCTCCTTTGGAACTGTAGCAGTGACACATGCTACCTGGGCTGAAGAGCCTTTCAGTTTGACTTGTCCCAAGTCGACCATCTTTCGTAGGAGTTCTTTTAAGGCAAAACACTCTTGGATGGGATGCCCCAAAATTTTATGAAAGGGGCATTAATTGGGACGGTCTTCAACTCGTTCCTTGTTTGGCATCTTGGGTTTGGTAGTTGAACCAGATTATTTTCCAGAGCCAAAATGAAGTAACCAGGAACATGTTCATTTTGAAAAGATTATGTTTTTCTCTTAAAATCCTCAAATTGTTTTCATCTTTGATCTCTTTGATCAATTGGACGAAACGACCTTTGTTGTTGGTGCTTGGGAGGTGGATCCCTTCGAGAAGATGATGGTTTTAAAGTAGAAATATGTATGGGTGCTTGTTTAAGCATAACTGTAGTAGCTTATGCTTTACCCATTTTCCTTCCTAAAGCTGATGGAATTACATAAGATTTAGCCTTAGCCTATATAAGGGAATCTTCAATCTACTGAGCGATTGAAGTAAGGTCTCGAAACCCTCCTGTGTATTTCACAGGGATCAACAGCGTGTGTAATTCGTCACACAAATTTTCCACACACATTGGAAACAATTTATCTTTAGGGAGTGCTATGCTTAGGGAATATGTTAATCCCTTCCAGCAAGCAATGAAATCTGATACCCTTTCATTCTCTCTTTGCTTACAGTTTGTAAGATCAAAAACTGTTGTCTTTTGCAATGTTGAGCTGAACTGAAGAAGGAATTTTTGGCGATGATCCTCCCATTCGGTAATTGATCAGGATTGCAAGCTTGTATACCAGACAAAGGCTGGTCCGTGCAAGGTCCATACAAATCATCTGAGTTTTACTACTTCTTGCTGCACTAGAGTTCCCATCATAGGGTCACAACAAGACACGTAATGCGTCAAATGCAGTTCAGGATCGCCTGATCCATAGAAAATAGGGAATACAGGGTTTCCAAAACTGGATGGAGGAGATATTGAATCTACCCATTCAGGGTAAACTTTCTTTTCAGGTTGAACATACGCACGTTTCCCATCCATAGTTTCTAACCAAGCTATTAATGACTCAATGATAGTTATTAACTTTTGAGAAACATCCGGTTGAACTTGGACTTGGGTAGGTGAAATGACTGGAGCATGGACAAATGTGGTGGCTGGTGCTGCAACTGATGGGAGAACTGTCAACTGTTGTTGCACTTGACCTGTAGGATTAGGCCTGTGAGGGTGTACTGATAGAGGAGGATATTATTGATCCATCTCAGTAGCCGCAACAAATTACCTTGGCTGGCTGACTCCAGCACGCTCACGAAGAAGACTACCCTGAAGTAGTTCTGCATTCAACCACCTTAATTCCTTCATTTCATCCTCCTGTTGTGCAAACCTTTTCTCTAGTGAGAGCGATTGGACTTCTCAAGAGGAAGGATATGTAACCTGATTCTTTCCCCTCCCTTTCATGGATCCTTTTCAGAGAGGGGTAAGTGGGTTGCTCGATGTATTACCTAGGTTCTGAGTAATCCTTTGATTTCGTGTACGCACACCTTCTTCATTTGTGTCAGTGTGTACATCTTCTTGAGCCGTACCCTCTTCATCTGAGTCCCCTGAGTGAACCTTCTTTGGTGAATCAGAAACAATGGTATTGATGACATTGATTAATTCATAACACATCACATCCATTCTATCAGTATTTTTTTGATATCTCCTTCTTCCATGTCATTGATGAGACATTGTCTTTTGTTGATTCGATCCCTCAGGAACTTCTTGAGGAACCGTAATTTGGAGAGAATCTCCTGATAATTTGGATTTTCGTTCCTCTTGTGTCTTCTTCCCCAATCGAGAAAAGACAGACTTCCTCTGAGGAGGGGATTGATGATTTGAAAAAGTCCCCAGTCCGGTGGACTAGGGTTGTTCCTACTGTTCCCACTCGACTCCTCAAATCCTATTTGTTGATTCCGAGGGTTGGTGTAAAAGATTCCACAGTTTGGCAAACTGGGATGGCTCTTGACATGATATGTCTGAGACATTCTTAAAATCTCTCTTGATCTTGTGAACCCTATTCCAGAAATTATCTGGATGCATTAATCTGTATCCACTTTTATCACCTGGTTCAAAAGACGGTTGGATAATTTGCGACACACTTTTCACTTGATGATGTGCTTGATCCATATGAGAATCATGTTTAATATTCTCGTGTGCTTGATGGAGGAGTAATTCAACAACTTGTTCTCTGTATACTTGGTTTTGAGAGGAACTAGTTGAAGCCTATTCTTGGGCATGCTTTTGATTACAAACAAAACCCATTGACTGTGGCCGACCATGGGAAATAACATTGCATGAGACCATTTTCGGCGGGCTTTGCTGACTGGAGAGCACCGAGAAATGTAGTGCTCCATGAACACCCCATCCTCTGACATGAATACTGGATGTGACAATGGCAATTAACTGATACAATCTTCTTAGTGCGCCAAGGCATGAATGTTGAAGGGCTCTCTGATGCTTTTCAGCCTTCAGATATCAAGAGACTGATAGAGATGCCAAATCAGTATGACGTTGTAACCCTTCTATTATCTTAATATTATTTTCATATTCATCATAAGATAATACTTTCTTCTTCAACTGATAATGAGTTTTCCATATGTTGAGACGAATATCATGAATTCCGTCTTCTATCAACATCATTGGAATGTCACACTGATAGTCATAAAGAGGCCAAAACATGATTGGTACTTCACCTTTTTCCAGTTGTTTTCTCATGTTAAACATTTCCCCTTTATCATTAAATGAAATTCTTCTACCTGATTTGAACAGTGTTGGTGTTTCCTTGTTGCTTCATTGGATTCAATAATATTGGTAGAGAAATCATTGATCAAACTAGAAGATGCATGACTTAGGGGTATTTCGGAGAATGACCTACACCCTGGGCTATCTTCTGATTGAGAAATTATTTCACCTGCTAGCGATGAAGCATCATACATGACTGGTTTCACATTTGCAAGTGTCTCAAGATAAGAGGGCTTTCTCAGTAATACATCATCCACTGGAGCATTTTTCGGGCAATGTGCATCACTACTTTAGAGAGGAAATTTGTAGCAAAATTCATCATCATGGGGAGGACCACCATAATAGGTTACATTAAAAGATGAGATCTCTTGATCCTTAGTCTTCTAACCACAAAGAGGGTTCCTGTGGCTCTCATCTGAAGATGAAACTTTAAGATCGACCGAATTGTCATGAAGAAAGCCTTCATGAGGAAGTGTCTGTTGAAGACCTTCGGAATTAATGTCCCCACTATTGGGAAATGAGGGAGTAGAATCTTGGATTCCAATACATAATTGCTTGAGGGCTTCAAGAACTCCAGCATCGAGCAAGGACTTTTTACAGATTGGATCTTGATCTCCTGACTGTGCTAGGTGGGTATTTTTTATAGATGCCTTCTTACTCGCTTTGGAAACCAATTGTTGATGAAAGTGGATGATCTGAGTAGGTGTATGTGCCTAATCAGGAAATATGTCTAGGTTAGGCTAACGATCTCCAGTCAAATCTGGTGTATGTGCCTGACTAGGTTGTCCGTACGATATGGGGGAGTATGCCCCACAACCCTCTTGGACTGGAATAGTTGTGTGTGTCTGTTCCGGAGTGAGCTGTTGATGTGTCACTCCACCGGTAGGGATAGATTTATGTGTCTTTCCCTGAGAATCCACTGAAGTTGTTATAATATCCTGGTAAGCGTCTAGAATATGAGCAGTGATTTTCTTCTGCTCTGTCACCATTGATAAAATATGCTTCGTGACTTTAGCTGCCGGAACGGGGATATACGTCCATTCCGTGCTTGGAGTAGGTGTATGTGCCTACTCGTGTCCTCCTTTTCTGGTCATTGAATCTTGATAGTACTCATGTGTGGGGGCAGAGCGTTGAGTCTGCCTCCTGTTTGTTGTTGGGGCTTTCCGAATAACTTCTCTGTATGCTACCAAGCGAGACTGTTGGTAGGCTTGATTAATACTAGCAGGTGTATGTTCTTGCTGATTGCACTTCATCGAACGTGTTTGATGAGCTTCATCATATGTAGTCAGACGAGCCTGGTGACTAACTGATGATGTATAAACAGGTGTATGTTCCTGCCTATAGTACTCCACCAGAATTTCTTGGCGAGATTGGCGTGATACTGCCAGACGAGTCTGCTGGACAACGAAATTAAAACGGGGAGGTGTATGTGCCCGCTCATTGCTTGCCACTAATTTAGGTTGGTGGACATCTTCAGAGATGGCAGAAATGAGAACCTGCTCACTATTTATCGGATTCGGCCTTTGGCAATTCTTATTTCCTACTCGGGTTCAAGGAACCTAAGCCGAATTCCTGGAGTTGGTACCCTCATCATGTTGAGGGAATACTACCGCACGAGTCTGGCAGAGATTGTTGATAGGTGCCCTCAAGAAGTACTCCTGCATCTTGGAATTAAGGCCCTGAGGGACCTGCTCATTCACCTCCCCAGAATATGGTAGTGAATGGTGATAGCGTTCCGGGGATAACGACCTGAAACGGATGGAGACGATGGTTAGCACCGCCTACTTCTTGATCACTGGTCGTCGTTGTTTGGATGATCGGTGTGAGTTGTTCACATAGAGGGCTTGTCGAGAAGCCCCCATAGTTGGGATGGTACCGTGTTGACGGTACTCCTTAACCAGCGAATTTGATACCCAGCATTGAAGATGCTAAGTAGGTGATGTCATCCTCATAGCGGAGGATGATCCAGCAGGAGTAGCAGCAGTGGCATTTGTAGCAGTGGTATTCACAGGTGTAAACTTGAGAGCTGCCATTCTGGAAATGCAGATGATCTTGGAAAAGAGTGCCTATTTGATATGACAGACTTAATCAAGATAAATTCATCCACTACATCTTTTGGATGATCACATATGTCAATGATTGTTTTTTCCCTCTCATTGAGTTTTAAATAGGGGCCTAACAAATAGGTAAAACCTTATTTTAACTTGGTTAAGGATTCACGTCGGGTTCACCATTATTAGTTTCCCTCAGAATCCGAGGATGTCCTCCTAGATTGAAGGTTCAAACATTCTGACCGGTTTCTAACGAATTTGTTTGTAGAACCAGAAACATCCAATGATTCCACCTCAATTTGGATCTACTTTCCAAAGGTAGGCGCTCATTAGATTGTGGACTGATGAGGCTTTGGAATTTGCATTGGTCGAGAGGATGGGTGGTCAAACTCATCACACCTTTTTGAGGGGAATTATAGTCTATTCCGGGACTCTCTTTATAGATTTAAGTTATGTTCATGAATCGTTATTACATTACCAAGTATAAAATGAGCTTTCCTTAAGATCTGACAATCAATGATTAAATATGTAGGTAATTTAGAGAATCTTTTATATGTATTCAAGGTTCTTCATCGATAGAGAATCATATGTATTTATTAGAGATTCTTGGTCAGTGGTATCCTTCGACACATTTATATAGAAGTCTCTTGGTCATTATGATGACCATGCTGGTTTTAAATCCACTCAGTGGGGCACTTGAAGTTTATTGTCATTCAGAAGGACTTGGATTATTTTCGAGTTGGGATAAAACCCGCAGATGGGTTACCTGTGTATCCTTTTTTTAGAAAAGGAATCAGAACCCACGTAGTTCGAGTAAGGGAGTATGATGTTTATGATTGATGACTCAAAGAAGGATGTCATAATTACTTTTAAACTCTAAGCTCACATGAGTCATGATCGGTGTGATAAATAAGAGGTATTGGTTAAAATTAGACAATTGGGCCATGAAAGATGCAATGATAAGAAATAATGTGGGACTTATGTATGTATGACTGCCCAGATAAATGAAGATTCAGATTTACATCAGGGAAGGAATCCAGCAACAGGGTCCATAAAGGTATACGTGCTTTATAGAGATTTAAATACTCTAACTTTGGACTTACTCTTGAAAAGAAGGGCCAAATTTAAGAGAGGATTTCTGATTGGGTTTTACTCCTGAGAAGGAATCCCAGATCAAAGGTAAATTGCGAATGGTTAAGAGAAATTAAGACTGGGGCTTACTCTTGAAAAGGAGGCCCAGGTTAAGGGAATTGAAAAATTAAGGGACTTGGGGCATACTCCTGAAGAGGATTCCCATATTAATGAGGTCTTGGACTGGGGTATACTATTGAAAAAGAGGCCCAGGTTAAATTAATTAAGGTTTGGGACTTACTCCTGAGGAGGATGCCCATAATTTGGGGAATTATGACTGGGGATTACTCCTAAAAAGGATGCCCAAGTTAGGGGATCTGGGGATTACTCCTTAGGAGGATGCCCAGATTAGAGGACTTGGGGCTTACTCCTAAAGAGGATGCCCATATTTGAGAATTATGACTGGGGATTATTCCTGAAAAGGAGACCCAGGATAAGGATTATATCAACATAAAGGATGAGGTTGAATGAATGAAATCTCAATCTTTAGTGACATAAAGATGTGTAAATCACTAGATTTTGAGAGATATTCCACAGAATTCCTTTCAGATAAGGAATTCAAATTATGAAATCATGCCATAAATGGATTTAAAGAGTGTCTTGAAGACTGAATCTTGAATAGGAGAGGTGTAATGGCTTAAGAGGGGTGAAATGGGAAAGAAGGGCACCCAAAAAGGCAGGGGCGCATAAGTCCTGGCAGGCGCGCAGGTACTGCGTGGGCGTGCAAGTCCTGGTCGCGCAGGTATACCTGCGCAACCTATAGGTACTTGCATGTTTGTAAACCAGTGTGGTAATACTTGAGCGATCCTTGAACAATGACTTTATAATTATCCTGAGGTACTTCCAGAAGAGAGGCGCACATGTTTTGGTGAGGAATTAGGGTGGCATGCAAGTATGTTCATTCCTTTTATGGGTAAAACACCTTAGGAGGGCAAGTGTTAGTGAATTCTAACACTTATAACTTACTCCTCTTGTTTAGACCTTCCATTCTAGGTAAAGAATTACCTTAGAAGTGTTCGGAAGACCTAGATAAGAGACTTGGCCGTTCAGAGCTCAAAATCTGAATTCTGGAAAAAATTCCTCTCTAGATGGGGGGCCCACAGGGTCTATTTATATGCTGAAGAAGACCCAGGCGGTTATCCTTTAGGGTGCGCAAGTCACTTGCACGACCATTAGGCGTTGCGCAAGTCCACTTGCACGATAGGGATGAAACTTGCGCGACACATGTGCTTTTGATCCCTTGGTCATGCCTTCGTCAATTTTTTATGTTTTCTTCAAAGGATGAATCAATCTGTGCTAAGTCATTTACCTTTCCATTATTTTAGACAATGTGACAAAAAGGAGCGTCAACAAACACTATGACTAGTAATTAGGATTAAAATAACTATTCATCACACTCTACTACACAAACCTGACCATTGGAGATATAATTGAATAAACCTAACCTAATTCAAGTTGGGCAGGCTATAACCATTATCACGTAACTCTTTCTCTGATTGAAGCTAAAAATATTGTATTTAGGTTTTTAGTTATACCTAGAACATGAGATTATTATAGTGTAGGTAGATCCAATTTGTTTTAACCCAACCAATTAGTGACCCTTGAGTAGATTTTCATCCCATGTCATTGGAATATTCCAAGAATGATTTTGGATTATCTTTTTTCTAATGACACATAATTGAACCTAGTCCCTTCATTATTATCAAATATAAATCCAAAATATATAATTATAGAAAACCAAACATTTGGAGTGGAAATAATTAATTCCTCTATAATGTTTTAATTTCTAGGTTTCTTGTCTTCCATTTGTCCCTATGGGTTTGACCTGACACTGCCAATTTACTATAACATAGTATTATGTAATGCTAGGGAACAATAAATATCTAATATGATCACACCCAAAAGATTAAATTATACCTTTTGAGAAGGTCAAATTTTGGCACCATTTCTGAAGACCATTATCTCATGGGCATAATAAAATTAAGATCAAACCAGGGATTACCTCACCTTCCCCCTTATTTATAAAATTTTATCCCTTGAATTCACCTTCATCCCGTATCTTTTAGTAAGATAGTGAAAGCATCAGGGACCTTTGACATTCTTGATGAGCCGTGATGCTCAATAACTACTTATGTTCGATCCTGAGATCGACTGATCCTTGTCTACTTGCCGGAACTCCACTATAGATGAGCACAACAAGCTTGCACCACCACACACCCAAAATATGAAATATATTCAACCTTTAAATTAGGGAGAGAGGCCAACTATAAAATAGTGAATCATTAAGGATTATGTATTTCCATCTATAAGTGATGCTGAACCCGGCATTATTCACTCGATTTTCTAGGTTCATACTTTGGAGATCAAACTTGGACTTATCTATATGATCTATAAAATGGTTAAATTCATTGGGATTAAAAGTGAAAAACCCCAAGAGAATATTTATGATTTTTAGAGGATTGTTATACCTTTTTCTACTAGGGAGTATCATTTGATTCCATTAGATTACATGTCTACCCATTCTTCAAGAATGACTAAGATAAGAATTGGATTAAAAGATAAGTATTGGCTCAAAATCCATAATCTGAGTCGATCACTACATGGGATGATATATCCAGATATTTCATAGATAAGAAATTCCCTCTGACACTGACTTAGAATGCAATGAATGATATTAATAACCTTTCCACGATAGATGTGGTGTCAGTTTGGGAATCTTGGGATCATTTTAATAAACTCTCAGGAAAATCCCCACAAAATGAAATTGATTAGTGGATTCAGATTCAAATTTTCATACAAGGACTCAATCATGCTACATAAACTGTATTGGATGTCACTGTAGAAGGAAGACTAATGGTTAAAACACCAGAAGTCGGTCAATAACTTCTAGATGAGGAATCCCATAATTCCAATCTATGATAGAGTGATTGAGGAACTCCTTAACAAAGAATGCATCTATTATAGGAGAACACATAACTAGAAACACAAGTATAACACCTTATAAAGAAGCTCAAGTCACTTCAGTTACCTGCTACACCACCACCCCCTCCAGCTCTAATGATGGAAATCCAATCTTGTGAGATTCACAGAGGACCAGTACCATACCAATACATTAGGGTAAGGAAAGAGGAAACAAAAGGACAAAATTATAAATATATCAATTAAAATCTACAAGGATAACAATTAGAACAACCCCAACAATGCCAAAAATAGCAATACTACTAGAAGATGCTAGATCAGCAGCCACAATAGAAACCCACTCAATTTTATTATCACTAGAAGAGTGTTTTATCACCATAAATAAATCAATGAAAACATAATATCCCTCTTAAAAATACATCTCCTTAGCCCCAATATAATAAAACCTTATCAACACTTTCCCCCTTGATCTCAGCATAAATTCAGTTGATATCTACAAATTCCACCACAACAAGCCCCACCACTATATTATATTCTTCAAACATTCCCATTGTATTTTTCCAAAAAGTGGATCATAAAATTACTAAAAATGAGATTGAGATGTAGAAAAAAATATCAAATTTTCACAATGTTGAACACCAAATGGTTCAAATCTCAAGGACCTTATCCTATTGACTATCAGGTTAATTTCCTAGTAGCACTGAGACAGAACTGAGAAAAGAGGAAAATATAATTGTTCTTAAGTGTGCTAAAGTGATAGAATTTTGACAACCACAAAATGGTGAGGAAATGATGACTACAAAACATTAGAAACAACCAAAATTCATCATTGAGGATGATAATTATATCATAAAGATTTCTGGTCAAGAAAAAAATATATAACCAGGAGTGATTGAAACTCTAACAAAAGAGTAGCCTGAAAAGAAAATGTAAATGTCAGAGCGCCATCTTAAAATACCCCTCTTCCCATCCCTAAAAGAATGGGGAAAGGAAATATTTAAGGATAATATAAAAGTTTCAAGTGATGTTTTAGAAATCACACAACAACATTTCCTTCTCAAAATCCATCACACAAATGGTTTCATATGAAATATTCTTTAAATAAATACATTCAAAAGAAGATGAAATACTTAGGAGTCATTTGTTTAAATAAAGAGTTATCTGATTTTACTCAGTAGAATATCCCCACTCAAATGTGGGACCCTAGAATTTTCTCAATTCCATGTACTATAGCGGAATGAAAATTCAAATGAGAATTATGTTATCTGGGAAAAAACATTTACCTAATTCGAATGATTGTATTGTGAAAAATATATATCGAAGTGTTATGTCCAAAAAGAGTGGCATTTCAACTAGATGGTTGATTAGTAATGTACCCATAGGTACTTCTCAAAGATGTCCTAGTCAATTTCAGAAAATTCATATTTCCTGTAGATTTATTCATCATAGACATAGAGGAAGAGGGATACCTTCCCATTATTTTAGGATGCCCATTTCTTTCAACTGGGAAGGCATTGATTTATGTAAATAAAGTTAGAATGATATTAAAAGTAGGAAAAAAACAATCATGGTCCGAATTAGTGAATTTTTCCAAGAAAAAAGATAACACATTTAAATGTCAAGACACCATTCATACTGATGATAGAGATGATATTATGACAATTAAGGATAACAGAGAGATACTACACCCTGATGATGACAAAGAGAGTGATTATGAGAGTGTAAATTTCAATGAATCATTTACAAGGGAAACTATTCCAAAATTCCTAAACATGGTCATCATGCCATCAATGTTGGAACTAAATCCTCTACTGAGCACACTCATGTACTCATTACTAGATACTATAGCTTCACTACTTTTCATTATTATCTCAGAGCTAACCCAAATACAAGAGGAACAATTTATTGAAGTCCAAAAAGGCATATAAACTCAATATCATGATAAGTAGATGAAATTAAAGAGATCAACCCCACAACCAACACCTATAAGATATTATTAGAATAAGGTGTTAAAACCACACCCCATGAATAGAGGTGACTCACCCCACCAATGAAAGAAGTGGTTAAAAAAGATGTCCAAAAACATTATGATAATGGAATAATATTTTCAATATGTAATAGAAAATGGGTAAGTCTGGTACAAGAAAAACCAAAGAAGGGTGGCATAACAGTTGTGAAAAACAATGAAGATGATCTAATCTCAAATATAAGTATCACCGGATGGTGAATCTATATTTTTTATCATCATTTCAACATATAATCCAAAATAGATCTCATCCCATTATCTTTTATAGATAAAATATTTTAAATAACAATAAGGAACAAATATAAATGTCACCTTGACGGATATTTAGAATAAAATAAAATTGTTGTCGATCTAGATGACTATTCAAAAACCACATTCACTTAACCCTTCAGAACCTTCTCCTATAGAGGTATGTCATTTGGTATTTGTAATGCACTGATTAATTTTCAATGGTTCATGAATAAAATATTACATGATATGGTGGAGGATGTCCTGGAGATCTTTATGGATTACTTCTAAGTTTATAGAAGATCAATCAAGGTGTTCCTAGGCGATTTGGACCTTTTCATACAATGAAGAAAAGAACAATTCATAGTATTAAACATGTAAAAATGTAACCTCATGGTCCAAGGAGGAATAGTCATGAGAAATAAAATATTAAATTAAGGCATTTAAGTGGATCTTGTGAAATTAAAATTAATTAGAGACTTATGTGATCCTACAGTAGTAAAATGAATAATTAGATTTGTGGGCCACGCATGATTCTAGCACCTCATTGTAAAAGGTTTTCTGGAAGTAGCCCAACCCTTGACACACTTAATTTTGAAAATGAATATTTCCGAGTTCACTAAATATTGTTTACAAGAATTAAATACCCTAAAGAAAATATTGGTGTTGAGTCCTATAATCATATTACCATATTGGTATAAGGACTTTGAGTTGATATGTGACACCAGTGACTTCGTTGTTGGCACTGTCTTAAGATAGCGATTCGGGCATATCTTTAGTCCTATTTACTATGCCAGTCACACACTGAATTATGATTAGGTAAATCATATGACTACAAAAAGGAACTTCTAGTAGTCATTTTTGTGTTTAAAAGTTTTATATCATACCTTATTCTATACAAAGTTGTTTTCTACACTTTTCATGCAATAATTAAATATCCATTCAATAAAAAGATGACAAACCACAACTGATACAATGTATCCTACTAATAAAATATTTTTACATAGTAATTAAGGAATCAAAAGGAACTAAGAATATTATTGTTGATCATTTATCCATACTTTCACTACCCCTGATTAAAAATGATGATAATCTTAACATTGAAGATGACTTCACTGATGAAACCATGATGATGATAAAAACACATGCCCAACCGTGCATCTCGGATATGGGTAATTTTCGTACCATTGGATAACTATACTCAATCCTCACATATGAATAGAGGAAGATAATTTTAGTTAAAGATTCAAATTACTACTGGGATGAGATGCTACTTTTTATGTACCATGTTTATGGATTAATGTGGCACTGCATCCTAGATGAAAAAAATACAAAGAAGACTCGACATGTGTCAAAAAACACTAATAAAAGGTAATCATGGAGTTGAATGTACCAGGGGCAAAATCATTCATTGTGGTCAATTATAGACCATTATACATCATGATTAGAGGATATTTTGTTAAATATTTGATCTGTAACAGTTGACAGGCACCATAAGGAAAATAAATTAAATTTACAAAAATCCAATCCTGGAAGTTGAACTCTCTGATGTATAGAGGATTGATTTTATAGAAGCATTTACTAATTATCATGGGATGTTTTATATCCTTGTCTTTATAGAATGTGTCTCAAAATGGGTTAAGGCTGAGGCAACCACTCATGACACAAAAAAGTGGTCATGAATTTTATAAAGAAAAATATCTTCTCAAGATTCAAATTCCCCTTATTATTCATTAGTGATTGGGGAATTCCCTTTTACAAAAATTATATGAATGGATTTCTTGTAAATTAGGGAATTATTTATAACAATCAAACTCCCTACCACCCAAACACAAGTGGGAAATAAAAATTGTCAAAAATGGGAATTTTAAAGTCCTAGAGAACTTAATTGACCTAACTTGAAAGGACTAGAGTATTAAACTCAATGACATGATTTATTCATACTAGATAACATGCAAGAAACCCATAGACACTACTCCATTCCGACTTGTGTGTGGAAATTTATGCCATATACCAGTGGAATTAGAGCAACACTCTTATTGGTCAATAAAATAATTGAACACAAGTAATCACAAATTTGGGGAAGTTATAATGATATAGATAGATGAGATGAAATAAACCATTAATTACACCTTTGAAAGTTCCTAAATATATTAAGAAAAGACAATGTAATATAATTCATAAAGAATTATTTATCGAATCTTCACACAAGGGTATAAAGTACGGTTTCCAATTCTCAACTAAAATTATTCACTGGAATGATGAAATCCTAATGGTTGGGAAAATACCAAGTCAATAAGGTTTTCCCATATTGATAATTTGAAATATAGAATGGAGGAGAACCTACAATCATGGTTAACAAGAAATGGTTTATGTTTTATCAAGATCCCTTGCATAAGGGGTGTTTTATTACTTTCAAAATCACCTAAACTAAAAAGAGTCTAGCTCTTGATGTTAAATTAATAACAATCTAAGAGGAAACCTAGTGATTTTTTAATAGGCTATAATAAGATAGTTTAATATTTTGGATGGTTAAGCATTTATAAAAGATGGTAAAAAGTACCAATCTCAAAAAGTGGCACAAAATTCCAAATAGACACCATGTAAATATTACACATCTTGAAAATGTCAATGGACTGAAAAAAATAAAAACCTAACATTACACATCATGTATCTGAACACGATGTGTAAATTTTGGGAGGATTTAAAATTCAGTTTACCATAGGATCACAAACTTCCCCTTCATTCTCCTCGTGTTATTTCTCCCTCCGCCCACACCTCCTCCCCTCCTATCCTTTCTATCACACATCCTTCTCCCCTCATCTCCATCTCATCCTAACCTCTATTTCCATCTGATATGGCCCTACCTAAAACCACCATAACCTCTCATACCAAATATGTGATTCAGTGTTATGAGATTCCTCTATAACCCCATCGGTGAACAACACCTCCCCTTCAACCTACAGAACCATCCACCTCATCTTCCATCTATGACTTTGCTTCCTATTCCACCTCTGAGGACTCGTATTATTCTTCTAGTGGGTCACAAGGAGCTATGCACCAACACCTCTATCCCAGAATTTACTTCTTAGAACTTGAGCACCAGGATGGTTTTTTCCATCTCCATGTCAATCCCATGAGGAGCTAAAAGACATTGAAAATCAGAGTGCTTTAGAGGATCCATATTCACTAGGAGGTCCTTTACATCATCAACTGCATAAAACACTCCCCATTATAGAAGTGCATGTAGCGAAATTGAAGGATATCTTACTCATGTTCTTGGCTACCTTCAAGTATTCCATTGACTCTATCAAATTTAGACTCAGTGGAAGGCCATGGGAGTACACCCTTGGCATCATTCGCATTAGCCTCAACATTTAATCAACTAACTTCGTCACCTCCCTAGTTTTTATTACCTTATAGCTCGATCCTAATAAGGAAGACGATTCATTGCTTTTGGAGGAGATATCCATAGATTCATAAATCAATTATGATCCTTTAATGATTTTTTTCTTTTCTTTAAAGGGGAATTCCCATGTGTGGAATTTTCAAACCCTCCACTCATGGGAACCCCCTCCCCCATGAAGAGGACACTACCATGAGGTAGAGCCTATATAGGGAAGGATCTGTTGCTAGCGAGATGATAGAGCATCCCAGAGGGTGACAGCTCGATCAAAGATTGTTCGTTAAAACAGTCCATTAGCACATTCGACCACACCTCATTTTTCCCGCCCAGTTGAGATCGAGTGACCCGACAAGATGGGTGGATCCTGGGGGAGATGCTCATCTTGAAGTGACGAGCCTTAATGAGCCTACACTAGGACCTAACTTATTCATTATTGGCTCCAATTTATTCTCATGGTAGTTTGATCTAGATTAAAGTGATCATTCTTGCCTCAGCTAGTGGAAACCCAACCCTCAACATGGTCAGGAAGTTCTCCATGGTCCACTGAGAAGGAGTACCTAAGGTACACTAATGGGTGGGGGGTGTTTCATTATTCATATATCTAGGAAACTTGATGTCTTTGAAATTGATCTACCTCACACCTCCCATGGATAGATGGACCATATTTTTCATGACCCGTCCCCGGGGCCTGTGTCATGACTACCCCAAGCCCGCCTTCCATAGGCTAGGGGCTGGAGACTAGCACCGAAAGCCGTACCCCATAAAACCGGGAAGTCATCACCTTTATAGTAAATAAACACACTCAACCAATCCCAAAACAAGATAATAACACAAGAAAACTGTATAACAAAAGAGTGCTGGATGTATGTAAAAAGGGTCCAGAATACAAGCCCAACTGGAAAGTACAAGAAAACTGAAAGTTACAAGTAAACTAAAACAGCTCCCATGAACACCTGCCAAGGATCCTACCTGAAGGGTAGGTATATCTCTCAAATGGTCATATATGCAGTATAAATCATCTAATGTAAACCTTCAAGCTACCTCCAGTCCTGGTACTCTCGTTCTCAGTCAGCGTTTCCTGTCGTTTTCCCCAAACAGAACAAGGTGTGGGCATAGCCCATACAGGGGTGTGTATAACGATACTCAGTAGGGACCCGAGACCCTCAAGGTCACAAAAAATCAACAATGGATAAACCACCAAGCATGGAAGAAAACGAAAACCCTACTTAGGTATATACCCATACATATACCTAACTTATCAACTATACCCATCTCAACCATGAGGAAACACATGGTCCAACCCCAAAGGCCAAAGATAAACTATTCCACAAAGGTAGGAATACCACGAAGGTAAGAAACATACAGGTATGCCACACAGAAGAATACCACCAAGGTATTACCACGAAGGAAAAATACCTCTCAGGTATGGACTTATCTCACATCAGGTATAACATAGGTTCTGTAGTAGAGATGATTAGATGTAACTTATGAATCATCTTAAAATGATAAGAGGCAGACCCACGAAGGATCACAAATTGAAGACCCACACAGGATCCTAGTACATTGTTAGTACATCGTCAGACCCACACATGATCCTAGTACATCGTCAATACATCATCTGCCCCACACATGATCCTAGTACACTGTCTGTACATCATCAGACCCACACAGGATCCTAGTACATCGTTGTTAAACCGTCAGACCCACACATGATCCTAGTACATTGTCATTACATCGTCAGACCCACACAGGATCCTAGTACATCGTCAGTACTTCGTCATACCCACACAGGATCCTAGTACATCGTAAGTATATCATCAGACCCACACGGGATCCTAGTACATCGTTAATACATCGTCAGACCCACACAGGATCCCAGTACATCATTAGTACATCGTCAGTACATCATCAGACCCACACAAGATCCTTTTACATCATCATTAAATAGCCAGACCCACACAAGATCCACGTACATCGTTAGTACATCACCAGACCCACACAAGATCAAAGTACATCGTCATAGCCAGCTACAGGGTACCTGCACTAGGCTTTCTTGTCTCCATGAGTGCCTTCTCCTAAAGCTATTAGTAGATACTCCAACATCCATTAATTCTGACAAAGAATTATCCCAAAGGACCACCATGTAATAGGGGTATGAACGCAATAGAGAGTGTGTCAATCAGACGCCTGGTCTGTAAGTTTTTAGCATTTTAGTTCTGAGGGCCCGGTTTGATTCCTGCTCTATCCAACCCAACCATAGCCCAACTTTATCCAAATCCCAAGTAAGGTATATCAAAAGTACTGTGTTTCTCCATGATTTCCAGCACTGCAGACAATTAGTCAAATAGACGCCCTGTGCCAAAGTTATGGCTTAAAGAATGTATAGGGTCGAAACTGGTCCGGGTCTGATCACACTTGGTCTGACCGACTCGACTCGGCCCGCTGGGTCTAACCCAGCCTGCTGGGTGTAACCCAGCCCATCGGGTCTAGCCTGGCCCGCACTGAGTGGCTTGGCCTAGAACCCTTCCCTCGCCGCGTGCAGGATGGAGTTGTTCGCCCCTGCTCCTACTCACTGAACAGACGAAGCCGTTTGGTCCCTAGGCAGCACGCGAGACTCGCTCGAGTCCCGCTCGGTCCAACTCATCCTACTAAAACAACTGACCCTTATCCTCCTAGTGGTGCGTTGTGATCCACACCTCCATGGTCGACCGAATTTCAGCCGCCCTCAGACCACCGCCGAGACCATCAATACCCGGTCACCCTTCGGCGTCCGAGCACTCTCTTCCTCTACTGACGACGTGGGCACGCACCACCCCAGTTCTGTTTGACTAGACCTAGAGGCAGCCGCCTCCTTTCACTGTGGTGAAGAATACAATAACCATGCAGAATAGTGGAGGGATCCAACAGTGTTTGTTTGGACCATACCCTCCGCATTAGTTCGGTAGCAGGCGAATCAAGATGATTAATTCAACTAAAACACAAAATACAACAAAACCCCTGCCTCTATGGTTCGTTGATGTGTCACACGATTAAGAATGGTGATAGTTATGAGGGTTCCAAGGATCATCACTTCCACAATCAAACTTTTGAAGCCGGCTCATGCGTCATACTTTATCTTGATTCCAAAGACTGTTCCTCGATGGAAATGAGTTTCTCCAAGTTTTCCCTAGCCTCTACCATTGCCAACAATTTCACCCAAGGAAAAATAAGGAGCCAATAAAATATTTTTCATCAATTTAATTATTGGAATAAATGAAATTTTCATCATTAATTATGATGAGGTTGGATTAATTAATTTAGGGGAAGACAAAAGTCACCTCCCTCATTAAATAGAGAGTTTAAAAGACCAGTGGTCCCCACCTTTATGAATTTAAATTAGGGGTTTTAGTTTGGGTGGTCCCCACCTCCACTGATTTCAATTGGGAGGATAAAAATAAAATAACAGTTATTTTGTAATTTTATTTCTTATTCCAGGAAAAACACAAAAACTAACTTTCATCTCCGACAAACTATCGTTGAGGTGAAAGTCTCCTTAAGTGAATAATGGTGCTGTATGTTTAACTATGTCATCAGATTTCAATTCTGGGCCCCGGTTAAAATGATACAAAAATATGTTTTCACGTTTACTAAACATACCTGATTTTTTTTCAGAAATTCATTTCGAGCACACTAGGCCTCAAAATCATGCACCGTCAATTTTCACGGACTTGTAAAATTCCTATATAATTAAAAAAATCACATGGAATTTCTGGGTATTTATATTTCCCTGCACATCAGGGCTTTACATCACCGAAAGCCACATCTCAAAACTAGGAAATCAAGTTGTGGTACTAAGCACAAATTCGAGCCTCCCGTTCCCATGTTCTCTCTTGGAGGTTCCCCATGCTGCCAGTGAATGCATCCCAGAGGTATCGACCTCCCACGAAGGACCCACTCCTGCCGATCGCCAATATCTTATGGAACCTCCATAAATGTCTCCCCATCATTGACGTCCAGCTCTCCATGGCTGATGATGTGAGAAGGGTCATGCACATATATCCTCAATTGGGATACGTGGAAGAGGTCATGCACCCAGTGCAACTGAGGAGAATGTTCTTGGTGGTAAGCCACCTTGCCAGCTCTGCTAAGGACCTGGAAAGGTCCAATGAACCTTGAAGATAACTTTCCTCCCTGGCGAAATCTCCTCAACCCTTGTTGAGGTGAGTCCTATTGAAATACGTGGTCGCCATCCTCAAACTCCATAGCTCTACATCTCCTGTTGGCATAAGAAATATGCATACTCTTTGAAGTATTCATCTGCTCCTATATGATCTGAACCTTCTCTGTGGTAACTCGTATCACCTCTGGTCTCATGAGTACTGACTCCCCTGGGTCTGTCCTACACAAAGGTGACCTGCAAGGTCATCCATACAAAGCCTCGAAAGGTGCCATCCCAATGGTGGAGTGACAGTTGTTGTTGAATAAAAACTCCTCCAAAGGCAAGTGATCCTCCAAGCTGTGACTGAAGTCGTGAATGTATGAACGTAGCATGTCCTAAATTGTCTGAATATTCTGCTCAGTCTAGAAATCCGTCTAAGGATGGAAGGCAGTACTCAAATGAAGTTGTGTCTCGAAACCCTCCTACAACCCGTTCCATAGTCGGAATATAAATCATGCATCACAATCAGAGATAATCATTGAGGGTACTCCATGTAGCCGCACAATATTTTCACAAAGAGGCATCCTAATCTCTCTACTAAACCCTGCTCTCTGATCGGAAGGAAGTGGGCCGACGTGGAGAGTTGGTCGAAGATCACCCCGATTGAATCACGACCTTTTGATGTACGTGGAATTCATGTCACAAAGTCTATGGATATCCCATCCCAATTCCACTATAGGGCCTCTAAAAGATGAACCTAGACTAATGGTACCTAGTGTTCTGCCTTCACTTACTTAAAATTGAGGCACCAAGAGGCAAATTATGCTGCTGATTTCTTCATTCTCGGCCACCAGTGCAGTCATTGGAGTTCTTGGTACATCTTTTCCACTCCTGGATGAACCGCTAGAGGGGATGTGTGGAACTCCCTCAACACTTCATCTCAGTGAGACACGGGTACCATGGTACACCATCTAATGTGAATAACGTGCTCCTCACCTTCATAAAATTTATCAGGTGTCTATCCTATGGATATCTGAGTACGTTGAGCCTCAAAGTCTATATACCCAAACTTCACCTCCCCAACTTTCTAACTAAGCGGGGGAGTGACTGTAAGATACTGAAGAAAAGCTGGTCCATCTTGATCCACAAAGGAAATCTACAAAGGAGCAAGCTACTGCGTCGCCTCGCCTTGTAGTTGTATAGTAAATATCCTACTGAGTGAATCTGCTTCAAGATTCCCCTTCTTAGAAGTATAGACAATCTCAAAGTCATATTCCTGGAGGAAGTCAAGACAATGTCATTATCTTTGGTTTAGTTCCTTCTATGAGAAGATATACCTGAGACTCTGGTGATTTGAGTTGAATATAAAAGGCTCTCTCATCAAGTAATGTCACTACATCATTAAGGAGAAGACCAATGATAATGACTCCAGGTCATGGGTAGCGTAGTTCTATTCATGATATCTCAATTGTAGATAACTGTAGATGATCACTACTCTCTACTAAATAACGACATATCCGAGCCCGTTCCTTGATGTGTCGTAGTAGACCACATACCCAACAACCTCCTCTGAAAGCCTCAAGATGGGGGCACTAGTCAGCCTCTGCCTCACCTCCTGAAAACTTTTTGGGCATCTCCCCATCCACACGAAGGGTTGTACCGTATTCATCAATGATGATAAAGGTGCTACAAATCTGGACAACTTTGGCCCAAACATCTGGTAGTATCCAAGAAAAACCAGAAAACTCTGTACCTCTGTCACACTCCTCAGTGGCTCCCAAGAAAGTACCATCTCAATCTCTGCTAGATCCACTACAACTCCAACCTTTGAGAGGATGTGTCCTAGAAGGTGCACCTCTCAGATCCAGAATTGGAACTTCGAGAGCTTACCATAAAGTTTGTGCCCTCGTAGTGTGTCCAAAACTATATGGAAATGATAGGAATGCTCTTCCTCAGTAGCTGAGTAAATTAGAATTTCATCGATGAAGACCAACACAAAGTGATCAAGGTATGGCTGAAATATCTTGTTCATGAGTCCCATGAACACTTCTGTGGCGTTGGTCATTCCAAAAGGCATAACCAAGAACTCATAATGGCCGTACCAACATATGAAAGCCATATTCTACACATCCTAGTCTCGTAATCTGAGCTTTTGATATCCTGACATGAGGTCTAGCTTCAAGACCCACTGTGCTCCCTTCAGCTGATCAAAGAGGTCGCCAATCCTCGGGAGTGGGTACTTGTTCTTCACAGTCACCTGGTTGAGGCACCAATAGTCGACAAAAAATCTCAAGCTCATGTCCTCCTTCTTGTAGAACAAAATCAGGGCCTCTGATGGAAAAACAGTAGGGAAAATTAATCCCTTCCCTGTAAGTCCTCCACCTATAACCGCAGATCCTGAAGCTCCATGGGAGCTATCCGATATGCTGGGGTATATATCAGTGCCCTCCTAAGGTACAAGGTAATGTAAAAGTCTACCTCTCTATGAGGAGATTGACCTAAAACATTATCAAATAAGACATCCGCATACTAGTCGAACACTATAGGATAGTTCAAAATCTCTAAATCAACTGCTCCGAGGGTAAGGCTATGCAACTGATGAGTGATCAGTTTCACTCTTCTCTGGGTAATTCCATCTTCTGATAAAAAGTCTACCTTCTTTCTGGTGAAGGTAAACATGGTCCCATCCTTGTGGACACACCACACTTTCCACCTAATACAGTCAATCTGAGCATGGATTGTAGATAACCAATCCATACCCAAGATGACGTCGTAAGGAATTAATGCCGCTACTAGGAGATCACAGCTGAAGCTCTATCCTCCTAGAGTAATCTCACATTGACGGATCAACTGTGTTATCATCGAATCCAATCCCATAAGATTCTCTAGCCATAAGAATCAATCTAACGTGTCCATTGGAATCTTCATGCTCTGAACGAGGGCAGTGGCAATAAAAGAATGAATGACACCTGTGTCTATAAGTACTGCAGCTAAGGATGAGTAGAAAAAGATTGTAACTCGTATCATTTCTAGAGCACCATGGTCATTGGCCTCAGATTCCTGGAGCTAAGCTCGCCCCTATCCACCTGCTCCCTATGGTTGGGGTGAACGACCTGGTGGTGGTGGTGATAACATCTCAAATCATCGCCCACCACGAGCTGCAAGACAAGCTCCTCTTCCACATCCGCCTGCTCCCTGCAGACCTCCTCGGTCGAACCTATGTCTCTGCTGGGGTGGTCCTTAGAATGTCTAAAAATCATCCATACAGAGGTTCGGATAGTCACAATCCATGTGACCCTACCCTCCGCATGTGAATCACTACTTGTTCCTCACATTACTGGCTCGGTCTCCGGTACCCCGCACAACTGACCCTAAATCCTACGGTCATCCACCTGTAGGTCTAGACCTCTTGGAACTCTATGACATCTGTCTGTTACAAGTGGAAAAAGACTCTCCTACGTGATTACTGGTGGTGGGTCTCACAACTGGTGACTGCTCAGCTAGAAAACTCTCCACTATGAGGGCTCTCTCTAACACCCCCACCTGCGTTGGGATACTGGGTGAGATCATCAAAGCCCTGATCTCCTAACTAAGTCCCTCCTAGAAGGTCCATGCCCTAAATAATGTGTCTCGTACCTTGTCAGTGGAGTAGAATGAGAGGTCGGTGAACCTCGCTGTGTACTGTGCCATAATCATGATACTCTACTACAGATGAAGAAGCTGTTATTTGAACACTATGCAAAGAGTCACCGAGAAAAAGTATGCACAAAATAGGCTCTCAAAGTCTACCCAGAGAAGAATCACCTCATCCTTAACATGAAGCATCATGCTCCACCATCTTCCTGCTAATGCCTGTAGAATATTGGCGACAAATATCACCATGAGTTCAGATGGTGTCCCTACCAGTCAAAAGACTCTCACTACAGCCTCCAGCCAATCCTCAGCTGCTTGTGGGTTTATCATCTCCCTGAACCTGGGTGGCCTCTGGTGCTGGAACTCGTATAACACGCTCAAGTGGAATACACTCTCTGCAGCTGGGGATGGTGGCATCGGTGGCCCAATGGGTAATGGTACTACTGGTGCCTCCACTTGTGCCTCTACTGGAAGAGGGCCATGCACCAAGGCCTCGTTGCTCAGTGGGCTATCAGAGCGTACTATACCGGGTACCCTAGCAAGATATTTGCATGGAGGCATCTTGAAAAGAAACAATTTCACCACATTCAGTAAGTTATATCTGGGGAGATAACTCAAAGAGATCACAAAGAAAACTCTTGAAAAACACACGTGCAATAATTGTTTTTGTGCACTGAGTTAGAAATCTGAAGTCAGGGTCCTGATGTATGGATACATCGACTGCTGCACTAACAACAGATTCCCTAAACTGATTACCACACTAACTATACATAACACTATTTCCATTAAAAATATCAGAGTCATATGTTCTATAGTAGAACTGACTTATCTAAGACCAATTATTCATGACCCGTCCCCCAGGGCTCGTGTCGTGACTACCCCAAGCATGTCTTCCTTAGGCTAGGTGCTAGCGACTAGCCACAAAAGGTGCATTCCCTAAAACCGAGAAGGCTTTTCCACTATATCCAGTAAAAACACTAAACCAAGAACACTTGAAGATAAGAACACAAGTAAAATTTATAGAAAAAGAGTGCTGGAAGTAAGTAAAAAGGTGCCAAAATACAAACCCAACTAGAAAGTACAAGAAAACTGAATGGTATAAGTAAATTGAAATGACTCCTGTGAACACCCGCCAAGGATCCTACCTGAAGGGTAGGTATAGCTCTCAAACGGTCGTCTCAGCAGTATGCCTCTTCTAATGCCCACCTTCTAGCTACCTCTAGTCCTGGTACTCTTGTCCTCAGTTTTTACTGTCTGTCGTCTGCAACAAGCACAATAAGATATAGGCATAGCCCATGTAGGGGTGAGTATGATGATACTCAGTAGGGACCCTGAGATCTTCATGGTCTCACAAAATCCACAAAGGATAAAACACCAAGCATGGAAACAACTAAAAACCCTACTTAGGTATATGCCCATACATATACCTGAGTTATCATGTATACTCATCTTAGCCATGAGGAAACATAGTGTCCAACCCAAAAGCCCAAATCTCAACTATTCAACAAATTTATGAGTACCACAAAGGTAAATACCATACAAGTACACCACACAGAATAATACCACCAAGGTATTACCATAAAGTAAAAAATAACACTCAGGTACGAAATCAGCTCACACCAGGTATAACATAGGTACAGTAGTGAAGATGATTAGATGTAACTACGGGATCATCATACTTTGTTACGAGACAGTCCCATGAAGGATCCCAAATTACAGACCCACACCGGATCCTAGTACATTGTCTGTACATCATTAGTACATTCTTATACCCACATAGGATCCTAGTACATCATTAGTACATCATGAGACCCACATGAGATCCTAGTACATCATCAGTACATTGTCACACCCACACAATATCCAAGTAGATCATCAGTACGTCGTCAGACCCACAGAGGATCCTAGTACATCGTTAGTACATCGTTAGACCCACATGGGATCCATGTACATCATCAGTACATCATCTAACCCACACAGGATCCTAGTACATAATCAGTAAATCATCAAACACACACATGATCCTAGTAATCATCAGACCATCGTCAGACCCACAGAAGATCCTTGTACATCGTCAGTACATCATCAGACCCACAAAGGATCCTAGTGCATCCATAGTAAATCATCAGACCCACATAGGATCCTAGTACATCGTCAGACACACACAAGATCCTAGTACATCGTCAATAAATCTTCAGACCCACCAAATATCTTAGTACATCTTTAGTACATCGTCAGACCCACACAAGATCCTAGTACATCATTACATCCAGCTATAGGGGTACCCACACTAAGCTTGCTCGTCTCCGGGAGAGTCTTCTCCTCAATCTACTATTCAATAATCCAAATTCCACAAAGTCCCACAAATAAGTATCTCAAAGGACCACCATGTAAAATGGTTCCCATTGTAATAGATGGTGCCTCAATTAGATGCCTGGTCTGTAAGTTATTAGCCTTTTAGTTCTAAGGGCCCAGTTTGATTTGTGCTCGATCCAACCCGATCATATCCCAACTTTATCCAAATCTCATGTGGGGTATATCAAAAGGATAATCTCGCTCTAAGTATTGAGGTGCCATAGATGGTTCATCAAATGGACGCCTGATGCCAATGTTTTGGCCAAAAGAACGTATAGGGTAGAAACTCATCCGGGTCCAGTCCGACCTGGCCTAGGCCAACCCGACCTAGCCCTATGGGTCCAGCCCGACCCACTGGGTCTGGCCCGACCCACTAGTTCTAGCCCGGCCCGCACTGGGCAGTCCAGCCTAGCCGCGTGCGAGGGGCGTCACACACTCCACACTTCTACTCACTGAATGGCCGAAGCCATTTGGTCGCCAGGTAGAATGCGGTACCCGCTCAGGTCTCGCTCGGTCTAGCTCAGCTAGCGGAAATGGATGGACCTAGTCATCCTGACAGTGCATCATGTGCTGCCTCTCTGTGGCCAACCGAACACCGGCCGCCTTCCGCCATCTTCTGTGGCTAGTAGGGCCGCAGCCCCTTGCTCTGCCGGCGATGCATCATGTGCCGCCACTCTACAGACGGCCGAACATCGGCCGCCCTCAGACCACCACCATAGATGACAATACATGGCTACCCTCCAGCCTCCGTGCGCTCTCATCCTCTACCAGAGTTGCAGGAAAGTGCCGCCCCAGTTTCGTGTGACTAGCCTGGGAGGCAGTTGCCTCCTTTCTCCAATGTGATGAATACTACAACCATGATGAATAATAATGGTATTGGGCCATGTTTGTTTGGCCCGTACTCTTCGTATTAGTTCGGTAGCAGTCATATCAATAGGATTAATTCAACTCAAAACGAAGAACAACAAAACCCCTACCTTGAAAAATCATTGATGTGTCACACGATTAAGAACGATGAAGGAAAAGATGGTACCAATGATCGTCACATCCGCAATCACGATTCCGAATTCAACCCATGAATCATCCTCTTTCTTGATTCTGAAGAATGGTCTTCGATTTTCTCCATGTTCTCCCAAGCCTCTACCTTTGCCAAAAATTTCTCCCAAGGAAAAATGAGGAGCCAATAAAATATGGTTCATCAATTTAATAATTCTCACAAATTAAATTGGCATCATTAATTATGATGAGGTTGGCATAACTAATTTAGGGGAAACATAAAGTCACATCTGTCATTAAAGTGGGAGTTCAAAAGTCAGGTGGTCCCAACCTTGAAGAATTCAAATTGGGGGTTTTAGTTTGGGTGGTCCCCACCTCCAAGGATTTGAAATGGGAGGATTAAAATAAAATAAAATTTATTTTATAATTTTATTTTTTAATTCCACGAGAATAGGAAAATTAACATTCATCCCTGACCAACTACCATCGAGGTGAAAGTGTCCTTAAGTGAATTCAGGTGCTGTGAGTTCATTGTTATCCTCAGATTTTAATTCTGAGCACCGGTTCAAAAGATACAAAAACCCACTCCCACGTTTACTGAATGTACCCAAAAAAGGATTAAAAATTCATTCTGGGACCACCAGGCCTCAAAATCCTGAGCAGTCAATTTTCACAGACTCGTAAAATTCCCATATAATTAAAAAAATTTACATAGAATTTCTGTGTCTTTACAATATCGACCAATTTTTCCTCTACAATATTGGGCTACATATGAAGACTGGGAGTATAAACTGATGGGACCTTGGATATGTTGAGGGTGTTGATGAGGTTGCATCCCAACATGTAGTTGAGCCACCCTCACCTGCTTATGTCCCTACAACCACCACTGCCAACCCTTTCACCACCTCCATCATTGCCTATGTTCCTATTACCACTTCCATACCACCAGACATCACTACACCTAAAATGGATTTTAACACTTCTACCACTACCCCTGTTGTATCTGTACCCCCACCACCCATTCCAAATTATTTATGGCTATTTTTATAGGCTATATTGGAGAACCAGTGATTCATTTTTCATCGTCTGCATCCCATTGACCAACCTATCTCACTTTACCAGCCCTCCCCCTTCATAAGTCCATTAATCCTCCCATCCATACCCACCCACGCCCACCTACTAATCCATCTTCTACATCATTCCCCAAAAAACCTCCAACCACATATTATCTTCTTTACAATCCCACCAACATTGTTTCATTATAGGATTATGTTGTAGAGAATGCATAAAATGGAAATGGACCTACCATTCCATCTCCATCATAAATGCCTCTACTTGATCCAGCTTCCATACACATAACCTCAGTATAGATTTGTACCTCCCCCCTCCATCCCCAACTGAGCATACTACCAGAAATAAGTCATATTTAATTGAATTCAATCTCATAACCCCTTTCACCAATAATGAGATCAATTTGGAAGAGCTCCTCTAGATCCACGATGTTCACGAGGGGACTTCTAATGAAGAGACTAGAATGAATTCCCTAGATATTAAGTCTTTTCATTGTCACCACACCAAATGTACTATGTCCAAGTTTAGTTTTTTACTACTTTCATTCCCTTTTCCACATATGCATAATTTATTTTTAAAATAGACGAGATTCCATTTTTGACTTCACTATATAATTTTATAATTTTCATTTCACTATTGAATTACTTTAGTTATTTATATGTTTTATATCTCTTGTATGATCCCTGATGATCCTATTAGGACATCGTATGGCATCACACATGAGATCTATCAGAATGTGGCTAACAAATAAAGACAAGTTGAGGAGCTTGAGCTATAGATTTGTACTTTGAATGATTCTCCTCCATGAGTATCACATCAGCTTTTCCAAACACATAATATTAACACTCGATAGCCTCAATATGTGGTTAATCCCTCGAAGTTACCCCTTGATATTGATGATACTACCACCCGTTCCTAGAGGTGGTAGAAAACCTCTGGGAAGTTGGATGACACTAAATGATTCATTTCTTCATCCTTATAGATGATGATGAAATTGTTACCACTTTTTGAGTGGCAACCCATATTTTTTTTCAATCATTTGTTTTTGTTATTAGGACCTATGTTTTCCATTTACCATTATTTTTGTTTGGAGGTCGTCCCAAACTTCACTATACTCCCTTACAATGTTTATCTATATTGTGTTATCCTATTTCGATTGTGTGCACCTACTAATTTTTTTCCTTTAAAATTGGTTAAACCATGTAGACTAATGCTTTATCAAATGTAGGAATTTTGTTTCTAAAATCTTTTAGGTAGAAAAACCTTTAATCAACATCCATCAAATTTCCCAATGGCCTCAATTTCACCATAGGGAGCTCTCGATTCCCTATTTTCAATTTCTAAAATGTAAATTCATTTTTATCTATTCTATAATTTATTTCTCTCTAAATTTTTTTCCCATAATAGTGTGTAAATTTTCTCATATTATGTTTGGGAGAGTCTTTATTAAGCTTTAATGTCGATAAACTTTGATTATTTTCAATTTTCACCAGTATTTTGGACATATTTATTTGAAAACATTCATTCAACATGAAATCTCATTAAACCCATTTAAATAAAATATAATGTTAGGTTATATATTGTTGAAATAATTATTTATTCATATTTATATTTTTATAATGATTATAGAGTTAAATAATTTAATTCCAATTTTATAATCTTACAATTTATTTTTATTAAATTATTACCAGATACTATACCATGAGTGATTTCCAATCAATTTTTATACTCCCATTTCCAAGAAAATTATAGAAATAGATTTTATATTCATTTTTAAGTATATTTATTGAGATATACATGGTACACTTAAACCTATAATAACATACACAAGGATCGTATTGAGGCTATGATTGAAAAAATAAACTTTTAAAATGATTGAGGTAATATTTTTGGGCCACTTTTTCCTAAGAGAGACCTACACATATTTCTTTATTTAGCCCATATTATCCATGAATAACATTGTTAAGATTGATCTGTTTCTCCCCTATTATTCATTCCCACCATACTCTTAGTATGATGCATTGTTTTCGTTCGAATAAGTGTGGGAGAATTTTTAGTACTGATGGAAAAAAAATGTTAACGCTGAGGAGATGTTTGGTGACACTTTCACTAGATTGATGTGATGTGGTCCATAAATGATTTTAGAATTTTATTTTCTTATCCTATTCCATTTAAAAAATAAATATAAAAAAATTTATTCTATATTGTATTAGGATGGCAAAAAATCACCATTAATAGACAAATGAATCTTCTTATGGGTCATAGGGGGATGGTGATGGATGCGAGACCTGGATTAGACATAATGTTTAAAAAATAAATAAAATAGAATAAAAAGGAACATGGTACAGTATTGATACTATATAAACAAATTCACGGACCTGATTTGAGATATTTGGTGAATGGACACATTTTTTCTAGGAGATACTTCATTGCACCGTTTACGATTATCATGAATTTTTCTATAGAGCTTACCCACATCTGTCATCTTGATTTTTATCAATTTTACACATTCCCTCTACCATAGATAAATTTGAAACTTATTACTGAAGACTTCATGATTGATTTTGTCTTTCCTCCTAAGGAAGTTGAGCTGTTAGAACTAAGAAAATCCTAAATTTAGGAACATGTATTCAGGGTATGAGAATAACAAAAATTTTATTTTAACTGGTGTGATAATTGAAAATTAGTTGTGAGGCTAATTGGAAAATGGGTATTTCATTTAAGAAACAATTATAGGGTTCTAATTAAATGAAGAAAGAATCTGAATAACGAACTAAACTTTGAGGAATTATAGATTTTCTATGTAGGTTTGATTATGGAGGACTTACATTTTCCACTTACATTCATTTTTATCTATCTAGTTGTATTTCATGTTTCTCATTTTAAAATTTTTCTCATTTGGAATCCCTATTGAGATTATTTTTTCATGAGGAAAATAAGTGGTTTATGTGTTGGAGGATTTGATAAGATAAATTTATATATAATTTTTTTATAAATTTTTTCTTAATTTTATTCATGTTTTATTCAATAATGTATTGTTTTTTGTGTTGTTTTTATAGTAAGTATGAAATTTTGACTCAAAGGAAGAATTGATGAAAAATGGGAAAAATAGGATATTGAAATCAGGAAAGGATTTCATGATTTCTATTCATTATTCACAACATCCATGTGGACAAAATGAAAATATGTTAGAAATTTCATGATATAAAACATTTACACAACATGTAAATACATTACTCTTTGTGAGATAATCAAAGTCCAAATCCTTATTAAATAACACAACATGATGGAAGTCTGAGAAATGAGTCCCATACATAATGTGTAGAATGTACATTACATGAAAGAGTTTTAGATCCCATCTCAACAAAAAGTTATCTTGAATATCCCATGATATTCATGTTTTTTAGTGGAGAGTATGAACCATGATTACATAGTGTTAAAATCATTCATATTTAATATAATTTGAGAAAGAATTCACATAAATAGAATACATGATGTGAATTATTTACACAAAGTGCATCTTTTATTCTTAAAAATATTTTAGTGATTCCCTCTGTGCAAAGAGAGTGGTTACCTATGATTAATAATTTGCTTTTCTCCCATTTTCTTCATTATTTTCTTCGTAAAAAAATTTTCATTTCCTCCCATTATCAATTTTAGAAAATCTATTTTTGTTGTTTTTACTCTTCATATATTCTTGTTTATATTCAATTTAATTTCTGTTTTGAAGTATGTTCAATACTATTAGCCATTCTACATTAATTATCGCTTTATTTTTTTCCTGTTTCTCTGTTCATTATAAGTGTTTGATTTATTATTTCATGAATTTCATGTGTGTATTTCTTATTTCCCATTTTTTATTATTATGTTGAGAGTTTTTTTCATTCTTATAATTTTTATCAACACTCTCATTTGTGACTAAACCTCTTAGGATTTGGGTTTAAAAATAACAATTCATCACATTTTATTTCACAAACCTAACAATGGGAGGTGAAATTGAATGAACCTGAACTAATTAGAGTTGAGCAGGCTATATCTATTATCCTGTTATAATTTATGTCATAGTAGTAATGAATAATGCATATATGTTTTTAGATATACCTCTGACAAGGGGTAGTTTCATCATAGTTAAATCAAATTGGTTTAACCATTACCAATTCTTATCCCTTGCACCACTTCACAGCCTAAGACCCAGTACTATTCTAAGATAGAATAAGGAATATATTTTTCCTAAATCCCTAAAATTCACCCTAATCCCTTCTTTGTGATCTAATCCAAATCCAATATATATAATTATTGAAATATCCAACTTGAATAGAGGATTTCAATAATCCTTTTATATAGTTTTAATCATTATGATTCTTGTCATCTAGTTTCCCCTATGGGTTTGACCCCACAATGTTTCTTTGTCATGCCATATAAATTAGTGTATTTTGGGAACAATAAATTTCTAATATGATCACACTCTGAGGATCAACAATGCCTCCTTTATTCATCAATTATCATTTCAAATGTATATCATTAACCATTTATCTCAATTTAATCAATCCAACCATATATTATTCATTCAACCCCTATTTATTTCAAAGAAGCCTACTTTTTTCATACACTTCATTTCACGATACATTAAATATTTACATCAAAAAATAAATCAATTTTCCAAGATTAGACATTATCACTTAAATAAACTAGCTCATCACCATATTTAAATTAATTTATAAATACAATAATAATCACCCACAACCCTCTCTTATTTATCACAAGTTTATCTTATCATATTTATCATTACTCCCACTTATCATTCAATTTGTCATTAATTATTCCCATTACAATTTAGTTATCTTTTTTCACCCAAAACAATAAAGGTATAATAAGAATCAATATTACTACACAACCATTCATGTTAAGGGAAACTAGTAGAAATAACCACATCCAACATCATTAATTTATAGAAATAAAATTTTAATTTTAATTCAATAATTTCTCATTTCCATTGCCATGTTTAAAAAATTAATCAATTTTGAAGGGGAAAAGATGTTGTAGAATAAAAATATTTTAAACCCATTTGACAAAAAATTAATAATCATAAAATAATAACCAATAATAGGGGAATCATAAAGCACGTGCAATTTCATTTTCCAAATCCAACGTTACACATCCAAGTTTGTCCTTCCCATATTAATTCTACTCTATTTTAATGTGTTTTTGTATATTTTTTCACTCTCTTTATAATTTAAGAAAACTATTAATCAAAATTAATAAAAATTTACGTATGACATGATAATATGCATTGAATTAATTATAGAAGCTCAAACCAAGAATATTATTCTATAATACTAGAGATAGGTCCAAAAAATCTTCTACCTCAATATTATAAGTAAATCTATGATAATATAATTGCAAAAAAGAATAATTTTATAATATATTTTCTTTGTACTAAATTTGATTAGTTCAATAGCTTATGATGCACACAATAATGATAACTAGTTAATAATACTTTAATACTATAAAAATTTTAATACATTATTATATAGTTAAATGAGATTGATAAATAAAGGGATTCTAAAAATAAAAGTGATAAAATTTAATCAATAAAATTCAATTGATTATAAAGATATTATTTTGATATATTTTATTGAATTATGAATTTTAATTAATTTTTTACATTTGAGGAATGATATAAATAAAATATATTTATAAAATTAAATTAATAATTAATAAATTCAATAAATTATGTCCATTAATTTGTTAATTAGTGATTCCAAATACTAGTCTAAATATTCTTTATTATGTAATTTTTTGTTTAAAAACATTATTTTTATTCAACATAATAAACATTTTATTTTAATGGTAAATATTTAAACTTCATCACATTAAGATGATAATTTGAACTTATTTTTTAGAATCATTATCAAAAAATTATCATGGCATAAATTTTGGGGATTTTTTTGAAATGTTTAATTTTTAAGTGAATAGTGAAAATACCACAAATTTTATCAAATAATTATGTTATAAAACTGACATAAAAATATATTAAACATTTTTATTGACCACAAATAAATTTAATGAGTACAATAAGTAATTTTAAACTCATATATATATTTAGAAAATTATATTTTACATTTTGGAACCTATGTGATATTTTATTATGATAATTTTTTTTACTTCTCCGTTGATTCATTAGTTAGAATAATTCTTTCAGTTTTTTATTTATTTTAATTTCATAAAAAAAATTCCATAAACTAATAAATTCAAGGGGAATCAATTATATACATTAATTTTGTGTAAATTACTTATTATTCTTAAATGGGTATTTTCCTAAAAATTGTTTTCATTATGTTTTTCATACTTTTATTAAATGGAATTTTAACCACCATTAGAAATGTTATCTAATAAAACAGGTTGCATATTTGGAATCATCATGCCCATATTTTTTTACTAAATGTATTTTTTCAGTTATAATGAATAATTACCACAGTAAAAATTAAATCATCTTGGTCAATGTTAGAATGGGTTCAAAGAGGTTAAATAAAGGGATAAGGAATCAAATATAAAAATAATAAACATTATTTTATTTTAAAAGGATATTTTGACGGTAAATCACATTATCATATTAATTGGGATTATTTTTGTTCGAACTGATTGTGAAAATGAAATTATTTGATTTTAAAGTTAGTTGTATTTACAAGGGCATCACACCCCTCACTTATAAAAGGTAGCCCTATATCCTCACTTATTTAAACAATTTGGGAACAATATATGAAACAATATCGGAAAAATAACTTTTTAAATATCCTCTCCGCATCCTAGAAAAAATTGTATCACCAAAATACCCACCCAGGACATCCTAATTGTAGATCTAGAGGATGATACCCATGGAAGAGATAATACTATTAACCAAAACCTTACAATTTTATTTTTACCTCGTCCTATTACAATGTTTCTATAACCAACTCAACATAATGTAATTGGAATAATTTTTATAAAAATTATTATTTTTATGTAATAATAATTATCTACCTTCTATCAATCTAGTGTAAATTGAAAGAATCTGTCATGCGTACATACGAACTACTACCTCTAAGAAGAAATTTATTTCATTTTTCATCACCGTCTCACATGGTTGGTTTTAAATATTAATTTAATGAATATATATGATATTTATGATATCATTAAATTTTTGGAAAGATAGATTTCTGTTTACCATCATTTCTTTCCATCCATCTAAAATTTAAAACATCACATGTGTGTACATGATCACTAATTCCTCATTGAAGTGATGTATCACATTTTTTTATTCACCAAAATACGTGGATGGTTTTAAAAAAAGATAATTAAAAAATATAATATTAATGACATGATTAAGATTATGTATATTATGAAAACATGACTAAGGGTAATGTAATAGAATTTTTAAATTCAATTGGACATGAAAAATGAAACAAATAACATCTAAATATTAATTTTAACAAAGAATTGTTAATAAGTGGGTAATTAGAAATCATCAGAGAATGTTATATAATAAGAGAATTATTAATATGATTTTGGTGTAAATCTATGATAAATCTAAATGTATTATACATTATATTAGTTCATGTGTGGAGAATATCAATAATTGAGATGAGGGGTGAAGATGAATATATGAAGAGGGTTCGTGTGGGAGCTCCATTTTTGGAATCAATGATGGAAAAATATCTTGTTGATCTTGATGTTTTAGCGCAATGGAATCATTTAATCCAAATAAGGAGAGATATTTAAAAAATCAAAAATGTTCCCAACATAGGGTTTGACTCTTCTACCCTACCTTGAAATGTGATTTCATTTGCGGAAGCACTCACATGTTCTCCAAAAAAATAAACCAATCAGGGTAACCCCCCCCCCCCCTTCATCAAGAACTCAGGGGAGGGGGACATCATTGTAATCATTAACCAGGATGATATAAACCAAATAATTGATATCGGTAGGTATTCAGTTCTAGGCCACATTTCTTATGGAAAATGGGTGAAACCCTTGCCCTACACTAATTTGAAGAAACAAATTTCTCATTGTTGGAATTGCTCTAAATGGAGAATTATCTCGATTGGAAATGGGGTTCTCCATGTCATACTAGATAGATAGGAAGATTTCAATGTGGAGAAAAGTTTGGGAACACTCAATATAAAAGCAAGGATATTTCATCTCTTAGAGTGGGCTGTGAATTTTAAACCCTTCACTCAATGAACTCTATTTTATAGGTTTTGGAAATAATTTAAGGCCACTCATGGATCTATTGGAACCCCAAAATTATAAATAATTTCTCATTAGGAATTGGTTATCCACTTAAGATTGATTATCACATAATTAATTGTGATATAGGTCCTTATGATAGACTTCTTATTGAGATTGGCATGGAGTCATCACCCCCCGAAAAGATATCTCTTCATATTAATGGTCATTTGATTGAGGATATTTTTGAATTTGAAAACATTCATAAATATTGAGAGCATTGTAGAATGGGGGCCAAATATTAAAATCTATGATGTTGTTAAGAATATCATGAAGCCTTATAAAAAAACATGGCCGGGAAGGTGGTTTTGAGAGGAAATAAGCATAGCATGTTGGAATATGTTAGGAAGCCTACTTCTATAAAATCCACAGGAATAAAACGGGTCACACCTGATAGCATAATAAATCCATGTTTATATTTATCTGAATATAAAGAGAAAATGAAGAACTATCCTATAGATAGTTTGAAAACTAAATGCTTTTAGATTGAGGCTGATAATAAGGGCTTCGATGTTAATATATATTTTTCTATTCTCTCGGATTTTTCCGCATAAATTTTATCAACTAACATTGATATGGAATCTTAGGATTTTTTATTGGATTTGATTAATTATGAATTATCGAAAGTAATCAACTTGGAAATTATTATATATTCTATGAACCTATAGGTTATAATCCCTTAGAAAGAGGTTTCTCCCCCCCATTAAGAGATATTAACCAATGATTTGGTTAAAGACACTCCTATAAAAAATTCTATTTTGGAAGAAAGTAATTATTCGTCTAAGGATACTATAAATTATACCCAAAACGAGACACAACCAATCATAACTTCAAAATATATAGAACCAATAAAATAATAGTTAAGGAATAATCATGAGCTAAATGAAAAAGGGGGACTCAACCTAAAAAACAATAAAAAATGAGTATTTTATTTTGGAACTGAAATGGGTTAGCCAACACTGGAATCTTAAATTCCCTCAGGCTCCTAAATGGTAGGTCTAAATGTAAAATTGCTGGTGTTTCAGAACCAAGGAAAAATTCATCCAGCCAAGGATCTCCTCTGGATAGAAAAGGATATTATAATCTAGGAACAGTTCAAAATACCCATTTATCAGATAGTTTATGGTTTCTTTTTCACAATAATATGGGGAACCTTTCTCTTGTCCAGGTGGATAAACAAATAATTAATTACAGATTTTCTTGATCTGGCCGAGCCATTTTATACTCAATGGTTTATGCGTCAAATAAATATATTGATAAAATAATACTATGGACACATATATAGAGTTTTCGTTTTCAACTTCAGATCCTTAGCATAAAATGGGGGACTTAAACTCAATACTCCATGATGATAAGAAGATGATTCCTATTTTTATGACCACTTATATGACGGAATTCTAAACATGTGTGGAGTAGTTGAAGCTGACTGAGGTTAATTTGATTGGGGAAAAATACACATGGTACATGAGGAGCATAAGGGAAAGAATAATTGATCGAGCATTTTTCAATGATGTCTCCCTTGGAATTTGGAAATCTATCGCCAGTGTTACCCTTTACAAACATAATTTGGATCACCATACCATCCTTGTTACATTTTTTGAAAAGGAGGATAAGAAGCTGATCCATTTTAAGTTCAATAATGCCTTGATAGATCTCTAGGAGTGCAATCAAATTTTCAATGACATTTGGGTAGTGGGAATTCACAATGCCAATCCCTTTTCATATATTCTCAAACATTAAATGGTCAAGGATAAAATGAAGAAATGGAGTATGAAGAAGTTCCACCTTCTAGATAAAGAGATAGATTAACTTGAATGATTACATAATGACGCATAAGAATCCACACCTAAAAAAATACTATGGTGATACTTCCCAAGAACATATGATGTCATCTAGGATACATCACCTTTTAACCTTAAGAGGTAAAATTCAAAAGTATCTCTTCAAGGTCAGGTGGCTCACGAATAGGGATAGAGTCACATTGTTTTTCAATTATCTTCCAAGGGGTAAAAAATCCCTTAGACCCCTCTCTTTGTTAATGGGTGCTGAAACTATTCTAGACCATAAACATTCACTCTCTAATCACATTGTCTACTTCTATATGATCATTTTTAATGGGCCACAAAGATGCAGGGAAATCATTGAATGAATCATTCCAAAATTGATTACTGAGGCTGATAATGACTCTATCACCTCAATCCCCTTGTATTTTGAGATTAGGGATTCTATTTTTGGCCTCCATTATGGTGGATCACTTGGACTGGACAGTTTCACTAAAAATTTCGTTAAAGTTTACTAGGATACTATTCAATATGATGTATACAGACTTGTGAATCACTTTTACACAAGTTGATCTGTCACTGATGGTTTCATTGCTCACTTCATTACCTTAATTTTGAAAGTGGAGAATGCAGGTGAAATTATCCAATTTAGGCCATTTTACATTATTAACTACATGCATACAATCATCACCAAAATATTTACCAATAGAATTAATCATTTCACAATCATAATTATTTCATGGAATCAATTTGTCTTTGTCAAAGGGAGAAAAATATAGGCTTTTTTTCTCACTTATTTTGAACGTGTGAATACTGTTTGTAAGAAACCTAGGGAGAAACATATCTACAAATCATGATATTAGGAAGGATTTTAAAATTATAGACTAGGGATTCATTGGTAAGATTATTTATGAGTTTGGATTTAATATGATGTTAATTCATTGGATTAATGATCCTCTTACATCAGCTCACATCTTAGTTCTAATAAATGGATCTCTAAAAGGTTATTTTAAGTTATCAAGTGGGTGATAAATGGAAACCCCATTACTTCTATCATATTTTACAGAGATGGGGATTATTTAAGTAGACTTCTTCATAAATTTTCAAGCAATGGTGATCTTAAAAATATCAGAGAGCATCATGGTTTCTCTACTCCTTCTCACCTATTATTTCCGGAAGATATTATTATTTTACCCAGGGAAATATAAGGAATATCGAAAATGTGAAGATGGATATAATAAAATATTAAAGGGTATCGGGATAGGAAATTATTTAGAACATGTATTTTATCAACTTTGGGAAGAACATCTAAGATACCAAGAAATCTTGCATGATGAATAAGCTGGGTGTTAGAGAAGGATCTGTCCCATTAATCTTTCATGGTGTTCTAATGTTCTGTGGGGGTGAGGGGCTTGGAAATATTAATTCATTGGTTTTATGTGTAACATCAGATGAAATATCTCCTCCTATAAGGGTAAATATCTCTCAATATCTGGAAGAGTCTTCTTAGTTAATCATGTGGTTGTCACAATGCCTATTTATTCCATTATGTTCTACTGTTGTCCTGTTTATATTATCAAAACTGTAAAATCCATGATGAGGAACATTGTATGGAGGGGTAGTATTTATAAGAGGAAAATTATAAAAGCCCCTTCGAAGAAGTGTTGTTTTCCTCAAGACCAGGGTGACCATGTCATTAGAACATTTATCTTTTCAATCAATCTTTTCAATCCCATTTCCTATGGAGACTCATAAATGAGGAGACTTACTTCTCAGTCGTATTAAGATATAGGCTTCTGAACAAACTGATTGAAGGAATATTGAGCTATATTAATTCCCCAATCTGGTCTGGCAGTAGGAGAATATTCTATAAGGTTATGGCTCAATCACATTGGTTGGCTAGTGTTAATTCCTCCCTCAGATTCTGGAAATATAATGGTACTGGTGTTCCTCTAATTGATGGATTCAAAACCCCATATCTAGATATTTATTACAACACCTCCATGAAGGATCAACTAGAAAATGGGGACTCTCTACCGATTGATGATGTACATGGTATTTCCACATATGTGTTCATGAACAATTAAGACATGATTATCTGAGAACCAAGCCCCAATGGTATCCTTGACTCTAAGAAAATTTATAAGAAATTTACCTAGGGTAGCTATAATTAAACATGTATTTTATAAAAAATGGATTCCTCTTTCAAGATTCACCATGTTATGGCATTTATCCCTCAAAACTATCCTAATTGATGCTAATTTACAACGTGTTGGTATAAATGTTTTTCAATATGTGTTATGTGTCATAAATATCATGAAGACAAGGACCATTTATTCCATTGCTCCTATACTGCTGCCTCTATTTGGAGGGTGGAGTTTTATCTTTTCAAATTGCATCTACCAAGGAGAAGGAACATGATATATTTTCTACGTGATTTGATGGAGCATCCAATATACAACAAGCTCACTGTCCTTTTCAATGAAACATGTATAAAGGTCATTCATATTGTATGGAGAGGCCGAAATAAACATATACATGAGCATGATGCTACAACATTAGGACTGATATTTCAATAAAAATTCAGGTTGTTCACAGTGCTATCAAGTTGTAATGGGAGAAATATAGTAACATGGTCATGGAATTTCCTATTCTGAGAAATCATGGAACCCTAGGTAGCTACCCTAAACAATTGAGAACTGTGGAGGTATTATGGAACACTTCTTTTGTAGGCTAGATCAAATGAAATTCAGATGGAGCTTTGAGGGGGAATCCAGGACCAGAAGGCTATGTGATCATTTTCAGAGATCACAACAGTGAGGTTGTGGAGTGAATCCATGGTCATTTTGGTCATAGAACAGAACTTGAAGTAGAGATGATGGGCTTCATTATGGCTTTCTATGTAGTTTTTCAATGAAATTGGATCAATATATGGTTTGAAAGTAATTCCACTACAATTGTCCAAGCGGTCAGGATGGGATACACTCACATATCATGGAATGTGACATTAAAGTGGACTTAATGAATTGACACACTTTAACCAATAAACTATATAATCACGCACATCATTCATGAGGATAATCAAACTACCACATATCTAGGCAAGGGATGCGCCAGATTTTATTAGTGCTAAAAAGAAAGCACTGATAAAAGGGGGACCTTTATTACTGATAACTAAAAGCCCTAATAAAGATACCCTTTATCCGCGCTATGTTTAGCACTGATAATTGTTTTTAATAAAAAATATTATTTATTTATATAAAATTCTTATATTTATATTCAAAAATAATATTTATTTATATACATTAAATAAAAAACACATGTTTATAATTAATATATATTCTTTAATAATTCAAATATATATATAATAAATTTCTTAAATAATAATTATATTTATTATATTTATTATATATTTGTATTTATATGTATATAATTATATATGAATACTTTTCAAATATATATATATATATATACATTTTATATATGTATATTTATAATTTTATTTATTATATTTATTATATTTATATGTTTATAAAATAAATAAATATTTATATTTAAATAAATATATTTTTTCAAAGAATTGGTCAATTGATGCATATATATAATTGAAATTCATATATATGACATGCATTCATCATGAATGTTCATTTATAAATTACAACATGATTACTATTCATTTTGGCTATATATATAATGCCCCTTTTGTATGATCTGTAGTTTACTCGGTGTTTATGATTCATGATTCCATGAAACTATTATTTTCTCACAAATACTTAAAATCAGGATAAATTTATTTAAATAATAAAATTATTTACTATATTTATAATTATATATATTTAGTTATATAGAACTAAATATATATATATTTAATGGATTATAAAGTTACAATATTTTTTTAATTAAATGATAAATATATATTTATTATATTTATAATTATACACGATTACCTTATAATTATATATATATATATGTCCTTAAAGAATATAAATACATAAATACATATATACATATATAAAAATATTTATACATATATAAAAATGTTTATATTTATGTGTTAAAATAAAATAAATATATATATATTAGTAAACAATTATAAAATTAAAAAAAATATTTATTATATTTATAAGTATAATTATAAATATATATATATATATTTATTGTCGTAAATGTAAATAAATATATATATAAATACTTATGAAATTAAGATGAATATATTAATTAAATATATATTTTATAATTTCATAATTATTTTAAAAAATATATATTTATATTGAGAAAATTATAAAATTATAATTAATATATTTATTTCAGTTTAATTATTATTTAAATATATATATATATATATATATATTCATATTTATGACTATAAATAAATAAATATTTTTTTATAATTATAAATATAATAAATATATTTATTATAAATATATTTTTTATAATGTTATAATTACTTAAATATAAATATATATTTAATTAAATAATCATGATGTTACAGAAAATATATATATTTATTATATTTATTTTAATTTCATCAAAATTTAAATAAATATATTTATTTATTTATATTTATCACTATATAATTAATATATTTATTTATAAATAATTGTATACATTCAGAAATATATTTATTTAGTAAATATATTTATTATAATTTTATAATTATTTTAATATAAGTATTTATTGATTTAAATTATTATGAAATTCTTAAGAAATAAATATATATTTATTATAAATATATATTTTAATTATAAAGAAATAAATATTTAGAATATAAATAAATAAATATTTATTTATAGTTATTATTATAAATAAATATATTTATATTTATTACACATACAATTTTATTAATTTATTGAAAAATATAAATAATTTATTATCATTATAGTTTTATCATAACTTTTTTGGTAGTGATAACGATAGGAATTTATCAATGCCTTTTTATCTTTGATAAAGGCTAATCATTATCAGCACTAAAAATGCTCATAAATGATGTCTTTATCAGTGCTTTCTAATTTAGTGTTGATAAAACCTTCCTTTAGCAATGCTTTTTAGCTAGCATTGATAAATACTCCCCCTGTTTATAAAAAACCCTAATTTTCTCCTCCTTCGTTCACACACCCCAAGCTCTTTCGAAAGCCTTACCTTATAGCCTCAAATCCTCCTACTCCTCCTCATCCTCCTCTATTGTCGTCGACTCCTCCTTTACCTCCTCCTGCTCCTCTGTTGTCGCCGACAGTTCGTCATACTCACTGCTATGAGCATCTGATGCCACCATACAAACCTACTCTACTGTTGTGTGATCCCTCCTCCACCCTACTGCTTTGAAGCTCTACTCCACCACCATTCAAAGCTAGGGTATTTTTTAAATCTCTCTAAATTTTGAGTTAACTTATGCATTATCTTCTGAGTACCCTAACATATTTCCTTCTTACTTCCCTTAGTGGCAGCCCATGGAAATTAGAGGACCATTACATGAATGAACGTGTTTCATCCCCTTATCAAGCATAACAAATTTTATTGGGATATTAAAATATTTATGTGCTAACTATTTAATTATAAATTCCAATACAAGTGTAGTTTAATTTTAATTTTAATGAGTAGGTGACAGAAAAAGGGTAAGATATAGATTGTAAGTTTTTAGAAGGATGTCTAAAGTTATGATGTTTTCATGAATTATTATGAAATCACTAGTGTTTATTTTCTAAATCATGATTATGTGTAGGGAATTTTTCACCTATGTGTTGAAGAATGTGTATTTCACCCTTTAAGTAATATGGTAGTATGTCTCTATGGTAGTGAAATGTTTAATGCATGTTATTTCGAGCATCTCAAGAATAAAGCATGAAATTTAAGAATTTGAATTTTTTATTTTATAATCTAGAAGCATGTTTTAGTAACATTGTTTAATTTAAAAGTATGACATGTGAAATTGTAACACCCCAAGATTCCATGGTACACTTCTCTTTGAATAATAGAGCAGCAGGTGTTGTACGTAACCTCATGTTCTAACACACCGCGACGAATCAAAGTAGCTGTTATGAATAGTAATACCCATTTTTTGAAATTATATAATTTTTATAATTCAAAATGGACTTCATTTTTTGATTAGGAATATCTAAATTAGCCTATGTTGAATATTTGGTATTTTTCTGAGAACTTCCAATTTTTGATGAAAAGTGAAAAATACTTAAAAACAAAATTTTTAATAATAATAATTTATAATGATAAATTATAATATTGAGTAGTTTCAAAGTATAATTAGAATATAATTTTACCATTTTATCCAATGGTGGTCATTAGAATTAATTTCACTTTGAAATTGGACATAAACAATTGTCAATCTTTTGATAGATATTGTTTCTCAAAAACACGGAATTTGTTTTCACAGCGGGAATAATTTTTAAATTAATTACTACAATTTCTGTTTTCGTAATTTGGTAAAATTGATTTCATATTTGTAATCAGAAGGTCCAAATTATGTAATTAAGACACTTGATTTTTTGACATTATGAATAGTAATGACGATAATTATCTTTAATTATCATGATTAATTATTAATTGGGTGGTTAAGGTAATAAAATAATAAAATAATAATAACAAATGAGCCCAACATGTGTTATGATGCTACTGGTTGTGTCATGGACGACCATGGTATTCCTTGTTCCAAACATTGGGACCCCATGGAATCACTTTTGGGTGAAATTGACATTTTATTATATTATTTTTTAAAGGGAAAGTATCACCAAAGTATGTATCACCCAAGTAAAACAATTTTAGTTTTGTCTGTGTAAATGATCTATTAGACTATAAATATTAATTATAAATCTAACATGATTTCCTAAATCATGGTAATTTGTTTATAATTATTAGACATTAAATAAATTAAATTTTTTATCACACCATGATGATGCAGCGATTACATCATTAATTAATGATTTAAATAAAATGAGAAGATAATGTAAATTCTAATACTTACACTTGTCAAAAACATATTGGATGAGTAGATTTAAAACCCTTATAACCTAATACTCAACATCTATCATTTTGGGACCTTTTAAATCCCAAAATAATTTCATAATAATGTAACAGTTCATGAATTTCCAAGAGTTCCCCTCCTCTCCTCTTATAAAAGGCCCCCACCTCTACCACATTATTCACACCTTCAAAGCCATTTGGCTCAGCCAAACTCTGCCCAAATACTCTCTAAACATCTTTCTATTACTCCTAGAAGCCTCACTTTGGGTATCAGTCTTCCCATGGATGCCTTTGGCTCAAATCAAAAAGAGTTATCCGATTTTATGGTAATGTATTCTCTTATGTTCTTTTGTTTCCTTTTGCTTCTTGAACCCCTTGAACTCTACTTATTAATTTATTTTGTAACGAAACAAGTATAATAAATATAATAGGATGTTGTTATCAGAAGGATTTTATTTACACTTACACACACCTTCATCTAATGGTTTAAAGACATGTTGTTTCTGTGGTTGGTGAATTACTGCCTCACTAAACGATGATTGTTCGATATTCTTTTAACACCTTTCATGGTGGAAATTAAGATATAACTCTACATATATATGATATAAATTATGTTTATTTTTTCATTATTATTCTGAAATTTTTATTTATTGCATACCTTTATGGTTTCCAATATGGGTAAACACAATATATTCATTTTTGGAAGTGCGGGCTACCGCCCCCTCAAAGTGACTTAAATCGTTAATGCCATATTTTGGATGTATAAAGCATGGAGTAAATGATATTATATATGATATTATACTGGAATTATAATATACCTTTATATCATTATGATTTCATTCCATTAAATATGAAATAGAAATGAAACTAGCGTTCATGCATACGTACGGCTTACCGTATCCATTAACGGTGCATTACATTTCTTATCTCTAAATGTTATGTAATATTATAAATGGATGTATCTACTAGATATATATGTTATACATGATATCTAAATCATGAATATAATTCTGGAGATAATGGATATTCTACCACATAAACAACATGTAATTATAAGAAGTTTATTTTTGACTCAAGTACTAAGGATCGAAAAAACGACCGTTATTAACTTAAATGACTACATAATTTTCATAACATGTTAATAAGTCATATAAAAAGAATAATGAACATGAAAAATGTTCTTAATAAAGTAGATATTAACTCTATTTTATTATTTAGGAGATTAAATAACAATCGAGTCTAGTCGGACATGAGGTAAGGGACTTCGTCTCTATCTCCTTTCATTGAGGCATATTTTGTTTTATACACAACTTTCTATTATACGATGTATAAACCCCTTTTACTTTTACTTTTATTCAAAAGGAATATTTTTATAATAACCATTGTTACTAAACATCAAAAGGAATGTTTAGTCTTACGTATGCGGCGACAACGACTTCTCCGCCACCGTCACCATTATTTGAGTTTCGACTTCCTCTACAAGACATAACATTTTCTAATTCAAAAATAAATACCAAGTTTTAATTTTCTTTTATTTTGGGATTGAAAATGGTTTTGATAATTTTTTTATTATATTAATGTGTTGTATTGATATCTTGTGATTAAAATGTGGAAATTTTATGGTTCCTTTATGCATGTTTTATGTGATACGATTATGATATGCTTTATGATATGTCAAAACCTATTCATATGAGGAATGCATTTAACTTAATAAGTGATGGGTGGAGCTCGCTATATCTTTTTGATTCATCGGTAGGTCTCATGAGACAAACTAGTGTCTTGTCATGGGGCCTTGACAAAATTTTATTTGTAGTCTTCGCACGAGGCCTTTGCTTCATGGTTATGATAGTCTGGGATTATGCATTCCAACAATATGAAAGTGGTTATTGATATTTCATGTGATTATTCAACTACTAGAATATCCATGTGTGTACGTAAATGGAATTATTTCCTTTTACATGTGCCATATTATGCTAAATTTTGAGTGTAAATGTCTTTTTGTTTTAGTTATACATTGCCTTATATGTTTATGTTTATTTGTGAAAGTTCCCGCTGTATTGTTATCCTTACTGGGCATCTGAGCTCCCCCTTTCAATGTCTTATTTTTCCCAGGATGTGAAGAAATATTTTATGAATAACTTGTAGGGATAGTCTGAAGGGGATATGAGTGTGGACTATGGAGACTATGTTATTTTGATTTTTCACTTTTTGATGTAATGTAACATTTATGAATGTATCTAATGTTTCCAAGGCTACTAAACTAATCGGTCTTTCGAGACATGATCTTTCATGATCATGCCAATGTTACTTAATAATACACCGACTCTAGGTAAATGGGGTCAGGGAATTACAGTTGGTATTAGAGGTAGCTTAGTACTAATATTGGAAGCTAGATTTAGAAAAACTATGATTAGAGCACATAGCCATAAGATAGACTTTGAGGATTAGTATAGAAGAACTTCCTAGAATTTTGGTAAAGTATAGATTTTGTGTATTTTCCGAGCAATAAATCCTTGTTTGGATACGAGGAGGTAGAGGCGGCTCTGGCACAGATGTACATAGGGTTAAAACCCGAAAACACCGCTTTGAGCTAGACTCGAATGGGAACTGGTGCCCGACAATGGGACCTGCTGAACTCTTGGTTATGACACTCTCGGGGGATATGCTTAGGATAATTCATGATTTCTTTACAGACCATTATGAAAGGTTTATGAGTATATACATCCTCAAAGAAATTTTTTTTATGGATTATTTCAATAAATAGTTCAATTTATGTTATGTTTATTACAAGTATGGAATTATGTATTTCGATTCATAAACTAATATAGTTTAAGAAATTTTTTAGAATTGGAAACTAGTGGAAGGAATGGAAATCGTATCAATGCACACACTCCATGTAGGGATTTCCCTCCTTCTCAAGGTAATTATAATAGAGTTGGTGATACAACTGGTGCTTATCAGCTTATCACCATACTGGGACAACTCACTCTAGTTATGAATAATAACCTTACCCATATGGAGCACCCTGATCCATAACATAGAGGATCAATGTTAGACTACTTCATGAGGAAACAACCAAAAACATTCAATGGGAGTACAAATCCCTTAGTAGATGAGTAATGGATAAATTACTTAGAGAAAAATATTTCAGGCTTTGGGGAGTAGTGGAAGGGAAAAGGTTATCATGGCAGTTTACCACCTCACTGGAGATGCCGATCAATGGTGGTAATTGATTCAAAATACAAAGGAAGTTGATGAAGTATCAAATATGGAATGGAGGGAGTTCAAAGAGCTTTTCTTCAAAAAATTCTTTCCTCATGACCATCGAGCAGATATGGAAAGGCAATTTTTGAGTCTGATATAAAAGGAGGATGAGAATGTGGAAAAGTATGAGGCCAACTTTACATGGATAGAGAGGTATGCTATAGATTATATACGTAACCCAAGAAGTAAGATTTATTTTTTCTTTGATGGGTTAATACCATTTCTCCTTCGAGCATTATTATCATAATCATTCTCAAAATACGAAGATATAGTCTCGTGTGATATCAGGGAAGAAAAGGAATTCTCTAAATCTTATGACAATAATGTAAAGCAAGAGAATAAGAGAACAGTGGAACAAGAGAAAGATAAAGGGAAAAGGTAATGAAGGATTTTCCATTATGTGATAATTGTGGGGAGAATCACCCCGATACTTACCTAAATTGAATTGGAGTTTGTTATAAATGTGGGGAAAAAGGCCACCAGGCTCATGATTGCAAGGGAAAGAAAGAGGCTGTCAATGTTGAAAGCTACAATTGTAGAGAAATGGGGCATTATGAAAATGAATATACTAAGAACTAGGAAAACATACCTCAGAAAAGGCCAAGGGATCAAGGCCAATCTTATACTATTACTACAGTTGAAGTGGAATAATTAATGTATTGGTTCTTTTGGACTCAAGGATTATATTATTGTTATAAGCATAATGTGATATATATAAGTATTTTACTACAGTACTTGTTATTTTCATTAAAGATTTAATATGATGAAGGTAATCAGATTTTTAGTATGGGACAATAAGAGAAACTTTACTTTGTTTGGGGAATCTGATGTTACTATTGATTTTGGAATTTAGAGACCTTTTAGGGAAAGTCTGGATAGAGGTATTTTGGATAACTATAAAGGTTGAAATGGATTATGTTGAACATTGCATAGTATTGTTTAAGGTTAAACCATTTCTGAAGATTATTTTTGGAATATTATTAGGAAAAGGACAACCTTCAGGTCGGGGAACAACCCATTGCGTCAGACAAAGCTGTAGGAATTCAACCCACAACCATAGTGCGATAGGTATTTATTACCTACCACGAGCCTACAAGAAGTACTTGGTTATTAAAAAATTGTTTTCCTAATCTAAATGGTATGTGTTAATATTTGGAACCTTGTACGATTAGGATAAATATAATATTTTTGTGTTCTATTACCTTTTGGAGTGAAAGATGGGTTTGTGGAAAAAAGTTAGTAAGGAATGAATGTCTACATGACATGTAAGTATATTTCCTTACATTCATAGAAAATATCATAAATAAATTCTTGAACTTTATGAAAGGTAACTTAAAACAAAAACATTGTCGGTTAACTTTTCCTACTGGGGAATCGACGACCGTTTAACCAATCACAAGTCTGTGATTTTCTTGTAGTTAACTTCCTCCTAATCCTGTTTTTTACAAATCTCCATCAGAACTTGATGGTTTTTTTCCTCCATATCCATGTTTTCATATAATACTAGTATTGGCTAGCTCGGGTGACCTTTTTACTTCTTTTTCTCTCTTTTAATGTTATATTTTTATTAACTTTATTTCCGATGTGGGTTTTCCACAAAGTTATTTTCTATTTTCAACCTTTTAATATCGAAGAACATTTTCAAATTGCAAGGACACAATTTATTGTTGGAGGGTAGATTGTAACACCCCAGGCTTCCATGTTACACTTCTCTTTTAATAATAGAGCAGCGGGTGTTGTACACAACCTCGAGTTCTAACACACCGCGACAAATCAATGTAGCTGCTATAAATAGTAATACCCACGTTTTGAAATTATATAAATTTAATAATTCTAAAAGGACATTATATTTTGATTATTAATATCGGAATTATCCTATGTTGAATATTTGGTATTTTTCCGAGAACTTCCAATTTATGATGAATAGTGAAAAATCTGTAAAACAACATTTTTAATCAGAATAATTTATAGTGATAAATTATACTATTGAGTGGTTTTAAAGTATAATTAGAATATAATGTTACAATTTTATCCAATGTTGGTAATTATAATTAATTTCACTTTGAAATTGGACATAAACAATTGTTAATCTTTTGATAGATATTGTTTCTTAAAAACACGCTATTTGTTTTGACAGCTGGAATAATTTTTAAGTTAATTACTACTATTTCGTTGTTTGGAATTTGGTAAAAATGATTCAATATTTGGAATCATAAGGTACAAATTATGTAATTAAGTCACTTATTTTTTTTTGAAATTATGAATAGTAACGATAGTGATTATCTTTAATTATTGTGATTAATTAGTAATCGGGTGGTTAAGGGTAATAATATAATATCATAATAATGAAAAATGACCCCAAAATGTGTCCTAATGCTACTGGTTGTGTCATGTCCGACCATGGGATTCCTTTTTCCATACTTTGTGACCCCATGGAATCATTTTTGGGTGGTAGTGACATTTTTTTATAATATTTTTTAAAGGGAAAGTATCACCAAAGTTTGTATCACCCAAGTAAAACAATTTTAGTTTTGGCTATGTAAATGATATCTTAGACTATAAATAGTGATTAAAAATCTAAAAATATTTCCTACATCATGGTGATTTTTTTATAATATTTATACATTAAATGAATTAAAATTTTTATGACACCATGATGATGCAGCGATTACCTCATTAATTAGCGATTTAAATAAAATGAAAAGATAATGTAAAATAAAAGACTTAAACTTGTCAAAAACCTATTGGATGAGTTGATTTCGAACCCTTATCAACTTATACTAGAAATATATAATTGTGGGACCTTTAAAATCAGAAAATAATTTCATAATAATGTAACATTTCAAGACGTTCCTAGAGTGCCCCTCCTCTCCTTTAATAAAAGGCCCCCACCTCTACCACCTTTTCACACCTTAAAATCCATTTGGATCAGCAAAACTCTACCAAAATACTCTCTCAACTTCCCTATATTACTCATAGAATCCTCACTTTGGGTATAAATCTTCCCATGGAATCCTTTGTCTCAAATCAAAAAGATTTACCCGATTTTAAGGTAATGTCTTCTCTTATGTTCATTTGTTTTATTTTTCTTCTCCAACCCCTTAATCACTTTTTATTCCATTAATTGGAAACAACACCAGTATATCAGAAATTCTAGGATGTTATTATTAGATGGATTTTATTTACACTTACACACACATTCGTCTAATGGTTAAAGAACATACTGTTTTTGTGGTTGGCAAATTACTGCCTCATGAAACGATGATTATTCAATCTTCTTTTAACACCTTTCATGGTGGCCATTAATATGTCACTATATTTATATATCATATATATATATTATGTTTATGTTTTCATTATTATTCTGTATTTTTTATTTATGGCATACCTTTATGGTTTCCATTATGGGTAAACGCAATATTTTCATTTTAGGAAGTGCAGACTACCGCCCTCAATGTGATTTGAATCGTTAATGCCATATGTGGGACGTATAAATGATGTAGTAAATGATATTTTATACAATATTATACTGGAACTGTAATATAACTTTACATAATTATGATTTCATTCCATTAAATATGAAATATAAATGAATGTAGTGTTCATGCGTACGTATGACTTACCGTCTCCATGAACGGTGCATTTCATTTTTTACCTCTCAATGTTATGTAATATTATAAATGCATGTATCTATTGGATATATATGTTATATATTATATCTACATCATGAATATAATTATGGAGATAATGGATATTCTACCACATAAACAACTCGTAATTATAAGATGTTTATTTTTGACTCAAGTACCAAGGATCGACAAAACGACCGTTATTAACTTAAATGACTTCATAATTTTCATAACATGGTAATAAGGGATATAAAAGGAATAATTAACTTGAAAAAGGTTCTCAAGAAAGTAGAGATTAACTCTACTTTATTATCCAGGATATTACAGAACGATCGAGTCATGTCGGACATGAGGTAAGGGACTTCGTCTCAATCTCCTTTCATTGAGGCATATTTTGTTTTATACACAATGTTCATTTATACGGTGTATAAAAATCTTTGAATTTTACTTTTCTTCAAAAGGAATATTTTAATATGAAGTTTTTTTACTAAATGTCAAAAGGAATGTTTTGTCTTACGTATGCAACGACAACGACTTCTCTGCCGCTGTGACCATTATTTGAGTTTCGGCTTCCTCTACAAGCCATAACTTTTTTTTAAATGAAAAATAAATACCAAATTATCATTTTCATTTATTTTAGTATTTAAAATGGTTTTGATAATGTTTTTATTCTATCAATGTGTTGTATTGATTTCTTTTGATTGAAATGTGGAAATGTTATGTTTCCTTTATGCATGTTTTATATGATACGATTATGTTATGGTTTAGGATTTGTTTAAACCTGTTCATATGAGGAATTAATTGGACTTAATAAGTGATGGGTGGAGCCCTCTATAGCTCCTTGATGCATCAGTAGGTCTCATGGGACAAACTAGTGTCTTGGCATGAGGCCTTGACAAAATCTTGTTCGTAGTCTTGGAAAGAGGCCTTGGCTACGTGGTTATGATAGTCTGGCATTATGCATTCCATCATTATGAAAGTGGTTATTGATATTACATGTGATTATTAGACTTGTAGAATATACATCTGAGTAATTAAATATCATTATTTCATTTTACTTGTTCCATATTATGCTAAAGTTCATGTTTAAAAGGCTTTTGTTTCAGTTATACATTGCCTTATATGTTTATGTTTATTTATGAATGTTTCCGCTGTATTGTTATCCTTACTGAGCGTCTAAGATCACCCCTTTCTATGCTTTATTTTTACTAGGATGTGAAGAAATATTTTATGAATGACCTGTTGGGATAGTCTAAAGGGGATATGAGTTTGGACTATGAAGACTATGTTATTGTGATTTTTCACTTTATGATGTAATGTGACATTTATGAATGTATCTAGTGTTTCCAAGGCTACTAAACTAATCAGTATTTCGAGACTTGATCTTTTGTGATCATGCCAATGTTACATAATAATGCACTAACTCTTGGTAACTGGGGTCGGGGAATTACATAAATAATTTGGGGTATTTATTTTGATGTTCCATTTTATTATTTCTTCCATAAGGTGTTGATATATTTTTTGGGTAACCTATTTCCCAAATACAAGAATTTGATAATCAAAAGGCTAGTTAATATTAATATTACAATTTATTAAGTGTATGTCTATAATTTCAATGATGGTTAATTGAAATATGTGTTAAGTGAACAATGATAGTGATATTTCATCCTTTCTTGATTATGTTCTATTTTTTGGATTGAATTGATATGGTCACTTTCAATAAAACGTTAATCTTTTAAAGAAGGCATTGATAAAGCTATTTATAAATATAGAATTTGGTGATGATGTTGTATTGAACACACTTAATTCTTATGAAAATAATGATGAAAAGGGGATTGGTTGTTTTGTTTTATTATTCAGTTTTATTGATTGGTTGTGTTTCCGCTATTGTGGGTTATGTATTCTTATTTGGTATTTATTGGGGTTGGTATGGGTATTGGAATGTGTTATGAAGTATGTGTGGTGTTAGGTTTCCTTAAGTATCCTATTAAGTTGTGATTGTTGATATAGAAGTGGTGACTATATGATTTTTTTGGTGGACTGGTGTATGAACTATTGTGTTTGTGAGATTTTGGTGATATGGTTGGTGGTATAGGAATGAGATGATTTTTTTGGTTGTTGTAGATAATTTTAAGCAGCGATGAGTTTTTCTGTTTCATTTGGTATTTTATGGTTTCCTAGAGATGATGATGTTTATATGAAATAGGTGATATGATTTTGTGATTAATTCAGAGTTCTGAAGTTGTTACACGAGATGTTGTGTGGATGAGATGAATAGGAATAGTGGAAGAATAAAGCTTAGGTAGAACATGATTCAATCATCTTGTAGAAGATGTTTTCCCACATTGAAGAGATGTGACTTTATGTTCAAAAGTATCATGGCCAAGTGGCACTTATGTCTTTATCGGTTACTTATTTACTCCTCGGTAGTATTATGGAAGTAAACTATAGGATTCATAATTTTTATTCATGAGAGACATGATGAACCTTTTATAGCCTTATATTTTACAAAAGTTTGGTTTCTTTGATTCATGTATAATTTATAATGTGTCTCTCTTGGGAATTTTGTCTTTGTGAAAATACATAATTGACTCTTCTAAAATTGTAAGTGTTTTTAAATGTTTATTAAAAAATTATATATTTTCAACATACATTTTTGGGGTTTAAATAACTTTAAAATGATTTTAACACTTCACATGGAATTAGGTTGCATGCCAAGTGTTTTTCAACTCACCAGATTAGCTTTCACAATGGGATTTGAATTTTTTGAAAGCATATGTAATGACGGTTTCATTTTAACAAGGGGCGTGTGATGTTTTTAAGGAACATTTATAAAACATAGAGGCTTTTCATTCATTTTAAATGAATAAGATTATTGGGTCCTGATGTTTCCTTGAATTCTTTATAAAAAGGAATTGGGGTTTTGAGAATGAGTATTTGAAACTGATAGACTTATTTGAAAAATGGAATGTTATTTTAAAGTGAAATTTATGTAAATGGTTGGTTTTTTTAATAGGATTTAAACATTGATTTTATAAATAGTATTCAAAGGATACTTAAAGTATATTAATTTTTTAGCCTTGGTTAATTTATATATCAGTGTCTTGTGCATTTAATTTTTTAAATGTTAATATTACCTAATGGAATATAATGGATATGAATACAAAAAGGATGAATAAAAATCATTTGAAAAAAAGAGTATGAAGATGGAGTGAAATAGTTCCTCAAGTTTGCAAAAGATCGTGCATATGACACTTCTCAAATCCTTTTCCATGTTTGTGATTTTGTTATTCTGGACAAATTATTCCAGAGGAGTAAGAAGAACACCTAATCTATCACTGAATAAATCAATTTTATAAATATTGGAATAAAAATAAGAAAAAAGAGAATGTTGCTAGTGGAATGGATAACACTACATTTTATGGATCATCATATATGATTACAAGTGTGTACAGTGAAGAATATCGTATTAAGGATGTGAATGACGATGTGAATGACGATGAAGATCATATTGAAGAAATGACAAGGAGAGTTGAAGATGAACATCATGATTTCCCAAAATAGTATGAGTAGTTAAAGAGTTTTGTAGAGATTACATTGTATCGTGGTTGAACTAAATATTCAACATTTTAAAATATATTCAATCCTTATAATTTGAATGTAGAAAATAGATAGAGTGATGCTGATTTTACAGTATTACTTACTCTATTTAATAACATGCTTCCAGAAGATAATGAACCCCCAAGTAGAACATAAGATGCTAAAAAAATGATATGCTCGATGGGTATGATATCTGAAATAATACATGATTGCTTGAATGAATATATACTCTTTCTCAATGACCAAAAATCACTTATATAATTCCCAAAGTTTGGTGCTTCTCGACACAATAAAGATGAATCCGGTCCTAAAAAATTTGTACGGAAATTTACAATCATTCCAAGGTTTAGGCACCTATATGTAGGTGATGAGACTATAGGTAAATTGAAGTGGCACATAGATAGAAGAAATAATGATATGAAACTACGTCACTCGGTAGAATCTCATCTGTGGCATAGAATCAATCATGAGTATCTTGATTTTGTAAACAAAGCGATAAACCTTTGTATTTCATTATCTATATATGGATTGAATCCATTTGGTTTTAAAAACAATAGTCATAGTATATGGCTGGTTATGTTGGTGAATTATAACTTTCCACCATGGTTATGCATGAAACTAAATCACATTATGATATCTATGATTATATCCCGACCAAAATGACTAGGTAATGATATTGGTGTTTATTTTTATTCATTGATCAAGGATTTGACATTATTATATGATTCAAGTGTTACCAAGTATGATTCTTAAAAATATGAAAATTACATTTTGAGATCCATGATGTACATGGTGATAAATTACTTTTTTTCTTATTGAATTTTTTAGGATATAGCATTAATCGAATGCTTGGGTGTCTCATCTGCGAATTGGAAATGTTCATCCTGCCAACATTATTGGATATGATAGTTCATTTGATGGTTCACTTGGTGGTAGATATTTGACTACGTGGTCATGAAAATAATAGATGGATGTACCATTTTGAATGATATAAGAATATATTGAAAGGGTATTTTAAAAATCAATGTCAGCCTGAGGGTTGTATTGCAGAGCGATATATTGTATAGGAAACTATTGATTTCTATAATAAATACTTTTCCAGTGTGGAATGAATTGGTCTACCAGAATCTCATTATGGAGAGAAGCTTATGGGTGAAGGAATTTTTGGAAGAGGTGTTGTAGCAATCAATATTATAGATCGAGATTCCCACCTTTACGTTTTTCATAATAGTTTAGAGGTTTCTCCATACGTTGAAACTCTTAATGAAATTATTAGGAATTTAAATCAATCAAGGGCAGAAAAATAGATATCAAATAAACATAATATATTGTACATATGATGGTTTCCTGACCATATTTTATAGGATTCATATGAAAATATGGATTTAACCTCAGAACAACTTTGATAGGTAGATGGAGGACCTATTGTGTATGTATTATCTTATAATGGTTATGTATTTAATGGGTATACATTCTATAAAAACTGAGCATGATGAATATAGTACCTTGAAAAATAGTGGAGTTACACTTGTGGCTAATGTGATACATGTTTTTGGCACAAAGGATAGAAATCTAATTTAATCGAATATGTTATACTTTAGAATTGTCAAAATAATATGGGAGTTAGATTATATAACATTACATGTGTCGATTTATCAATGAAAGTAGGTTGATAATAGATGTGATGTTAAAATGGATGAATTGGGATTTGTGAATGTTGATTTCAGTGAGGTAGGGTACAAATAAGAACCATTTATAATGGAATTACATGTAGTACAAGTATTGTATGTTCCAGATCCTGCAAACCTAAATTCTTCAATTATTCTGTTATTGACCAAAACCACTAAAATGTCAGGTGAAAATTCATCTGAGGGTAACCCATTCATTAGGATGTTGTAATCATTTTATATCAGTCCCAATCTAGATAGAATTTTTTATGTCATAGGAGACCACAATGAAGGGATTTGGATCATTGATAGTGGGTTAAAGTCCCTTCATCCTTTAAAAAAGAAAAATGTGTTCAATAATTAGGATTCATTTTTTTGTAATATAAATTGTGTTACCTCATGTTATTATCCATGTTATTCTATATTTATGCACTCTAAATTAAATTTTAAGACACATCTATAGATAATGATTTTCGCACGTGTTGGTGCTCCCAATCCCAAGGAAGAATAGGTCTCTCAACCAATTGATTCTCACAGAGCATAAGGCCAATCTTATGAAGATGATGGTGATCCCATTCATGTTGAACAATAGGTCTCTCAAATTATTGGTACTCACAGTGTAGAGGAGAAACATTCTACACATTCTGGTGCTCCCACTCCCAAGAAACAAAAGGTCTCTCAACCTACTACAGCTCATAGTGTAGAGGAGAGACCTTCTGCATGTGATGGTGCTCTCAATCCCAAGGAACAACAAGTAACTCTACCTACTATTGATTTTAGTGTACAGGAGTGACCTTATACATGTGATGGTTCTCCCATTCATGATGAACAATTGGTATCTGAACCTACTGCTCCTCCGATCACAAAGGTACAAAGGCCATTTGTAGATGCATATGCTACGACTCTAGAGAATGATATTGATGATTTTGATTCTTCGGAACTGGTAGGCAATGTTGGATTACTGACACAAAAAATAAGAGTCGTGTAGTGTGACAGTGTTTGAAAAAATAATTAATTTGAAATTCAAAGGCTACAAATTCGAGGTGGGATAGAATGTTAGGGGTAAGCATGTTAACCCCAACAAGTCCATGTTCAGCGGTTATATTGGAACTATCACCTAGAAACACATGCTGACTAACATAGATTCATGGAACCAAGTTGTTTCTAGGATGAAGACACCGATGAGGGATGATATTATAGTAACATTATTATATCATTTCATTATTTTACTAAAATATAAAATAATAAAAAACTTAATTACTCTTCATAATCCATTGTAAGGTGCATTTATTGTAGATGGATTCCACAAAAGTTTGTATTAATACTTTTTAGAATAATTCACAGAGGATTTCACAAAATTATAACTAGAAATTATCCTAAAGATGTTGAAGGGAAAATAATCTTGCACCCATTTGTTATCTGTGGACACCTAATAACCCCAAATGCATTGGATACATTTACTGGACATCAAACAGATGTGTCTTTTCAGGTAAGATGTGGCTAGTAATATGTTGTTTGACGATACATGTATTCCAATATTTTTTTGATTTTTTTATTTATGAAACAATAACTGAGTGATTGAAATGAGGAATGAGCAGAAAAACAAGCATACCTATACTATAAAGCAAGGTTGGGGTATATTTCACTTGAATAAAATTGGTACCTATTTTAAATTGACTGTAATACTATTATGTGACATGAAACAACACAATAATAAAGTTCATGTATTTATATAATAATTTATGACTCGTAATCCAAGGTCACTTCCATCTCACAACATGTGATATGGAAGGAGGCACATGTAATAAATATGGGATACTAAGAGATGAAAACACAACAAAAGTGTGGGAATCATGGGTAAGTATTCCATAATAAAAAATTATTTTTCATTAAATCACTATTACATAACAATAATCACTTATTTTATTATATTTTCTATCTTACATTTTCATAGGAATTAGAAACACCAATACTAGAAGAACAATACTCTCAGTTTCCTTAAAGTAGCTTGAAAAGTATGGATGTGTTAGAGGTGTGGGTTTTGGGGTGACACCCAAAACATATTTTGAGAAAAAAATAATAGGAAAATCAATGTGAATTAATAAAATAGATGATAGGAAGAATAACTACCCTTAATGGAAAATTCAAATTTTATAGAGAGATGATGGAAACATTAATGAGTTATAGGAAAAAAGAAGAAGAAACTTAAAAATAGACACCGCGTGGAGATCCTACCCCAACCCCACCGACTATGAGGAAAGACATTCCACCCAATGGGATGTCTAAGTAGATGTAATAAATGTTCTGATAAATGTTTCTATGAATTTTGAATCATATAGACCCTGATACTTTTCATATATTGATATTCTATAGGGTCATAATGACTATGATTTATATATAGGAACACCCACCCATCTCCTTGTGGTGATGGCTATTGTGTTTAATATTCAAAACGACATGCTACACACCAGACCACTTCCAAAATAGAAAGTGTGAGTGTCGATCAATATATCCCATGAGCCAAGTGTTGAGCTACATGTTCTATTTCATGAGGATGATATGAATATGGTCGGAAAAGATATTACAAAATTCATCACATGGATGTCATATCATGTAAAAAAACATGATGATAAATAGGTATTAATTTTCAATTTACTTTTCAGTCTAAGAAATTAACAATTAATTGGAAAAGGCATGAACTGATGAATGTTGTTATAGATTGAAAAAGATAAGGGGATGAAATGAAAGACCACCCCAAAACCATCTAATATATTGACCAACCGATCAAAATATTCTACTGGAATCACCATTACCCCACCCATTCTATATCCACATTTAATATCATTCAAGGCTCCTGTGGATACAAAATTAAAAGATGGTGGAAAACACTTAGTTGAATTTGATGAAAATACGTACGAAGGGGAAGATCAATACTTTATTGGTATTGAGAGTGCAACTAAAATTCGTGACTATAATTAGTTAGGTGAATTAGATACTATACATGAGGTATGTTTTCACGATTTAATTTTCCAAAATCTGAGATACACTGTTAATTATGACTAAATACATTTCATAGTTTTGGCAGGTGTATATATTAAAAAATTGTAGGAATTTTCCTATAAATGAAAATTCATACTATTTAATCTTCACAAATCCTCTATAGAACAAATGAAAATAAAGGAAAAAAAGAAGGAAAAAAATAGTGAATGGTTTGATCAAATTGTTTGAAAGAAAAATATTGGATGATAGTATCTATTTAATACAAACCAGGTAGGGTTAATACTCTACAATTTTGACATATATAATATATTTTCATTTCCTTATTTACATATTCTTTTTTGTTTTTTAGGAAGTATTGGATGGTAATTGCGGTAAATTTGGATACTCCAAAGATTTATTTCTTGGATTCAATGAATGAATATCTAACAAACCATCCACACATGATGGTGTTTTTCAATTTTTAATACAGTACATAATTTTTTTTTGAAATAAACATCAATTTATATAATTTATATTATCTTTTAATGAAAATTTTGTTATGATTAGGTGGTCTATGAATATCATCTGAAAAAAGGAATGAGGCAAAGGGATAATGAGAAGGATGAAGATAAGTAATTAAACTATATAAATATCATGGTATATATAATATGATTTCACTATCTAAACACATATCAAAAAGGAATTACTTTTTCTCCTCAATGTATTTTAGTGTCCTAAATAAACTATTAGAAAATATTGCAGTTATAATGTTTGTAAATTAATGAGAGAGATCATATTCCATGAAAAAATAGTATCCCTAAATTGTTATTTTTTAAGATAATTACTATTTAATTTTAATATTTATTAATCCTTTGTGTATTTATATTTTTTCAGTAGTATTATGACTATAAAAAAGAATCATATTCACAAGACGACATATATGATCTTAGAAATGAATGGGAAGAATACATGATGAAATAATGTACAAAAATAGTATGAATATGTGACTGAAATTGTATGTTTTTAGTTTATAACATTATTTTTTAATTTAAGATTCATATCTTATGAACTAACATGATTTTATCCATTTCTCATGATTATGGTCAAGGATATGAATGGTATGAATTTCAAATGTTAATATCACCTTCTTACATCACTATGCTTAGGTTAGCCTTATATGATCATTGATATCTCTCTTGTCCACACTTATTGATCATATATGATGATCATTTATTATGTTTCATATCATTAGGTTATTAATAATTTTTTTAGAAATAATATATCCATGAAGGTTTCTAGTAAACAAATACATAATAAGAGACTCTTATGAACTAGTTATTTAGGGTTTCATGTTTGAAAAAGCACTAGGCCTAAAATATTCTAGCATGGATCCTTATTTTATATAAGGAATATTAATCAACTAAGATGTGATAGAAATGTATGAAATTTTGGGGTCAATATAGTTGGTATCATAACATGTAACTTACTCAAAATTGAGAAAAATTAACAAGTCACCGATATCACTAAAAGTGTCTTTTTTATTTAAAATTGACATTAATTTTAGTAAAAAGAACAAGTGACATACTAAAAACAAATCAAATTCATTAAAATTGTTTTGATAAATTAGGATAACAATCCCTAAGTCATTTTTTATTTTTAGGATTCAACTACACCTCAAACTGATGCACGATGTGACTGTTATGAATAAAAGTGACTATTTTTTTATAAATAGACATTAATTTATGTAAAAAAACAACTGAAATATGAAATATATATAAAATTTTTTTTATTTATTTTATGCTCTAAGAAAATGATCGATAAGTCATTTTTTAGGCGTAGGAATCATCCTCCCCTCAATAAGATGCACAATTTTTCTGATATAACTCAAAGTGTCTCTTTTTATTTAAAACTGACATCAATTTAAGTAAAATCAATTGACATACTGAAAACTAAGAAAACAACTACGAATTATTTTCATACTTTAGGAAAATTATCCAGGAGTCATTTTTGATGTGTACGAGTCAACCACACCTTGATCCAACACACATTGTGACTGACATGACTAGAAGTGTCTCTTTGTATTTAAAATTGAAATTAATTTAAGTAAAAACAACATGTGACATACTTAAAACCATTAAAATGCATTCATTTGGTTTTGATATTTTATGAAAATGATCTTTTAGTGATTTTTGACATGCAAGGATTTGAAGAACATCAATATAACACCCAGTCTGGCTATTATTAATCAAATTGTCACTTTTTATTTAAAACTCTCATTAATTTATGTAAAAAGAAGTGACATACTGAAAATTGATAAAACACATTATGATTGTTTTTATACTTTAGTAAAACTATATATAGTAATTTATTTCATATAAGAGTCAATCACACCCCAATAGGACGTATGGTGTGATTGGTATGACTAAAAGTGCCCCTTTTTATTTAAAATTGACATTAATTTAAGTATAAAAAAAATGTGACATACTGAAAACCAATAAAACACATTTGGATTATTGTGATAATCTAGTAAACTTTTTTATATGTCTATTTTGAAGTTTAGTAATCAGTAAAACCATTATATGAGTCATGATGTGGCTGGTATAACTCAGTGTATCTATTTTTATTTAAACCTAACATCAATTTAAATAAAAATAATTGACATACTGAAAACTAAGGAAAAAAATTCCTACTATTTTTATAATTTTGGAAAATGACCCATTAGACATTTTTCATGTGTAGGAGTTGATCTCACCTCAATCAAATTCATGGTGTGACTAGTATGACTAAAAGTGTCTCATTTCATTTAAAATTAGCATTAATTTTAGTAAAAACAAACAGTGAAATACTGAAAACCAAGAAAATTCATTTCCATTTTTCGGATATTTTACGGAAAAAATGTATTATTAATTTTTGATATATAGGGATCATCCACACCTCAATAGGTCCCACAGTTTTGATGGTATAACTCAATGTGTATCTTTTTATTTAAAATTGACATTAATTTAAGTAAAAAAGAAGTGACATACTAATAACTAAGAAAATGAATTCATATTTTTCTGATACATTAGAAAAAAGATCCATGATTCATTTTAGATGTTTAGGAGTCAAAATAACCTCAATCCGACGCACGGTGTGATCAGTAAGACTAAATGTGACTCTTTTATTTAAAAGTGAATATAATTTAAGTAAAAATGACAAGTAACATACTAAAAACATAGAAAACGCATTCAGATTGTTTTGATACTCTAAGAAAATGATCTATTTTTCATGCGTGACATATATGAATCATATAAACATCAATAAAGAACATGGTGCGAACATTATAACTCAATGTGTCTCTTTTTATTTAAAACTAACGCCAAATTAAGTAAAAACAAGTGACATACAAAAAAGCAATAAAACACATTCATATTGTTTTGATACTTTAGGAAAATTATCCATGAGGCATTTGTGATGTGTAGGAGTCAACCACACCTCAATCTAACACACTGTGTGATCAGTATGACTAAAAGTGCCTCTTTTATTTATAATTAACATTAATTTAAGTAAATAAACATGTGAGATATTGAACACTGAGAAAACGCATTCAGAATGATTTTAAATTTTATAAAAATGATCTATTAGTGATTTTTGACATATATGGATAAGTTTCACCTCAGTAAGATGTATGGTGTGTCCAATGTTACTCAAAGTGTCTCTTTTTATTTAAAACTGACATTAATTTATGTAAAAACTAGGGACATACTGAAAACCAAGAAAATGCACACATAATGTTTTAATATATTAGGAATATGATCGATGAGTCATAGGTGATGTGTATGAGTCAAATTCACCTCAATATAATTCATAGTGTGATCAGTATGATGAAAAGTGTCTATTTTTATTTTAAAATTGACATTAATTTTAGTAAAAACTAAAACTGACATACTCAAAACTGAGAAAACGCATTCAGATAGTTTTTATAGTCCATGATAGTGATCTATAATTCATTTTTAACGTGTTGGAATTAGACGCACCAAAATATAATGTATGATGTCTCCAATATAACTCAATGTGTATCTTTTTATTTAACACTGACATCAATTTATGTAAAAACAAGTGGCATACTAAAAAATGGGAAAACACATTTAGATTATTTTGATACTTTAAAAAAACAATCCATGAGTCATTTTTTATGTGTATGAGTCAAAAAAACCTCAATACAATGTACAGTGTGACTGGTAGAACAAAATGTAACTTTTTTAATTTAAAATTTGCATTAATATAAGTAAAAAAGGACAAGTGACATTCTAAAAACCAAGAAAAAACAATCAAAAATATTTTGATATTTTAGGAAAATTATTTATTTGTAAATTTTAACGTGTAGGAATCATTAGAACCTCAGTAAAATACATGGTGTTACATGTATTAATAAAAGTTCTTATATTTATTTAAACCTAACATTAGTTTATTTAAAAACACTGGACATACTGAAAAATAATCAAACACAATCGCATTGTCTTGATACATGAGGATAATGATCCAGGAGTCATTTCTGATGTGTAGGAGTCAAAAAACCTCAATTAAATGCACGATGTGACAGGTATGACAAAAATTGTCTGTTATCAATTTAAAATTTCCATTTTATTTCTATATGTTTCACTCATTATAAACCAAGAAAATTCTCTCTTACTGTCTTTATAATTTAGGACAGTGAATCATAAGTCATTTGTGACATGTATGAAGCAGTATCACATAAAACTAAGACACGCTCTGACTGATATGACTCATAATGCATGTTTCCAGATTGAAATTACATTTTATTAACAAAACAAAATTGATATACTAAAAACTAAGAAAACATATTTTTATTGTTTTGATATTCTATGATAACGATCTATAAGTCATTTTTGATGTCTAGTAATTATACACACCTCAATAAGACACAAGGTGTGTCCTGTATAACACCAAATGTGTCATTATATTAAATGGACATTAATTTTAGTAAAACAAAAAGTGACATACTCAAAACTAAGTAAACACATTCAAATTATTTTGACATTCTAGGAAATTTATCTATAACTAATTTTTAATGTGTAAGAATCAACCCCTCTTCTATAGGATGCACTGTGTGACTGGTATAACTCCAAATGTGTCAATTTTTATTAAATTTTGACATTTTATTAATGTGTTCTTTCATATTAATGTTTAATTTATTTCGTTATAGTATAACTGAAATAATATTGGTTTTCATATATAGGTAGATTCTTTTGATTGGGTTGAGATGATTTTTTTAGCAATTGATACCATGGGTGGGGATTTTTGAGTGAGGACCAAAAAAATAAATGATGAAATAATAATATTTTAAAATGTTTTTTGGACAATTGTAAAATTAATTATATGGAATTGTTTTTGAAATCGAAATAACATGAGTGATTATATTGGTGTATATCATGGGTAGACAATTTTTTTTATTCCTACTGTCAATTAAAAGTATATAGTAGTTTTGCTTCTAGTGTGGTGTTTAATTTGTTTTTTGATTCTGGGTGTGCTTTGTTTAAATTGTATTTTTTGGTTCTGCAGGGTGTGTTGTTATATAAATAGCACTCTGTATAGCCCTTTATTTGTGCATAAAAATAACTGATAAAGGGGTTACATTATCAACACTAAAAAATCACCGATAAAGGGGATTGTTTATGGGAACATTTTTAGTATGGATAAATGGACCCCTTTATCAGCACTTTCTTAGTGCTGATAAAGGAGAACCCCCTTTATCTTTATGGGGACTAACAATTATATTTAGCACTGCTAAATGACATTTTGCACACTATTAAAGGCCATATCGGTAGTAGTGTCATCATGATGATGGTCTTGCAGACAAGGGTGTTTCAGAAGAGGCTTTCATGCGTTCATCATATCTCCCTTCCAATCTACATAATTACTTTCAAAGGGAAAATTTATATTTGCCTAATTTAGACTTGTATAACAATTGATTATTTTTAATTTTTGATCTATAGATCATTCCTTCCTCAAAAATTTTCAAGGTCTGGGGAAAGGGTTTATGTTGAAATCTCACTTTTTATTAGGACTGTTTATATTTCAATTTACATTGGGAGAAATTATAAGTTATTTATTTTCTAAAACCAATATATTTTGTTATACTATTGTTATTTTTGAGGTTTTCATGTATTATTTTTATTTCCCAATCATTGGTACTTGAAAATACCAAAAGAAGTTTTTCCTCAAAATCTTACCATATTTCTCATTTTTGTTATGGAATATTTCTCATCCATATAAAAATTATCAACCAAAATTATGGAAGATATTAACTAATTTAAAATTATTGGTAAAGTTATTTTTTTACTACCATTTAATTTAATTTTAAACCTTTTAACGGGTTCTTCTTATCATTTTCCTAATGGTTTATTTTTTTATATTCTCCACAATAATATGAAATGAATGTTTTTAAAACATTATGTCTTGAATTGTTTTCCCAACTTCATGCATTTTATTCAACATGAATCTTAAATTAAATGTTTTCATAGTTTTTAAAATAAAATAACATCCCCATTGATCTAGGAATTTTTTTTCAGAAAAGATTCAAAAATAATTGAGTGTTTTCTATTGTTTTTTCAAATAATAATTCTAATGATTTTATAAATGATTATTTCATAAATTTCAAATAATTTTCTGTATTTTTATTATTAAATAGGGATATATTTTTATGATACCATCCACTTTATTTCTTTTTATGGATTATCATGATTATTTTTAACTATGTTTTTATCAACCCATTTCATACCCATAATTTAATTAAAAAATGAGGAAATTCTGAATGTTTTTATGATCTTGTGTCATACATATGTATGTTTTTCATTATTATACTATTGGTATCATAAAAATATATCCCTATAATTCATTAAGTAAATATTGATATCTATTGAGATAATACAAAAGGGAATGGTGAGTGGACCCAATCCGCTATCAGACATTTTCCACTATGTCAATGGGAGTGGGGAGTGAACCCTTGTAATGACCCGATGATTTTCAATGGAAATTACCTTATTATATTTATGTCATAAGATAACATGAAAACACAATATAATGAACTACTAAGTGATAAGTTACCTTTAAACATATGTTGGTCACTTCTGTGTTTGGAATTTTAAAAATCTGACATACATAGGTGTGCTCAAGATGATTTTTAGAGTCTAATGAATCAAAAATAATTTTCGGTGAATAGTAACATACACTTAGGAATAGTTACATACCCTTATGAATAATAATATGACCCTTATGAATAGTAAATCATCCAACATAAGATTAACCTTAACCATAAATAATTAAATAAAATTTAGACTTCTTAGAAAGTAACAATTTGATCTTTGTAAACGTTTTGGAATTTTGTGAGTCATAAATAATTAATTATAACTAATTATTTAATTTAATGGAAAATTATTTTTCTTAAAATTTATTCATTATTTATCAAATCAATGTCTTATAGTTTTTAGAAAACTTTATAAGAGACTACGTAATTTTTGAAAGCACTATAAAATCAGTTTTAATATTAAAAACTGTTTTTAAGAAAATTATGATTTTAATTAAATATTAAATAAATAATATTTTAAAAATTATTTTTGAAAAATGGAAATAATTTTTGTATTCTACATGTTGAAAAATTGTTGGGGTAAATTTTTGGGATTTTTCTGAGATACTTGAATTTTTTATGGATAGTAGAATCTGATAATTTACAATAAATGCTAAATAATAGATTAATTGAGTCATCAATGATTCTATGCTAATTTAAGCCCACATTGTTTACGTAACCTGATACAATTACTATTCTTGGTCATTCAATACTCACTATTACTAGTCTTAGGTGAAACAAATAGACTAATGAATTTTATATTAAGCAAACCCCTCTCTCCTCCCCTATAAAACCACCCTTCAAACCCACATTTCCTCACACCTCTCAAGCTCCAAGACTTCTCTATACTCTGCCCAAACACCTTCCCTAGCCCCTCCCCCACGTCCAAGAGATACTGGTATCATCAAAATCCCAAGATTAGTCTCTTAAAGAGGTTCTCAAGTGAAGGATTCCAGAGATAATTTCTCTCACTCTCCTCCTTTAATTTCCTTTCACGTTCAAGTTCATTTCTTGATATCTCCCCACCTATATTCATCAAAATGGTTTTTTACTCCATTATTATACATATACTATAATTTTATTATTCTAATGGTATATTATATCATCCAACCCAATTTCCCTATTCATTTTATTTTATTAAAGAGAACGTTGTTCATGAGGTGTTAAATTATCACCTTCAAGAACGACATGCTTTATTATTCCTTTTATACCTTCAGATCTGGTCCTTAAACCATTTTTATGGTTGAAACATAATATTTTATACGTATAACTTCAAATTTAATGTTCTAGAACAGACTTATGAACATATAACTAAGTGATAAGTTAAAATAACTTCATTGTGATCGAAAAACCGCCCAAATTAACCCAAACAATCTTCATTTAATTCTTATCTAATGAATAATCTTCATGGATATAATATAACTCATTATAATATCATTCAAACTGCTGTAATATCATTAGTGAAATGTAATATCATTTCTGGATGTTTACCCATGTTATACTTGAACTTCAATTTATATATACAAGTGAACCTCCCAACCATAAAAACGAACATACCCTAACAAGTTTTTATACTCTATAAGTCATCCAAAGGTACATAAAATGACATAATGAAACCATTATGAACCCTATTAGTGTATAAAAGTTTCTGGAATTTCTAATTAAATAATATAATTTCATTATACAGGAAATTAAAGAGAATGAAGCATTTGGATACAAGGTAAGGGGAAATTCTCGAACCCGACTTTCATCCTTCGGGTTCTCCCTATTTCACTCCATTTTTTATATGGTTACTCTTTAAAGATCATTTTTTCATCAGTGTATTTAATTTTCTGGGATATATATGTTTTCATTTGTTTTTATGTACAACAAAATGTTTTCGAAAATAACTCTTCTTTTAAGAACACCCCTTTTACTTCTCACACAAAGTGGACGGTTCTTGTAACATGTATGTTATTCCCTCTTTCTTATGGGAACCCAAAGCTTATGAATGTGTTATTATGATATGAAACCCATTAATTTCCATGGTTTAGTTAGTTAAATTTTTGATAAGTGTTCTATGTGGCATGCATGATAATGATAATGTTACGATGAGATGGGTGCTCCCAGAATTATATAGCACAATATGAATGTTTCAAAGTGACGGGTGCACCCGGAATTATACAGCGCTCAAATGCATTGGGTAAAGTGATTAATCTCATTAGTAAATGTGAAATGACATGTGAACAAGATGGTAGTTTGTTTCACATGTATTTGTGGTAGTTAACCACTGATACATGATGTTTCATTTTATGCATTGCCACATGTTAAGTCTTTTATTTATGCTCCTATCATGTTCATGATCTTTTGACTATGTTATTTTTATGCTCACCCCATGCTATATTATTATTATCTACCCTTTTACTGGATTTCTAGCTCACCCCTTTTAATGTATATCCTCAGGTGGCTACATGTACTAAGGAGAGGACAAGTTCCAATAAGAAGCTCGGGAAGAATCAATTAAATAAATGTTTATACTTGATGTTGTATTTGTTATGTATAGTCCTAGTTTTCCCAAGACACTAAACCTTTGGATCCTTTATGTGTCATACTATTATGTTTTTTATCTTTAAAATTATGTAATAGTATTTTATGAAAAGCCTCGTGTCTCAATAGTTTGTATCAAAGGCAAGATTTAATTAATTTGGGAATTAGGATTAGTGAACCTTAGAGAAAACCTCTAGTATGAGATTAAGTACAAATATACACACAAGATTATTTACATAGGGATCCCATTTGTTATGATTTTATTATAAATTGTTCAAATGAATAATTTATGTATTCTTGACTTGTTTACTTATGTTTTGTTCTAACATTTTTTATTTTAGAAAATGGTGGGAACCAGGAGAAGTCAAGACAACAACACTTGCGTGTGCCAATGCAACGATTGCCCGAATGACATCCCCAATGATTTGGGAGGTGGAGTTAAAAAATTCATGGTGATGATTACCCAATTATCTCAGGTTATGAACAATAGACATAATAAGGGGGAACATCCTCCTTCACCAAAGAGGAAGCAGCTGGCTATCAAATGATTTATGTAGTAATGGCCATCGACGTTTAGTGGATCTTCTGATCCACTAGTTACAGAACAGTTGGTCAACTCCATGGAGAAGATATTTTCTATTATTCACTGTTCTGATATAGAGAAGGTGACTCTATCCGTTTGTCATCTAGATGGAGAAGCCAATCAATGGTGGGCTTTGAGTAAGAACACCAAGCCAGGGGAGGAAATTAAAGAGATGGAATGGGAAGACTTTAAGATAATGTTTCTTAGTAAGTACTTCCCATGAACTCTTCACACAAATACAGAGAGAGAATTTATAGAGCACAAGAAAAGTGAAGGAGAATCTGTCACAACCAATGAAGCGAAATTCACAAGGCTTGCAAGGTATAATTCGGGTTTTATTATCAATAATGATAGAACAATTGATATATTCTTTAGTGGATGAAAACCACACCTTCGAAAGGCTATTGTAATTCGAGAATTTTGGAGTTATGAAGAAGTTGTTTGGTGTGATCTCAAAGTGGAGATGGATTTTGGAGAATGGTCCCTAGAATTTAGTGATAGGAAAACAAAGATGGAGTTTCAAGATGGTGGATCTAATGTTAAAGGCGGGAAGAAAAAGCAATGACCCACATGCCAAAAATGTGGGAATTTGCACCATGATAACTACCTCAAAGGGACGGGGAAATGGTTCAAGTGTGTGAAAGAAGGACACCATGCTCAAGGGTGTCTAAAAGACACGAAAAGGAAAGAGAATATAGCAAATAAAAGGAGAGAACCACTCATGGTTCAATGCTACACCTGTAAAGAGCTAGCGCACTATGAAAACCAGTGTACTAAACTTTGATCTCTCGAGGGTAATCAGCGTCAGTAGCCACCAAAGCCAACGAAAAAAGGGAAGGACTATGACATCACTACTACGGAGGTGGAGCATGATAATGAAGTCATACAAGGTACACATACTATTCACTCAAGAATGGAAAAAGTCTTATTTGATCTGGTTCTGTGCATTCCTTTATATATTGCAAGTTTCCTAGAACTATAGAATCAAAGCCCTGAAACCATGAAGTAGAGATATCTGTAAAAACACCGAGTGGTGCAATCATTGAAACCCACGTGTTTGACTATTCTCACAATGGCGTATGTGGGAATAATCTTTTGGAAAATCTCATAATACTTCCCTTGGGGGAATTCGATGCTATAATGGGAATGGATTAGCTCTCGTTATATATAGCACATATCAACTATCGAGAAAAGGAAATATCTTTTCATATTCCAAACCATCCCATGCTCCTCTAAAAATAAAAGGAAGATCGTGAATATCCTTTGAAAAATTATGAAATGGTGTGGGTATTGATTCCCTATGAAGAAGCATACCTCTCCCAAATGGTTGAGTCTAAGGAAAGTGCCAACCTTGAGGAAATTCCCATCGTGAAGTAATACAATGATGTATTTCCGAAAGAGTTACCCAGAATTCCCCCATATCGTGAGGTAGAGTTCTCAATTGAACTCATACCTGGAGATACTGCTATCTCAAAGTGCCCCTATAGGATGGCACTTATAGAACAAGAGGAGTTAAAGATGCAGCTGTAAGAGCATTCAGAAAAAGCGTTCATACACACTAGGGCATCCCCTTGGGGATTTTCTAGTTCTCTTTGTGAAGAAGAAGGATGGAACAATTCGACTATGTATTGATTATCGATAACTCAAAAAGATCACCGTAAAGAACAAGTATCATCTCCCTAGGATTGATGACTTGTTCAACTAGTTAAGATGACATCAATACTTCTCAAAGGTGGATCATCATTATAGATATCATCAGGAAAAGGTGAATAAGGAAGATATTCAGAAGACTACTTTCCATACAAGGTATGGGCACTATGAGTTTTCGGTGATGCCCTTCAGACTTACTAATGCCCCTGAAATCTTCATGGATTTGATGAATAGAGTCTTTAGACATTACCTCAACAAATTTGTGGTAGTTTTTATCTATTATATTCTCATCTACTCCAAGAGAAAGGAGGAACATGAATAACATATAAGACTTGTGCTGGAAACATTAAGAAAGGATAAGTTGTATGCCAAGTTCAGCATGTGGGACTTTTGGATGAAGCAAGTCACATTCTTGGGACGTGTGATCACAAGTGAGGGAATTTATGTGCATCTTTCATTGAAAAAGACGATTGTGGAATGTCACATTCTTTCTAGTGTCATAGAAATCTATAGTTTTCTTGGATTAGGTGGGTACTACAGACGTTTTGTGAGAAACATCTCACGATTGTCAATCCCGCTAAATAAGTTAACAAGGAAAGGGGTAAAGTATGTCTGGATGGAAGAATGTGAGGGAAGCTTAACAGAGCTAAAGATAAGGCTGATCACTGCACCTGTACTCACACTACCGAAAAGTGGAGAATGTTTTTTGATATACAGTGATGCTTCTATGAAAGGCTTGGGTTTTTTACTAATGAAAAATAACAACGTGATGGCCTATGCCTCATGATAGTTGAGATCCATGAGCAGAACTACCCGACGCATGATCTAGAGCTGGAAGCCGTGATTTGTTCCTTGAAAATATTACGGAACTACCATTATGGCGAGAAGTGTGACATATACACCAACCAACAGAGACTAATGTATATATTCACACAAAAGTAGCACAACATGCGTCAAAGGAGATGGTTAGAGCTAATCAAGGATTATGATTTCTCTATTCACTATCATCTTGGAAGGGCTATCAAGGTAGCTGATGCTCTAAGCAGAAAAGAACCTTCTACTCTATCCATGCTGCTGATTGAGAAATACCATATCTCCTTAGATATGAAAAGGATGGATTTGGGAATCATATGATTAGGGGATACATTCGACCTTTCCAAAATTAATGGGCAACCATCCATCCAGGAGAAGAGTAAGAAAGCACAAAGGGATGATGTGGAGATAAAAAAAGAGGGTGAATGCAGTAAAGGAAGGGAAGTTACAAGAGTTCCACATCGATGATGATGGTGTGATTCGGGTGGGAACACAGGTTTGTGTGCCTTCATCACCCGGGATAAAGAAGGAGCTATTGGATAATTCACATAACTCAACATTATTTACCCATCCTGGGAGTACCAAGATGTACTGTGATCTCCAGGAACACTTATGGTGGGATAACATGAAGAAGGATATTGTAGAATATATATCAAGGTGCTTGGTATGTCAGCATGTTAAAGATGAGTGAAAAAAGTCCAAGGGTAGGATGCATCCATTTCCTATACCCATGTGGAAATGGGAAAATGTTACTATGGACATTGTCATGGGTCTCCCGAAGATGTCAATGAGAAATAATGCAATATGGGTTGTGGCTGACCAACTCACCTGGACTACCCATTTTATCGCAAATCGGGAAGACCTCTCACTTGAACAACTTGGAAAGATATATGTGAAGGAAGTGGTGAGACTATACGGTGTTCCACTATCAATTGTGTCTGACCGTGTTCCAAGGTTCACATATAAATTCTGGAAGAGCCTTCCACATTCTTTGAGTACTGAATTAAATTTCAGCATGGCCTATCACCCCCAAACTGATGGCCAATCTGAAGGGACTGTTGAAACTCTTGAAGATATGCAAAGAGCCTACTCTCTAGAATTAAAAGTTGGATGAGATCAGAATCTCCCACTGGTTGAGTTCTCATACAACAATAGCTTCCACTCATGTATTCAGATGGCTCCATATAAAGCTCTGTATGGAAATTGATGTAGGACTCCGACCTTTTGGGATGAAGTTGGAGAAAGGAAGCTACATGGACCAGATTTTGATCAAGAGATGACATAGAAGGTTCAAGTCATCCAGAAATATATCAAAGCTGCTCAAAGTAAGTAAAAGAGCTATGCTGACAACCGTTGAAGGGACATGGAGTTCGACATTGAAAATAAAGTCTTCCTTCAAATATCTCCATGGAAGAGATTCATGCGATTTGTGAAGAAAGGGATGCTAATCCCAAGGTATATTGGCCCTTTTGAGATCCTCGACCATATAGGAGTCGTGGCCTATTTTCATGAACTTACACCGAATATGGCTCATGTTGATGATGTGTTTAATGTATCACAACTGAGGATGTACATACCATACCCCTCACATGTACTAAACTCAGAGATGGTGCAGCTGGAAGATGATATCTCCTATGAAGAGCAGCCAGTAAAGATTCTAGATCGGAGAGATAAGGTTCTATGCAACAAGATATCCTATCTTGTAAAAGTGTTGTGGATGAACCATAAGTTTGAGGAAGCAACTTTGGATCCATAAGATGAAATGAAAAAGAAACACCCTCACCTATTTGTGTAAAGTGAAATTTCTAGGGCAAAATTTCTTAAGGGGGGAAGAATGTAACGACCCAATGTTTTTCAATGGAAATTACCTTCTTATATTTATGTCATAAAATAACATGAAAACAAAACATAATGAGCTACTAAGGGATAAGTTACCTTTAAACATAAGTTTTTCACTTCTGTGTTTGGAATTTTTAAAAAATATGACATACACGGTTGTGCTCAAGATGATTTTTGGAGTCTAATGAAACAAAACAAAATTTCAGTGAATAGTAACATACCCTTAAGAATAGTAACATACCCTTATGAATAGTAATATTAACCTTATGAAAAGTAAATCATCCAACATAAGAGTAACCTTACCCATGAATAATTAAATAAAATTTGGACATCTTAGAAAGTGACAAATTGACCTTAGTAAACGTGTTGGAATTTTGGGAGTCATAAATAAATAATTATAACTAATTAATAAATTTAAAGGAAAATATATTTTGTTTAAATGGATTCACTCTTTATCAAATCAATGTCTTATATTTTTTATATTATTTTATAAGACCCTACATAATTTTTGAACGCGCTATAAAATCAGTTTTAATCTTAAAAACTATTTTTTAAGTAAATTATAATTTGAATTAAATATTAAATTAATAATTTTTTGAAAATTATTTTTTAAAAATGGACTTCATTTTTGGATCCTACATGTTGAAAAATGGTTTGGGTAAATTTTGGAATTTTTCTGAGATACTTGAATTTTTGATGAATAGTAGAATCTGATAATTTACAATAAATGCTAAATAATCGATTAATTAAGTCATCGATGATGCTCTGCTTATCTAAGCCCACTAGGTTTAGGATCACATGATAGAATTACTACTATTGGTCATTCAAGAATAACTATTCCTTGTCTTAGGTGAAATTAATTAACTAATGAATTTTATATTAAGGAAACCCCTCTCCCCTCCCCTATAAAAGCCACCCTTCACACCCTCATTTCCTCACACCTCTCAAGCTCAAAGCCTTCTCTAAACTCTGCCCAAAAACCTTTGATAGACCCTCACCCACATCCTTGAGCTTATTTTCTCATCAAAAGGCCACGATTAGTCCCTCAAGGAGGTTCTCAAGAGAAGGATGCAGGAGGTAATTTCTCTCCCTCTTCTCCTTTAATTTCCTTTCAAGTTGAAGTTCATTTCTTGATATCACCCCACCTATATTTGTCCAAATGGTATTTTAACTCTAGTGTTATACATATAATGTAATTTTATTATTCTAATTGGATATTATATCATCCAAACCCCTTTCCCTCTTCCTTTTATTTTATTAAAGAGAACATTGTTTGTGAGGTGTTAATTTATCACCTTCAAGAATGACATGCTTTCTTCATCCATTTCTACTTTCGAATATGGTCATTAAAACATTTTTATGGTTGAACCAGAATATGTTATATGTATTATGTCCTATTTATTTTTTTGGAACTGACTTATGAACATATTAATAAGTGATAAATCAAAACAACTTCATTGTGATCGATAAACCGCCCAAATTAACCCAAACAATCTTCATTTAATTATTATCTAATGATTAATACACATTAATCTAATATAATTAATTATAAGATCATTAAAAATCCTTTAATATCATTAGTGACATATTTTTGGATGTTTACCCATGTTCTACTCAAACTTCAATTTATGAATACAAGTGAACAACCCAAGAAAAAACCATAAAAACGAACATTTCCAAACAATGTTTTTAAACTCTATAAGTCAGCCAAAGGAACATAAAATGACATAATGAAACCCCAATGATCCCTATCAATGATGACATGGTTCTGTAATTTCTAATTAATGAATATAATGTCATTATTCATGACATTATAGAGAAGGAAGCAATCAGATACAAGGTAAGGGGAAATTCTCGAACCCAACATTCATCATTTGGGTTCTCCCTCTTTCACTCCATTTTTGATATGGTTACAAATGAAAGATAATTTTTTCACCATTTTATTTAAATTTATGGGATATAAATGTTTTTCACTGGTTTTTATGTCCAACAAAATGTTTTCCTAAATAACTCTTCTTTTAAGAACACCCCTTTTACTTCTCACTCAAAGTTGAAGGTTCTTGTAACATGTATGTTATTCTCTCATTCTTTTGGGAACACAAAGCATATGAATGTGTTATTATGAGATGAAACTCATTCCTTTCTATGGGTTAGTTATGTACATTTTTTATATGTGTTCTATGTGGCAGGCATGATGATGATAATGTTGTGATGTGATGGGTGCACCCAGAGTTATATAGCGCCATATGAATGTTTCAATGTGACGGGTGCGCCCAGAATTATACAGCGCTCCAATGAGTTGGGTAAAGTGATTAATCTCATTATTAAATATGAAATGATGTGTGAACAAGATTATAGCTTGTTTTATAGGTATCTGTGGTAGTTAACCACTAAGACACGATGTTTCATTTTTATGCATTGCCACATGTCATGTCTTTTATTTATGCTCCTCTCATGTTCATGATCTTTTGCCTATGTTATCATAATGCTCACCCCATGATATATTATTCTTATCTATCCTATTACTGGGATTCTAGCTCACCCCTTTTGATGTATATCCCCAGGTGGCTACATATACTAAATAGAGGACAAGTGCCAACAAGAATCTAGAGAAGAAGAAATTAAATAATTGTTTATACTTGATGTTGTATTTGTTATTTATGGTCATAGATTTCCCAAGACACTAAACCTTTGGATCCTCTATGTGTAATACTATTATGTTGTTCATCTTTAAAAGTATGTAATAGTATTATAAGATGAGGCTCAGGTTGCTATAACACTATCTACTATGATACTTTTTCCACCATGTTATGATGGTATTGGTAGTTATAATGAATAATGAAATTAATTTTATACTTATATTCTTGTTAAAAACTTATTTATTATTATTTTAATACACTATAATTGATTATGATTTTTTATTGATGATTAAATACACTAATGAACCATGAATTTTATTATTAAAACGAATTATTGATTGAATAATTATTTATAATCAGTGAAATGTTTTGTCTTTATTTCAATATATTATCATGTTCTCATGTCCTTATGATTATATTATATACAATTATAATATTCAATATTTTTTCACATATTCTTAACATAACTGAGAATTTATGTTCTCCATTTCTTTTGTTTCCATTTACCTAGGATATGGAGAATTGAATTCAGTATGATTTTTCTAGAAGGGATCCATATCTAAAGAATATTGTTGGATATATTGGAGATTGTTCACAAATAAGTTTATTGTGTATCTGGTCTCTAAATACACCAAAAATTTATTGTTCTCGAGCATGAATTATTGTGAGATGTATTATGTGTTTATCTAAAATTAAGGAATATGTATATATGTTATACACAAGTCACCTTAGTTGTGATTAGAAAAAGGTTTAGTTTTTTTAATTAGGATATATGGAATGAGAGGATGGGACCATGAAAACATTTGATAAATGAAAATAATATAGTATGAACCTAATGAGTCAAGGTTTGATAAGAATGTGTTGGAATTTAGGACATATTAAGAATTTCATTCATTAATAATTTTTTTTCTTAGTAAAATTAGTCTGATTATTATTTCTTCATGCTCAAAATAACATTTTTTGACTATTTAAATGAAGATATTGCGAATCAAATAGAGAAAGGTAAGATTATTATGCCTTCATGAGATATAAATGTCTTATTTGTATCTTGAAACCCTTTTATATCTAAGGAAATATCTAGGAATATCACATTAAAACATGAATTATTAGATATTTATTTATCAGTGAAATCACCCAATAGAGTGAATATTGCATCTGATGTATATATCACCTCTTTGAATGAAGACTATTGGAATGTGATTTCGAAAAGTCTTGGTATTCTCTAAATGTTGAGTCTTGATTTGATTTTGTGTATGGATTTATATCTATACACAGATCCCAAATCTATTTGAAAATAATATTGGTTACATTTTCAATCTATACTCGACATATCATAATTTATTTGTGCAAGGATAAATATGATCTTCTAAGGGAAATTACTTTAATTATATTAGTCTTAATACATACCCATTAGCGGTATCTAGATAAAACCATGATAAAGAAATTCAACATTCAAGATATTTTTATTGTTTTGGAATATATTGATGTATCTATTTGGGAGTATCATATTCTTCCCTTGAATAATGAATTTTAGTTTTCAATATAACTCATACCAAGTGTTATGAAATTTTAAGAAACACCTTATTGAATGACCCTAATTAAGTTGCACGAACTAAAGAAGAAAATCCATGATAATTTAGATAAGGAATTCATACAACCTAATGCATCACTATAGGTTGTTCCTATTCTTTTTGGTGAGAATAAATTTGGGTAATTTTATCATTTCATTGATTATCAAGAAATTAAAAAGATCACATTAAAGAAAAATGTCCCCTACACTATATTGTTGACAAGATTGATCAACAGAGAGTGTCTACATACTTCCCAATTATTGAACTTTAATCTTGATATCATTAATTTATTGTCAAAGGCGAGGATATATCCCAAATGGCCTTATATATGAGGCATGAACAATATAAATTTATATTAAGGCATTTGGGATAAAAAATTCCCCAATAGTCATTAAGGATATTATGAATAGAGTCTTTATGCATTAACTCATCCAATTTATTTTAGTCTTTATTAATGTAATTCTTATACCTTACAATAGTAAGGAATAGAATTAATTTTATATGAGGATTGTGCTAATGAACTTATGAATGGTGTAATTGTATTCCAAGTTAGATAGTTTTATTTTTTCTATAAAATGTAACCTTTTGTCTCATGTGATTGAAATCAATCGTATATATATTGATCCTTCAAATATTGAATTTATTTAAAAATTTCCTAGGCCAACTGTGGTAGTTGATATCCTTAATTTTATTATTTTAGTAGGATATTATCAATGATGATTCAAAAATTTCTCATGATTGTGAAAACGTTTAACCAAGATAGCATGAAAAGAAGAAATGTTTCTCTAGATAAATGAATGTGAAAAAGAATCAAGTATCTTAATAAAAGTACAGTCCTCGCACCAATACACACACTAAAATATAGTAGGAAAGGGTTTTTTATATAGGGTGATATATCAAAGAATATCTTGGGATGTGTTATTATGATAAAATTAATATTTAATTGGTTATGCATATTTTTAATTAATGAACCCTAAAAACAATTAATGAAATCATCATTGAGAGCTGGTTGTGGTTAATTTTTCATTTATAATATGGAGGCCTTATTTTTTTGGTTCAAGGTGTGATATATAAAGATATATCCTAATATCTTGAATTATATATTCACATAGATAAATTTTATTATGTTTTAAAGGGGAAATTTAGATTTGATTAAAGATCCCGACTGCTTAATACATTACACAATAGAAAGGCAACCAAAGGGACTGATACACTAAGTAATAATAATCATGTTACCTTCTCTAGGATTATGATTAAAAGAGATACAATACTTATGGATCTAAAGATTATGGATCTCTATATCATTAGGAAAGTGTATAAATCCAATCTGGATCAAATTAAGGTTCAACCATACATCCAGTTAAAGATTAAAGAGGCACATAATAAGTAATTATAATTGAAAAAAATGAAATGTTTGTGGTGGAGTTTCATTATGAAAATGATGGGATGATAATAATTTTGATCTAGTTTTGTTCCCTTGGATAATAGTGTTTAAGAAGTTATTGGATGTAGCACATAACTCGTCATTCTATATCCATCATGGAAGAAAAAAAATGTATAGATATCTCAAGCATAATTTTTTGTGATAAAAAATTAAGAGGTTTATTGAGTAGTATGTATCTCAATTCATTTTATTTCAAATATTTAAGGCTGAACAACCTAAATCTAAAGAGATGATGCAACCATTACCCATAATTTTTTTTGAAATGGGTAAACATCACTATGGATTTCAACATAGGACTCCACAAGATAACTAAAATTAATAATTCTATTTTGGTTATATTTTATCACATTATAATTTCATAACCATTCATTAAATTTAGGAAAGATTTATCTATTTATTATCTTTTTGTGATATACAATATGGAAGTATCAAGGTTTCATAGAGTACCACTCTCAATTGTATCTGTTCGTGATATGGGGATTACAACAAAGGTATTTAAAAGTAATATATATTTGAATTTATATATGACCTATCTCCCCATGAATTTTTACCAATCTAAAATAACTATCTATACACTTGATAATATGCTAATTTCTTACTTTGTGGACATAAAATGAGATTGGAATCAACACATTCCTATGGATGAATTTTTTTACGATAATAGATTTCACCATAACATTCATATGGAAACTCATGAAGCCATATATAGAAAAAATAATATAAAAAAACATATTTGGATGATGTTAGAGAATGGAAGATATTGGGACCTAAGATAATTGAGTAAATGAAATATATAGTTAGAATTATTCATCAAAATATTGGAGCATTTTTAAAGTCGGTAGAAAAGTTATGCTAACAATCATCAGTGATATATTCATTTAAAAGATGAAGGAAAGGTATTCCAATAAATATATCCTTGGAATAATGTAATGATATTTTAAATAATTTATATTATGAAACACACACACACACACACACATATATATATATATATACAAATATTAAAATATATATATTATTCCCAATGATATTCTTGATTGTATCAGGATAGTATCTTATCACTAAGACCTTCCACGAAACATCTCGCAAGGGAATGATGTGTTACATGTATCCATTCAATTTAAGTTTATGACTAGCCCTTCACATATTCTAAATTTATATTATATAATCCTTGAAGACTATCTTTATAATGAGTAACAACTGGTGGATATTTTGGATCGAAAAGATAAAGTGATGTAGAACAAGAATACTCACCAGGTCAAAGATTTGGGGTGAATCCACAAATTTTATGAATCTACATAGGAATATAAGGATGTAATGAGGTAGAATTATCCTCATATTTTCCCATTTAAATAATGTAATTTATAGAGATAAATTCTTTTAATGGGGATCAAATATAGCACCCCATGATTTGAAAATATATTTTCTCTTTAAGAATTTCAATGTGTTTGGTTGGTTGTTATATACTCAACATAGAACATAAATATATAATGTTTTATTCTATGAAAAAAGGGATTAATTACTATATAGTTAAATTATATTAGAAAATAAATGTCTTTGAAAATTAAAATGGTTCGAATTCAGTTAATATAATTCAAATGGTCTGGAAGAAACTATTTTGAACTATTTTTTTAAACTATACCTTTTTTAAAATTTAATACCTTTGAGGAATGATATAAATAAAATTAATTGATAAAATCGAAGTAATAATTAATAAAATCAATTAAGTATATACATTAAATGGTTAAGTGAAGATAATTAATAATAGTCTAATAATTTTTGGTCAGACAAAATGTTTTGTTTAAAAACATTATTTTTATTGTATATTATATATATAGTATTTATAAGATAAATTTATAATATTTATAATTTGAATATTATAAAATTAGATTTGCTTGGGGGGGTTTATAATTAAAAAATTATCTTAGGGTTAATTTTTGGAATGTTTTGGAAATGGATGATTTATATATGAATAGTGAAAAGACTATGTTTAGAAATACTATATCTTTAATGAAATTATTATGATATAAACATGACATTAAAATATTGGAAAATATTTTATAGCCATGATATTTGATTTATGAGTAAAATAAAACATTTACAAAATATTATTTTGAATGATAAAGTCCATGATTTACCTTTTAGATCCAAACTAATATTTTATTCTTATAACAAAATATTTTGGTCATTTTCAATTGATTAAGTATTCAAAATAATACATTCTAATTTTTAAATATTTTAAAGTAATAAATCAATTATTTTATCATATATTAACCATTAAATTCTTTGTTAATAATTTATATTCATTGTTTTGGTGTTCATCCATTTTTAATGCTTAAAAAGGAATTTTCCTAAAAATTATTTTTCATTGCATTTTCAATAATTATATTAAAAATAAAATTTTCAACATATTGAAATTGAGTATGAAAATTTTATTCCATCTTTTTATCAATAATTTATAATTTTTTTAAAATGTTTAATTTTATTTTTTTCATAATGAATAGTTTCTATGCAGAAATTTAATTTGTTGTAGTAAAGGTTTAAATGGTTTAAAAGGGGTTAAACTAGGGGATATTACATTCAATATGAGAAAAAATATATTTATTTGATTTTTTGAGTGGGTTTATACCTTATTTAACCTTATTTTCTAAATTTTTCTTCTTTTGTGCTACTTTTATATGAATATTACTTCATATTATTTTAAGGTATGGGTATTTACAAGGGTGTCATTCCTATCACTTACACAAGGGAACCCCCTCTGCTCACATATTCAAACACTTTGAGCACCTTATCTCCACCAAGATATTTCAAATAAATTTCCAAATATCTTTACAATATTATATATATTCTGATCTCACTAAAATACCAACCCAAAAAGTCTTAATGAGAGATCTAAAGGTGTTACCCAAGGAAGTGGGAATCGTCTTAAATGAATAATTTCATGTTTATTTCTTCTTCAACAATCTAAAAATATTCTATAACCAAAAAAAATAATTGAATAGATTTCATTTCTGTCCTTAAATGTTATTTTTTTGGGACAATCATGATTTACTTTTATTACATTCAAAGGAATATGAATGTTTCATTCACACACACATGAAAACTACCACCTCCGTAAAGTGATGTATTACATTTTTTCACAACTATACAAAGATGGTTATAAATATTTATTTAATATATATATATATATATATATATATATATATATATTATTCATAAAAAATTAAATTTATATAAAAATTATTTATTATTTACCTTCCTCTCTTTCTTTCCATTGAAAAATGAAAAAAATCTCACATGCGTACATGAAGACAACCACCTATATAGAGAAACATTTCTCATTTTTCATCACTGCTATACAAGGAGGGTTTTAAATGTAAATATAATGAATAAATATTATATTTATGGAATGATTAATACCTTATGTATTTTTAAACCATGGAAAATGTGAAAGGACCATAATTTATACAGAGAAACATGCATGAATAATGGAATAATTAACAAAAAAAACTAATTTTAATGAAGAATCATTAATTAATAGGAAATAAAAAATCATAAAGGAATGATATATTGAAAAATAAAAATGAATATGATTCTTATATATATTTATTATAAATATAAATTTATCATATAGTTTATTTGAGTGTGTATGAAGCATGTTGAGAATTGAGGTAAGGTTTTATGTTGCAATTTCACTTTTTAGCGGGATCGTGTTTGTTTCAAATTCAATTGCGTGAAATTATATGTTCTATATATTATAAATCCAAAATATTTTATTATAATTTTTATAATTGTATATTTTTAAAGTATTCCATATATATTACTATTATTTGGTAGTCAAAAATAGCAAAATAATATTTTCATGAAAATACAAAAATATTTATCCTTTTTATTTAGAAAAAATTCATCATCTATATCCATGTTCATTACAATTAAATATTATAATTTATTACCTAATTTTAAAAAATATATAAAAGTATATGTATTAAATCATTAACATTATTTAAATTTATTTTAAATGAATATTCGGGTCATTTTAAAAACATGTATTTTTTGTTTCATTAAAAAAGAGTGAAAAACTTTTTTTAACGTGTATGAAATGAACAATTTCTCCAATTATCATTTCCTTTAATTTTCATGAATCTTAATTTAAGAGTTTACTTGGGTTTTTAATAGAAATATATTTCTCATTTTTTAGGAATCATTTTAATGTTACCAAAAGTAAAGGGTGGTAATGCTTATTTTTTCAAGGAATATTTAAATTACTTTTTAAAACTGTTATAACTCATGTCAGTATCATTTATGGACTATTATGATTCTTTAGGTATATGATTTTATGATACCATCCAATTTATTTCTCTATATGTGTAATTATTATATTGTTTTAAGGATTTTCTCGTGGAACTGATTTTTTCCCACTAGTTAACTATGTTATGATGAAATGATGAATGTTTTGTGATATTATTTATAGAACAAATATTTATAGTTTTCAATATTATATGGGTGGGATAAGAATTATATATACCTATAATTCATTTTTTATAGCTTTATATCTCATTATATAATATGTATAAGAATCGGTAATGAACCCAATCCACAATGGGACTCTTTACACTATGTTTTTTGGAATGGAGAGTGAAACAAGTCCACAATGGGACTCTATCCACTCTATAATGATGGTTTTTTCTATTACCCATAACTATGGAAATGATTTACTATGATTATATGCTTGAGAAAAAAATATTTCATATGTTTATTATATGATATTGTGGCTCATGATAGATGATTGATGATTCCACACACTCATATATTTTATAGAGCATAACCACAAACACCACCATTCCCTATACTATGACATTGTAGAACTCAAAAAGTCCAAAACTCTTCCCTCATCCCTATAACACCACAAAACCTTCCCTTAAATAATAAATCTACCAAAACACATGAATTAATGATCTAGGTAGGTTTTATCCTTTTAAAGAAGCATAACAAACATAATTGATGAATATTATAAGTATAAAAAAGTAATTGGGTGATATGGACAATGATATATAAAATAATTTTAGTAATGAGAAGGTGTGGGATGGAACCCTTACAAACAAAAAAAGGAATGAAATTTAAATATAAAATGTATAAAATATGACCTACCATTAACAATATTGGAATTTAATAAAGTAAAATATATATATTATTTTATTTTATATATTTATGTGGATATTTGATAAATAGGAGATATTCCCAATATGAATGGTTATTTTGAAGAATCTCTTAGTTTGAGTGCAAAAATCCCTTGTATGTATTTTAATATCATGTTTCAAAACAATTTATTAATTATTTACTTGATTTATAACTTTTTTTATTTCATTATTATTATTACTAATAATTATTTTTTTATCATGTATTATTAACTTATTAGATATATTATACTTTTGTTAGAAATTTTTATGTTTCTTGATTAATACATCCAAATCTGATTCGATGTAATGGTATTGGTAAATAGTCACTATCAAATGGTTCTATAATATCTTAAAGTTTCATTGAATAGTTTTCTTGTAATTATAGAATTATGAGAGTTAATTAGTTAAATATATCCATAAAGGGTTCCAAATTAATAAGTGTTCCTTCATAACCATTTTTTAATGGTTAAGATAAATTTAATTGATTATTTTAAATAAAATATTATTCATGACTATATTATCATTCTATAATAATAAACATTATTTTATTTAATTATTATGTTATATTAAAACATAAAATAAAATTTTATGAATATCAATCATGGGCATAAGTTTAAGAAAACATCATTCTTAATATATGTAGAATAAAATAACCATAGGTGAATGTTGTATTTCAAAAGTGTTCAAAATAAGGGAACTCCTAATAAATAATTGAGTTTTATAAACAAATATATTATAATTAGAATATTATTTTTGGGTTTCTATTAAAGATTAGTTATGTCATTAAAAAGATAAATATGGGAGTTGAGATAAAAATATATAGTTCTTTGAAACAAAATCTCATCATATTAACGATTTATGAAGAGGGTTTTATATTAATTATTTGTAAATATAAAATCAATGATTGATAAAAAATGAAAATATAATGTAAATATAATCATGGATGTAACACCCTAAACTAAATCACGAGGTCTTAGATGAAGGGCCACATGACATCAGGCTCAACTCCACTTATATCAGAGGCCACCAACATGTAGTGATGGTCAAAAGTGGAGTGTGGGGAGACAATGCCCTCAATAAGAGTGAATAGAATTACATAAATAACTACACATATAATAATATACAATTAGAGTATATGTAAAATAATAATATACCATATTTAATGAATTAATGATGAAACAACAGAATTATGTATTCATACCAAAATACATAGGACTGATTTCACACCGCTATGATCACATACACAATATAGAAAAAGAATAAGATTATAATGAGAATACACACCTAAATAAATACCTTACCACCTTATAGTCTCTAGAATTGTAGTGATCTATCCCACTCAATGATCAAACCAAGGCCTCTTACCAATGTGAATCATCAGTAAGTGAGGGATTCTTGGCTACCGAAGCTCCATTTCCTCCCATTAAGAGTGTTAGAAAAGACCACTAGGTAACCAAAAACATGGTCCAGTACCTGAATAATAAATAAAATATATGTGCATGTGTTAAAAACAACTAAAAGTTAATAGGAAATATATAAACTGTGAAAACATAAAATATAGACACCAATGTTCAGTGAAGAAAAAAACACCCACATGTCAAGTGGTAGTGTGTTTAACAAGCTATTTTAGAAACCTGTATGTACATTATTCATCTCCATACTGGAAATAATTTCAACAAAATATGTATGAAGAATTCCACCCTTGTTAGTATAGCCCAAAAACACATTTTAAACCTTCCTCTGTAAGGTATATCCCATGTACATGCTGATGAATGTTAGACACATCCCTCTTAGGAGGGATAATACATATTTCTCATCCTACACACTCAAATATTGAATAAATTTTATTAAATAATTAGATACATGATGAATGATCAATATCAAGTCTTATCAAGAATGATTCAAAACAATAATAACCCATATTTTTCTAGGTATGTATCTCTTTGATATTTTCATTGGAGCCTTGGTGGAAAATTCATGTTTGGAGACAGAGTGGATTTGTTGGAAAAAATGACTGAAAACCCAAGGATATATGTGTATTTGAATTAATTGGTTCTTGGTATAAACATGTTGAATTTGAGAACGAGGTTTTTCCAAATGTATATAAGGATTTGAAGGTGGTTTATATCCTTATGATGAAATTGGGATAAATTATTTTTTAGTGTAGATTACACACCATGCACATATTAACAGATATATAACTACCACATAACACATGACAATAACTAGTTCATTATGTGAAGTGGTTACACATCATGAACCTAAATCACATTTTGGAAATTTCAATCGGGATAAATATTAACCCATGAAAATGTGTTTTTAGTCTTATCTTGAAAGTAAGGAAATTTGAAACATGAAAAGATTACACACTTTGTAATCCTTTTCAATATCGGTTTTCTGTGTATCGTGTGTTTGATTATCCTCATTCATTATGTGCAACCCTTCCTCCTCCTGATACCTAAGGTTATATAAGAAATTTTGGGTCCCAAACATCCATTTCGGACAATCATTTTGCACATCCATTCCTTGGTGAGTGTTTCTACCTAGGTTTCTCTCTTCTCTCTTATAGTTCCTAATAATTACTATGTAAATATGATGACTATGGGTTTCTTTTTGTTTTCATCATGACCTGGGATGATCTAGGTTCTTATTATTTTTTTATATACCTTCTTCCATGTTATAATTTTCCATTAGAAGTGTTGTCTAGATATCCGTATGAAGGTAGGGGTTCTAAAACCTAAACCTATGGTATGTTTAATTACACAGTTTGTGAAATATTTTAATTTCATTGACTAAATGCGTTATTTAGTCAATTGCGTTGAAAATGGTAAATCATGAATTTGAATTGGTTGGATCCCTTTGATTCAACTGATAAAAACCTAGCTTATTACTACCCATTGGGTGAGTTAACCCTTGAGTAATAAGAACAGGTCTAATGGGTTATTGTGCGTTTAGAATAACAAGAGATTTTATGTTATTTCATGATGTATAATCACTTTGGTACTAGTATATGGGATTTTAATATAGTAGTTGATAAATTTTCATATAAATAATAGTGAACTTGAAATAAAAATAGTAATTTTAATAATTAACCATTGAATATTAGGATGTGATAATGTGATACATTTGTTGTTCGGACTTGCTATGATAACATGATAAAATGATTATATAGAGTGGTACCTTCCCAATCCCATTCTATAATTATTATATTGTGTAGGATCTACATAATCCCATTATATGATTCTTATATTGAGTAATCTCTACCCATTACCATGTTGTAATTCATATATGGATTGGGATCTACCCAGTCCCATGCTGTAATGGTTATATTGAGATAGATCTAACCAATCCCTTGTAGAAAGGATTATATAGAGGACTCGACCTATATTTGTGTGATTTTTCCATGGATATATGGATATGGTAGGCATGGTTGTGTTACAAGACTAGATATTCTATCATGTAATTGATGCATGTTGATTGATTGATTATATTAATTGGTTAATTATTGAACATGTTTATCGATTTGTTTTATTCACTTATTATCAAACTAGTTTTGTTTAGACATGCTGGGGTTGACCTAATGAGTTTTACTCACACACTATATATCATGTTATTTTATACTCACCAAAATTACATGGTTATAGGTATGGAGAAGGTTAAGGGACATTTTTTTTATTTTGTTTCTAGCTAGTCATGTCAGAGTTTAGAGATTGGTCCTACTTACGGTTCATGACTGGGGTGTTTTGGGATTATTTCATGTCTTCTAATTCTTTTTTTTTAGTCCTAATTTTAGATACATATCTTCTTGCTATTACGTGATTCTTCATTACTGATTTATTCATTTCTCCTTTAATTTCTAGTTGTATTATATTATTTTTATGTTTTTTAACATACTATGATGGTTTGAATTATGGAATATTTTTTGTTGTATTATACTCCATACCATGGGTATAGTCTCCCAACAATACATATCACACCCCACTGATAGTCGATAGCCTCTAGAATATGGGGAGGCAAGCTTGATGTCCAGTAACTAACTCATTCTATCCATACGAGAGAGTGTTGGATCTGGGGAGGTTACAAAGTGGCAATAAAGGGGGGTCTATCATTTATGTTGCTTTACTACATGCAAAGTTAGAAAGGGGATTAAGGTGTTTTGGGAGTCGGTAATGATGTTTCCTCTAGGGGTATCTATCCCATATATAGGGGGAACATAAGAGATCATAGGGATGAGATTATTTTTTATGTTATTATCTTATTACTGTTGATGTTTTTTTCACCTATGTTGATTCACATGTTGTGGGATTATATAGTTTCATAATGATATTTTTTATTTATATTTATAATCATGGCCTAGTATGGCATGAAATGATTATGCATGCATCATGATAAGAACAAAGGGATATATATTGACCTTCCTTGTTGGTGATGGGAACATATATATTGCATGTGTTATATACTTTCCAATATGAACTATGGTATAATATATCTGATATATTTTATAAATTTAATGGAATGAATTGTTATGTCATGTTAAAATAGTTCTAATCCTTATTTATAGGGACCAAGAGTAGTGGTTCTATATTGTTTTCTCTTGTTGAGGTTGACTTTGTTTTTATCCAGTGTTATAAGTAGTGTGTTTATATAGATAAAATAACTCCTCATCATATTTGAGTTGAGAATTAGGAGAGTAGGAAGAAAAATTCTCCTAATGTAGAAAAACTTAAGATTCTGGTAGCTCTTGAGGATCATATGGATGTTCAAATTCATGAAAGTTTCTTGAGGAATTTTTGAACTATGGAAAGGGATACTTTTCATACCATGAATATGATGTCTATATTGAAATTGAGAGTTAATGCTATATAATATGCCTATTTCCACTAGGGAGGGAGGATTCCATGTAGCCGAGTTTTGGATCTAGTCTGTCCAGATGATCTTTAAGCATCTGGAGACACTTGTAGATTAGAAAATGAAGCATGATGCATATATGCTCTGGGGAATTTACATGCATTGGTTGAACATTCTAATGTAGTATGAGAAAAACGATTTGTTATATTAGGAGGAATTAGAGGTGAATTTCATGATCCACTTATATCCATAGGTGTTGAGGGATGATGATTCACTTGTTTTCATGTATCAGAAATGGGTGATTATGTCAATGATGGACTACGCTAAACATTTCACCAAACTTCAGTGCTTTGTACCATTTTTAGTTTCTGATGAAATCTCTAGGGAGAGAGACCTTCAAGAAATACTTCACTATGAAATCAGCTCATTGGTGAAATTTTCTGTGTGTCGATTTTCAAATGTGATAAATCAATCAATCATTGTAGAAGGGAATCCAAGAGAGGTCCTGAGTAGTAGACAATATATTTCAATTTGGAGAACTATGAAATCTTATTCTAGTATGAAGAATCATTTATATAATAGTTTTCTCCAGGGAAACATTGGGTAGTTTAGTCAAGGAAGTGGGAGGACCTCTAAATATCATGTTCTATTGCAACGCTTTAGTAGGTGAGGAAAATGGGCCACAAGAATCCTCAATGTCCGAAACACAATTTGGAGTTCCTTGCTGGTAGAAATATGGGATATAATCAAATTTATTTATTGAAATTATCATAATAGAGTTGTGGAAGTGGATCAAGACAGGTACTTGATTATAGTAATGAATCAATTACTCCTCAGCAGGTAGGTAGATAGAGTTACACAGGACATTCGGGTCAAAGCAGCGGACATGGTACCCCGGTGTTGGAATAACTATACTATGAAAAGGGAATAGCTCAAGGGAGTCAATATGGATCCTAGGTAAGAGGGGTTAGTCATTTTAAGTTCATACAGAATACTCCAACTATCATGGATGAAAGATATTCAACTATAAGTGGTACAATTATTGTACAATCTAACCATTCTTGTGTTTTGTTTGATACAAAAGAATCACATTAATTTTTATCCTCTCTCTTTAAAAATGGGTTTAGATTGGTTTTGGAATTAATGGATGGTACTTTTAACATTGACACACTGCTGGGAGTTAAGTCAGAGAATACAAAATATATTAAGAAGTGCCTTATAGAAATTGGTGGTTACCATTTCTTTTGGTAACATGTTTTACATGAAATGAATGTTTTTTATTTGATTCTTGGTATGGATTGGTTAATATTATTCTAGGATCAAATTTATTATTAATGGAGTAATTCTCCCATTATATCTTCAGAAGAAAGAAGTTATCCTAACTATGGTGAGTGTGATCTTTAGCCTGGTAGTGCAAGACCAATTCAGTGCAGATTGGATTGTCTCACAGATTAGATAACAAGATTTGTTTAGGATAATGGTGGAATATAGTAGTATTTAATTCCCCTAGTGGTAGACTTCTTTTATGTTTTATTATTGATTTGTTTTGTGTATTACACCTAATGGGGAGATCAAGTTCATTATTTAGTTGGTGCAATGAGAATATCCAATTTCTATCCCACCTTATAGTTTGTCACAATAGAATATTTGGGAGTTGAATGTTCTATTAAGAGATCTTGAAGATAATAGCATAATATGGCCTATTATGTTTCCATGGGTTTATCTAGGCCTTTATCCAAGAAATATAATGTTACCTTGGGTTTATGTGTGTATTATCTGAGATTAAACCCAATGATGGTCAGGAGCTGGTGACATCTTCAACGCATCGATGTTCTCTTTGATCAGTTGAGAGATTCTAAGATCTTCTACAAGACTGAATTGATTTTAGGATACTACTAATTCAGGGTGATACCATGGGACATACATTGGACTACTTTTAGATGTAGGTATGGATTTTATAAATTCATAGTGACTCTTTATCGTTTCACCAAAGAATTGGTGATATTAAAAGATTTGATGAATCTAATCTTTCATCATTTTTTGGATTGTTTTGTGGCTATTTTGTTGAATAAATCATACTGTAATCCCAGTCATAATATGATAATTCTTGACATGGTAAAATCACCATGATTACATTGAGAGAGTATTGAATTTATGTCAAGCTAATAAAATGATTTTTCTAGATTGATGAAGTTCACTTCATAGGCCATGTCATATGAGAGGGAGATGTGTTAGTGGACCTAGAGAAATTTTCATCCATGGTATCTGGGGAAAACCCCAATAATGACTGTGATATGTGGAGAATTATTGGTTTATATGTTTATTATATGTTTTTTATCCAAGACTTCCATTTTCTAGTAGCACCGATGTCAAGGCTGACCAAGTGGGAAATGATGTTTATTTGTTCATATACTTTTAGGAAATATTTTAAAAAACTAAAAGACATTATGAACTCAACACATATCTTCACATTAAATTTGTTTTTTAAGAAATATACCATGTACTATGATGCATCTGGAGTTGTACTTGGTGCAGTTCTGATGTCAGAGGATTGAGCGGTTACTTATGGATGTAGATAGCTAAGACCACATGAGAGGAATTACACTAATCATGCTTTGGACATAGTTATGGTGGTACACACACATAGGTGTTGGAGACACTATCTTATGGGTGATAGGTTTGTGGAACATATGGACCAAAAGTGCCTCATGTAAAACTTTTCTTAGTGGTACCTAATCCAATGGAAGAGGTGGTGGGTTAGAGATCTGAAATTCTTTGACATTGATTTGGCTTAAATTCTATGAAACTGAAACATCATTGCTGATGATTTTACCCAAAAGAAAAAGATAGAGGTTGTGCATGAGTCATGTGACAAGTGGATGGTGATCAGTATATTTGAAAACATGCATCTAGGTTCTTAGGAATCATAGGGATGAGTAGCTCCAACTTCAACATTTTTTATACCTGTTCTTTTGGACTGAATTAAGAGAGAGTAGTTATATAATCTAGAGGAATTAGATTTGAGAGACAACTTATATAGTGAGGAGACAACATCAGGATGGTCTCTTGGAAGTGGAAAATATCTTTGTTTCCATTTCTGAGTATGGTTTCCTATGGGTTTGTGTGAGGATATTATGTGAGGTTCATGCCTCAAGATTGGTGGTACATCCTTGTATAAAATAGATTCATCATGATATTTGCATAATGTATTGGTGTCTAGTAAATAATAAAGTGGTCTTTGTATTTTTGGTGAGATGTTTCATCTATCAACATGTAAAATTTGAGAATTATAGGTCAAATAGGTTATTGTAGGCTTTTTTTATTCCTGGGTGGAAATATGATGATGTAATTTCTGATTTTTTGGAAGGATTACCCATGAAACAAGGTACGAATGATGTAATATGGGTTATCATGGATCTACTAATGAAGTTAAACCACTTCTTTAAAATCTAGGAGATCATCCCCATTAATGATCTAGATAGTCTTTATGTTAGTGATATATTTTTTTCACGGTGTTTCAAAGTGTATTGTTTCATATAGAGATCATCATTTCACATAATGGTTCTAAAAGGGTATTTAGAAGGCTCTAGGATCGCATGTTCTTTTGAGAACAATATATCATCCTCAAACTGTTGGTCAATCTAATCATACGATATAGGTTCTTGATTATATTTTATGTAACAAAACAAGCTTCCACAATGTGTTTCCCTTTGAATAATGCAATATATTGTGTTGTACACAACTTGGTGTTTTAACACACCACAACAATTCAAACAAACAGTTGTGAATAGTAATACCCACTTTTTAAAATTTTAAAAATTTTATTTTTCAAAATGGACTACATTGTTTGATTCTGAATATCCAAATTATCTAGGGGTGAATGTTGGGTATTTTTCGAAAAACCTGCAATTTTTGATGAATAGTGTAATCAATACGTTATTGTTTATAACTGAATTTTTATTTAAATATTTATTTATTTTGATTAAAATTATTTCAAGTTAAATCGATACCTAATACCTATATTAGTTCAATTCAATTAATTAGAGTAATTTTATTATAAAATTTGATGTAAAACTTTTATTGAATTTTTTAACTTCTTTTTCCCACCTTCTAGATACGTTATCAAATTTGCAGAAAATGTAATTTTATAAATTCTATGAATTTAATTTCAAAAATATGAGAGATAAAATTGACATAATTAACTAAAATGTGATTCGATATGATTAAAATAATTTTTGGTGAATTGTAACATTTGAATTTTATTTACCACAGTTAAAAGTAAATAGGGTAATTAAAGGTAAAAATTGATATTATAATTACCCTAAAACATGTCCAAAATCTGTTGGATAAGTGTATTTCAACCAAAATCACGCTTAGGAATAAAATATGATCCTTTGGTACACTTGGATTAGATAAGAATATTTATTATTATTTTATTTCAAGAAGAGTGAAAAGTGTTATATTCATTGATTCATAAATAAAACATTTTTAATATAGGGTTATACATAAGATAAATTCGACAATAAATATTAATTATAAATCTAAAAATAATTCTGACATAATGTTATTTTATTTATAATATATTGAAATTATATAATTAATTTTCATCATGAAAAAATGATGGTGCAGTAATTACCTTTTTAATGAAAGGTTAAAATAATTGTTGTTATAAATATCCAAATAAATGTAAATTGAGTCTTTAGATGAAGTCTACTAATTTTATAGATTAATATGACATGTTATGGTTGATTTAATTAATTTTTTTCGAATTAATCATGTTGTTATGACTTCCAAAAAAATCATTTACTAAATATTTTCAAAATTGACATAAATGAGTTTTTAAAACCAATATTTTACTATTAATTGACATAATATTCTTAAAAATCTAATTTTCATTCATAAGACTTATATACAGTTAGATATATCAATAATGAACTAGTTGGGGTTCTCTTGGTTTTTTATAGTATGTTTACTAACCATTTATTATAATAATAAATGAAAAAATGGTAAAATGTAAACTATTAAACAAAGAGTTAAATCTAAAATATAAGTTAATATGATGCCCTAAAGCTGTATAAAACCTATTTTTTGAAATTTTTTCGACCCATAATCAACTTATTCGCAAAATAAATCATTTTGGGTCCATTATAAACCTAATATTATTGTATAATAAAATAATATTTCAAGCTTTTCCAAAAGTGACCCTCACCTCCCTTATAAAAGGGTAGTTCCCCTTCTCTCCCAATCACTCCTCCAATGCCATTTTATCTAGCCCAAACCTACTCAAATATCCTACCAAGTACCATCAATTTGAGCTAGAGGGCATAATTTGATCGTACAACCAACCTGAGGATACCTTTTTTATCAACTCAATAGGAAACACACAAAGAAGAGGTAATAAATTCACCGCCTCTTTCAAATTTATTTGATTCTTAAACTTAATCTTTATTTGTTATTTCCATAACAAAGTTATAACTCCAGTAACTTATAAGTACTATAATGTTATTATAAATATGGTACAACCATATTCATTATTATATCCATCCTACGATTGACAGGTCACCATATGTGCATAAGTACGGCTTACCGTCTCCAGGTCGTGGTGTAAATTGTTATTTAAACACCTCATTTTTAGGGTGGGTATAATGATGACTATAACTGATGTAAATAATAAATATATCATTTTATGGATTATTTATATATGATATACCATCCAAATTAATATTATTTTACCACTAATAGAATGGTATTGTCGCTCTTGTGTACGTAAGGATTTTTGTCTCCACATACGCGATGAGAGTCATTTCCCATTGTAAAATTCAAGAATAAATTTCCTTTTATGATTAAAAAATAATGTTTATGAACTTAATATAATTATCTATATGAATCCAATACATATTATCTATAACAAACATGACTTATTTAACAAAACAGATAAGGAAAACAAACCACTTAACACCCAAAATGCTGATACTACTAAAATGTTATTAACAAAGCAATATGAGAAGATTATATACGATATCATATTTATGTATGTGGTTGATGTATAATTTAATAACAATTATTAAACTATTATATATGAGGTTAATGTAACCTCAACCAAGGAAATGTAAAATGTAGGGGTTAATTCTACATTCTCCTCATTATTCGAGGTTGTTTAAATGTGAGTATTTACTAGGACCTCTATATCAACCACATTATTGTTTCTTAAAAATCTAGTTAAAAACATATTAAATATTTCCTAGACTATGGTTTAAATTCATTTATACCCTTTTTAACTTTTCATGAGATTTTTATAATGGAATCTTTCAGTCATTTTCCAAACAAGGTCATTTACGACCTTTTTGACAAAATTAAGGAAAGAATGTTTTTTTAAATTATATGGGAGGTGCGGCTATTTTATGCCATTGTAACAAAATCGTAGCTTCCCTAACATTCTTATTAAAATATTTAAAAAATAAATTTTTTCTTTAAAAATTACAGGACTTTTAAATGCAAATGAACCCATACCAGATTGGTAAGGGCTCCTACATGGCATCCAAGAGACCCAGGTTCAAAACCGGGTTGAGGTCAATTTTTGGGGTACTATAGTAGTACTGCACCAGTATCTATTTAGTACTATAGCAGCTAGAACTATTCACCCTATTTGGGCCTTCAGGCCACCGGTTTTGGCCTATGGGTTTCCAGGGCATTCGGGTTGTCAAAGGTCTTCGGGACTCAGGGCCTTCGGGCCACAAAGAACATGGAGTAGCCCAGTTCACATAGAGAAGTCCCTAGAAGAGGATCAGAGCAACAAAACTGTTAGTCACCAGAAGTTGAGCTACCAAATTTGACGAATGAGAGGGTATGACAACTGCCATCAGGACTAGGCACCATGCAACTTTGTACGGAGTAATGCTAGCTGATCAGTAATGCATGGTGGGGAGCTAGGTGATCAATGATTCAAAAGCTAGGGGAGGGGCAGTTCTTGTGGGTTAGGCCTACGGGTCATGTATTGGTCATAGTATACCTATGGGCCTTCGGGTCATGTATTGAGTGTCTTGAAGGGCCTTGTGCCTTGGGCTTATAGGTTATGTACGAGTTCCCCTTCATCACTTAAAAGGGGGATTATCTATAATAAAATAAAAAGAAGTCCTCCAGGACATTCAGGAAGTTATTTTAATTGATTTCAAAATATAAAGAGATATATCTCTAAAATAGATTTGATTTCATCGATGTCAACATCATTTGTCAGATTTTATGCTAGTTTTAAGATGACTCATTATGATACAATCTTCAATATTATATTGAAGGATTTGTGATATGTTTGACGGTGGATGTGATACTTCTATACCATTCATTGTTTATGTTTAATGTATTGACATTTCGTATGCTAGTTTTAATATGTATGTTAATGTTATGTTTCAAACTTTTCATATGAGATTCATTTGACTTAGTAAGTGATGGGTGGATCCTTCTATAGCTCCTCGATGCATAGGTAGGTCTTTTGAGACAAAGAAGTGTCTTGGAATAAGTCTTTGACAAAATCTTATTAGTAGTCTTGGCACGAGGCCTTGAATATGTGGTTATGAAGTCTATCATTATGCCTTCCATCATTATAAAATTGGCTATTGATATTGCATGTGATTATTTTACTGGTAGAATATCCATGTGAATATGTAAATGGAATTATTTGAATTATATTTTCCATATTACAATGAACTGTAAGTTTAAAAGGATTATGTTTTAGTCTTACACATTGCGTTAAATTTTTATTCTTATTTATAAATGTTTCCACTATATTGATTCCTTACTGAGCATCGGAGATCACCCTTTTCGAGGTTTTATTTTTCCCAGGATGTGAAGAAGTATTTTACGGTTGACCTGCATGGGTAGTTTAAGGGATATAATTGTTTTCAAAGTGGGTAAAATGTTGTTGTTTATTTATCTCATTATGTAATGTAAAAATTATGTTGGTTTCTAGTAATTCCAAGGCTATAAAAATGATCAGTCTTTCGGGACTTTATCCCTTGTGATCATCCAAATTTTATGTAATAATTCACTGACTCTGAGTATCTAGGGTTGGGGCATTACAGTTGGCATCAGAGGAAGTTTAGTAAAATCCTTGGAAGCTAGATATAGTAAAATTATGATTTGAGAACATTACCGTAAGATAGAATTTGAGGATTATTATAGAAGAACTTCCTTGAATTTTGGTAAATTAGATATTTTGTGAGTTATCCAAACAATACATCCCTGTTTGGATATGAGCAGGAAGAGGCGGATCTGGAACAGATGTACCTAGAAGTGAAAACATCGACAAGGAGTTTTAGGCTTGACCTTGGGTATCCAGGTACATGATAATGGGCCTTGCGACGCTCTTGGTAACGAAACACCTAGGGGATATGATTAGGGTAATTTACAATTTATTTACAAAAAATTATGAATGATTTATTAGTATATACCTCCTCAAATAAAACATTTTTTATTATTATGGATTTTATCAATAAACTGTTCAATTTATGATAAGTGTTTTATAAGTTTGGAATTATGTATTGTGATTCATAATCTAATATTGTGTATTCCATTGTCTAGAAGTGGAGCCTAGTGGAAGGTTTTGAAGCCGTATCAATGCATGTAATCTTTGCAGAGATTTACCTCCTACTGAAGATAATTATTGCAGAGTTGGTGATGCAACCGGTGCTGATCATCTTATCTTCATAGTAGGAAAACTGACGCAGGTTACGAATAATAACATTACCCGTATAGACCACCCTGATCCACAACGCAGAGGATAAATGTTATAAAACATCATGAGGAAAAACCCCAACACTCAATGGGACTAAAAATCCATTTTTATCTGAGAAATGGATAAGTTCTTTAAGGAAAATATTTCTTTCTTTGGGGAGTAGTGGAAGTGATAAATTTGTCATGGAAGTTTATCACCTAATGAGAGATGAAGATTAATGGAGGTCATTAATTAAAAACACATATGAGGATGAAGAAGTTTCAAGTATGGAATGGAGGGAGTTGAAAGTGATTTTCTTAGAAAATTACATTCATCATGACCATTGAGGGGATATGGAAAGACAATTTTTGAGTCTAAGAAGTAAAAGGAAGATGGGAATGTCGCAATGTATGAGGTTAACATTATAAGATTAGAAAGGCATGCAATAGATTATATACGTAACCCAAGGAGTAATATTGGTGGATTCTTTGATGGTTTAAAACCATTTCTCCATAGAGTATTAGTCTCACTATCCTTCTCATCATACGAATATATTGTCTGATGTGCAATTAAGAGAAAAAAAATTCTCTAAGTCATATGACTTTAAAGAAAACAAAGAGAAGGAGAGATCTACTGAAGACTCTAGAAATTGAAATAAGGGGATGAAGGGAAAATTTGAATATATATCTTGTGGTAAATATGGTAAGAAAAACCCTTGTACTGGCCTAAAGGGAATGTGAGTCAGTTAAAAGTGTGGTGAAAAATGCCACTAAGCTTGTGATTGCAAGGGAAATAAAGAGTATTTCAATGTTTAATTCTACAATTTTATAGAAAAATGTCATTACGAAAATAAATCTATTAAGATCCAAGGAAACATACCTCATCAATGGACAAGGGAAAAAGTGCAAGCTTATGCGATCACTACTACTAAGGTTGATGCTCTGAAAGATAAGGTGGAAAATAATTTAATGGTTTCCTCATGTTTATACATTGATTTATTGGATTTCGAATCATCACATTGTTTCATATCTTCCCAATTTTCTAAGAAAATTAGAAATTTCCAATTTGATTTATCAAGAGAATTGTCAATAAAACTCCTAAGGAAAGTATCATTGCAACAATGTTTTGTGAATCAGTTCCTTTTTAGGGCATATAAATATTCTTTATCGATGGATCTCATCATCATACCCATGATTGAATTTGATATATTCCATGGAATGGATTGACTTTTGGACTATGATGTAAAAATATATTGTAATAAGAAAGAGGTTACAATTTTCGATGATGATAAGGAGTAACTTATCTTTAAAGCAGAAACATCACCAGATGATTCATTTCTAGATCCACCCACAGTAGCTCTACTATATTCAATTATTTGGGTGGAAGATATTAAAATAACTATTGGGGAGGAAAATAAAGCTAAAATAAAGGACATGCCTATTTGGGATGAATTTTTTGATTTCTTTCCAGAGGATTTACCTGGACATCCTCCAAAATGTGATTGAGTTTTCTATTGATTTAATTTCTCATTCAAGGCCCATATCAAAAACCCCTTATAGAATGGACACTATTGAAATAGTATAACTAAAGAAAAAACTAGAGTAATTGTGTAATAAAGGATGTATTCACTCTACTATTTCGCTATTGGGAGCCCATATTCTTTTTTATAATAATAAAGATTATTCAATGAGGTTGTGCACTAAATCTAGGGAGATCAATGCTATAAAAATAAATAAAATGTATCCCCTACCTCATATTGATGATTTATTCGACCAACTTCATTGAGGTCAATATTTTTCAAAGATTGACCTTCTATCTGTATATCATTAGTTCTGTGTGAAGAAGAAAGAAATTTCAAAAACATCATTTCGAACGAGGTATGAACATTACGAGATTATAATAATGCATTTTGGACTAACAAATGAAACCTCTATTTTCATGGATCTAATGAATATAGTTTCAAGGTATATCTTGATGAATTTATAGTTGTATTTATTGACTATATCTTAGTATACCAAAAAATCTATGAAGATCATGAAAATCACTTGTGCACTATTATGAAAACCCTCAAAAGAAATGAATTATAAGGGAATTTTAGAAAGTGTGAATTATGGCTTCAAGAGAATTCTTTTCATGGATATATTTTTTTTAAGGATGGAATCACTATCGATCCTTCAAAAATCAAGGAAATACAAGAATGTAAAACACCAAAAAATATAATTGAGGTACACAGTTTTCTTTTTTTAGCAGGTTATTGTCGGCGCTTCATCCATATTTTTTCCAGATTGGATAACCCATTAACCAAGATCACACATAAAGGGGTAAAATTTGTTTGGAAAAAAGAGTGTGAAGAATGATTTGAATAAATTAAGATAAGATTAGTCAATTCTCTTATCATGAATAAACCATTGGGGAATGATGGGTCTGTTATTTATAGTGATTCTTCAAAGAAAGGACTTGGTTGTGTCCTTATACAGAATGATAGCGTTATTGAATATGAATCATGATAGCTAAAAACTCATGAAAAAAACTATCTCACTCATGATCATGAGTTTGTAATTATAATAATTGCTTTGAATATTTGGAGACATTATCTCTATGGTGAAAATGTGAGATATATTCTGATCACAAGAGTTTGAAGTATATTTTTTCACAAAAAGAACTCAACATGAGGCCAAGCTGATGGATTGAACTACTCAAGGATTATGAATTAACTATACACTACCACTCGGGGAAGGCCAATAAGGTGGAAGATTCTTTGAGCAGAAAAGATCATGTGGTTTTGAACAAGATGATTATTGAAATGGATCCTATGTTAATGGATTTAGTATAGATGGATATGGGAATAACCATGGAAGGTGAAACATCAATACTTTTTCAAATGGTTGCCAAATAATATTTACTATAAAGGATAAAAAGTTATCTGATTGATGACGAGGAGTTTGAAAATAAAATTGAAGCTATGAATGATGAGAGATTGATCGAATTCATATATAATGATGGGATTTTGAAATTTGAGAAGAGACATGTGTTCCTGACACACATGATCTAAAAAATTAAGTGTTGGATGATTCTTATAGATCCAATTTCTCTATACACCCTTTTAGAACTAAGATGTATAGATATTTGAAGGAACATTTTTTATGAGACAAAATTAAGAGAGAGATTGCTGATAATGTGTCAATATGTATGGTTTATCAACAAGTAAATGTTGGAAGAAAACATCCTAGAGGATTCATGTAACCTCATCCTATACATGAATGGAAATGGGATAATATTAGGATGGGCTTTGTCATGGTACTACCAATAACTCCTAGAAGGAATGACTCTATATGGGTCATTGTTGATTGTCTTACCAAGTCTGCACATTTTCTTGCTATAAGAGAAGATTTACCACTTGAACGTCTAGCAAGACTATATATTAATTAATTTATAAGACGTCATGGAGTACCCCTATCGATTAGTTCTGATCATGATCCCCATTTTACATCATGATTCTGGAAAAGTCTTCAGAAGGACTTGGATACTGAACTTCATTGGAGCACTGCCTACCACTCTCAAACTGATAGACATTCAGAACTAACTATTCAATCCTTAGAATACATGTTGTGTTCTTGATCACGTGACTTTCAAGGTATGTGAGATCTATATTTACATTTGGTAGAATTTTCCTATAACAATTGATTCCATTCATGTATTATGATGGCACCATATGGAGTGTTATATGGAAAGAGATATCATACATCTTCTTGTTGGGAAGATGGTGGTGAAAGAAAACTCGTAGGGCTGAAATTGTTGTGGAAACAATGGAAAAGGTAAAGAATATCCAAACCGACATCAATATAGCTGAAAGTAGGTTAAAGAGCTACGCCAATAACCAAAGGAAGGATTTGGAATTTCAAGTAAGGGATCTTGTTTTCTTGAAGGTATCTCTATGGAAGGGTGTTATACGTTTCAGTAAGAAGGGTAAATTGAGTCCCAAGTATATTAGCCTTTTTGAAATTTTCTAATGAATTGTAATTTTAGCTTATCGTTTGGAAATGCCTCCAAGTCTATCCAAAGTTCATGATGTCTTCCACATATCAATGTTGAGAAAATACATGTCTACCCAAACACATGTACTCACATATGAAGAAATAGAACTAGAAACCGACCTATCTTATTTCAATGAGCCTATCAGAGTTCTTGATACCAGAGAACAAGTGTTGAGAAACTGGATGACTAATCTAGAGATAGTTCTGTGGAGAAACCATAAGATAGAAGAGGAAACTTGGGAACCCGAGGAACGTATGTTGAAGAAACCCCAGAATCTTTTTATGCGGTAATATTTTATAAATTTTGAGGACGGAATTATTTGAAGTATGGGAGAATGTAACACCCCAAGGTTCCACAGTACATTTCCCTTTGAAAAATGCAATAGCTTTTATTGTACGCAACATGGAGTTTTAACACACCACGACCAATCAAACTAGCCATTATGAATAGTAATACCCACTTTTTAAAATTTTATAAATTTTATTTTTCAAAAATGACTTCATTTTTGGATTCATAATATCAAAATTAGATTAGGGTGATTTTTTTTGTATTTTTCTAAAAACTTTCATTTTTTTATGAATAGTGAAAAAAACTACGTTATTGTTTAAAACCAAATTTTTCTTTAAATAATTATTTTTTCATTTAAATTTATTTTAAGACAAAATAGATACATAATACCTATATTATTTCAATTTAATTCATTGTAGTCATTTTATAATAAAATTTCATGTATAAATTTTTTTGAATTTTTTAACGTCTTTTACCCACCTTCTAAGAACGTTAGAAAATTTGTATAAAACATAATTTTACCACTTTTGTGAATTGAATTTCCAAAATCATAGAGACATAGTTTACATTAGTATGTATAATTTTGTTAAATAAGAAGAAAATAATTTTTGGTTAATAGTGACTTCTGGCATTTAGTTACCACAGTTAATAGTAAATAGGGTAATTATAGGTAAGAGATGATATTATAATTACCCTAAGACATGTCCTAATTCAATTGGATAAGTGTATTTCGACCAAAATCATACTTAGGAATAATATATGAACCTTTTTGTCCACTTAGATTATATTTTGATATTAATTATTATTTTATTTCAAGAAGATTTAAAATTGTGAAATTCAGTGTTTCATTATTAAAACATTTTTGATATAGGGTAATACATAAGATAAATTCAACTATAAATGTTCATTACAAAGATAAAAAGAATTAATATATAATGGAATTTTATTTATAATTTCTAGACATTAAAGAATTTAATTTATTTATGACATAATGATGATGCAGTAATTACATTTTTAATGAAAGGTTAGTATAATTGATGTTATAAATATCCAAATAATTGTATATTTAAACTTTTTATGCATTAAACTAATTTTATTGATTAATATGACATTTTTGGGTTGATTTAGTTATTTTTTTGAGTAATTATGCTTTTATAACTTCCACAAAAATCAAATACAAAATAGTGTCAAAATTGACAAAAATGAGTTTTTTTTAAATATACAATATTATTAACTGATATAATATTCCTAAAAATATAAAATTCAACCAAAGGACTTAGATAAGGATATATATATAAATAATGAACCACTAGGGGTTCTCTTGTATTTTTATAGTATGTTTATTAACCATTTATAAAAATAATACAAGAATACATGGTAAACGTTAAACTATTTAACTTGGAGTTAAATCTAAAATATAATGTTAATATGGTGATATAATCCTATCTAAAACATAATGTTTGAGAGTCTTTCAACCCATCCCCACCATAGACTATAAATAAATAATTTTTCAGCCATTATAAACTGAATATGATTGTATACGAAAATAATATTTCAAGCTTTTCCTAAAGTGACCCTCACCTCCATTATAAAAGGAGACTTCTCCTTCTCTGAAAATGACACCTCCAAAGCCATTTGGCTCGTCCGAACCACGCAAAAATATCCTCCCAACTACCATAAATTCCCCCTAGTGGCCTTAATTTTATCAGAAAGACAACCTATGGAGCCGTTTTGATCAACTCAAAAGGAAACACTCGATGAAGATGTAATAATTTCACCACCTTTTACTAAGTTCTTTTCTTCTTCCACTTCATCTTTGTTTGTTTTTTACATGAAAAAATAATAACGCTAGTACCTTATACATACTATGATGTTATTATAAATATGGTACAACCAGATTCATTATTATATCCATCCAATGAATGAAAAGTCACCATACGTGCGTACATATGGTTTATAGTCTCCACATCGTGTTGTAGTTTTCCATTCAAAAACTTCATTTTTTGGATGGGTATAATAATGAGTATAGCTAATGTAAATTATAAATATAACATGTTAATGATTATTTATATATGATATAACATCCAATTACATACTTTTTTTCCATCAATAGAATGATATTGTCGGTCATTCATAGATAGGAATTACCGTCTCCATGAACGTGATGTGATTAATTTCCCATCGTAACCATTCAAGAATAAATTTCATTTAATGATTAAAAAATAATGTTTAAGAATTAATATCAGTCTGTATATGAATCAAATACATATTATCCACAAAAAACATGACTTAGTTAGCTAAAATATATAATGGAAAATGAACCATTTAACACTCCAAATGATGATACTACAAAAACATTATTAACAAAGAAATATTAAGAAGATCATATATGATATCATATTTATGTATGTGGTTCTTGTATAATTTAAAAACAGTTATTAAACTATTATATAGGAAGATAATGTAACCTCGATGAAGGAACTATACATGGTAAGGGTTAATTATATGATCACTTCATTATGGAAGGTTGTTTATACGTGAGTATCTACTAGGACCTCTTAATCATCCAAGTCCATGTTTCTTAAAAATATATTTCAATTTTTTTCATATTTACTAGACTATGGTTTAATGTTATTTATACCCTTGTTTGAATTTTTATGATATGTTTAAAATGGAATATTTTGGTAATTTTCATAATAAGGTCCTTTACGACCTTTTTGACGAAATTAAGGAAAGAATGTTTTTTTACTTATATGAATGGTGCGGATATTTTAAGCTATTATAGAACCTTCAAAGATTACCTTACAAGATTATAAGACTATTTTCAAAATTAATGTTTTATTTTAAAATTATAGTACTTTTTAATGATTTCAAAATATAAAGAGATGTTACTGTCAAATAGTTTTGATTTCATCTAAGTCATCATCCTTTGATGGATTTTAAACTAGTTTGAAGATGATTTATTTTGATATGATCACCCATATTATATTGAATTATTTGTGATATGTTTGACCATGGATGTGATAATTTTGTACCGTTCAGGATTTATGGTTAAAGTATTGACATTTCATATGCTAGTTTCTATACAAATGTTTATGTTATGTTTTGAGCTTTTCATATGAGTAGTGCATTAGACTTGGTAAGTGATGGGTGGGGCCTGTTATAGCTCTTATATGCATTGGTATGTCTCATGAGAAAATCATGTGCCTTTGTACAAGGCCTTGAAAAAATCATATTAGTATTCATGGCCCGAGGCCTTGACTATGTGGTTATGAAGTCTGGCATTATATATTCCATCATTATGTAACTGGTTATTGATATTGTATGTGATTATTTAACTAGTAAAATATCAATGTGAATATGTAAAATGAAATTTTTTTATATTTTCTATATTATTCTGATTTTTATTTTAAAGGGATTATGTTTTAGTCGTATAAATTTCCTTAATGTTTATGCTAATTTACGAAAGTTTCCACTATATTGTTAGACTTTCTGAGCATCCGAGATCACCAAATTATATATTTTATTTTTCCCTGGTTGTGAAGATGTATATTATGGATGGCCTTTAGGGATAGGATATTGGGTATAAGTGTTTTCAATGGGGACAAAATGTTGTTGTTGTTTTTATCTCATGATATAATGTAAAACTTTTGTTCGTATCTCGTAATTCTAGGGCTACTAAACTGATCGGTCTTTCGGGACTTGATCCCTTGTGATCATGCCAAGTTATGTGATAATTCACTTACTGTTGGTATCTAGGGTTTGGGTATTACATGATATAAGCCTATGTATTGTAATTTAGATATTTATGTGAGAAATATATGGAAATTATCGAGTTTCCATAGAATAACAGCTTCATGGAATCAATACAAATAGAACACTTCAAGGTTTTTATAGAATTTCAAAACATTCACCTATTTGTTTTTCAGAGGTAGGTTAGTTAGTTCTTGTTGGGATAGGTCTTAGAAGATATACTTCTGAGAAGAATCAGCTGATCAAGAGATTGTTGGAAACTGTGTAGAGTATCTAGAAATCATATACTGACCATTAGATACCACATTTAGAGTTTTACGTCTATCATTTTATTTTCCTTCATGTATTACCTTGGTTAGGGGAATTTCTTATCTAGAAATAGGGAAATCTAGGACATAGGTTTTCAGAATATTTGAGATAGTGGATAGGGTCAGTCTAGTGGCATACTGATTAGGCCTTCCACAATGCTATAGTGTCGTGAACAACATGTTTCAGATATAACACCTTCAAATATATTATCCCTACCCTTATCATATATTATAAATTGTGTGTATATATATTTGTATTGATTAATCCTTTTAAGAGAATCTGATATGGATTATTGAGTGTAATGAGAAGTATATCCAGGGTATGACTATACCTCTAGTTTTAGTGTCATGGTAGCATGGGTATGTTATGGAGGAGATCTAGGGTAGAGAGTCTAATGTGTGAGAACATTATCCATATTTTTTTTACTAAAACCCCTCATTCATTCTTATATAAGCTCATGAATTAGTTATTATATGGTGGGGTGGTTGTATGGTCCCTTATTTTTCTAGGTAAATATCTCTTTGAGATTTTTATTTGTACCTTAATGGTTGAGTTTGGATTAGAGATAGAGAGATTTTTTTTGTGGAAAATGATCTAGTTATCTAAGATATATGTTTATTTTAATTCATGTAGTATAGGAATAAATATTTTAAATGGTCTTACTAGATTATTATATGAGTTTGGAATGATTTTGATTTGGTTTCGATCCTTATGTAGAAACTGGGATAGAATCGTTTCACTAGACAATTAAATGTTGTGTAAATGTAACACAATGTGTGACTATCCCTAGACATATGTCATGAAATGATTCATGATGTGAAGTGGTTATATGTTTTGAACATAATTCCTTTAGTGTAAATTTTAATCGGGATAAATATTAACCCGAGAAGTTGGGATTTTCATCATATCTTGAAAGAGAGGAAATACATGACATGAAAGGACTACATACCATGTAATCCTCATACCATGTAGTTTTAGGTGTTTCATGCATTTGATTCACCTCAATCTATTAGTGTATCCCATTCTTATCTTGATACCTTTAGTGCTCCAAATGATTTTGGGTCCCTTCCCTCCACTCTAGAAGTTTTTTTCCAAATCTGATCCCTATTGAGTGTTTATGCTTTGGATTACCTCTTCTCTCATGTTGTTCCTTATTGGTACGATGTGAATCTCTTGATTAAGGATTTGTTTTCTTTTTTTTTAACTGGAAGGATAAACGTTATTCATTAAACCATTTTCACCTTTGTACTAATCGGTGTTTGCTATTGGAAGCATTGTGGAAATCTCTTGATAATGATATTTAGTCTAAAAACTAACACTAAGATATGTTTAATTTCAAGTATGTACACTATTATGATTACACCAACTGAATTTTTTCATTATTAATTTGAGTGAAAAGTGGTAAATTGTGAATCAGAAATTATTGTATCCCTTTGATACAACTGATAGCAACCAAGATTATGGATTCCCATTGGGTGAGAAATTTTTTGAGGAGTATTACCTTTTCTAATGGCTTAATGTGTGTTTATCATAACATTATATTTATGGTGATTTATTTATGTTAAATCACTTTGGTAATATTTAATGGGAAATTTATACGGCTTTTGATAAATTGTTATAAAAATAAAAGTGAATTTGAAAGGAACATGGTAATTTACATAATTAACCATTGAGGCTTATGATGTGATACTCGGATATCCTTACAGTTATGAATGGTTGTGTTAACTTTTTTTAATGCGTATATTGAGCTGGATCTTCCCAGTACCATGTTGTAATTCCTATAATTAGTGGTTTCATACTATTCCTATGATGTAATGCTTATATTAAGTGGGTTATACCTAGTACAATGTTGTAATGCTTATACTGAGTGGCCTCTGACCAGTCACATGATTTAATGCTTATAATGAGTGGGCTCTGCCCAGTAACATGCTTTAATGATTATATTGGGTGGGCTCATACCAATCCAATACTTATATTGAGTGGTGTCTACCGATTCCCATATTGCAATGATTATATTGAGTGGGATCAACCCACACCCATACTAAAATGTTTATATGGTGGTCTCATCCCAGATTTGTGTGATATTCCATAGATGTATGGAATTGGTTGGAATGGTTAGGTTATATGCTGAGAGACATTCCATCATGGTGACGAAGAAGGTTGATTGATGTATTATATAAATCAGTTCGTTAATACACATTTTTATCAAATTATCAAATACATTTAATATCAGATTGTATTTTTTCGACACGGTGGTGTGGACCTAATATGCTTTAATCACACCATATTTAGGCCATCATTTTTTACATGAGTAGAAAACATGGATGATTGTTTGGACATGTGAATGGGTCTTTGTTGACAATTTTGTTACTAGATGGTTGGGATGTAGTTTAGAGATGGGGTTGACATGGGTTCTGGGACTATGGTCATTTGGGATTATTCTGTCTCATTTGATTCTTTTATTTGTATTGTTTTTAGTTTGAAATTTAGATACATCTCAGTTTTTCATTACAAGATTCTTCATTATTGGTTTATGGGTTTCCCATTTACTTTCCAGTTGTATTGTATTAAATTTTTTATATTTTTATATTACTCTTATGTTTATTATTACAGATTATTTTCCACTTTATTTTATTCTATACAAGGGGGTAATGTCTCCCCACCATACATATCACACACCCACTACTAGTTGATAGCCTCTGAAATATGGGGAGGTGCACTTGTGGTCTAGTTACTAACTTGTTCAATCCAAGTGATATAGTAATTGATGATGGGATGTTATAATAACCATCAATAATCTATATGTAAAAAATATCAATAATATGTCTAAGAGGACACACACACACACACACACACAACACATGTGATCAAGATCAAGAATAGGTATCTTGGTCTACACATGTACACACATGTGATCAATATCAAGAATGGGTCTCATGTGATCAACATCTAATGTGTTTATCAGGGGGAACACACACACACACGTAATAAATATTAAACATTGTTCTTACAGGATATACAATCACACACATGTAATCAAGACTTGGCCATTAGTGGAAAACATCATGCCAGTGCACAAGATTTCTTCTTGGACCTTTTCACTTTATCTTTTACATTAGTAATGGTTCATTTAATTTGTTAATACATACATATGATTAATTAATTAATAATTTCATGATGTTAATAACATAATTATTATTAGAAAGTTTTTGAAAAAAATTGGAATGTTCCTATATTATTCCATGCCTAATACGATAGGGTATAACACATGGGACCATCTTCCACAACATGAATTCCACTTCCATCCAAGAAAATACCAACTTCTTTGTTTGAATCATCTAGGTCCATTTAGGCTCCATCAATCACCATAAGGTTCTATCTCATGCATGATCATTCCAATTTAATTAATTAAAAATAAAATATATTTAGGTAAAATATTATATGTGAACATACAAACTACAAAAAAGTAATAATTTATGATGTAATCATTAGGTATCCTTACCTAGTCAGAAAAACCACCACACACCAATGGAAGGTCTACAACACTTTTCTAACATCAACACCGCAAAAATACCTAACACATGAAAAAAATCACTGGTTAATGTAATATAATTAAATTGTAATGTAAATATAGGTACATTAGGATAAATATTTATAATTAAACTACTATCAATGGAAAATGCTCGTCATTATAGAATATCTCTTCAATTTTCTATTCATAAGCCCCTTCATTCATCAAAAATTCAACCATGATCTAGTGTAATTTCCATCTGATTCTCTAATTGGAATCTCACCATATATCAATAATAATTTGAAGTGAAAATGATCAAAAAGGGATTTATTGGACAATTACTTACCAAGATGAAACCATTTCAGAAAAACAGGCTTTAATCATAGTGTAAATGGTGTTGAAGAACCTCTTAAAGTCCAAAAACCATTATTACCATCCAAAACATCATAAAATAATCGGGTAAATTAAATAAAGGTGTTATGAGAAGATCTAATCACTTTAAAACAAGTAAAATTCCATCTATAAGTATTTCATAGAGTGAAACTTGTTTTCAAATAATATAAATTCAAGAAAAACTCTCTCTAGGTCATTATCCTGATAATTCATGACATGACTCCATTTATTAGGCAGAAAATCCTTCCCAAAGTTCCCAACTAGTGATAAAACCCTTTCAGATTCACCAGATGTAATTATAAGACCACCAGACATCTCTAAAGACTCAATCCTTATTTATAAACATCCATTGAATTCATTTAAACACTCATATTACCAAACTAAGTTCTTGTTCTCAAAATTAACTACATAGTTAATAAAAATCAAAAATTGTTGTGGAAATTTCCAACACGTAATGATGTGGGTTGTTATAATTTTTCAAAAATAGTTCTTATCATCCTCAAGAAGTTGTGGTAGAGTGTGAATCTGGCCTCCTGATCTAGATGCATTTTCTACCTCATGGATTTCTTCAAATTCTATCATTGAATTAGAAGGACTTACACAATAGAATTATTATTCTTGAACATCCATCATGATCATTCAGAATAATTTCATACATAAACACTCTAAGTCAAGACACAATCTTATCACCCACATAAGAGCTAACCTAACTATTTTGTCACCCATATCTTCCAATATTTCATGGTTTTAACTACTATCCTTTCTCAAAACATATGGAGATACCACCATAAGTATCTTATTCCAAAGGATTATTTTTGAACCATTGTTCTGCCCACTATAGTAAAAACTTAACAAAAATTCCATTCCAATAGTCCATAGATCCACTAACCACGTTCCACATTATGTTCTTGACATGGTTCCCCACTTACCATGTATAACCTTATGAAAAAAAATCTAGATTGATCTCCTCTGTCTCACATTTACCAAAACTATTGATTAGGACACTGATACATCCTTAAAGAAACATCAACCTCCAACTTGAAATTTGCACTAATCACCCACATGCAGGGTCATTGACATTCCATGAAGCATAATAAAACATTCCCAATCATAAAAAGAAATTATAGCACATGGAAACACTTTATTATGTTTTTTCGCATGGTTCACCCACTGTATCACATGGTGAAATACAGTTTCACCACCTAAACCAAGTCACAAACATGGTTTTCTCCCTCTAAACCAGGCCAACCATTACATTTGTTGAAATTTGATACCAAAACCTCATTCCAAGTTTTGAACTAAACCAATGAGTCTCTACCAATAAAAAACCCTAAAAATTCCAACCTTTCGTAGAAGTCCCTAGGTGATCCTGTTGCATTTATTTCATACCTGATATGATGGGTTTGATATGCTTCCATCCTACCACTTTCAGGTTTATGTGTCAAATTGATTTTTTCCCTTCCAGTCTACTTCCTATAAAGTAATCATCTTTATCAACTGATGATCCAAAAACCACCAATCATGATACCTTAAACCTAAGAGGCATATTTAAATTAGTCTAATATCCTTTCAAAATTATGAATTGACTTCAAACTAATTCTTTAATTGATTCACTGGGCTATTTCACTAGTTATAAGTCTCTCATCCATGAACTAATTAACCATTGATCTTATTCACATTGGGGGAATACTTATTTCCCTTGAGTCTAATGTACACACTTGGTTTTTCTCAAGAACAACCACTGAACAAATATCATCCAAAAATTGAAGAACCATATACTCATTGTTTCATTACACATTAGTCTTTTGGAGTCCCCATGACCCTCCAACCATCATTATAAAATGAAAACAATACCCATTCTGGGATATAGTCATTAAATAGTGACCATATCGATGCTCCCAACCATTGGAGTATCCTTATAGTCAACTCGTAATTTACCAAATGATATTACTGGCATCCGAATTTTCTATATCTGAATAAAATGACTTATAATGAACGTCTCTTAATGCCCTATTTTGAAGTGAAGCACCATTCATCATGCACTCTTGGATTTCCCAAAATATGATTAACTGAATCTAGTCATCCATTATCGATGTACATAACATCATAAAGAAGCTTAATTATGGGTTATGACTTCTAAAACAACTGTGTGTCCCCCTCTCATGAAACCCACTACATCGATCCATGATATCTTCATCAAATATAAACATAGTGTGACCATATAATGGAATAAAAATCCATTGTTTGTGCCCTCTTCCCCAACCAAGATATCTTCACACACAAAAACCACTAGGCCGCCCATCCCTATTAGATTCATCGTCAATGTGATAGTTACTCAATATAATGGTCACCCTAAACTAAATTTATTAGTTATATACCAAAACAACCTCTTCCAAGTTCATCTACAAAACCTAAAATCTACTCAAAAATCTTCTCACCACCCCTCTTCACTAATTTGGCTGACCTCACCAAGAACAATAATATGAACACTCTTGTTTCAAAGATTTCCTTGATAGGCATGACAAACCCACACTTTAACCTAAATATATTGATCTTTCTATGAGTCATAGACGTCCAATACCTTTCTCACATGACCCTTAATCAAACTACACAATAAGGGACCAGCTCCACCAAACATGAGCAGTCTGAACACACCTCTTTAAATTTGGAATCTATTTGATACCAAGACTCACCACACCCCACCCATAAAATGGGTTTTAATTTAAGCTACTAAGCATCCACCAATGATTCCACCCTATATGGTATGATCACCTAGGATCTTTACTCAAAATCCAACTAGAGTCATATTCCAAGCTAACAAGCCTGACATCCCTTAGTCCAACAATTAATTCCACAGGAATATAAGCACACCATAACCCAACCTCATATAATGAGTTCAAGAATTCAAGTTTATCTACACTAATGGGATGTAAGGAAAATATAAAAAATAATTCTCTAAGTCTTCCCAAGGTTATTTTCAAGTAGTATGAAATCTTTTTAATGAAATCTTCACCTCTATTACCATCCTTAACTATATCTCCACATGAGATATCCCCACTCAGGATACCATCATGTATCTTGAGACATCGAATCTATAGTAAATTGAGTCACATATCTAAGGCCACATGAGTCTTTCACATAACCTAAAAGCGGGTCTCACTATGTGTCACAACTCATATAACATAATCTTGTCATATCTCTATAGACATGATATGAAAACATCACCAATATACTATTCACATCAATAGCCCATAGATTACCAATTCAATTAAACAGAATTCCACCAGGTACTACATGTATAAATCCACATATTATATAGTTTGTAACTTAATTAAATATACCCTTATAATAGGATACTCTAAAAATATTCTTGCAAGGGGAAAAAATCCTAAAAATGAATTTACAAGGTTCACTGCACCATTTTTGCATTGAGGGACTCTATCATCATTGTCACCACTATTATCACCAAGGTGAACCAAAGAATAGTCTAAAAAGTCATTCCATTAGATTTAGAATTGAATAATGTTTTATATGAATATGATTCAACCATGAAATCATTCATGAAAACATAGGACAAGTTGTACACACCAAAGTAGTTGAGTCTTATTTTGTCAATACACTCACAAAAAATCATCATATATGTCATGTGAATCCATTGAGATGAATATGATACATAAAATTCGTCTTTCTAATATGGATATTATTTAAATTCATATTAAATCATATATACTGAAATCCATGTGCGTCACATAAGGATAAATCATATAACCATAATATGTTAACCCATAAAATCATTCTCATGTCCTAATATTCTATAATTCCCTCAAGAAATATATTTTTGACACACCAGATAAATTGTTTTCAAAAGATCTGACACATTCCTATGTATTGTATCTACCAATTCCCAAAATATATAAAATGAGAGAACACTAATATAATTTTGTGACACCACATCCAGAATCATGGTTTGTAAGATGAAGTTCCACATGGCCTTAAGATCCACTCCCCATACGCTATATGATACTGACTAACAACAACAAGATGAAGTGAATCATGGGGAGAGTATAACCGCAATCAAAGTGAATAATAATAGATAAATAATAAAAATTAAAAAAATACAATTTTGGTATACAGAAACTAAAAATATACTATCTATAATGAATGAATTTTGTAAAAAAATACTTGAATGGTAATACATGAATAGGGGATACTTATCTCACATCAGGACGATCATATTAAAAATATAAAAAAATAATATAAGTATAAAGAGTATCTACACCAAAAAACAGACCTCACCTCCTCTTAGTCTCTAAACTCATATTTAGCTATCCTTCTCAATGATCAAACTCGAGCTTTAACCCAACCTGTACCAGCCAAAAGTGAGGGTTTATCAGGTACCCAACTTCCATTGATGCACAATAAGGGTGTGAGTAAAAATCAACATGTAACTTCCAATAAATTCCATTTCCTTACTAGTAAATATAGTATATATGAATATGATAAGATCGATAGAATTTAAATAGGAAATATATAAACTATGAAATCATAATATATAATAACCAATAAAAAATAAGAAACAAACACCTATATATCTTGTGGTTATGCACTTAAAAATCCACCAAAAACCCCAGTTATACCCAATTCATCTCCATTCTAGAAAAAAAAACCATTTATGTTTGTGGAATCCCTTCCTCAATGGGATATCCAAAAAATATGTTTTAAAAATCATTTTATAAGGGATTTTACTTTTACACACTGACCATTGTCTGACACTTCCCTCTCAGAATGGATAGTCTATATGGATAAACCTATAAGCTCAATTAAAGAAGATAACTCATGATTCACATAGGTGCATGATGTCAAATCAAGGTCATATCATATCTGGAAAGGTTTATAACCATCAATAATTCATACGTGACAAAACATTAATCTAGTTATCATGAGATACACATGTACACCACATGTGATCAATATCATGCATTGGTCTCATGGTCTACAGACACATGTGATCAATATCAAACATGGGTCTCATGGGCTACACATTCACATACATGTGATCAATATCAAACATGGGTCTCATGGGGAACAAAAACACATGTGATAAATATCAAATATGGGTATCAAAATCTACATATTTACACACATGTTATCAAGCCTTAGATATTGGTAGACTACATCAATACATTGTGCAAGGTCCCATCATGACCTTGTAATTTCTTTCAGTTACATTAATCATGGTTCCATTAATTAGTTATGACCCATATATCATTATCTTATTAAGAATTTAATGACGTTCATAACATAATTACAATGTAAGGGTCGTTTAGTCAATGTGGAATACCTAATATCCCAAGATAATAAACCATGCATAATACAATAGGGTGGATCAAATCAAACCACCTACCTCAATATAAAGCTGAATCTCATCCAATAAAATCCCATTTTTTTATCTAAGTCATCCAAGTCCATTCATCCTTTATAAATTTCCCTACAATTATAACTCATTCCCAAGAATTAAAATTTGATTAATTATAGATAAATTATAATTAATTAAAATAATACTAGTGAACATAATACCTATGTTGAAAGGAATACACTCTAAAGAATCACTAAGTATCATCACCTCTCCTGAACAGCACGCATCCACTAATTGAATGTTTTCAACACTTTTATAACAAAATCCTAGGAAACTCCCTTATAGTACAATAAAAAATCAAGTCCAATTCAATATAATTAAAATTTAATATTTTGTAAAAATACACTAGGTGAATAATCTCAAACAAAACTCTGATCAATGGAATGTTTCATCATCACAAAATACCTTCTCTCCCTTCCAATCGTAAGCCCCATCACTCATTGAAAATTTCACAAAGATCTAGTGTAATTACCATCAAATTATTTATTCATAATCCTTCCATATATAATTACAAATTCCAATATAAAATATAAATCCATGGATTTCATCGGATAAGAATTACCAAGAGTAATCCATCACAATTAATAGTTTGTTAATGGGAGATTAAATGGAGTTGGGGGATTTCTTGAAGGCTGAAACACTTCTTTACCATCAAAAATCACATCAGGGAATATCAGGAATGAAAAAAGGGGGTTCCAGACTGATCCCGTCACATTTAAACTCTTGATATACTTCTAAAAAGTAGTTCATGGTGTGAAATGTTCTTTATTTTCCAGTAAATTCAAAATAAAACCTCAATAGGGCCTTACCCCATTAATTTATGGCGTCACAAAATGTGTCACACTGTGAATAATTCTAGAAATTTCCAACTACTACAAGAACCATTCTGAATTCACCAGATCTCTCTCTCGGACCCCCCTCATATCTAATGGCTTAATATGTTCTTAAAATCATCCTTTAAAGGCATTTTAACCCTGAAATTACCAAAATGAGCTCTAATTATAAAAAAGAACCATCTGTTAAATGGAAATAAAAAATCTTCCTAGTTATTTCAATCTTGTAATGATTTATTTCATTACAATGGAAGTATATTAAAATTATTTTTAAATTAGTTTTTAGAAAAATAATCTAAAATAGGAAATGAAAAGTGGAGAATTAATAAATATTTTTTTTCCATATAGTAATGGATTATGAAAAAGTGTTTTTTGGGATAGAATGGATGGTTCTTCATCAATATTAGATTAAAAGGAAATTAATATAATGGTCAATGAAAAAGGGAATAAAAATAATTTTAAGATTAAAATAGTTTTAGGGTAAAAGTGTCCCAAATAAAGAAAAATAGAAGGAGGCTAGGAAGACTAACCTTTATCTTCGAGACCATCCGTTTAGTTTGATCTTAAATCCATAGAAGGATGGAATTTTGGATATACCCAGGCCTTAAGGAAATTGGATGGGGGGTTTAGAGAGGTATTTGGTTACAGATTTGGAAACGTAATATTTTTTGTGGGTGAGGAAAAGGGGCAAAGAAGGGGTTCTTATATAGTATAAGGGAGGGGTATTACTTAATAAAGTATTGATTATTCTACAATATAGTCTAAATACTATGGAATGTATTGATATTTATGGATTATATTAGTTAATTATTAAAAAATGTATGTTTATTTTTTGGTTAATCCAATCCAAATCTTCATGAAATTCTGTAAATAGTTAATTATAGATAATGGGTCAGAATTTATTTTTTATTAAAAAAAATATAATTTAGGCTTCAAATTTCATTTATTGGTTAATAAATTCAATAAAATAATTTTAAATTATTTATTTTATTGTATAAATATATTATTTCATTATTTTATTTTAAATTTTGATTCATATTTATAACATGATAAAATCATATATATTTTGGTATTAGTAAAAAGTTTATTTTTTATTATTCACTAAAAAATAAAAATTTCCAAAGAAGTTCATAACAAATCACTGTATGTTAATTTATATTTGATGATTCAAAAAATGGTCACTATTTTATCAAATTTGAATCATATTTTTATATCAATTTAATATTTAAATAAAATCATAATATATATATATATATATATTAATAATATATTTTAAATAAAAACATTTTATATTATTTTCAGTGACTAATTTTTTTATTAGTATTTATTAATAATTATATGTATGATACATAATTATATATACTTTAAGGCAATCATAAAATTATTCATCTTATTAAAAGTATTTGTGCTTTCAAATCCTTACTTAGGAAAATAGTTTTGGTGAAACAAGATTCACACATTATGATAATTATGTTGTTTCAATGACCTATTTACTTTTTTTAAAAACAACTTTATCAAAATTTAATAAGCATTATGTGATAATAAGACACTATATGTATGAGGAATTAAATTTTCAAAATAATAATAATAAATAAATCATAATGATATTTTTCTTAACACCACGATATTTTGTGATTTTTTCGAGTTAATTTTACCTTCGCAATATTTTTCATTTCACATAACCCTGAAAAAAAATTTATTTTATATTAAACCATTATGTTTGGTTTCAATTATATGCAAAAACAATTTAATGATGAAATATACACAACATAAATTTTATCTTACTCGACACAGAACACCAAGTGTAGCTTGTGTTACCTGTGATAATGACTTTCCTCAATATCTTGGGAAACACGCATGGCGGAGTTTTACCGATAAATATTATATTATTAAAATATCATTATTTAATATAATAAAAAAACATAGCAGAAAAATTGGAGTTTCTGAACATTATTAACTTATTTATTAAAATTTATTGTTTACAAAAATATAATATGAATTCATAGGTTATTAATTAATTTGAAGTGAATATGAAAACCGTTTGAGTATGAATGAAAATATTTATATTTTTATTGTCACAAAGCTATTTTACCATAATAAATTAAATTAACTATAATTAGTGAGGCATATTAATTTAATATATTTTTTATATATTCAATCAAATATATTTAGTATTCATCCAATATATTTAATTTACATAATTTAAGTAGAATAAAAATTTTATGCATAAAACCGATATTTTTTATAAAGGAGGTTTTAAAACCTTTTAATGGAAAACCTATTTTAAATCCCAATATTAGAAATTTCATAGATTGAATATGAAAAATAAACTATATAATTGGATAAAAGGCCTGAAAATTAAGGTTGGATAATGTTTTAGTATTTTTCTATAAGGTTTCATTTTTTAATGAATTGTTAGAAATACTGAATTTAAATTCAGAAATGTTATTCCATCTAATTTATATATAAGGAAAAATTAAAATTAAAATTTGTTTAAAAGTTTAAATAGATAATTTTTTATCATTTAATCCAATCTAGTCTATTGGAATCATTTTCACATTTAAATTATATATTAAAATTTAACAAACTTTTGAATGTTTTTACATTAAAAACCCATATTATCAACCCATCTATAAGATTAATGTTAAATTAATTTTCGCCAGTTATGTGATATAAATTTGGAAAAATGGATTCCATATTTTTAATAATCATTATTTATAATTTCTAATAAATTAAACTTAGTTTTTGACCAAAATGATTAGTTAATGTAATTAAAATTAATTATATTGATTAAGATAAAATTATTCTTAACTAAGGAATAAACCATAAATTTAATACCCAAAATGACCTATAAATTTTTCCAAATAACATTGGATGGCTTTGATCCTAAAATTAACCTTCTATTATTTTGTTTTTTGGTTTTAAGACTTTTTAGTTGAAAACACATGTACACCTAACTTGTTTTAAAAAATGCCATGTGTGTCCTTCCCATTCCCAATAAAACTCCACCTCCTGTCCCTCTTCATCACACCTCTAAAACCACTTAAATTAGTACAATATATTCCCAATACACATCCCAAAACTGCTCCATTAATATCTTAATCCTCCCTTTGGGCATAATGTCTATCACAAATTCATTTTGGTAGAAATCATAAAGAGTTACCTGATTAATAGGTAACACACTCTCTCAAACTCCATTATTTTAATTTACTTCTACACCTCCTCCACTATAATTATTCCATGGCTGTATTAAAAAAAATTATAATAAATATAATAGTATGTTTTTATGCTATGGTTCATACATACACTGACACACAACTCTAAATAATTGGTAACAAACATACTGTTTATGTGTACAGAGAACTCCCTCCTCACAAAACAACGATTGTTCTTTTTCATTACCACCAATCATGGAGGAAATTATAATGAAACTATATTTATAAATATTATATATTTTATTTATTATTTATTTATTCTTATAGATTACTTTTATAATACATATCTTCTTTTCATTCAATTTGGTGTAAATATTATAATTTCATTTGAGGAAGTGTAGACGACCACCCATAAAAGAAATGTGATTCATTAACACACTAAATTGAATTTATTAAGGATTGGTTTAGTGAAATTATATTATATATATAATTATAATTATAATTTTATTATATTATATAAATATATAAATATATTTGATTTTATTTATTTCATTCAATACGAATAAATAGGGATAATATTCATGCGTACGTACGACTTACCGTCTCTATGAATGATATATTCCATTCCATATAGATATATATTCTATATATTATTACAATATAAATATATTGTATTTAAATGTTATTTATATCATGTTTTACTTATTGTAATCATTATATAATTATAATGACTAACAATATAACAAATTAAGACACATGTGAAGAACAAATCGAATATTATCCAAAATGAAACCCTAACATATGATGTTTAAAAAGGGGTAAATTAAGTTCATAATAAAACCATATATGGTATTAGATATAATATTATGGTTCTATAAAATATATATAATAAATTTATATTTATTATACAAGTGGTTTTAATGATTATGACGAGAGTCGAGACACAAGGTACAAAGATTTCATCTCACTGTTTATTTTTGTGAGATACATATTGTGTTCTTAACTCATTACTTTTGTGTGATGTATATAATAAAAATATTTTATTCTATTTATATTATAATTAAATTTATGGGTATTCATATATAATTTTTCTGAATTTTATTTCATCATGATTGTGTTTCAGAAGTTACCACATCAGTGAAACAGTTTTGTCTCAATTTTCCTTCTTTGAGACACATGTATTGTTATGGTCATGAATCCTCTTTCGAGTTGTATATACTTCTATTTTATATTTTATATCATGAATTTAATTCATTTAATGATATTTTATGTATTATTTAATTTAATATTCATACATATAAATTATGATCCCAAGCCACCAAATTTCAAGAGTTCATTGTGACAATCTCATCCCATTTCAATTTTTTTTTATTTATGCTTCCTTTGATGAAATATTTTGAACAATATCTCAAGAAAAATAAAGAATATTTTTTTTCTACTATTATTGATGATTTATTAATATATGGGTACTATTTACTCAAATATTTGTTACATAATAAAAATATTAAATAGTTTTAAAGAAAGTCCAACTTTACCCACTCTTCGGATGTAAATCATTGTTCCTTTAAAAACATGTTTTATAAAGATGGGTTCCAAGAATATTTTACCATTATACTATAATATCTAAAAGGAATTTTTAATATTTTTGTATATTACCAATTATTTTAAGGGAATATTCTTCCCACTATCGGAACATGGCATTTTTATAACCTTTTCACTATTAAAATGTTATGTTCTTATTACCTTGTACAACATATAAGAATTTACTTGTCATTTTTTATTTTGGGGATTTATTTGCATTTTTAAAAGGATAATATTTAAGAAAATGTTTTTAAAATTAATTTTCAAGGAAATTAATTTTTAGAACATTTTCAAGATTATTTAATAATTATTCATTGAATTTGTTTCAAAATGTTTTCTAACCTTATTTATTAGTTATCAAATTATTTTCAAATAATGGTTTTTCCAAACATTTTCAAGATTATTTCATATTTTTTTAAGTAAATATGTTTTCATAATTTTTTCAAGATTTAATTATATATTTTCGAAGTATTTTAATAGAAATGGGTTTCAAAACATTTTCAAGATCCATTGAAATGATTTCAAGGAAAATGTTTTTCAAAACATTATTTAGAATTAGTTATAAGTTTTAAAAGTATTTATATATCAATAGTTTTTAAAAATATTTTAATCATGTTTCATAGTTTTTAATGAAAATTGGTTCGAAAATGTTTTATGTTTAATTTTTTTTCATGAATAAAGGATATATTCCTTAATATATATTTTTAAAAGAAATTTCCCAAATTATTTTCCATTTATGATAACATCCATGGATGTTAATAATTTATTTCTAAGAAATGTTATAAAGTTTCCATTTTTATTCTTTCTATGAATGGGTTGTTCTAAATGTAATGGTTTTTATAAAACCAATTTTTCTTTAATAGGATATAGGTTTATGAAATAATTTTCTCTTCCATTGGATAAATTTTTATGAAATATGTTTCTCTTTCCCATGTTCTTCTTTTGATGAAATTATTACATAACTTGTCTTTTTCCAGTGGTTATGATATGATTACATGTTTATAAAAACAATATAATTTCATTGGTTATGATATGATTATTTATGTTCTTGTGGAAAATGTGTGTATGAATCATTATAATATGGGTGGGACCTATATCTCCTTAAAATACATTCGGTAAAGATTTAATTCTCATGAGATAGACTAAGATGGTCTTGGGAATGAACCTTGACTACTAAGATGGCCAGGGGAGTAAACCATGACAACCAAGATGGTATGAGGAGTGAACTCATGCTACTACGATGTCAATGGGAGTGAACCATGAATACCAAAATTGTATTGGGAGTGAACCCATACTTCCAATATGGTCTTGGTAGGGATGCCTTATATACTCTGGAAATCGTATTATATGATTATGTTTCTACAACCATTCCATGTCTTAATCCTTTTTTGGTCTTTCCTGACTTATTCTATTACTTATATTATGTTCTATGTATTATTAATTTATAATATTTATTATGATTTTTATTATATAGGGTACGATCTTCCAATGTTATGCTCAAGTTACCTACTATTTTTTCATGTTTTGGTTACACATTTCTTTTATTTACCCTTATTCACCATCTGATCATACCCCTTCTTATGTTTTTGTTTCCTAGGTTATGAAGAAATCTTTTAGGTAGAATTAAAAAAAGTTGGAGATATTTATGTGATATGTTGAAGATCCTCCACCAGGAATGAAGCTTTTGTTTCCAATTTTCCAAATATACTAAACTATTATGTTACTCGAGCTTGTATTATGGTATTTTAGTGAATGTTGCTCAAAAATGGTGTAGTATCCATGTATGTTAATCCTAGGTTGCTATATTTTTTTGTGTAGGATATGTTATTTATCAACTTAAAAGGATATTTTTAGATTAATAAAACATGTACATAAAATATCATTATAATTAAATAAACTTTTATATAAATTTTAAATGCATCAAAAATTATAATTTAGATATTAATTTTATTAAATTATGAAAAAAGAATATTACTTGAAATTAAAAGTTATAATATTACTTTCACTAGGTATACTTCAAAATTATATGACTACTTAAACATGTATAATACTATGATAACAGTAATATCCTAATTACGGAGTGTAATTTAAGAGTAATCTAGTTATCCAATAAAATTAATGTTAAGGGAATCATTAATTTATCTAATGTTATTTTAAAAAACAATTATAATAAATAATTATTATTCATAAAATTCTACATTAATTTAATTAGTATTTTGAAAAAAAGTAAAATAAAGTATGCTTGTGGTAAATGCTTATATTTATTCTATGTAAATATCATTCAAAAAGTAAAAGAAATTAATTTTATATTTTTGTATTTAATTTGAGAATAAAAATTTATAAAAATATTCATTGGAAATAAAGGATGTTACCATTAATATTTTTATACATGAGTTATTTTGAGTTTAATATATTTTTTGTGAGTGATTATCCATAGAGGATAATTATCACCCCCATGTGGTACTTACATACCCTTAGTGCTAATTTATATCATTTTGTGAGTATGTAGAACAATTGAGGTCACATGGAATTTCACCCTAAAGGAACATTCTTGATATGGTGAGAAAATATAACATGGTAACTGTGTAGTTTCTATTTTCATGTTTTAAAATTTGGAATGTTTTTAGAAGGGAAATTTGAAATTGGGTCATAGTATGAACCTTTTTTGTGTGAGAACCATTATAAAAACAAATTTAGTATAAGTATAAGATTCCAATGGAGTGTGGGATTTAATTTCACTTCATTTATATGATATTTTTTATAAATATTTTTAATTCAGCTCAAGCCCACATTTTATTATAAAAGAAATTACGACTTTCTCTATGGGTACATGGTGACACATTTATATCTTGTGTACCGAAGAAAAAGTTTCTATAATCATGCATGTATCACTTCATACCCATGTAATGTTTGTGTCATTGCACTTTATGCCAGATCCTAGGTTAGGGCCTGCATCATTAATCCCTAAAGGGGCTTTCATTGATTCAAACTACAGTATTTTGGATGCAGGATTATGTGGTTTTCCAATTAAGTTCAACCCCAGCTTCTGATATTTTTGGGTATTGAATTCACCTGTATTGAGGTAAAATAGTGGGGGTTTATATATTATTATGTCATATTGGGATATGGAATATGTTTGAGTATATTTGATTTTCCATTGGTGTGATTGAAATTAAGAAATTTTTTATTTAAATGGTTTGATTACTAATAAATTGGTCAATATTTTCCTAAGTAATTTATTAATATTGAATTGGTTGACTAAAATTAATTATATTAGGTTAATGATAGAGTGTGGTTTCTGTGAAAAGGGTATTTTTTATGGTTATGTTTTATGAGTTAACTATTAATTTTAACATATATGAATTTAGTGGTAAAATTTAACGAGTTATGATGATAATTTAAATTATTTTAAATTATTTTATGTAGAGTTCGATATGATTTATATGTGTTTCTAATTAACATGTATATGTGGGAAGAATAATTATTGGGATATTTTAAAAATGTGATGCCCTAATCTTGAAGGCCATAATATTTTATTTATTTTCCCTTTTTTTAACTGGGTTGACGGGTAACCTTTACATGGACCAAAATCTTAGAGGAACATAAGCCCATTGCATGACCAAAAGGCCTAAAGTCACACAGAATAGACCTTGCCATACTAATGAAAATGATGATCCAAAGCACCAAACCAACAAGATAGATTAGTTAGAAATTCCCCAGGTAGAACTGTATAGATCCTGGTACTGATGAAATAATACATACCATCACATTCATCGAATATATCTACTTTTTTTTTATTGTTTCTCCATCTCTAAACTTCATATGAGTAGAACTTGTTCTTATTTTTTTCAATCAAAGGTGTCATTGCCTAAGACTCATCAACATTTCTATTCATCTCCATTCATTTCCATCATTGTGACCTAATACCACCTTTGTTCATATCTAACTTCTGATACGTTCTACCACCCTATAAAGATGACTTCTATCAATACCTAAGCCTCTATCCATTGACCTAACCATCTATCAGTGCCTCACATCCCCTTTCTACCATACGCCTAGCCTGACTGCCAAGATCTCCAACCTCCAGTACATTCCTATCAAATACAACCAGCCTAAATATTGCTTCTTCTCCTAGATTTTATCTTGGAATTTGATGTAGGATTATGGGGAATTGTTTCCACTAGGTCGGACCCTAACTACATCTCTTAGGAATAAAGTCAGGGGATGTTTCTATATATGCACGAATTGAATAAACCTAAGGCATTTTTTATTGACTGTGAATTCATTGTTTATTTTTATAATTTATTATTGAATTTAAAAATGGGGTAAAGTAATGATGATTTAATTGGTTGGAATGGTTTTAATAAATATGTATTCATTTATGAAATAATGAGTATATTTTGAGGTTAATAGAAAATGATTATTTTTTGGTTTATTTTTTTAATTTAGGTTTGGTATTTAATAATATGTTCTAGTAATAATTTTATGATTAAATATTAATGGTTTTCTCTGATGGGAAACTGTATTTAAATGAACAAGGATAGTTTCGACGATACTATTTTGTATTATTGGTCAGTTTTTTTAGATAAAAAATTTCCATTTACATGAAAACATGTTATCATGGTGGGGACATGTTATGATGGCTGTGTTTTCTAAATTGAGTTATGATGATAAAAGGATAATAGTATTGTTACGAAAAAATTTAGTATTAGAATTTTATTCCAAGAAATGGATTTATAATATATTTATGTTTGGGTGTGTGAGATAAAATATTTTTCATTGAAATTAGGTGGATTTTAAATGATATTGACCAATTTTTTTTTCCTTTATTGAAATTATTATGAGATATTATAGTGTGATAAATTATTATAACAAGAATTTGGTATAAATTAATTTGGGTGAAAAGTTAATTATGTTTCTATATTTTTAATAGTTGTGATTATTATATGATTAATTTTGATTACATAGGTGATTTATTGAGTGATAGACATAGTTATTGTTTGATATTATTAGTCATGATATTTACTAATAAATAGATTATATTATTATGAAGATGATAATAATGGAAGGAATTTTAATTATTATGAAAACATGTTTTTTCGTTAATTCAAATTTTTATTGGATATGACATATGATAAAATATGATAAAAAAATTTAGTTGAATCATTTTTTTTCACCCTGAGTATGATTTATTGAGCATGATACTTGATTAAATGGGTAATTAAAATGTTATATATTGAAGTTATTAATTTTTTTGTACAATATGATCCGAAGGTTAGTTAAGTGGAAATACTAATAATTTAGGGTTGTTTGAATATTAAATGATTTTGTTTTTTAATTGATCGAGTTTGATGATACTTGAGTTGAAATGACTAAATAAGTGATTTGAAGTATTTTTGTTTGGTTTATGAATTATGGTAATTGGTTTTGAATCTCATAGTATAGTTTGTTTAATGACCACCAACAATCTAATGTGTTTATTAATTTCATAGTTTATGTTTGAATTTTTTCAATTGTTTTTTGAGTTTTAGTGACATGAAGGAAAATAAAATTTATATTTTCTCAAAGAAGTCTTATAAAGACTTTTCTAAGTCCATTTCTACAATGTAGCACTGGAAAACCGGTAGGGGTGCCCCAACCAACCAGTAGATCAACTAAGTTATCCCTTTTCCAAAATCACTCTACTGAAAACCTAGTGGCAGTTCACTAGATATATATAGTATTATATATAAAAGTTCCTCTTATTTCCATATAGACTATTCAGTGGTTTCATGTGTCTAGTCAATGGAGTCATTACAGAATCTTCTGGGCTACATTTATCATGGTAAATAAATCTATTAATAAATTATTAATAACATGGATCGATCATGGATGACCCTAAAACATGAAAAGCCTATAAATAGTAGAAAATTGATACATGGATATTAATATGAAGAATCACCAAGGTTTACAAAAACTCTATACATTATCCAAATAGAATCTCTAACATTCATAAATCCCTCCTCTCAAAGATCCAATATTCATTTTTGAATGAAAAAGGATTTCACCTTTGTCTATATCTATCTTTATCTCTATAAAGTTGTGCTTATCCACCAAGAGGGATAGTACACACAAATTATTACGGATTTTTTCTAATAAAATAGTTTATTCTCATCCCATATTTTATCTCTAGTTCTTTTGTTTTGGATAAAACTATGGAATGCCGAATCACATCAAAACATTATCAAGAATATCAACGAAGAAAAAACAACCAAAAAGTCACTTCTTGTCAATTAATTAAATTAATTATAATCAACCTGTGATGGTCCTTGATTGTGGTTCCAGGAACATCCTTCTTCTTTGTCAATTTATTTGATACGATCCATGGAGACTGGAATTTATCTTTGTATTGATCCCGAATTGATCATTTCTAATGACAAAAATCCAAGTGGGCACATCCACCAATGTGCTTCCCCTATGCCTGGAAGCTTCAGTCATAATGCCCAAACACCCAATCATTACCCTACCTGGCCTAACTAAGGGGCCCAATCCCATATTAATGATAAAAAATAACACCCTTCTACGGGCCACTAGCAAGGGAAATAACCTAGACTAGTGCAACAATCATTCACCTAGAATCCATTTTCTATGCTAGGTTCCCGTGTTCAATCTAAAAGTGGATGATCCAACCAATTTCAACTAAAATTTCAGTCAAAATCACACACATACACACACAGATAAATAAATAAATAAATATATATATATATATATATAACACATAAGAAACTATAATGTCTTGGACCCTTCTGTTCACTTACATTGCCAAATTCTTGTGTTTGGGGAGTTCTGGACACCCTTGGTGAGTCAAGAGGGAATCCGTGTAAGTGGAATGGAGTCACCATGGTGTCACCTATCATTGGCACTAATTGGTCTCACCAATCGGTCTCATGGAGCAGTGTTAGTGTTCTTTTCCTAATTTTTTCGTAACGTATTTTTAAAGTTTTATTACCTCTTTTAATGTGTTTTAAGACCATTTTAAGGATGGTGAAAAATATATTAAATTCCCTAATAGGGGGGAGACACTTGAAATACCAAAATTTGTATCCTTTTAATCAGTTCACACACTTTTCCATGTTTTTAGTTACTCCTATGTCATGCCATTTCTCAGTTTAAATTTAACATATCAAATCTCCTCCATGTGGTGGTCTATCTCACTATCTATGAGGAAATAATTAAATCACAATTAATTTGAACCTATGAAACCACCCAGCCCTGTGGTCAAACCACTGTCTGCTATTCAAAAACATTGATATTGCATATACCTTAATGCTAGGTTCGATCCTTTTTATCCCACTGATATCTTCTTCCTCCGTGTCTATTATTCCCTCTTTGTGTTCATGGAGTCCCTATTTCAGAGATGTGTTTTTACTATATAAGAGCCCTCCAATTAGGTTCTTCTTAGAGTTTCATATCGTGTGATCGATGTTCTTGGTGCAAGGGAAAACTTTTATCTTTTATCATTCAAGTATGGGTTCTTACATCATCTCTCTTTACTGTGTTTCATGTAGGGTGGGCATGGGGATGTTCCCTCAGGACATAGATGATTCTATCATTAACGAAGATAATACATAGACTTTTAATGAATGAAGGGGTGGGAATGATGATGTTTTGGTTGTATTTTACCTTTGTTTTAATGATGTGAATTTTAAGGGCTTGTGTCCAACAAAAATCGTGGTAGTTGGTGGTCCCTTCTTGGGAACTAATAAAGCTCTATTTTTGGGAAAATCATTTTATTAAAAAACGGTGACATGAGAACTGACCAATCGCATAAACATGGTTGATGAAATGGATTCCTAATGAATTACAATCCTTGTGTGATCACTATGGTTAACCAAAATGAAATATGAAACATAATGAATGGTGTTGGACATATTTTAAAACATCCTTCCTCTGTTATGATGATATGCATGGTTGTTCTGTTTGATGTTAATGGGGTGATGTAGAAGGGAATGGAATCTATGGTTGAGAGGTAGTTGTTTTTTCAATCTGATTCCATGTGGATCCTGAGGTAAATTTTTTAGACCAAATAAGTTGGGTCTTCGTTTGGTTCTAGTACTTCAAAGGATCTCACGAGATCCCATTTCAATGTTTTTATTTATAAGAGAACTGAGAGTGAATGCTTGAACTCCTACATGGCTGTTTTATTTCGGTTGTTTTTTTGGATTTTGGTTATTCATGTTAGATTCCTAGTAATGAAGGAATATTTAAATGGAATCACTTGAAAATGATAACAAGAACAAGTACAATGTGGAACTATTATCTAGAAATGGTTTGTTCTCTATATGCGGCTTTTGTGTACTTGTGCTTATAGGGGAAGCACCAAGAGTGTTTATGTACGGGATTATTGTGGGATTCAAGACCCTTAGGTTGGTATGCACGCTTGATTACCTATATCTTTAAAATTTAGTTCTTTTCATTCTTATACACACCCCACCCATGATGATCATTTCTTGTCGAGCACCCCCATTTCAAGGGTGATGGTTTCATTCCCTACATTCCAATGAGTGGTTGGTTATTAGCTATTTTGTACTCCCTCTCATAGGAAGCCCAAGACTCTTTGGGAAGGCTATGATGGCCTGAGGTTCATTATAGCCCAAGACTCTTTGGGTATGGTGGTAGTGGTGGGAAAAGGGTGTGTGGGCATGTTTGTTTCCCATGTGTCTTTGGGATGTGGTCCTGGGGTTTTCAGGAAGGAAGTGTGCTAGTGGTGGCCTTGGTGTTTGCATGAAAGTAGTGTGGTTATGGTAGCCTTGGTTTTTGTAGACGAGATTTGTGGTTATGGTGGCCCAAATGTTATCAGGCGGGATTACCATGCGGTTGGGATGACCCATATAGTTGTCATTGGGTTCATCAGTGGGACTACATTGGGATTATTGGGGGAGGCATGATGCGTTGGATATTCTAAATAACTAGTGGGAAGGCATTGTGGGGTACCCAAATATCGATTTACTATTAATATTATTTTACCTGAATTTATTTATCTGGGGAGTGTTCCTTGGTGAGACTGGGGGGATAGTTTTCCTTGCTAGCTGTTTTGGTTACCTATTTATTTCACAGGGCATTATAATTTATCCTCAATTGTGCACGAGAGATTTTGGTTTCCCTAATGAGTATACCTTTTTACTCACCCTACATATATAAAATGGATTTCAGGTTTCTAGGAGCATACCAGAACCTGCTAGCTCTGGCTTCGGGATAATTTTCGTTACTGCTTTTATTTTATTTTGGTATTTTACTTTAGAGTTTTTTTTTTACTTTGTATCAACTTATTTTGAACATTCATGGTAAAATGGGTTTGGGGATTTACTTTTACTTCCAGTATTTTGAGTTTTTTGGGATTTTCCATCTTATCTCTGATCTAGTTTTATAATAAATGGGTAATTCCTTCCATATTATGTGAGATTCTATACTCTTGGTTGTAGTTTCCACTAAGGGGCCTATTGAAGGCGAGAGTTGGGGATCACTATCTCTCCTTCATATTGAATAAGGAAGGCTCTGGAAGTTTTTTGTTCCTTACCTCATCATGGAGAGGTCAGGTTGTGATAGAATGGTATCAGAGGTAATGGTTGATTGATATGATGGAGTTCAGGGTTAGGAATAGTGAGGATGGAATGGGATGTTGGGGAAATAGTGTTAGGAAATCCTGGTGCATGATATAGGCTAGGGAATACCAGTTGGGAAATAGGATTTCAAGGGGACCCCATGATCTGATGCACAGACTCTAAGCCAACCGAAGGAGTAAGTGAGGATACATTGATTTTAGGGTAGAGACTTTTGGAATGGTAGATGCATCATAATGACTTCTCTTCTTGCTGGAATTGGGATGTCTTGGGAAAATCAAAATAAATAATAAAGAATACCATAAGAAAATTCCTTACTACTCAGGGTTAGGGATTCCTTTTTTACCTTGTAATGATGGAACCTGGGCATCATCCATAAGTAGTGTGGGATTTTGAGGCCCAAAAAGATGATCTTCTTGATCAATTGAGGGTTGATTGAGAGAGGAGGATGGCATGTGAAAAAAGATGATTTGTGCCTTCCAGCGGAAGACTCATGGAAAGTATGAGGGTAGCTTCTCAGAAATGGAGACAGAGAGCTGGGTCGATGATTTGGGGATCACTTTCAAGTTTATCTAGGCCCCGACATAGTAATGGGTTCCTATCTCCATGTACCATAGGTGGGGAGCGGTGCATTTGTGGTGGACGCTTTACCTCAGGGAGATGTGGGAAACTGTTGTTTCATGGAATGACTTTGAAATGGAGTTCTGAGCACAATACCTTTTTTCCAAGATAATGGATTAGACGAGACTGAAGATGATCTCCCATCAACAAGGGAGTATTTCAATAAGGGAGTTTGGGGTTCATGGTCAAGGGCCTCCTTCATTTTTCTCTAGACCTCTTTCTGAATGGGGAGTCACAAAAAGATGCTCAGAGGAGGCACTCTAAACTTCTATTAAGCATGTTGTTACTCCCTTCACTCTACCGATGTACATGGAGGTCCAGAAGAATGATGAAGTAGTGGAGAGGATTCACCGTCAAGGAGGTGTGTCGTGAGATGGGAACCAAACGAGTTCATTGAAGGGGAAGGATGTTTGTAGTAGATCTCCAGTGATAGGGCCTTCCAGGTTTTAACTAGTGGGGAGTCGGCCTCAGTAGTTTCAGTTCCAATCTCCTAATCCTTTCCATTTCTCAATGGGACTAGGACCCATGTTCTTTATTTGTGGTATCCATAGGAATATTTAGAGTTAGTTCCCTATATGAATGCAATATGGTGGGGGGTGGGTGGGTCGAGTGCCCAACTCAACATCACTAGTTGTCATCCAGACCTTTTCAGTAGCAGTAGTCATCCCCACTGAGAGAAAAAGTTGCAGGAGGAGGCTGACATCAGGGCACTCATTAGGGACCTCGGCCAAGTCATGGTTGGGGTGATGGCCAATACCTGAGGGGAAGAAGAGTTGGGCATGGCCAATATCATGTCATAGAGGCTGTAGTTCTCATAGGGCCAAAGGTCGTTCGAGGTGAGATCAATTTGTTTAGTACTCTTGTATGTGCCTTTTTTGATTCAGGAGACTCTAACTAATTTGTTGTGGTAGTCTATACCATGACCTGGGTCTAGAAAAAGAGAAACATTCCACACCCCTGCTTTTGAGTATGCTAATTGGAGGTCAGAACATCCTGTTTGATTTTTTTCAAGGATACAGACTAATGTTGGGGCCGCATCAGTCTAGTTGGGATCTCCTTCTATTACAAATGCATAGATAGGATGTCAACCTTTGAATTGACTATATTCTTTTCATGCATGACATTATGTACTAATTCTGGTGAAGGGTTGTGTTCATAGATATGAGTGGAGAGTTTGTATCTTTCATTGATGGACATGATTTCCAATAGGGATGCCAGTGTGTGGAGCCTCTTCATTCATTGTATGTTGAGATTTCAATGGAATCAGCACATTTAGAGATTCAGGACGTTCTGGGGATTGTCAGCGAGTTCTTATGAATCTTCCCCAAAGTGGTTTTGACTCTACCCCATCAGTGTGATGTTGAGTTTGGGATAGACTTACAACTTGGTGCCCGTCTGATTTCAATGGATTCCTGTCCGATAAAACCTTCTGAGTTGTGTGAATTATGGATTTAGGTTAATAACCTGATGAAGAAGGGTTTTATCTGAACAAGTTCATCTCCATGTGGTGCTCCAGTATTGTTTAGGAATAAGTAAGATGGTGGTCTCAGGATATGCATATACTATTGAGACTAAATCAGGTGATAGTCAAGAATTGTAACCCCTCCGGAGGATCCATGACCTTTTTTACTAGTTTAATGGAGTGGGTCGGTTATCTAAGATCAACCTATGGTATGGATATCACCAGTTGAGGGTGAATGAGGTTGAGCTCCCAAATAATGCTTCCAAGTGCAGATATGGGCAATTCATGTTCATTGTCATGCCGTTCAACATTACGAATGCACCAGATATGTTCATGGGACTTATGAACTCTATTATTCGTGAGTATCTGGACTAGTTCCTGGCTGTGTTCATAGATGAAATCATGGCCAACTCAAGATCTGAGGAGGATCACGCCAAGCATCTAAGGAAAGTTTTGAAGGACCTTCGACACCACCAGCTCAATGTGAAGTTGTCCATGTGAATTTTTTGGACACGATAATTGCACTTCCTTGGACACATTGTTCTTCAACAGGGAATTTCAGTGAAGTTGTTAAAGGTAAAATAAGTTGTTTTGTGGGAAGAAACAATGAATGTGGCCGAGTTTCGTAGTTTCTCAAGACTTGAAGTATACTATTAGAGGATCGTACATGAATTCTCTCATGTATCGATTCCATTGACTTATTTTACCAAGAAATACTAGGCTATCTTATAGAGTGAGAATTGTCAAACAAAATTCACTTATCTAAAAGGGAAGCTGCTTAGTGCCCCAGTGCTGTGGTTTCTAGAGGAATGAGAATAGTTTGATTTGATTCGTGATGCATCTGGTCACGGCTTGGGGTGTGTGCTAATGTCACAACAAGGAGTGATATGTTATGGGTATTGGAAGATATACCCCCATAAGCGTAACTATTCCACCCATAACCTGAAAATTTTAGTGGTTGTGTTCACACTCATGTTGTGGAGGAATTTCCACACCAGGGAATGCTTCATGGTCTTCACAGATCATAAGAGTTGGAGGTATGTCCTCTCCCAGTGAGACCTAAACTTGTGGTAGTGGGGGTGGATGATGTTTATTCAGGATTACAACATTGATATCTCCTACACCATAGGAAAGGTGAATGTAGTGAATGATTCCTTGAGTAGGAAGTCACAGAGGAAAGTGGTTTCGATGTCTAAGGATGCTTCGAAGGAAATGGAGGAGTTGGTAGCTCTATATATGGGCATGAGAGTGCAGGATGGTAGAGGTTGTCTATTTCAGATGATAGTGTAGTCTTACATGATAAATCAGGTGGAGAAGTATTACGGGGAGATGTACAGGCTAAAGTGATGTGTGATCATGTTAGCCAGGGTGATGCTCTAGAAGGATGTTCGGAGGATAGTAAGAATGAGATGCTTTTCTAGGGGAATTCGTTTGTCCCAAAGAAGATGCACCACATAGCTCTTATTGAGTTCCATAACGCATCCCTATAGGTACAAAGAAGAGTATAAAATATGTACTATTTCCCGAGGGAACAATTTTGGTGGACTGGAGTGAATTCGGTTGGGGAGAAGATTGTGGAAAAGTTCCTTATGTGTCAACATGTGAAGGATGAACACCGTGTTCCCCTTTGTGTGCACAACAGTGGTATGGAAGGGAGAGTAATCTTTCTCCCAGGTTCATCGGACACTTCGAGGAGTTGGGAAAAGTTGGCATGGTGCAATATTAGCTGGCATTACCACCACAATTGGAGAGGATCCAAAACATCTTTCATCTGTCTGAGCTTTGTCTGTACGTACACGATGAATCCCATGACATCTTCTAGGGAGAGTGGGATATCTAGGATGATGCGACATTAATGGAGAAACTGGTGAGAGTCAAGGATCGTAAGAAAAATGTTCTCTAGGTATAAACCATTCTCTGGGTTCGTGTGTTGTGGAGGCACAGTGGCCTTGAGGAGAGTACATAATAATGGGAGGCATAGATACATTCCCAATACCTAGAGCTATTTTATATTTGAAATTGTGTTTTATTTGTGCCTTGATAAGGATATCATGTTTGACCCTACTTGTTGTATGGTATGTTTTTCCCATGTTCTCTATGTTGTGTGAAAAGTACTGACTGTGAGGAGGAGAGGGCCTAATCCCCAAATCAAGTTGCATAAATCTAGATACGATTAAACCTGTGTGGGTGAGTTAGTGAAGCCCAAATTGGATAGTATCTTGACATGGAGGAAGGAACTCCCTAATTAATTTGTTTGGACAGTGTGAATTTTTTTTTCTGTGGTTACTTAGTGTTTCTACACTTGTTCACGAGATAGATGAAAGGGGTGTTCCAAGATGTCGAGGTTCTATTCCAGCTTTCGAACAACTCCAAGATGGTTTTTCCATGAGAGGTATCTTAAGACGTGGTTTTTGAGACCCCTATCTTTTCATAGGGTTTACTCTTGAATTCTTGTGGGTGAGAATAGTTTGATAGGTTTCTGATGTAATGTCATTGACCCTACTGTTCCATACATTTACCAATTCTTGTGTTTAGGGTGTCCTGGACACACTTAGTGAGTAAGGAGGGAATTAGTGTCGGTGGAAGGGTGTTGTTGTTGTGTCAACTATTGGTGCCACCAATCGGTCTCACCGATTGGTGTCTTACTAATTGGTCTTAGAGAGGGGTGTCACGGTTCTTTCCCCAGTTTTCTTGTTACATCACTTTTTTGTTTTAATACTTCTTTTTATGTGGTTTAAGACCATTTTATGTCCTATAAATTATATATCAAATCCCCTAAGAGTGGGGAAACCCTTTAATTAAAAAAAATATGGCCTTTTTATTAGTTTCAAACCATTTTTCTTGTTTCCATGTACGCCCATGTTATGTGTTTTTCTCAGTTTAAATGTAACATATCAAGTCACCACCATGAAGTGGTCTATGTCACTATCTCTGAGGGAATTATTAAATTTCAATTAATTCCAACGTGTGAAACTGCCTAACCATGTGGTCCAACCATAATCCTCTTTCCCATCACTTCTAGATTGCATATCCCGTAACTCTTGGATCGGTCCTTTTTATCATGATGAGATCTTCTTACATGGCCTCTTTTGTTCCCTATTAGTGCGATTGGAGTCCCTATTCTATAGACGATTCATGATTTCATGAGTTCCATTTTATTCAGTTCTTCTTGAAGTTTCCTATTTTGCAATACCAGCTCATGGTGTAAGGAGAAAACATCGATCTTTGATCATCAATGTAGAGGTTATTTCTTTGTCTCTCTTTACTGTGCATCATGCAAGGTGGGTATGTTGATGTTCCCCTAAAACATATATGAAACCAAATTTAACAAATATAATAAATAGAATTTTAAATATTGATGTGGTGGGAATGATGATGTTTTCATTTTATTGTACCTTAGTTTTTATTTTTCTAATTGTATGGGCTCATGTCCACTAAATATTTTGGTCGTGGGTGGTCCTTTATAGCTCACTAATGAAGCTCCATTTTCTGTATGTTCTTATGATTGAATAACAGTAACATGAGAACTAAATAATCATGTAATCATGGTTTATTAAATAGATACCCGATGATTGAGAACCCTTGTTTAATCAACCTGGATAACCAAATAAAAAGAAAGAACATAATGGATGGTGGTGGATAATTTTGAAAATTCCTTAATTTTTTCTAATGATATGAATGTTTGTTATGTTTGATGTTTTTGGGGTGATGTAGAGGGAAATGGTATCTTTGGTTGAGAGGTTGATGATTTGTGAATGGAAGGCCTTGTAGAGCTGGTAGTAAAGGTTTTGGACCTCGTAAGTTGGGGATGGGTTTGGTTCTAGTAATTCGAGGGATCTCATGGGATCCCATTTTGATGTTGTTATATACAAGAGAACATAGATTAAATGATTAGTTTCATGATTGGATATTTTCTTTATGGTGTTGTTTTGGATTGTTGTTAAGCCTTTTAGTTTCCCAATAGTGAAGGATTTTTAAATGGAATCACATAATCTAGATAATGAGAACAGGTACAATGGGGAACTATTTTCCAGAAATGGGTTGTGATCTAGTTGTGGCTGTTGTGAACTTGTAAATGTAAGGCTATCATCATGAGTGGCTATGTACGGGTTGTTTGTTGTGTTCAGGACCCTTAGGTTGGGATGAGTGCTTGATTGCCTATATATATAAAATTTAGTTCTTGTGTTTCTCATATGAACCCCACCCATGATGAGAACTTCATGCCGAACACACACATTTTAGGGGGAGGGGGTGTTTCCTAACATTCCTATTAGTGGATGGTTATTAGCTCCTTACCCCTCCCACTCCCTGGTATCCCGAAATTCTTTGGGCAGTCTGTGATGGCCTGAGGTTCATTATAGCCCAAGACTCTTCGGGTAGCGTGGTTGTGGTGTCCCAAATGGTTGTCGGCTGGAAGTGTGGTTGTGGTGGCCCATGTGTTTGTGGCCGAGATGTGTGGTTTTGGTCACCCAAGTGTTTGTAGGTGTGATTAACATGCAGTTGGGATGGCCCATATGGTTGTTGTTGTTTGGGTTGTAGGAGGACTGTAGTGGGATTTTTGGGGGAGGTCTGATGCATAGGATTTTCTAAATATCTAGTGGGAATGTGGTGTGGGGTACCCAAATCTCAATGTTCTATTACTATTTTTTTTACTTGACATGAATTATTTAGGCAGTGTGCCTCATTGAGGCTGGGTGGATTATTTTCTTTGATAGGAGTTCTAGTTACCACTTTTTTTTGGGGCATTAGAATGTACCCACACTAGTGCATGAGTGCTTTTGGATTCCCTACTGAGTGTACCTATGTACTCGACCAATGTATATAAAATTGGTTTTAGGATTCAAGGTGGACATTGAGGATCATGTCAGACCATACTATCTTGGGTGTCATGATAGATGTCGTTGCTACTTTCCTTTTCTTTTGGTATTTACTTTAATAGTTTTTATTTTACTTTGTATCAGTTTATTTTCAACAATCATAGGAAAAAGGGATTTTGGATTCACTTTAACTTTTAGTATTTTGAGTTGTTTTGTATTTATCGTCTTATCTACGATATTGTTCTAGAAAAGAGGGTAATGCCTTCCATATTATGTGAGAATATATACCCATGATTCTAGTCACCACTTTAGGGCCTGTTGAAGGTGGGACTCTAGTGTCTCTATCTCCACTTCATCTTGAAGAAGGAAGGTTCAGATAGTTTTCAATTCCTTCCCTCATCATGGAGAAGGCGGGTCATGAAAGAAACTCACACAACAAGTTCCCATTGAGTCACCCCAAGAAATAATTCCTTTGTTTTTCAAATATTTGACCATAGGAGAGTCCTACACAACATACCTGCCAACATAAAACATAACTGGGGAAATAGGACTATCAAAGGAGGGTTTTTAAGGTATTTAATTTTTCTAAAATTCCAATCATGACTCACATGATTTTTTCATTCCAAACCATTTCTTAAAGAATCACACACATTCCACATTGAAAACTAGAAACACACTTAGAAACACCTTTAGGAAACCCAATTCACCCCTTTAAATACAATTCATGTTTATGAGGTCCAAAGTGGAATTTCATCAATCACTTAGTATGGACATTTAATAAAATAGATTCATGCAATTAAAATACAAAGAGAGTATTAATTTAATTCATAATAAATAATTTTTCTATAATCACCAAATTACTAAAAATAAATAAATTAAAGGGAAATGTATAAAAAATCAACAATTACTTTAATTTAATGGATAATACATAGTGAAAACTACCACAACATCAAAACTTACCAAGCCCTGACACTTCAGAACATTTCCAATTAGGGGTTGACCACTCGTAACCGGCCCACACTCGCAAATACATACCCATATATATATATATCCACGATCAAATGCATGTATTCCACACACCATGATGTGATACGTATATGGAAGGTATACATATTGTATATATATATTCCTTATGTATGTGTGTGTTTTACCTCACACATTGATCAAAACATAGTACAATATATACTAGAATCACAAAAACATATTGTTAATGTTAAACAAACCTCGAATATTACCCATAGATAATACATAAAGTATAAAGCAAGCAAGGACCTTTATAACTCATATTTTAAAAAAGTACACAAGGAATATATGCTAATACTAACCCATTTTTCATCTTACACACACCAAAACCACTTCCAGAACACATTTTCACCTCACATTTACATTTCATTGAACCCATTTAGCAATACAAAAACAGTACAAATTTCAACCAAATTTTTTTTGTGGGCCGAGTTCTTCCCAAATCCACACATAAAAAAAATCACATTAAAAAATGTTCCACATCATTTACATAATTCACCATTCGCATTTTAAAGGTTCTTAATAAGAACCGTCATTCCAAAGCATAACCATTTTCCTTTATAAATTCATCATTCATTATTTGTGCATTATAAAACCCGTCTAAAAAATCTTTCACACCCTTTTGAAAATTTATTAAACCAATTATAAAATTTATAGAAAACATATATGTCATAAAACATGGTTTCACACAAGAAAAAAACCCATTCCCTTGAATTTTTTTTCCAAACCATAAACACATCATATCATTTTTAAAACTTTTTTCACACCTCACCAATACTCAATAGAACACATTTAAATCTTTGATAAATCCTATTATAGTCATTCATATATACTAAAACATGGAATAACCAACCTTCTTTCAAGAATATTTTTAAAATATAATGAGAAATACGTCTACACCTCAACCTCCCTATAAGGAGGAAAAGCGAGACCCTAATCAAGATGATCAATCCTAAAAACTCATGATTAAAACCCTAAATCTATAACCCTACCTTCTGGAAAATCGAAACTCTAAAACAAAGTAGGAGATTACCTAGAGGGGCTTCTGGAGAGAGACACACACATAAGGGGGTCACCAGAGGTCAAACCGGAATGGGATGATCATGCCAAAGAAGGAGAGTGGGGTGTTGGAAAAGGGGAATGGGGCACCGAAAATCATGATGGTGGGAGGTGCGTACTGAAGCGAATCCATGACCAGTAGGGGAGGTCATTCCGGAGGACCTCCATTCCATATAGAGGCCAGTATAGAAGGCGCTTAGCTAGGAGGGTGGTGTGTATTGCAAGGAGGAAGAAGGGGTAGATGAGATGAAGAAGAGCGAGGAGGGAAAGAGGTATAAAAAATAAACCCTAAAAACAACCCTAATATATAATAATAATAATATTATTATTATTTATTGTTATTATAATTATTATCTTAATAATAATATTAATAATAACATTAATAATAATAATAATGATAATAATTTTTATAATAATAATAATATCAATAAAATTCTTTTAAAATAAAATTTTCAATATTTTTAGTATTGAAACAATCCTTTTTAATATCATTTTAACTTTTAACAATTTTTTTATTTTCATTTTATTATTACTCATTCTATTTCATTTATTTTGAACACCATGGGGATGTACAATTTCCTAGGTGAAGCTGCAAAATTTCCAAACATTGCCCTTCCTGTGCCCGAGATGCTATGAAGCTCGACAGACACATTATTCATTAAAAATAGGGAATTTAAACTCCATAATCAACTCAAAACCCAACAGAAAATTACAAGTCCAGAAAATATTAAAATAGGAAATTTAAAAAAACTCATGGTGTGAAAATTCTCCCCACCGTAGTGCTTCCCTCCCCCAAAAATCCATAATAGTGTTTTTTAGAAAACAAGAACCGATAATACTTCTCGGATCAAGGAGATTCCCACTGAACAAAAAATGAGAGTGAAGGAAGGACATTACCATCAATGAAAAGGACCTATATATTGAATTGGGAAACACAAAATGTAATCTCCACTAAGTGTTACCCACCCCTAAAAGTGTATGAACCTCTAGTTGATCGATCAAAGGGAAGGATCCCCTCAACATACATAATTCAACATCCGGATACCACACCATAAAAATTCTCGAAGAAGATCGTGCATTGTACCAAAAACAAACAAAGAATTAAATGAGGATACCATGAACATGCATCACATTGTTGTTGGGTGCACTTCAACCACAATGTTTACTCAAGATAGGGGCTTTGGGTTAGGTGGATCTGAACAAGTCTACGAACCACCAATCCAATAACAGAGATGAAACTAGATTACTGATATGGGGTGGCCCCAGTGGACTCCCCACCATAAGGGGTAACTAACACCTGATACAAAACCATGATATCAATATGGGGAGGTCTGAATTTACATCACTCCGTAACGAAAAGGATAACATTGATATACTTTTTGGGAATTTAATTAATATCCATGGTGGGACTCCCCACCATATGGACCAACTAGATTAATTGACTAGAATGGATCGATCTATAAATCCTAACATGAGATAATTTGGGAGCATCCCACACAACATAATACCCCACTAAGAAACATGGTCCTCACGGGCCCTCCAACCAATCCTACCATATGGAATGGAATATCAACAAAGAAAACTCAAACATTCGCCATTTCCCAAACTGAAGATTGACACTAGACCGAGGTCCCCTACAATTTCAAGAATTCCTAACTATGTGCCTGATTTATTTTGAGACCTATGGCTGGAGATATGATAATTTAATCATCTCCTACATCGCAGTTAGGCACTGAAAACCCCAGATTGAAAATTCATCATACTAGTTCCACAAAAAAACATTGTGATCTAAACAACACTAACAAAAAACAACACACCCCACAACCCACATTTCTTCAAGATGGCACTTTACCAAGATAGGGACATAGAATATTCCAATGCATCATCCCTTTAAACATCAATTGATAAAATTTATAATGATAGGAACACAAAAAATTCTTTCACATGAAATAGAAAAACTCATAATTTCTCAAAAGGAACACATGCTAATATTAAAATATGAGTTCTTAGAAAATTTCATGACATACACCCTTGCACTTGAATGAAAACACAACATTGATAAACATCACCGAATGTGAATAATGTAACTAGAGAGGCCACATTCGTGGGATATAATGAAAAATCTGTTAGTTAAAAATAACAAATGATCGAAAGTACTTTTTAGGACAATAGCCAATGCCAACCACCCAGACCGCTTCCTTCTTTCCCCAATTTATTTCTTTTCACTACATCTAGGATGGAAATTCAGACTTAACGATGTCAAACATCAACTTTGACCATCAAATGAATCAAGCAATATAAAACATCCTTTAAATCCTATTTCTTCTACTCCACCACTGTGAGAGGATTCACTTATTCAAAAAAGATGAGGGGATAGACTCAACCATAAAATGAAGATGAATATTCTTGAATTGATTAACTGGAGGATCTAAAAATAATGAATCATATGTGTCCACACTCCAGTCATGAAATAACTTTTTAAGGTTAATACACTAGATAGTAATGAAAAATACCAAGGACCGTATCAAATAAGTAAATTGGACAAAACATTCCATAAACTGAAACCAAACACATGAAGGGGGCACTACAAAGGATTTGCGAAACACATATTGAAATAAGACACAAAAATCGCTTCAAACTAACAAACCAATGAAACACAAACCTGAAAAATCATTTTAAAATGTGGGATTTCAAAATAAATACACCCCACAAAAACATTCCCAAATAATATGTGAGACACACCACCCAAACAACAAATATCAAAATGCCCCAATTTTCTATAAAAATCATTGTGGAAAATAAAAAAGTTTTGTGAGTTACTCATTCACCAATATTATCTCATGGGTCCCACACATAAATGTTTCCATACTACACTAGGAACAAATTCACTTTACAAAGATATCCCACATATTTGGTCACCTATGGTAATAATAAGGTTGAAACAAAACCATTCCATTTTTGAAACCAACAACCAACCCACACCTCTTCCTCTCAAACCACTGACAACAAAATTAAACCCATTCCAAATAATTTCATTCCATTCAAAAGACTTACCAACTCCATTTTTATTTCCAACCATTTAACAATCTATAATAACCTCAGTACACCATCAATCCCAGATATATGCTAGAAACCAAAGGGTTTGAACAAACAAGAGATTGAGATACTATTCTTTCACCTACCCCTCGAGTCCCAAAAAACCTACTCCTTATACCTAAACATAACCAAGTAACAATGGATGATATATAAGAATGTTACACTAAAGATACTACCTACCTCTGATAGTATTTTTTCATGATCCAACCTAGGTCGACCTTGAAATGGTCACCCGAGATATCCCACAATAAGGCTCAAGAAGCATTTCCATATTGGATCGAATAGGTATAATGCGATGCTCAATTACAAGAGGGGGGTTGAATTGTATACTTAAAAAAATTATTTTGTAACCTTTAAATTTTATATAAATATTTTTTAAGGAATGTTTATTAACCTTAAGGAAATTTGTTTCTTAAGTTTAGATTTTAACTTTAAATAATGTTATTTTAGCAATGTTAAACAAACATTCACAAAACCTCGTAAAGAAATTGTTTCTTAAACATTACAACCTTAAGATAAAAATAGACGAAATATTTTCTTAAAAGAATTATTATACATTAGAGGGTATAAAATATTTAATATAATTAGAGAAATGGAATTAGTAAGTATTATAAAGTTATACATTATAACTAAAACTGATTTAAAATAGAAGTGGAATAAAAACAAATTGAAATAGAAAACATGTAACAATATGATTCTTTAAACCCAAAGAAAAGGGTAGCCAACAACCATGGATAAAAGTAACTTCATTTATAATTTCAAGAAATCATGTCTTACCCTAACCCAGGTAAGCCCTCAATCTAAAGATCGGTATATGTCTTTCTATCCCTGCAAGTCGTCGATTTAGAAGGAAATTAGAACCTTTGTCTTCCAAATAGGAATGCCCATGATCAGCATGATCAAAGTCTGTACGAAGAAAGTATAAAGAAGTTGTTCACACATGAAGAAGTTTTTCAAGTAATCTGTATAAAGAACTAAGATTCTTATAAGCCTCCCTCTCTAAAAATAACTTTTTCTAACTTTGATTGATTTTTAATTCACTGTTAATTATTGAAGTTCACTTAGTTTTTTTCTCATTCAAATGAACTTGTATTTATTGGAAAAACTTCCCAACGACCGGCTCCACTCCAATGGTCATATTTTCATTAAATTTTTGAGGGACCTGGAAACTTGTCGAATAGACAATGAGTAGTTTGTAACAAATATTATGACATCATTTCAAGTATAACAATCAATGTTACGTTTAAGGTAAATGTTAAGTATAAGAAATCATAGAGTTTGATAGTATTGGAATGATACATTAAGAAATTATAACATTATCAAGAAAACGGATTCATAAGTAAATTAATATTGTATTGATAAAAAAACATCACTATTTTTGGGTACCAGTGTCATAAAAATGGTATGACATTCGTAACAGAATCGGTATTATAAAACAACATGACTTTTTTTTACCGAAATCGGTCTCATGAAAACAACAAGAAAATTGTACCAGAATCCGCATCATAAAACAACATGACTTTTGTACTATAATATGAATCATAAAACCGCATGACAATTATAAGTATAACAAAATGAAAAATCTGTAAGTATAATAGAATGAGAAATCTGTATGAATGTAGGAATGAAAGTTCTGTAAATATAAAGGAATGATAATTATGTAAGTATAACAGAATGAAAAATGTGTAAGTAAAAATAGAACTTATGAAATTGTGTTTCTTATTTTCAAAAAAATAAAACCATAAATAATGGATAAGATATAAGGGAACCTTATTATCACAAAAATATCCCCCTTTTTGGAAGGCACAAATAACTTTGTTAAGGAAGAATATATTGACATTGATAAGCAAGTACGAAAACAAATATATCCCCCTTTGAATGAAATTTAAAATGAATGTGACTAACTCCCCCTTAGGTTACATTTCCCAAGGATAGTAGTCTAGATCTTTAGCATCTGTTTATCTTTCTCAAGGAAATATATACCTTTTAGATAAATATTTCTTCTTAAACCACCCTAATTAGTCATAATTCCTTCTTACCATACTCCCCCTTAATAGATTAACCCCCTTTAGGGTATTCATTAAATTATTCCCTCACTTAAAATATTTCCCTTTATTATTTACAAAAAGGAATGGATAATTATAAGATATACCTATAAGGTTAAAGAAACATACTTGAAAAAGAGGTTCTTTTGTTTTTTTGTTCAATAAAGAGGGATTAACCCTCAACCATTTCTCATACATTAAAAAAGTAGGATATGTAAGAAAATACATAAAGAAATTTTGGAAATAATGTTTAGGTTACAAAAAAACATCTGAATATAAAAAATCATCCATCCTTATTTTTCTCATAAAACATTTTATTTATCATGTATTTAAGTTTCTTCACTTCCTTATGATCTTCTTGAATCTTCTTCAGAAAGATTTCCATATCCCGATTCTTCTTTTCTATAGACAAGATCCATTCTTCTTATGCTTTGATTCTATCAACTTTATTTTTGAGGACATATTCTTGAGTGACAACATTATTCACTAATTTGGTCATAACATCTTTGTCAACGCTTAAAGATCAGGAAACAAGATAGTGTTAGAAAACTATCTCAGAAATCGATGCCTTGACCTTGTTGAACTAGGATTCACAAGTTATTAAGAGTGATTGTAGAAAATATTAATTCTAATATTCTTTGAAAAGGTTAACAATGAAATGAAAAAAATGAAAATAGGTTTTTTTAAATACCAAAAATTTAAATATTATTTAATTGAAATTGAAAAGTATGAAAATTTACCTTTTGGGATACTCAGATAATTTTATCGGTATTATAAGGATTCTCATTGTTTTTTCATTCCGAGAAATTCCAATCTGATAATTTCAATTATGAGAATTTCCATTTTTATAATTTCCCTTCAGAGAATTTCCATTCCAAAAAGAATGAAAATATGGATTTTCTTTTAGAAAGATAAATTTTCTTAAAGAAATAAAATTTTCTTAAAAGAAGAAAAATTTTCATAATGAAAGAAAAATTTCCTTAAAGAAATAATATATTTTTTGAAGAAAGATAAATTTTCTTAGAGAAAGATAAATTTTCTTAAGGAAAGATAATTTTTCTAATAGAATAAAAAATTTCTTACGTAAAGATAAATTTTCTTCGAGAATGTAAATTTTTATTAGAGAAAGAAAAAATTCCTTACAAAATGACACTTTTTTTAATGAAAGATAATTTTTTACAGAAAGAAAAATTATCTTTCAGAAAGAAATATTTTATTAAAGAAAGACAAATTTTATTATAGAAAGAAAAATTTTTTTAAGGAAAGATAAATTTTTAGAAAAACAATTCTTAAGGAAAGGTAAAATTTTTAGAGAAAGAAAAATTTCATAACGGTATATTAAGAAGGAAACACGAACAAGCATATTTACTCCCCCTAAAATAAAGAGGACTACTTAAGGACTTTTACAAATAGAACATTTGAAATAATATCTTTTCCAAGAAGAATAATGTTACATATACTGATAATTTCTCATTAAGAGTTATCCCCAAAAGTTACTTTTCCCTCATTAGTTATTAAAATATTTTTTAAACTTTCTTTTTCACCAGTCATGTGACAGGAACATCCACTATCCATGTACCATATATTGTTGGAAAATCCTTGATTAACCTAAAAAATAAATAGATAGGTTTTTTGATTGAAAACATTCTTGGATCCAAAAATATTAGTTAATAAAATCAAGGATATCCACATTTTTTTAGAAAATTATGCTTTATGAAACCCAAGCGATTAGACATTATTTATAGAATAGTTATTCTTCCAATGCTTACCACTTTGACATTTAGTGTAAAATGAACCTCTTAGTGGGACAAAATAATTGTTTATGAAAATTGTTTTCTCATTAGAATAGGATAATCTTTTATTATTATCATGAGGTTGGATCTGAGAATACATCTTATCAAAATTTTCCTTACCATAAGTAAAAAAAGAAAGAATATTCTTCATTGAAAATATTACCGATTTTAGTCTTATGACTAAATTCTTATCCTCTAGAAATGTAGACTTAGAGTTATGTTTAACATCTAAAACTTCTTTTAAAAAAATAGTTTTATCAGATCCTTAGAATGTTTATCCTTCTCAGAATAATTTTCCTCTTGTTTTTAGAAATATTTTTAGAAACAACATTTTTCATATCAAGATATGTGGTAAGATTTGAAATATATTTTTTTCAAATAAATTATCTAGACTTTTCTTTTTCAATTTTCTTATAGAATTTAAAAATTTTCTTTTCAAGAAACATAGGGAATATAGAAACGTCCTCATAGGAAGGAAAATCATTATTTTTGTTTGAGGAAGTGGTTTCTTTGTCTGAAGAAAAATCTTTATCAGGAAAATTTTTACTTAAATACATATTGGTTAAGGATTCAGTACTTCATCCCTTATCTATTAGACAGTGATTTTGAAATAGAGCTCTTGATATTAGACAAATATTATTTTTCACAAAACATTTATATTCTGAAGAATCGTAAGATGAATCTCTACCACTAACACTCGAAGTGACATTGGATTTTGGTAAATTCTTATACTTTTATATGTATAACTTCTTCTGGTTCCTTTCAGAATTCCTATCATTCTTTTCTCTTTTCTTAGGAAAGGGAAAATCATGTCTAATATGACCAGTTCTTCTATATTCATAGCATGTCACTTCTCCATATATATTTCCTTTTCCATCTTTCTTCTTATATTTATATTTAATGTTCTTTTGTCCAAAAATCATGTTCATTATCTAAGAAAGGTTTTCTAATTAAATTTCTAAAGCTTCACTTTCACTAGATTGAGATTGAATAAAAACCTTCTTAGATTTATATATTATAAAGTTTTAAGGTGTCTTAAATTTTATATGATTTAAAGTAGTTGTGAAAGAAGCCCCTCTATTTACATTCTTCTTCTTAATATTATCATCATATCTCTTTATTCTAGTTTCATGTTGAAGAAGAATTCCAAACAGCTCATCTAGAGAAATCTGAGTAACTTTCCTAATCTCATCTATAGTTGTCCTATTGGATTCACATTCATTGGGAATGATGTCTATAATCTTGCCTACAAGAATCTCATCTTCCAAACCTTTCTCACCCATTAATTGTAAGATTTTTACAATAGTTATAAATCTTTGTTGAATCTTACATATGGTTTCTCTATGATGAAAAATTAAACCATGATATTTAGCTCTGAGCATGGCTCTTCTAGTTTTGATGACTTTTAATTTTCCAAAGTAGGTTACTTTGAGCTTCTTCCAAATTCAATTTTCATCTTCACAAGATAAAATTTTTCTATATATATTTCTATTCATGGAAAAAATCAATGTATTACATACCTTAATGTTCAGCTGGTATTCCACCTATTCTGGATTAGTAATGGTTCTAAGTTCCTTATCTTGAATCTTATAATCTCTAGTTAACATAACGTAGTTGTCAACTCCTGTGTTTATCACAAAGGTCTTCATTATATCTACCCAATACTCATAGTCATTACCATAAAAAATTAGTGGTCTAGTTGGATTGAGAAATTCTAGAGATCCAACATGAATGCCTTCCACACTTAAAAGAAGATTTCTTTCCAAAAAAACCTGTTAGAAGAAAAGGTTTGTTAAAAAAATATTAAGGAACTAAGTAAATGAAAACCATGAGCAAGAAAACTAATATGTGAATATAAGTATTTTAGATACCTCTTCTGAAACCAATTGAAGGATCAAATATGTATAATGAGATGCTCGCACATAAGAGGGGGTTAATTGTAATTTTTGTTTAGAATATTTGATGTTGATATAAAACAATCATAAGTAATGTTTCTTAACCTTAATGAATTATACTTCTTAAGGATAGATTTTAACTTTAAGGAAATGTATTTTAACAAAGTTAAACAAACATTCACAAAACCTCTTAAAGAAACATTTTCATAAACATTACAACCATAAAATAAAAAAATAATAATGATTTTCATAAAAGAAAGATTCTACATTAGAGTGTATAGAATCTTTAATATAATCAAAGTAACAAAATTAGGAAGCATAAGAAATTTATACTTTCTAGCATAAAGAAAATTTAAAGTAGAAGTGGACTAAAAAAACATGAAATAGAAAATAAGTAACAATAAAATTATTTTAACCCAAAGAGAAGGGTACCCATGAAATGTGGATAATGGTTACTTGATTTATACTTTCAAGAATTTCTGTCTTACAAAAACCCAGGTAAGCCCTGAATATGATGATCAGTATCTATCCTGCTATCCCTAAAATCCAATGATTTTGAAGGAAATCAGAAATTCTATCTTCCAAATCTGGAAGCCCATGATCAGGATGATTGGAGTATGCACATAGAAAGTCTAAAAAACCCTTTCACACCTGAACAAGTTGTTCACAACATATGAATGAAGTACTAAGAGTTGTAAGATCTTTTCTCTCTATAAATCACTTCACAAACATTTATCACTTTACAAAACATCCCAATGGTCAGCTATACTTCAACAGTCATATTTTCCTTAAATTTCAGAGGGACCTAGACATGTGTCAAACAGACAACAGTTAGTTTGTAACAAATTCTACAATATCATTTCAAGTATAAGAAAAAATTTTATGTTTAAGGTAAATGTAATGTATAAGAAAACATAGAATCTGATAATATTGGAATGATACATTAAGCCATTCTAATATTATCAAGAAAATAGATTCTTTAGAAAATTCAAATCGGATTGAAAAAATCAATATCACTATTTTTGGGTATTTGTATCATAAAAATGGTATGACATTTGTACTAGAATCAGTATCATGAAATGATGTGAATTTTGTACTGAAATTGGTATCATGAAAACAGTATGAAATCTGTACCAGAATCTGCATCATAATACATCATGATATTTATACCAGAAATGGAATCATAAAACTACATGACATTTTTAGGTATAACGGAATGAAAAATATGTAAGTATAATGAAATGAAAAATCTGTAAGTATAATGGAATGAAAATTCTGTAAGTAAAATGGAATGAGAATTCTGTAAGTATAATAGAATTACAAATATTTATGTTTAACGGGAGGATAATTCTATAAGTAGAATGGAATGAAAAATTTGTAAGTAAAAATAGAACTTTATAAAATTTGTTTGTGATTTTCAGAACATAAAACAATATGGAATGGAATAGTCATAATGGAACCTTACTGAATCTACCTCCCAATCCTCCAGGGATGGCAACAACCACCAAGGACATTAACAATGTGACGATGTGAATGATTTATCCCAATATAAATAAACAAAATAGCATAATAATAAAATTGAAACCTAAAATAAATATATCAAATAGAACAACTTACATAGAAATGATAAATAAAACTAACCAAACCTGATGACCATGAAAACTCCACATGACTCCAAATGTCACACTCCAATCACTAGACTCAACATCACCCATGATGATCAATATCAAGATAAAACCTACACATGAGATTAAAAACAAGAACATGGTATAGGCGTGAGTATCAAAACTCAATAGGTGTGCTCAAGATATATATTCCAAGATAAATTTCCTTTAAATAATGAAACATCAATTTCAGGTTTGATCTACAATATTTAAAAGAATGTTTTTACACATTCTTTCTTTGAATAAAATCATGATCTATTTCCCTTTTACCTTAACCCAATTTCATTGTCTAGAAGAAATTTTTTACCTTTTAATGAAAGAGGAATTGAGAAGAAGGAACTGTATAACATTTTCAAAACATTTTTCCATAGACATTTGAAGATCATTTTGTCATCTTTAGTAAGGAGATGCATTATAAATTTAGGTGAAATTAATGATCAAACAAGGGAAATGGAAAATAGAAATCAAGAGTTGCCAACCAACAAGGCACCTTAATCATCCACATCTAATAACTAATTGCCAATATACATCGGGGAACCATGGACATCGTGAATAATCTAGAACATACTACACATGCGACTCATCAGGAAGCCATTCCCTACACAGTGATGCCATAATGCCTAAACTCCCGATTGTTTCCATACCTGGCCTGGACGAGGGGCCCAATCCCATATCAATGATAACAAAATTACCCATATTATGGGAACTCACTAGTGCAATAACCTAAACTAGTGCAACAATCATTCACCAAGAATTGTCTCACTATGCTAGGTTACCATGATCATACTAACAATGTTTTGATCCATATAATATCAACCAAACATTCAATCAAAAGCACAAACATATATACCACACATAAGTAACTCTTATAATATATCACCCCCAAGTCACCCCAAGGTGGAAGTCATTTTTCATTAAATGATTTGACCACAAGGGTTTCCTACCTGGAAGACCTCCCAGTATACAACATAAGCAAGGAAATAGGAAAATCTAATGAGAATTTTTATGATAATGAGTTTTACAATAATTCCAAATAGGACTTATAAAATTTTCACATACATAACCATTTCTTAAAGAATAAAACACACACCACATTGATAACCAGAAAAGCACTTGGAATCCCATTTAAGAAACCCAATTAACCACTTTAAATCTAGAGCACATTTATAAGGTCTAAAAGGGTCATTTCGTCAAAAATTTATTAAGAAAATTGAATAAAAAAATTTCATTCAATTCAAATACAATGTGGTTCTTAAAATATATCCTAATAAGAACATATTCTAAAATCCATAAATTCCCAACTAACTTTAAATAAAATTATGAAATATAATAAATCTACATTTAATTTAATTTAGAGGATAATGATTATGAAAACCTACCTCAATAAACAATCATACCAAGATGAGACATAATAGATTTTGACAAATTAGGCACTGACCACCCAAAACCATCCTAAAGTCACACACATATACACACACACAGAAATATATATATATATATATGTATCCACGATCCAATGCACTTATTCCCCAAACAATGACAGATTAAGTAAATAGAAGAAATATATATTATATATATACACACATAACTTAAGTATTTGTGTGTGTTCCCTCAATCATTGATCAAAACTCAATACAACATATCCTTGAATCACAAAATAAAACATAGCGGAAATTTTCAATGCTCCTCAAATATTTCCCATATACTATAAATAATGAATAATCAGGTAATGATAATTAAAACACATATTAAAAAAATTATACATGGCCTATACATAGATACTAACCCATTTTCAATTTTATACACACGAAAACACTTTAAAACATATTTTCACCTTACTTGCACATTTCATGAAACCTATTAAACAACAAAAGAAAATTAAATATTAAAAAATATTAATTTCCATGGGTCGTGCCCTTTCCAAACCCACACATAAACCAAATTCACTTCAAAACATGTTTCACCTCATTTATATGATTCACAGTTCACATTTTAATGCTGCACAATAAGAACCAACATGCCAAACATAACCATTTTTTCTTTAAAATTTACACTTTCTTAATATTTCCATTATTAAACCCTCCCAAAACATGTTTCTCTCCATTTTAACAATTTATTAAACAATATACACAATTTATAAAACACATGTAATCCATAAAATATGGCTTCACACATTAACATGTCCCATTCCCTATGAAAAAACATATTCAAACCATAAGCACCAAAAATCCTTTTTAAAACACTTTTTCCACCTCACCAATATTCCATATATCACATTTAAATCCTCAATAAATCATGTTAAAATAATCCAAAAAATGGTAAAAAATGGAATCACCTACATTGGGTAAAAAATCTTTAGGAAAGATGGGGAAAAATCCATCTATACCACTACCGTACCTTATGGAGGCAAAGAGAAACTGTAATATAAAAGATCCAACCCCAATCCACAAGATGAAAAACCTAAATATAACTCCCTTCCCACTGGAATACCAAAACCCTAAATCCATGGATGGGATTATATAGTGGGGTTGACAGAGGGAGATGTGCATGCATGTGTTGTGGGAGTCATTAGAGGTCGTGCCGATAGGGGATGGCCACACCGGATAAGGTAAGCTAGATACCTGAAAATGGGAGAAGGGTGTTGTAAATCCTAATGATAGGAGTTTCATACTGAAGAGGAGCCACGACTAGTAGGGTATGTTGTTCCAGAGTAACGTTATGCCAGAGATAGGATGGCTAGGAGTGAGCTCAGCTTGGTTGGTGTCACATGTGGCAAGGGGTAAGAAGTGGTATATGTGATGGAGAGGAGGGAGGAGATAAAGAGGAAGAAAAAAATAAACACTAGAAAACCTTCCCTATTAAATAATAATATTAATAATAATATTTAAAATAATAATAATAATATTATTATTATTAAAAAATAATATTGACATTATAATTATCATCATTGAAACAATCCTTTTTAATTTCAATTTTACTTTTCTCATTTCATTTTATTTTCATTTTATTATTACTTATTTGAAGTTATTTATTTTGATCACTGGGAAGGCCATGTAGTTTCCTGGGCGAAGCCGCACAGTTTCCAAAACATTCTCTGCATGTGTTCCAGATGATATAAAGAATGAGAAACTCATTTTTCAATAAAAACTAAAAAGTCAACCCCAGAGTCAACCTTAACCGCATGGAAAAATTTCAAGGCTAGAAAATATTAAAATATAATAATTTGACAAAGCTAGCATGTGATAGAGTTATTAGTAGTACTATTTTCATTGAATATTTTAAGGCATTGCCTTTTTGATGAAATATGTAAAATATATAAATATCACAAAACATTGAAATATGTATTCTCAAAGAAAGAGGTCAACATGTGGAAAATGTTCTGGTTAGAGCCACTAAATGATTTTATTTTCTTAATACCTTACACATCATTGAAGTATAATAATGTGGATAATGTTTTGATTAAGAAAGATCATGGAGTTTTGAATACAATACGTATTTACAAAGATCTTATATTCATGAATTTATATAACTTGGTTATAAGAATTTTTAATGAACTGGAAACATCACATATATTCCAAATTAATAAAAACAAGTCCTTATTGGTGAAAATAAAAAAGTACTGACCTCAATGATAAATATATTAAAAACAATATCAAATTCTTGATTTATGGGGATTTGGTATAATTAATCAATGTGAATGGTATATTGAAATTTAGAAAGTGGTTATGTGTTTTATTTATGTCTGATATGAAAAAGAATTATTATATTAAGCTCATAACTCAAATTTATATAAACAACATGGTAGGAAAAAATGTATTTGGATTTTAATTAACATTTTTCAAGGGATAATATGAAATTATCAATTACATATTATATATCAAGATTCTTTGTTCATTAACTAGTAAATTATGAGATGCCACATCGTAAAATAGTCATGGAACCTCTACCTATTCTTGTGTGGAATTGGGAAGATATTATTGTATAATTTTTAAATATGTGTCCAAAAACATATAGAAATAATAAATTCATATGGGTTATTGGTGATCATTTTTTCAAGTACATTCCTTTCCTATATAAAATGGAAACATTACCTCTTGGGAGCCTCAAGAAAATCTATATTAATGAAGTTGTGAGACTCAATGGAGCACATATTTTGTTTGTATCTGATCATGACCAATAGTTTATATAAATATTTTATAGGAGTCATCCGATTGATCTTGATATTGAGATACATTTCAGCACTCCCAATCATAGTTAAACATATGGGTAGTCTAAAAGGACTGTTCAGATAATATAACACATGTTGAGGTCTTTCTCACTTAAATTTGATGGTACGTGGGATTCGTACCTACCATTAGTGGAATTCATGTGATAATAATAGCTTACATTCAAGAATTAAAATGGTACCATGTGAAGAGTTTTATGTGAAATGGTTTTATACACCAAGTTGTTAGGATATAGTTGGTGAAATGAATATTTTACGCCCAAAACTTGTTATGGGGACTATAATGAATGTGAGAACTATTTAGAGTCACATTACAGTTTCTCCAAGTAGAATAGAGAGTTATGTTGATAACCAAATAAAGGTTTTATAATTTCATGTGGGATATTATGTTTTCATAATGGTATCTATATTGAAGGGTGTTTTAAGGTTTTAAATGGAAGTTATGTCCTAGGTAGATAAACAATTTGAAATTATGAAAAGAATTATATTTGTGACTTATCGTTTAGAAATTTCACCTAGAATACTTAAATTTAATGATGCTTTCCATATATATTTATTAATGTAGTCAATTCAAAACCAAAAACATGTTTTAATCTCTAATGAAATATAATTATAACCTGATTTGTCTAACTATGAAGAGACTTTTCATATTCTTGCAACTAGATAACAGGTGTTGCAGAATCAGTTGACTTGATCGAAGAAGTTACATTGGATAGTTAATAAAATATAAGAGGTAGTGTAGGAACCCGAAGAATTTATGATGAATAAATACACACACAAATTCATGTAGTTAAATTAAGAAAAATTTGAAGAATTTTTTTTGATGGGGGTAATAATGTTACACTTGAGCATCAATTATGGTTAGTATTAGTTTCTTTCTACAAATATAATAACATAATTCACATAGTTTTTTAAAATAATATTATTAAATAAAAAATTAAACAATTTTATAAGTTGATTTTTTTGGAATTAATTTCATTAATTAATTAATAAAATAAAAATTATCCTAAGGTTATTTTTTTATTTTTCAGAATTAGTTGTTTTTTCTGTGAATAGTGTAAAATAGTAATTTTATAAAAACTACAACTTTTATGAAATTATAATGATATAATAAAAATATGGAAGAGCTTGAAATTTTTTTAATGAAATTATATATCTACTAAGAAATATAATTCATATTAAAATATAATGTTTAACATATAATATATTAATAACATTTTGGAAATATATGAAATTTTATTGTTAAAAGAAAAACAATTTTTAGTTATTATCAACTAATAAATTATTTAGAAGTATCCATAAAATTCTGGTTTGGTTTCAAATAAAAAATATGTTTTAATTTATCATAATCCATATAATTCCATTTTAATCGACATTATAAAATATTTTACTATAAAATCATTTTTATCCTTAAAAATATTGGTGAACAGTTTTCATTTAATTTTAAGAACATATATTAAATGTTATCGTTACGACTTGCAGAAATAAAATATTTTAAATTGGATTCCATATGTTTATTCATAATAATTATTTATAGTTTATAAGGATAAATTAATTTTTATTCATAATTAATATTAATCAATGTAAATATTTATCACTCTGGTTAATGGTAAAATATGTTAAATGTGCTAAAATATTGGGATAAAATGTCACGGTAATGAAAAAAACATTCTTAAGAATCTTTGGTTAGTTTTATATCAGAATTAAATTTTTTATATTTTAATCTGTTAATGTTTTATCAACTTCACTTGAGTAAGAAAAATATTATATAATATAGTTTCAAATATTTATAAGTTTTCCACACAACTCACTTATAAAAAAAACCTACTATCCTAAATTATCTATTGTATTTTAGCCACGTATCTCTAACAATTAAAAACCAAAAATACCTTCCCAAAATCCCCCAAAATTTTTAGAGGTTTTGGACTTAGAAAATTATCACTTCAAGAAGACTTAAGTCGTAATCCAAAGGAGGTTACCAAAAGAAGAGGTATATTTAGTTACTAGGATTTTTCAAGTTCCATTCTTCATAAACCTCAACCAAATATTTAAAACACATATTAACATAATTAAATAATTATATTAACAATATGAATATGTTTTTATGTTAATGTTACATCTATTTTCTATCAAATGTTCATCTCATGGAAAATGAAAACATCGCACATGCTTACATACAACCTATAATCCCCATGTAGTGTTATAATTCATTTTTCATGAAAACATTACTTGGATGGTTATAGATATGCTAAATATTAATATACGTGTAATTATGTAGTTAATTATGATTATATATATAATATATCATCTACCTTCTTACTCTTTCATCTTTTAGAGAATGATAACATCATTTATGGGAACATGTGGACCACCACCTCTATGAAGCTTTGTGATTGTTTTTCCAAATACCACCACACATGGTTTATTCATAAATTTTATATAATTAAAAGTTATATATTAAGGGAATTAATAACAATTTGGAGATTATGGAACCATTTCATAAAACATTTAACCATGGACAATATACTGAAGTAATTTTGGAGGAATTGACCAAATAACATTAAGTAATCAACAAAAACCATAATTAATCAATAAAGGGATGAAAAATGATTATAAAAGGACCATAAAAATGAAATATATATGAAAAATGGTACATAGGAAATTATTTAATAAATTTCAATTTATTTTTTAGTAGGATATAACCCGCCTCACAATGCACATTTTTGAAGTACATGTTTTTTCAACAATCTCATTTTTATTAATAAGTTTCTAAATTTAAATATACATTGATGGAATTTATAACATATTTATAATTCATAATCCTTATATTTTCTTCTCATATAGTTATCTATGTATTTTACGTGTTTTCTTTTCATTTTTATTTCTTGGATACATAAAATTATTGATATTTGTTCTCGGAAAACCGACATTATTTCTCCCCTAAATCCATGTTCACTATAATGATTTCATGAATGTTTTTACAATGATAAAATGATTTTATGAATTAATTTTTAACAATATTCTTATTTATTAACATTAATTTAAAATGAAACTTCTTTTCATTTCTGAATGAGAAACTTTTTACTTTTTACGAAAATAGTGACAAGAATATTTTTTCAATATTTTCCAAATGAATGGGTTTTACCACCACGATAACCATTTTTTATTTGAATAGTACATTAAAATTTTACTTATTTATTTTCTGATAAAATAGTTTAATAAATATTCTATATAATTTTATTTAAAATAATACAAAAAGAAAAGGATATTTTTTCCATTTTTTAACTAATGTATTAAATATTATTCTAATGGTATTTTCATCTATATAAACATAATTTTATGATTATAATAATTTAATAGTAATATAATTTATAGGTATTATCCAATATATTTCTCTGGGTGGATATTGATCATGTTTATTTTTTTATTTATTGAGGTAAATATTAAAATTTCAAAGGCTAGTTTTTAAATAATATTTTTTAAGAAGATTATGTATTGAAATTTTATTCATTAATTTTATATGATGAAAGAATTTGAATTATAAAGTGATGTTTTGGGACTTTTTTAGACCATTAATAAGTTGGTAGGTATCATTAGGCAAACTAGTTTAGGTATTTGGTGCACATGTTACCTTTTTATATATACTCTTATTGAACAAGGTCTTAATGGTAATATTATGATGTTATATATTATGAATTCTACAATTATGAATTTAGTTATTGATATCCATGTGAATATTTTTGTTTTTATATAATCCTTTTATATATCCCACTTTTATGATATTAGTTATATGGAATATTTTATTATCGATTACCTCTTCAATAATATTTATTCTAAATGTAATATATGATATATTTTGTTTTATGTTTTCCCTTACCGAGAATCCAAGATCTCCATTTATTATGTTTTCCCTTCCATATAATACTAATAAGGGAACTATGATTTACCTTAAGGATATACTAGAAGAAATAATAAGGTTTTCACTATAATTTTACAATGTATTTCATTTTTTCAAATGCAGTCAAAGAATCATGTATGTATCTAGTCCCCGTATACTTCTAAACTATTTGATCTTAAGGTATTTGATTTATTTTATCTTATGTGAATGTACTATGATCCCATTAGCTATAGTTTACTGGAGGTTGGGTGTTATATAATTACTACTCCAAAAATAAATATATAATAATTTCTATATTTATAAAAATAGAAAAAAATTTATCCAATTATGATGATGATGATGATGGTGAAGTAGAATTAGAAGCTAAAAATTATTACGATAACGGTTTTTAGAATTCATTTATTATGAAGGTAAATTAAGAGAGTATTACTAGTGATGTATGGAAAAAATATGGATAATTAGAAGAAGAGGAAACTTATATTGAATACATGTTATAAAGTGAATTGAAAGAACATATCTTGAAAATTAGAAAGCTAGATAAAGAGAATAAGAATTTAATGAAATATGGTCAACCTATTAATAACTAGGAAGTAGTTCATAAAGAATAAAAATATATATTATTAAAATAAATTGAAATTATTAATGAAGTAACTCAATTAATATAAAATAATCAACATCATTTTTTGTGAAAGGATGATAGAGAATGAGAAATAATTTGAAATTATACGACAAAAACTGCTTGAAGCATAATAAGGAAGATCTAACTTCTATAATTCAATTTCAGAAGCTAATGAAATATTTCTGGAGATTGAATCATTGAAATTTCATAAAAAATAATCCTAAAAAGTTATTTAAAAGAATAAATACTATGGGAATTGGTCATAGTGAAGAAGCAATTCAAAAGGGCCATGTTTGTATTCAAAACAAGTGAATTACAAAATTTTACAATTTTTTTAGAAATAAAACATAGAATAAAAACTATAACAACCATATAGTTTAACAAGGATGATAATAATTATAATATGAATAATAATAATAATATACGATTATCCTACTAAATATTTGGATAACAAAAACGATTTAATCATTCTGTTAAAAAATATATTGGAAAAAAGATACACAATTTTAGATAGCCTGATTGTTTCAAAGAAAAATACGGTTTTTTTAATATTATTGTAACTATGATAGATTTGTATATAAAATGAAGAATAAAATTTTCAATAATTAATACTAAAATGGATACATGGGGTATTATAGGAAGAGTTTGAGGTGTGATTCATCCAACTCAAAAAATACAACTCCTATGTAATATAAAAAAAATCCAATTTTTAGACTGAGAAAAAAATTCAAACTTCTTAAAATTATATATTTGATTTTTGATAATCTTGGATATATTTAAAAATGGTTGTCTATGATTATTTTATCTAGAAATGTTTTTATTATAAAACTAAAAAAATAATCAAGTGATGTATGAAGAGTACAAAAAAATGGTATTATGGTTGCAATGGCACTGAATGATACAAAAATAGAAAAAATTGGTATTTTATATAGTATGTTTTTTTCAAACATGAATATATATTTTAAGATAACGTGAAAGACAAAAAATGAGGAATAATGAATTTTTAAAATAAGGATTCTTTCATAAGAAAATGAATTATATATGCATTAATTATAATAGAAAAGTTAAAATTTGGATTTGAATTATTTTTCGATGGAATAAATCTGAATCTATTGAGTGTTTCATAGATTTTTTATGAAGTAAATTAAGTTATAAACAGAATATATGGTTTTATTTTTAAATGTATTTAATATGGTGAAATTGCAACAAGTTAATAGTGAAACAGTTGAATCCTATTATAGGTTTGTGGTGTATAGAATTCAATATATTTGAGTATGAAAGGGTGAAATCAATTATGGAATTGAATACTTGTACATAATTTCCTGAGAAAAATTAGAATGTAAAAACCTATTGGAAGTGTTTATGATTTCATTAAATTTGTATGAAGATATTTTTATTTCTCTATATTCCATAATGATATTTTCAAATTCATAACATATGAAGGTTGTGATACTTACATCTCATCCCCTAAGACATTTTAATTTTGAAATAAGTGTACATATTAGGAAGAAATAAAAATATAGAGATAATTATTTCAATTCTTTTATTGGTTATTTTACTAATATTACTAGTATTATGTTCATAAATCATAAATTATAGCCACTTAAGTTGTTCAAAAGTTTTTCTCTGATGTTCTGAAAAGGAATGTGCCTGATATATAATGAAGATACAGATAAATAATGGCGTCTAATACACAAATGTTAATTTCAATGATTATATTGAGAAGCCTGGTATTTTTCAGGATCATAGTTCAATATACACAAAATAAGAAAATTGTGTGAATAAATGAAAAAAATGATGTTTTGGGTTGAGATAACGTGATCTATGTTGACTGAACATGGTACTTCTTAGTTGTTTTTTGGGGATGTTATTAGTTCAAAATTCGATATCCAAAATAAATACATATAAAATATAAATTCTAACATGCCTCTCGATGAGATGTATTATAAGATGACCCCAATTTTGAAGTACTTAAATGGGTTTGGAATCCAATGTATTATCAATGTTAATAGAGATAATATTGGGAAGTTTTATCAACGAGGGGATGATGTAATCTTCCTTAGATACCAACAAATTGTAGAGGATATAGATATTTTATGAAGAAAATAGGAATATATATTAATTTAGTTGAAATGAATTTTTTTGGGACATTAAGAAGGAAAATATTCACATATATCTACAGATATAATAGGAAGTGGAGATGATGTTATTCATGTTAAAGAATAGGTAAAAGTCTCCGACATAAATGATGATAGTGAATCTCTACCAAATGAAGATATTGATTCAACTATATAATGTTATGGGTAAATTCATGATTATATCATCCAAGGATTTGGAAGCATGTTAAAATTGAAAATATCATTTTTCATCAAGGAAAACATCTTCAAACAAGAATAACAATGAGGATAGTTTCACATATCACTTTTTTTCACAAGTCAAGGAATGAGATGTTAACGAAGAATTATAGGATCAATAGTGGATCAATTCTATGATTGAGGAATTTTATTAGATTTTTCAAAATGATACCTAGGAGGTTGTTACTGAAACTAATGATAAAAATATGATTAGAACAAAGTTGGTTTCCTTAAAAATTTTAATGAAAATTAAGATGTTTTAATAAACAAGGAAATTTTAGTTTGTAAGGTTTATTCACAGGTAGAATGAATTGGATTTTATGAGAAATTTAAAATATTTAAACCATATTAAAACATATTAATATTTCTTGTTATTTATAAAAAATTAAATATGAAATTTTAACGTGTATTAAAAGTGTCAGGTTTTTAAAGATAAAATCATGTGTAAATAAAAGTTTTATTGGAATATGATGTAGGCATACATAGTGGTGTGTATTCAAATTTTATTTTAGGAGAAAATGTTAAACAAACTAGTTCTCTGTGCTAACCTAGAGAACCCAAGGTGATACACCTAGTGACAATTATTTGAGGGAAAGATCACCACCCATATGTGTATGGGTATTTTCATTTTTTAGGAATGTGTGTGTGGGTATGGAAAATGGTATGGGTATGATAATGTGAAATTAAAATTGAAAGTGAAAGGGGTTTATTTTTCTAACTATTTTCTTTAATTTTTTTACAATGATAAATTATTTTATAATTCTAGACCAATATTTAATATTAGATTTGATACCATGATATTTCCCTTATAGAGTGAGTTGGGATGTCTTTGTGGAAATCATGCTGAGTGATATAATAACCCCCTTATTGGGTGTATTGGTGTGTTTGTAGATGTTTTTTACCATGATAAAGTGTATGGACATGTTTCATAATTCTCATATAGTGATACTTGATGTCAATGTTCTTTTGCTGATGTTGGAGTTATAGTGTGTCTGAATTTTGGTTTGGGATGGTGACACTTTTTTTAAAATGTATTTCAATTTTTATTTTTATCCTTTAACTATAATTTTCTTTTCTCTTTTACTATGATATTTTTTATTGGAATTCCATTGCGTTATGTGGCTGTTCAACATGAAACATTTTTAGGATTGGGTGTTTATTGTTTATTTTTCTCATGTTTATTTATATTCTTAGAGTATATTGTCCAAAAATGTTATCTTAAGACCATGGAATTTATTGCTAGACATCAGTGTCATGGAGATTTCTCTTAAGGTCAGTGTAATTTCACTACTTCTCATGCCAATGAGGATATAAGGGGTGTTATAAATGGTATAATATTGTTGGTTCCTTGCGTTGGTCGCTACTAAGGTTATAGTGCTGTTAGAACAGGAAATGTATAGAACAAAAGGATGTAGCTAACATTTTTATACTGAAAATCATGTTACTAGGTTTTCATGGTTTAAAGTGTTATATGAAATTTCTTGGAATGATTTTTATCTCATCATCATAGATTAAGCAAATGAGTGTTACATATCATTAATTGATAGTGATTCTTCCACTCTGAAAACATTGTTAATTTTGAGTTAAATTATTTATAGAAACAATATAAGTATTGATATCTAAAAATGTTTCAAACACCTGGTTTTTGAAAATAGAAATTCTAGTGATGGTTATTAAATGTTATTTGATAATTTTTTAGCATTAAGTTCCTAGAGAGTGACTGTCAAATGGTGTTTGTTCTACCTACATAAAATTGTCTTAATAATACACAATAGAAATTACTAAGAAGATGCTGAAGAAAATGTAATTTCACTAGATCCATAGGTAAACCATCAAATTATATAGATTATCATGTAATCATTTCAATCTATTGATAGAGGAAATCAAAATGATGAATCAATTAAAGTGGATAATTTGGTGTAGTTTCAGAAGTAGAATCGGCCTATGTTTCAAGGGGATTATAAACATAAAAAAGAAATGTATGGATAATCATAGGGAATAAAATATATTATTTTATACTGAAAGAGATGAATATTATGTTGTAAACCTATATGTTGTAATATCATTCATGAAAATGGTGGGATTCTGTTGTCCTAGATAAATCCAAGAAAGGAATTATATTGGAGGATTTTGACAAATTTTTTAATAAATAAATTTATCCACACATATAAAAAATACTAAGAAGAATGGATTTCTTCATCATAATATAAGAAAACCACTTTTTGACTTATTATGAAGCTATTTTTATTAATATTTTCCTTTTCACTCTAGAAGTGGATTCTAGGGTGTCTTTGAAGGCATGTATCTTTGAGTCAAAATATATACCATAAATTTGATCCAAGATAATTGTTCTCTATAAAGAGTATACAGAGGTGGTGAATATAGAAATAGTGGTCGAAAAGGATCTTGTTGGTAATCCTACGAGAGGTAGTGTGTTTATTCCCATGGGGAAAAGTTTCAACTGTAGTGTAGTAAATAAGCGAATGTTGTATGTCTACTCACATGGAGGTAGCACAACTCCAACTTAGACTATTGAGTCAATTAATTTTCAGTAATGTAGAAATTATTTTTTATGGTGGTTATTTTTTATTTTTTATTCCTTATTTTGGCCGACATTAATACAACAGACATTATAAATATTGTTTTTTTTACAGCGGTTATTTTTAATCTGACGTAAAAAACAATAACTTGAAGAGTTTTTCACGTCGGTTCATCATAAAATGACGTGGAAAATGCTCTGGAGTCATGATTTATTAAGGAAGTTTCTAAATAATCGACGCGGTATCTACTTTTTCAAGGATATTAAAGAATAATAGACCTAACAAACAACACCTCTGAAGAGTTTATCATGCCAGTTATCTTCATAACCAATGTGATAAACAATTCTACCCAGGGTTTTTTATGTCGTTTAAATGATAACTGAAGTGAAAACATATATACTACGTCAGTTAGTAAATAACTGACCTTAGAAACATATTTCATTCCATTCGTTAAGTTGGTTATCAAATAATCGACGTTAAAACTTATTTTCTCTCCATTTATTACGTCGGTTATGAAATAACTGACGTAAAAACCCATCCCCATGCATTTGTTACGTCAGTTTACCAGTAACAGACATTAAAACCCACAAACATGAATTTTTTATGTCTGTTATAAAATAACCGATGTAAAAAAAATTTATAAAAAAACCATTCAACCACAACTATTCCCTATATAATAAAACCTGAAATAGACAAAAAAATTGACCAAAAACAGACCAAAACCAGAAAAAAACCCTCCCACCCCAGAGGACACCCGCTAAACCCTGGGACAACCCCCCCTTCCCTCCTGGATAACCCCTAACCCAACTATACGACCCTCCCACACCCTTGGAAACACCCCATTCAACCGGGAAACCCCCACACCCATGGATTCCCCCAAGACATCCCACCTCCTGGAAATCCCCCCACTCACCGGGATAGCCCTCCCACCCTCATGGACACCCTCCCATAACCCATGGACTCCCGGGACACCCACTACCCCACATGACAGCCCTCCCACACCCCTGGAACCCCACCCCACTGGATACCCCCCCCCACACCCCTAGACACCCCTGGACATCCCCCCACCCTCATGGAGATCCCCCCACCCCATGGACACCCCGGACACCCCCACCCCACTGGACAACCCTCCCATACCCCTGGATACCCCAACCCCGCTGGACACCCCCACACCCCTTGATACCCCAAGACAACCTCCCACCCCTCCTAGACACCCCCACTCCCTTGGACATCCCTCCCATACTCCTAGACACCCTCCCAACCCCATGTTCACCCAGTATAACCCCACCCCTTGGACAGCCCTCCCACACCCCTAGAACCCCCCACCCCACCCCATTGGACACCTCCCCGCACCCCTGGACACCAACTAGACACCCCCCCCCCCCACCTAGGAATCCCCCACCATCGTGAACACCCTCCCACCCCCATGGAAACCCACCCAACCCCATGGACACCCTGGACACCCCACTCCACTGGACAACCCTCCCACACCCTAGGAAACCCCCCACCCCACTGGACACCCCCACCACTGGACACCCCTTGGACATCCCCAACCATTCTAGATAGGCCCCACCCTTCAGGACACCCTCATACCCTAATAGATACCCTGGACACCTTCCACCCTACTGGACACCCCTCCCACACCCCTGGAAACACCCACCCCACTGGACACCACTCCCAGCATTGGATACACCCTGGACAACCCCCAACCCTCCTGGAAAGCCCTTCACTCCTCTGGAAAACCCTCCCATCCTCTTGGATACCCTCCCACCCCCATGGACACCCTGGATACTCACCCACCCAACCCACTGGACAACCCTCCCACACCCCTAGGAACCACCCACCCCACAGGACACCCCCCACACCCCTGGACAACCCCTGGATAGCTCCCCACCATCCTAGAGAGCCCCCCACCCTCCTAGAGATCCCCCATCCTCCTAGACACCATCCTACCCCCCATAGACACACCACCACACTGGACAACCCTCCAACACCCCGGAACCCCCCCCCCCCCCCCCGCCACACTGAACACCCCCACACCCCTAGATACCCCCTGGACACCCCCATCCCTCCTGGATAGCGCCCACTCCTTTGGATAGCCCTCCCACCCTCCAAGACACCCTCCCACCACCATGAACACCCTGGAAACCCCAACCCCACTAGACAGCCCTCCCACACCCCTGGAACCTCCCCATTGGACACCTCCCACACCCCTGGACACCTCCTTGATAGCCCCCACCCCCTAGATAGCCCCCACCCTCCTAGACACCCTCCCACCCCCATGGACACCCTCCCACCCACATGGACACCCAAGACACCACCACTCCACTAGACAACCCTCCCACAACCCTAGAAACCAGCCACCTTACTGGAAACCCCCACCCCTAGACCCCCTGAATATCCCCACTCCTTAACAGCCCCCAACATCTTGTACAACCTCCCACCCCCATGGATACCCCGGATGCCCCCACCCCACTAGACACCCCTTCCACACCCCTGGAAACCCCCACCCCACTGGACACCCCACACACCCCTGGATACCCCATGTAAAACCCCCAGCACCCCTCCTGGACAACCCCACACCCCCCCGGACAACCCTCCAACCCCTCCGGACACCCTCCCACCCCCAATAGAAAACACTCCCCACCCCGAGAAACACCCAAAACCAACTGTGCACCTCCCCAATCCCTTGGAAACCCCCATGAATAGCCCCCACCCCCTGTACATCCCCCACCCTCCTGGACATCCTCCCACACCAATGGACACCCTACCAACATCGTGGATACCCCTGACACCCCCACCAAACTGGACTACCCTCCCACACCCCCGAAACCCCCACCCCAATAGACACTCCCACCCCTAGACACCCCCACCCTCCTTGATATCTCCTCACCCTCCTGGACACCCTCCCACCCCCATGGACCCCCTGGACACCCCACCCCACTAGACACGCCTCCCACACCCCTGGAAACCCCCCTCCACAATGGACACCAGCATACCCCTAGATACCTCTTGGACACCCCCTCCTAGATAGTCCACACTCCCCTGGACAACCCTCCTGCCATCCTGGACACCCTCCCTCCCCCAAGGACACCCTGGACACCCCCACCCAACTAGAGAGCCCTCCCAAGCCACTGGAAACCCCCCACCCCACTGGACACGCCCACACCCCTGGTAACCATCCCCCAAAGACCAGAATCCATACCGGAAAAACCATCAAAACTAGAACAAAATAAAAAGTAGACCAAAATTAAACATTCATATATATAACATTAAAATCTTACAATTTCAACTAAAAAACCAAAATCCAACCTAAACGACTACCAAATAAACAATTATAAAAAATATATTAAAAATTAAATCTTACACTCCAAACAAACTAAAAACCAATCAATCTTGTAAAATAATTTGACAATTCTAGATTTAATTGTTCAAAATCATGAGCATTATAGGGTTGAGGGTCATCAAATAGCTAAAAATTATGTCGCACCCTGACCCGATCAACACATGACTTGCGCGTGAGTTATAAAACTACACGATAAGTATGCAGTTAAACCTTGTATGCAGTCAGAGTTGGGTGGCACAGTTCGAGCACGGTCCACCCAACTGTGCACTCGACATCATGCAAGATGTACAGTTGTTAAATTTTAGTATTATTATTCTTATTTTTATTTGATTTGAATTATTATTATAATTACAATTATTATTATTTGTTATTTGGGTATAATAATAATAATAATTATTATTATTATATGAAAAAAAGAAAATTATAATAAAACCCTGACCCTAATACCTGGCCACCCCCCCTTCCAGTGCGCCCCCACCCCCACCCTCCCCCCCCCCCACCTCTTCGCGCTACAGTACCGGCACCGCCTCCCTACGCCGCCAGCCCACTGTCCAGCAGGCCGCACTGCGTCGGCTGCACCCCAGCGCTACTCCCCGCCTTCCTTGTAATAACCCGAGATTTTATAAGATATATTATTTTTAATTTCTTTTATATATTCTGTTGTATGTCACACCAAGATTATCTTGCACTATACGCAACACCGTATTAGCTTGTAGTATACGGAACACTATTCTTGGCTCATGTTACACATAATTTCATGTTCGTTTGATATAAGTTATTCCACGCAACATTGAGTGTATATATATATATATATATATTCAATGTATAAATAAAATATGGTTGGATTATGTTATACGCAACAACAAAGGAGTTGTTCACTACACGCAACCCTGACTTGACTTTCATTACACGCAATCGCAACCTTCTTCGATAGCATGTGTTGTACGCAATACCGGGTTTTACTAAACAACGATATGTTATTATAATATTATTATGAACTATCCGTTATGAATAGTATTAACTATATTTTTAATTTTATAACATTATTATTCATCTTACACATTTTCTAGAATATGGTATGAGAACAAAATAAATTTTTCGGGTAAAATAAGTATTTTTAAAAAAATGCAGTATTGCCGCCTTTTAACGGAACACCCACTTTAAATCTAGTTTTTGACATATTTATAAGTTCAATTTTACAAAATAAAATTATTCTTTGGAATCAGGATATAAAATTTTACCTTGGATAAATTTTTCATATTATTCGGATAACTTTCATATTTTAATGAATAGTAAAAACACGCTATATTTTAATTAAAAACAACTTTTTTCATCATATTAACTTATGTGGTTAAATTATAATATTGAATGGTTTTAATGTATAAATATAATATATTTTTACCATTTAATATAATTTATGTCATTATCATTGATTTTTCCTTGAATTCGTATGTTAAATCAATTCAATCTTTTGCAATGTTTTAAAGAAAAACCTGTTTTCTTTCGACAATGGGATTAATTTAAATTTAATTTATGCAACTTTTTTGTATTTAATTGGGAAAAATGATTCCATATTTGGAATCAGTGGGTCCAAATTATGTTAATAAGCTACTTTTTATTTTTGGAAATTATGAACAGTAACTACGGTAAATTTTATTTACCATAGTTAAAGGTAAATCGGGTAATTAAGGGTAAATATAATATTATAAAATTACCCTAAAACATGCCAAAATTATATTGGATGGCTAAACGTAGAACCATATCACCTAAGGGTCATATTATATTCATTTTATTGACTTTTGACCATGAAAATAATTTAATTATTATTAAAACCAAAGAAACTGACAACATGTCACTCTCTTAAATCTTGTAAGTATAATAATTTTAATTTAGTGATAAACATCATAAAACTTCGAAGATGAATATTCTACAGAAAGATAATAAAATTATATACATCATGAAAATTTATTTATAATTTTTAGGGATTAAATAATTGTCATTAATGGTGATACATTAATGATGCAGAAATTATTTATTAAGTGAAAAATCAGTAATATAGTTATTATTGAAATAATAATACCCATTAAAAGCCCCACAAACCTGAACTAAAATTATTGGTAGTATATATCTATACCATAATAATCCAATTACCTAATATATAACCATTTGGAGTCTTATTAAAGTGATTAGGACACTTATATTATTTTATTTTAAATGATAACAAAGTTGTCACCTTCATAATTTCATAAATATAACAATTTACATTTTGTTATTTTAAGATGAAAAATTCATGTAAAAGTATTTTTGTAAAATTTAATAGATTTATATTCATCATAGGATTTTATTTTTAATTTATATGCAACAAATAAGTATATTAAATAATTATACAAAAATGTTGTAGTAATTATTTTATTAAGAGATAAACCAAATAAATGGTTTTAAAAATAATAAAATAAATTTTATATGAAATATTTAAAGTTCTAAACTACTTTTCTAGATACATATGAAATTTTATGAATCTATTAAAGCTTTTATTTCGAACATATCTTCTGTATATATTTTATTAAAATTCAAATAAATGAATAGTGTCAAAATTGACACTATTGTTATTTTATAAAAATAACATATTATAAAATTGTTTAAAAATGACAAAAATATTTAAAAATTATAAATTTAAATTTATATGGTCTATAATGTTATAAAGTAACCAATTATTGAAAATTAACAACAAATAAGTAATTATTTTTTATAAGTTAAAATTTAGAATTTTATTACCACAAATAAACTTAAATAGATTAAATAAGGATAAATCAAAATGATAAGGTTTAAAATAAGATCCAAACATGTCTAAATTTTATTGTTTGATGATATTACAACCCTATCACATCTAATCTTAAAATTTGAGTCATTTTTGGCGGTTTTTATGTTGGTTTAGATTTATTATAAATTAATATTTTTACGAATTCCAAAGGTGCCCCTCTCATCCCTTATAAAAGGGAACCTCCTCCGTCTCTTCCTCACACCACATTGAGCCTTCAAGCTCCGCCAACCCCTGAAAATTTCTCCTCTCCACTTCCCTAGAGACACCATATAGGTCCTGGTCTTTTTCAAAGACCAATTTTTGTTCCCTAAAAGGAGGTCTCAAAGAAGCACTTCAAAGAAGAGGTAATGTCCGTTACCGATACTTTCATCATTATTTCTTCTTCCACTTATTATTTTTTAGTTGTTTATTTATGAAGTAATAACATCAGTATCACTCATATACTAATATGTTATTATAAGTATGAAACAACCCTATTTCACCATCTATCCATCCTATGGAAAACGAAATCACCGCAGGTGCGTACGTACGGAATACAGTCTCCACGCCGTGGTGTAATCTATTTTCCACCACCACCTTACTTGGAAGGGTATAATGGTGTACATAATAACTATAAATTATTATTGTAAAGTGATATTGATTATAAAATAGTATACATGCACTCTAATACAATTCCACGATCATGAGAACAATATCATCGCTCGTGCGTACGTACGGAATACCGTCTCCCCGACGCGATGAGATTCATTCTCCATGTTAACCATTCATGAATGATTATAAAGTATATAAAATAAGTAATCATTAAATATATGACATAATAATACTACTGGATTTATGTATATATATATTTATGTCATCTACTTAATTCCACTCAATTCAATATGGAACCGAAAACAGCGTTCATGCGTACGTACGACCTACCGTCTCCATGAACGGTGTATTTATTTCCATTTATCGATCCATTATATATATTTATATTCTGAATATTTATTATATATAAATCATGTTTTACATTCTGGATTTATGTAATCATGATCTAAATAATCATATGAATAATTACAAGTTAAAACCCGAACGACAAATGAGACGATTTTACCCAAAATGCTAATTTAACATGAATTTACAAAAGAACGGGTAATATAAAGTCATAAGTGAACCATATATGATATAAAAACAATGAATATAATTCTGGAATAAGTCAAAAACATTATTTAAATCATTATACATGAGTTTCAGACACTTACGATGAAAATCGGACCTAAGGTAAGGGAAATATCACAATGTCATTTTTATTCGAGATTGTTTATACATTGAAATTTACTGGGGTGTAGTTTATCATCCACATCCATGAGTCTTGACTAATAATAAATTATTTTCTATGATTATGTGTGTATGCCAGAAAGTTTCATGTTTTATGTTATGATTATTGGGATTACATTTCACTACTATGATTTATCCCCTGTTATGATATTATGATCTCTTTTACAGGTTAAGATTTCCCAAATGTTATGTTCTTATGAATATGATGTGATTGATATTTCTTTTTTTTACCCTTGCTGAGAATTTGAGCTCACCCTTTTATGTTTTATTCTCCCCAGGATATAAATAAAGGTTTTAGGTATAAAAAAAGGAAGATCTTTATGGGAGATGTTGAAGATCTTTCACCATGATTAGATGATTATATTCCGAGTTTCCAAAGACACTAAACTATTACGGTCCTTGTGTGTGTGTTTCTGTTATGTACTAAGTATTCTGCAAAAGTAATGTAATTTCCATGTACATCAAGCTTCGGGTCTCTATAGATGGTATCAGAGGAAATGTTCAGTCAACCTTTGGAAACTAGGATGTGAAAACGTTAGTGAGATCCCTAGAGATATTTCTAAGGTATGTCTAGGGATGTCCCTAAGGATAAGTATATGTATAGGATATAGTCCTAGAACTATGGTAAAGATCATAGAATTTAATCTAAGATATTAGATATTGAGGGTGCTCCCCCTTTACTATGTTGTTTTCCCTAGCTTGAATTTTTCCTCTCACAATATTCTTCTTGTGTTTTAGAAAATGGCTGGAAACTGGATGATTCATGATAATGGAGGATATGATGGACAATGGAATGATATTATTCATGAGAAAACAAACGAAACGGGATTTGGAAGTCCAAAAATCGTTATTATGCCTAATCATCAATCTCATAATATGATCAATAATCTCAACGTTGGTAAGTTTCCTGACTCAGATAATAAGAGAAAGATGGAGTTTCATAATGATCATAGAGGAAAGACTGTTCAATTTCCCTCATGCAAATCATGTGGGAAGAGGCATTAGGGAGATTGTTTCAAAGGAACTGGAAGATGATTTGGGTGTGGAAAAGAAGGACACAAAGCCAGTAAGTGCAAAGGAAAAGGTTCAGTTAACACCAGGGATGAGGATAATGGTATTTTACGACATCAACAATGGTTAATTGTTTTAAATGTGGAATGTACAGGCATAATGCAAACCAATTCCCTAAGGTAAAGTCTCATGAAGAGAATCAGTATGGTCGTATGGGTAGTATTTATGTTGATGATGATGAAGAGACTACAAATGATATGTGAGTTGAAATAATTGTGAAGCTTGATCAATGGTTTAAGAAGGTAGTGGAATGATTGCATGTTTATCAAGTTTAGTGTTGTATAAGTAATCTCATGGTACTATGGAATAAAGAGACATCTAAGGATTGTTACACTTTTGTCTTTCCATGAGTTTTGAAAGTGTATGATTAATGGTACCGGTATCCATGAAAGGTCATTCAGATATTTTTGGAATGTATATGATATGAGAATAATGAAGGGATAAGGAGAAAATTAAATGTTTGATAGTATTCATGAGCTCATGACTGATATAAGGAAAATGTTATATCATGGTTTGAGTATATAGAATTTTTGGATTTTGGTAGGTGGAAAGAGTTAACTTTTGACAGCATTTATGTTTTCACTAAGGTTTAATGGGTATTCATTTTTCAAGAGAATACATGATTAAGGTATTCACATGATTTCAATGTGACCAACAAGATATATGGGGGATAAATGATGGTATTCACATGCTTGGTTGATGACATTTCAAGTAATCGTTTTCATTATACTATGATCTTGGACCGAAGTATTTCGGATAAGCCTAAAGATTGGAATGGATTTTGTTGGACATAAGTTAGTATTGTTTAAGGATAGAACTTTTTTTTTGATATTATTAATGAGATGTTATATTAATGTTGTTTTAGAAAAAGGACAACCTACAGGACAGGCGACATCCCATCACGTTGGACAAGGCTGTGGGAATCGAACTAACAACCGAAGTGCGACTGGCCTTTATCACCTTCCACTGACCTACAGGAAGTCCCTGGTTAGTAGAAACTAGTTTTATTTTATTAAGCGACATGATAGATAAAGTATAAGTTCATTTTTTCATATACGATTAACCTCACCCAAGACAGACTTATGTATATTTGATAACTTTTTCTAACCTTTTATTTGAAATAGATGGAATGACCCATCATTCTATCACATGATCTTTTAACACATCATGAAAAACAAATTCAACTTCATTTCTTTAAGAGATGAATTGGAAATTGTTCAAAGAATGAACAACAGTGATATTGTACCAAAATAAAGTAAGTATTTATTCTAATTCAAATTCTTCTACTTTAGGGAAATGATCTTGAAAACCAAAATTTTTTTCCTAGTGCCTTTATATCCGATGAATCAGATGGTACCCTAGATCATCTCAAATTTATGGCTTTGTGATTGTTGGCTTTTTCATAGCCATGTTCTCTACCACTCTCAATCAGAACATGATGGTTAGATTTCTCTTCCATATCCATATTTTCACCAATGTTATCCTATATGGAAACCCAGTGATGAGTTAATTTGGGTAACCGTTATGTTTCATACTTTAGTTTTTAATGTTAAGTTCTGGTATTCGTTTTTACGACATGGGTTTCAATTAAAGAATCTTTCAAGAAGAAAACCATTGATAACCCCGACGAATTTCAAGGGCGAAATTCATTTTAAGGGGGGGGGGTAGAATGTAATAACCTAAGATTTTATAAGATATATTCTTTTTAATTTCTTTTATATCTTCTGTTTTATGATAAACCAAGATTATCTTGCACTATATGCAACACCGTATTATCTTGTAGTATACGGAACACTATTCTTGGCTCGTGTTACACACAATTTCAAGATCATTTGATAGAAGTTATTCTACGCAACATTGAGTGTATATATATATATATTCAATGTATAAATAAAATAAGGTTGGATTCAGTTATATGCAACAAAAAAGGAGTCGTGCACTACACGCAACCCTGACTTGGCTTGCATTACACGCAATCGCGACCTTCTTCGATAGCATGTGTTATAAGCAATACCGGGTTTTACTAAACGACGATATGTTATTATAATATTATTATGAACTATCCGTTATGAATATTATTAAATATATTTTTAATTTTATAACATTATTATTCATCTTACACATTTTCGGGAACATGGTATAAAAACAAAATAAATTTTTCGGGTAAAATAAGTATTTTTCAAAAAATTCAGTTTGGCCGCCTTTTGATGGCGCAACCACATTAAATCTAGTTTTTTACATGTTTATAAGTTCAATTTTACAAAATAAAATTATTCATTGGAATCAAGATATAAAATTTTACCTTGGATAAATTTTTCATATTATTCGGATAACTTTCAGATTTTAATGAATTGTAAAAAACTCTATATTTTAATTAAAAACAACTTTTTTCATCATAATAACTTATGTGGTTAAATTATAATATTTAATGGGTTTAAAGTATAAATAGAATATATTTTTACCATTTAATATAATGTATCTCATTAGCATTGACTTTACCTTGAATTCGTAGGTTAAATCAATTCAATCTTTTGCAATGTTTTAAAGAAAAACCTGTTTTCTTTCGACAACGAGATTAATTTTAATTTAATTTATGAAAATTTATTGTATTGAATTTGTAAAAAAGGATTCCATATTTTGAGTCAGTGGGTCCAAATTATGTTAATAATCTACGTTTTATTTTTGGGAATTATGAATAGTAACTACGGAAAATTTTATTTACCATAGTTAAAGGTAAATCGGGTAATTAAGGGTAAATATAATTTTATAAAATTGCCCTAAAACATGCCATAATTCTATTGGATGGATAAAAGTAGAACCATATCACCTAATAGTCGTATTAGATTCATTTTATTGACTTTTGACCATGAAAATAATTTAATTATTATTAAAACCAATGAAAGTGACAACATGTCACTCTCTTAAATATTATAAGTATAATAATTTTAATTTAGTGATAAACATCATAAAACATCGAACATAAATAGTCTCAAGAAATCTAATAAAATTATCTACATCATGATAATTTATTTAGAATTTTTAAGGATTAAATAATTGTCATTAATGGTGATACATTAATGTTGCATAAATTATTTATTAAGTGAAAAATCAGTAATATAGTTTTTATTGAAATAATAATACCCATTAAAAGCCCGACAAACCTGACCAAAACTTATTGGTAGTATATATCTATACTATAATAATCCAATTACCTAATATATAACCATTTGGAGTCTTATAAAAGTGATTACGACACTTATATTATTTTATTTTAAATGATGCCAAAGTTGTCACCTTCATAATTTAATAAATATATCAATTTAAATATTGTGATTTTTAGATGATAAATTAGAGTAAAAGTATTTTTGTGAATGTTAATAGATTTATCTTCATCATAGGATTTTATTTTTAATTTGTATGCAAACAATAAGTATATTAAATAATTATACAAAAATGTTGTAGTCATTATTTTATTAAGAGATAAACCAAATAAATGGTTTTAAAAATAATAAAATAAATAATATATGAACTATTTAAAGTTCTAGACTACTTATATAGATACATATAAACTTTTATCAATATATTAAAGATTTTAGTTCGAACATATCTTCTGTATATATTTTATTTAAATTCAAATAAATGAATAGTGTCAAAATTGAAACTATTGTTATTTTATAACAAAAACATATTATAAAATTGATTAAAAATCACAAAAATATATAAAAATTACAAATTTAAATTTATATGGTCTATAATGTAATAAAGTAACCAATTATGGAAAATTCACCACAAATAAGTAATTATTTGTTATTATTTAAAATTTATAGTTTTATTACCACAAATAAACTTAAATAGATTAAATAAGGTTCAATCAAAATGATAAGGTTTAAAATAATATCCAAACATGTCTAAATTTGATTGGTTGATGAGATTACAACCCTATATCATCTAATCTTCGAATATGAGTCTTTTTTTGGAGGTTTTTAAGTGGGGTTAGATTTATTATAAATTAATATTTTTAAGAATTCCAAAGGTGCCCCTCTCCTCCCTTATAAAAGGGCACCTCCTCCCTCTCTTCCTCACACCACTTTGAGCTTTCAAGCCCGGAAAACCCCTGACACTTTCTCCTCTCCACTTCCCTAGAGACACCCTAGAGGTCCTGGTCTTTTTCAAAGACCAATTTTTGTTCCCTAAAAGGAGGTCTCAAAGAAGTACTTCAAAGAAAAGGTAATGTCCGTTACCGATTATTTCATCTTTATTTCTTCTTCCAATTATTCTTATTTAGTTGTTTCACTATGAATTAATAACATAATAATCACTAATATACTGATATGTTATTATAAGTATGAAACAACCCTATTTCACCATCTATCCATCCTACGGAAAACGAAATCACCGCGCGTGCGTACGTACGAAATACCATCTCCACGCCGTGGTGTAATCTATTTTCCACCACCACATTACTTGGATGTGTATAATGGTGTAAATAATAACTATAAATGATTATTGTAATGTGATATTGATTATGAAATAGTATACATGCACTCTAATACAATTCCACGATCATGAGAACGATATCATCGCTCGTACGTACGCACGGAATACCGTCTCCACAACGCGATGAGATTCATTCTCCATGTTAACCATTCATGAATGATTATAAATTATATATAATAAGTAATAATGAAATATATGACATAATAAAAATACTGGATTTATGTATATATATATTTATTTCATCTACTTAATTCCACTCAATTCAATAAGGAACCGAAAACATAGTTCATGCGTACGTACGGCCTACCGTCTTCATGAACGGTGTATTTCTTTCCATTTATCGATCCATTATATATATGTATATTCTTAATATTTATTATATATAAATCATGTTTTACATTCCGGATTTAAGTAATCATGATCTAAGTAATCATATCAATAATTACAAGTTAAAACACGAACGACAAATGAGACGATTTTACCCAGAACACTACTTTAACAAGAATTTACAATAGAACGGGTAATATAAAGTCATAAGTTAACCAAATATGATATAATAACAATCAATATGATTCTGGAATAAGTCAATAACAATATTTAAATCATTATATAGGAGGTTCGGACACTTACGAAGCAAATCAGACCTAAGGTAAGGGAAATATCACAATCTCATTTTTATCCGAGATTGTTTATACTTTGAACTTTACTGGGGTGTATTTTATCATACACATACATGTTTACTAAATATGTAATATTTATATCCTTCTAAAATATTTTATATCAAATTTTACCCTTCGGTGATTTTTTAGTAAAAGATATGAAAGGAATCTTTTGTCATTTTTTGTACGATGTACTTTTTGACTTTTCTGAAAAAAGTACGAGAAGAATGTTTTCTTTTAACTTATGTGGAATGAATGGATTTTTAAACCATTATTTATAAGAAGCTTACCTTACAAGTTTTCCAGTTTATTTTTAATCAACTTCTTTTAGTTTATAATTGTATGACATGTTAAGAAAGGAAAAGTGTTTTTGATGTAGAAAGGATATTTTCCTCAAGAATGGAGTTCAAGCGTTTTATCAAAATTATATTCCATCTAAGATAATAAAGGGTTCTATTTCTATCCCTATTATTACATTGATTTGATTATGTTGTGGTTGAATTATTTTTATTAATTCCTTTATCTTATATGAATTGTTTTATGATGTCACGATGTTTAAGATTCCCATTTTTATTACATGGGTTGTGCTATGATGTAAGGTTTATGATTTTGTGGCACAAATAAGAATGGAATCATTAAGAGATTGGTGGGACCTATATCTCCCTCCAATGTATTGGGTAATGATTTTCTATCTCATGAGATAGACATGGCTGGAACGGCAGGTTAAACCGGTTCAGTGAAACAGGACTGAAACGAGGAATGAACTCAGTTCAGAAATGGAATTTGTCCACTAAGATAATCTTCGAAATGAGTCTTGACTAATAAGAAATGATTCTCTATGATTATGTGTGTATGCCACAAAGTTTCATGTTTTATGTTATGATTATTGGGATTACATTTCACTACTATGATTTATCCCATGTTATGATATTATGATCTCTTTTGCTGGTTAAGATTTCCAAAATGTTATGTTTTTATGAATATGATTTGATTTATATTTCTTTTGTTTACCCTTACTGAGCATTTGAGATCACCCTTTTATGTTTTCTTCTTCCCAGGATATAAAGAATGGGTTTAGGTATAAAAAAGGGAGATATTTATGGGAGATGTTGAAGATCTTTCACCATGATTAGAAGATTATATTCCGAGTTTCCAATGACACTAAACTATTACGGTCCTTGTGTGTGTGTTTTTGTTATGTACTAAGTATTCCACAAAAGTAATGTAATGTCCATGTACGTCAAGATTCAGGTCTCTACATTCCTCACCAGCCCACCTCCATTTTTTCAATCGCCGGCCCCTGTCCAGGCACTACCCCACTGCCATACACGTGACAACTGAACCCTTTCTCCCCCTTCCAACCACACCACCCACGGCGCCACTCCTCCCCTGCGCGCTACGGAACCCTCGTCAGCCCTCCTACTCGGCCTCTTACTGCCACCCAACCCCCCGGCCATACCTCTCTCTCACTGGAAATCCTTCTCAGCCGCACCTCCGTTCTCCTCCGGTGCGGCGTACTGTGCACCTGTGCGTCCTACCGGCAGCTGCGACCTCCAGCGCCGCTTTATCTCCAATGTGCGACGTTTCCCTAGTGAGATTCCATGAACCCTCACATTTTATTTCATAATAAATTAGGGTTTGACCAAGCCCTAATTCTAGGGTTTTTGTATTTTCTTGTGGTTCTTCGATTATAGGGTATGCTATTTGGTCTTGGGGACTTGGTATTATATCTTTGAAGGTTTTTTTATGTGCGCATTCAACTGGTAGGTGTTTCCAATCATTTCCCATTTTTATTCAAACCATGATCACATGAATGTTTTTAATGAATTCTTATATATCATTTGCATCTCTAGCGTATTCATGGAAAGAATTTTACATGGTTATATTGTTGTTTTAAATTTATAAAATTTGATTTTCGTGTATGTTTATATGAATTGCATAGGTTCGTTCTAATGTTAATTGATTTCTTTGTGATGTGTTTGGTTATAATTGATGGTGACTTTATTTTGGAAATGTAAAATTGGTTTGGTGTGTTTGTTTGACAAAAATGATGAATCAATTAGTTGTTTTAGGAATGATTTGGAAATGGAGGTTGGTTTGAAAGATGCATTTTTCTCTTATAAAGTGTTATGAAAGTATTCAGTTTGGTTTCAATGCTAAAGTGTTTTATGAGAGATGGTTTCTAAGGTGATTCATCTAAAAACTAGATGTGACATTGGAGGTTGGCAGATCCATGGGAGCACTAGGTGCTCACATGGATGTGACCCCAAATGAAAATGACACATTAAAGCAATGTTTTCATAAAACTAGGTTTCAGAGAAAATAATGTGTAATTTCAAAGGGAATTGAAAGAAGATGGCCCCGGTTGGATTTTGGTGTGAGTTAGATGGTCGTTTTTTTAATGGCCCATTTGGTAAACATGAATTGTTTGGGTGTGTGTTTCGATCATTAGTGACAGTTTGGCTTTGAATATGTAAATGATATTTGTGTAATGTTTAGGGTAATTCCCTTGGGCTCATCAAGTTAAAGGCCCATTTGGCTCTTCCAACTCTACTGTAATATTTGTGTTGAGTCTTTGAAACTAATGTGTTTGGGGAAAAATTTTAATGCCCATTTGGAAACGAAATGTGTTTTAGAAGATGGTTTGAATGTTTATGTGGTGTGGTAGCCCACTTGGCACTTTGATGATGTGATATAGGTATATATATACACAAAATTATGGGGAACTTCTACCGGGGGACTCCCCTTCGAGGTTTGTCATGTAGTAGTGTCCGTGTAAGGGGTGGGCAAGTGTGGTGAGACAAGTCACACGTGCGAGGGCCTCCCAATTACAAAGTATTATTAAATCTAACATGGGTTCTTGGGAATGTTTTAGAAAATTGATTGATGTTTGCTTTCCAACCCCAATTAGACGGGTTGGTTCCCCCTTGGTAGATAGGCCTTGTGGGGCGTGCCACTGATTGGCTATTAGGGCGGCCAGTTGTTTATTGACAATGGAGTACCACACCGACATGTAGTCTGAAACTGAGTATGTCCAGGGATTTTCTAGGGATATTTAAGATTACCCATGATTATTTCTTCTATCTTCTTGTTTAATTTTACTTGTACTTGGCTTCCAGCATTTACTTATTACCTGTTCTTCTACTGCACAAATGTGATAAAAATGGATTTGAAATTCAGTTTTTATGAAATGCATTGTTTTGTGGAAAATGGTTTGTGGTGTGGTTTGGTTTTGAAATCATAAATCAGGATCATTTTCCCTTAAAATATGAAAATCTATTTTCTATATTTGTTTTTCCAAACTAGTGTTTTTGGGTTTGTTTCGGGAAAGTGGTCTTGGTTGGATTCCGTGGTTTACTTGGGAAACCCTACTGAGCATTTTTTATGCCCATTCCTATCCTATATTTTCCCATGTGGGTTCAGTTTCTTGGTTCAGATTCCTATTTTGTCTTCCAATTGAGGTAGATTGTTAGTGTAGGATATGACCTAGAGGCCACATGGAGGTATGTTCAGTTTTTTTTTTCTTTCCGATGCTAGTTTTTTTATAGTAAGTTTTTATTTGTCTGTTTATCTTTTTCACATGGGCCAAATCAATCCCAACATTTTCAATTTTGATGACCGACACTTCTTTCCATCACGGGGGGATCAGGAACGCCCCTCGAGACTTGCTGTGAGCCTGATTGGGTGACTGGTTCAAGGTTGACCTAGGCTGGTTCATGAAAAAATGGTATTAGAGGGAGGTTCCTGATATTTGGGATGTATGATAGAAGGATATTAGGATTTCATGGGACATAGGAGGTAGGTTACGTGTTGGTGCTTGATCACCACTTCCCGTGACGAGGCTTGAGATACCAGGGGTAGTCTGGGTTTTGAGTCTTTTTCCATTGGTTGTTATGGTTTTAGGAATGATAATGAAGGAAAAATGGTTCATGTTATGGCCTCACATGGGGTGGTGACCCATGTGGAGTCCATGTGTCCAGTTCAAGGTCCTTCTAGTGATATACCTTACTTAGGATATGGCTCACCACCATGTCACTGAGTTAGGAATATGCACTAGTTCCTCATTCCAGTGGTTTGTTATTGACTGTGTTTTGTAATGATCTTAGTCGATGTGAGCGTGTGTTAAAAATGAATGTGATTTTAAAATGGAAAATTGTTTCTTTTTAAATTGTTTTGAAATTGGTGAATTGGGTTTTTAAAGTGGGAGTGTTCCGATTTGAAATGTTTTATTGCGTGCATGGATTTGATAAGGGAAAGAAGTGTTAGAACCTTGGTATTCTTTATGTAGGGTCACATGTGCATCGATATGTGCAGAGAGTGCGTGGGAGAACTTGTTCGTGAACGATGTAGCCGGGATTGGTTGAACGCACATGTGACAGTCTATAAGGGGCTATAGGTGAGTCTTAAAATTTAAAATAAATTGTGGGTTTTTTAAAAGAAATTTTTTACTTATGTTTGTATATGTTTATCTTATGAGTTTATTGCCCGTGGCTCGAGCTGTTTCATTGATTGGGTTTTTTCTAGATGCTGATTTCAGTGGTGTTTTTCTTGTTGTTCTAAGTATGCCGCCCCGAAAGGTCGCTAAGATTTCTAATGAGTCATGCACATTTTTCAGTTCTTTTTGCATATTACATATAGATCAAAGTAATCAAAGTCTGTTAGAGGTAGTTGTGTGTTTTTGAAATTAGATTGGGTCTTCAGGCTGTTGGGATCTCCCAGGGTTGTTAGGGTTTGTACCGTCTCAGGTTTATTTGAGGTCAAGTAATGGACTAGTAAAGATGGATGTCTCACCAGCATAAAGGATTGAGGTGTGTTTGATGGTAGTTGGCTCTAGTGAAGGTTCCCCATTTGGCAAGGAGTGCATGCCGGAGGAACCTGTCCCCAAGACACCATCTCATCGGTGCTGACTCCCATTTTGTCTGACCATCTTCTTGTGTTCCACAAGTATGGCCAGTTTGAGAATTCTCAGCCATTATCATTCTTTCCTTTGAAAATAACTTTACGATTCTGGTCGTTTGAATCATTGAGAAGAAGAAGAAGTTGGGGACTGGAGAATGAAAATGCCAGACTGTGAGGCAGGGGATGCTTCAGCCATCAGAGCCCCTACAATAGGTCTTGGGGTGAAGCTCACACATAGTCAAGAGTTGTCGAGGGTGTGTAGAACGTCACTGCAGATTACTTTTTCAGCATTCTGAAGGGAAATATCCAATGTTTTCTTGTTCTATACTTGTCGTCGTTGTAAGCTCATTCTTGTTGTGGTCGTGCGATGAGCTCGTTCTACCGCAATCCAAGTATCCTCATATACTCTTAGTGCAACTTCTAAATCTTTCGAATTCCTTGAAGGGTGTTGGGGCTAGGGATAAACAAACCTATCCTGATATTGATTATGGTCTAAGATTTATACATTAGGATGATTTTTGGTTCTATAAAATTAATGGGTGTTGTTTTTGTGATCATTATTATGTCGTATGCCTCTCTGAGGTTTTTCATATAGTGTGTTTGTGTTTTGTAGGGGATTCCTCCATCCCAGTGTCTCAGTGTTCCAGTTTTTCCCAGAATAGTTCTAATCCTAGTGGTGGAGTTGTTCCGTTAGCTTTGAGAATTTTGGATGAGTTCAGTTTGGGGAGTTCCTACATTGCCCCCCTAGGGTGGTGTGTTCGACATTCAAGGTTCTTGTGTTATTAAATTTATGTGGTGGGGAGAACCCTTCCGTGTTCTACCCTCAACCTCGAAAATTGATTGTACTCCAGTTGGTCGGTTGTGACTTGTGTTGGTAATAGTCACCCCGAGCATCTCAATTTCTTCTGGTTTTTCCTTGGCATGGACTCGAGTTATGATAACTATTGACTTAGTGACTTTCTAGGGGTAGAAAGTGGCTTTGGTGGGGACAATTGTCGCACCCGGACCTGGTCGATGTGATACTTGCACGTGAGTTATAAAACTTTGCAAAAAGTATGCAGTTTAACCTTGTATGCGGTTAGAGCCGAGTTGCACAATTCGAGCACGGTCCGCCCAACCGTGCACTCGACGTCACACAAGACATGTAGTTTTTATATTTTTTATTATATTTTTTATTATTATTTGATTATAATTATAATTATAATTATAATTATTATTATTTGTTATTTGGGTATAATAATAATAATAATTATTATAATTAGAAAAATAAAAAGAAAAAAATAATTAAACCCTAACCTTAATACATAGCCTCCCCTCCACCCTTCCCCATGTGCCCACCTCCCATTCCCCCCCCCCACCTCTTCGCGCTGCGGCCCCAGCGCTGCCTCACTGTGCCACCCGCTCGCCGTCCGGCTGGCCGCACCATGCCGGACTTGCCCTGGTGCCGCTCCCTCCCTTCCTCGATAGCCCGCCTGTATTTTTACCACCACCGGCCCCTATCCCAGTGCCACCCCAGTACTCTACACCCACCGACCGAACCCTTTCTCCCCCTACCAGCTGCACCACCACCGCACCCCTCAGCACCGCTCCTCCCCTGCGCACTACGGACCCCGCATCGGCCCTCCTAGTCGGCCGCTCGCCACCGCCCGACCCCCCCTTCCAGACCTCTCTCTCCCCAGCACACCTTCTCTATCGCACCTCCCTTCTACTCCCATGCGGCGTACTATGCACCCGTACGTCCCAATGGCAGCCGCGACCTCCAGTTCCGCTTTGTCTCTGACGTGCTACATTTCCTTATTGAGCTTCCATGCACCCTTATAGTTTATTTCGTAAGCATTTAGGGTTTGACCAAGACCTAATGATAAGTTTTCTGTATTGTATTGTGTTTCATGGATTATAGGGTATGCTATTTGGTCATGGGGACTCAGTATTATATCTTTGAAGGTTTTTTCATGTGTTCATTCAAATGGTAGGTGTTTCTAACCATTTTCCCTTTTTATTCAAACCTTGAGAACATGAATGTTATTAATTAAATATTATATATCATTTGCATCCCTATCATATTCATGGAAATCATTTGACATTGTTATATTGTTTTTTTAAATTTCTAAAATTTTATCTTGATGTATGTTTATATGAAATGAATAGGTTCTTGCTAAAGTTAATTGAGTGATTTGTGAAGTGTTTGGTTATAATTGATGGTGACTGTGTTTTTGAATTGTAAAATTGGTTTGGTGTGTTTGTTTGACAAAAATTATTAACCAATAAGTTAGTTTAGAAAATATTTGGAAATGGTGGTTGGTTTGAAAGATGAATTTTTCTCTTATAATGTGTTGTGAAAGAATTGTGTTTGGTTTCAATGATAAAGTGTTTTATGAAATATGGTTTCTAAGGTGATTATTCTAAAAACTAAATGTGCCATTGGATGTTGGCACATCCATGGGAGCCCTAGGTGCTCACATGGATGTGCCACCAAATCGAAATGACACATTAAATCTATGTTTTCTTAAAATAGGTTTAATAGAAAATAATGTGTTATTTTAAAGGTAATTTAAAGAAGATGGCCCGGTTGGCTATTGGCGTGAGTTAGATGGTCATTTTTTTAAAGTCCCATTTGGTAAACTTGAATTTTTTGGGTGTGTGTTTCGATCATAAGGGCTAGTTTGGTTTTGAAAATGTAAATGATATTTTTGTAATTTTTTGGGTAATGCTTTTGGGCACGTCAAGTTAAAAGCCTGTTTTGATCTTCCAACACAACTGTAATATTTGTGTTGACTCTTTGAAAAGAATTTTTTTTTGAAAAAATGTGAATGCACATTTGGAAACCTAATGTGTTTTAGAAGATGGTTTGAATGTTTATGTGATGTGATAGCTCAGTTGGAACTTTGATTATGTGATATAGGTATATATATTCACATACTTATGGGGCATCTCTACAGGGGGACTCCCCTTCAAGGGTTGTCGTGTAGCGGTGTCCGTGTAAGGGGTTGGCAAGTGCGATGAGATGAGTCATGCATGCGAGGGCCTCCCACTTACACAGTATTATTAATTCTACCATGGGTTCTTGGGAATCTTTTAGAGAATCGATTGATGTTTTCTAGACAACCCCGATTAGATGGGTTGGTTCCCCCTTGTTAGATAGGCCTTGTGGGGAGTGCGACTGGTTGACTATTACGGCGGCCAGTTGGTTGTTGACTATGGAGTACCACGCCGGCAGGTTGTCTGAAACGGAGTATGTATAGGGTTTTTTCAAGGGATGTTTAGGATCTCCCATGGTTATTTCTTATATCTTCTTGTTTACATTTACTTTCACTTGGTTTCCAGTATATACTTATTACATGTTCTTCTTTATCACAAATGTAATTAACATTGATTTTGAATGTAGTTTTTAAGAAAAGCATTGTTTTAGGAAAAATAGTTTGTGGTGTGTGTTGGTTTTGAAATGGTAAATCAGGATCATTTTCCATTAAAATATGAAAACCAATTTTCTATTTTTTTATGTGCAAACTAGTGTTTTTGGGTTTTTTCTAGAAAGTGGTCGTGTTTGGATTCTGTGGTTTAATTGGGCAACCCTACTAAGCATTTTTTATTCTCATGCCTATCCTATCTTTTCATATACAGGTTCAGTTTCTTGGTTCAACTTCCTGTTCAGTATCCTGTTGAGGCAGATTGTTAGTTTTGGAGGTGACCTAGAGGTCACATGGAGGTATGCGCAAATTTGTTTTTTTTTCGGATGCTAGTTTTTTTTATCGTCAGCTTTTTTTGTCTGTTTATATTTTTCACATGGACCAAATCATTCCCAATGTTTTAAATTTTGATGCCCGGCACTTTTTTCCACCTCAGGGGGATCAGGAACGCCCCTAGGGACTTTCCGTGAGCCAGCTCAGGTGACCAGTTTAGGTTCGACCTGGGTTGATTCGTGACAAAGTAAAAGGAAAGTAGTTAACATGTATAATGAATAAATAAAATGAAATATTATAGAATAGTTTAAAAGTAATTATTAATATATCAATGTGCACATGTGTTCCAGTTGTAATTATTTCATACATAAATCTTATCATATAGTATCCAGATTCGACAACGCCTTATTGTTCATGAAAATTCTGTTTAAAGAGTGTAAATTCAAAATATTATTTTTAAGAAAAACATAAAAACATACAAATTAAAAATTTATATTTACCTTTACTTTTACATATTTGATCTTGACACACCTTTTCTTTGTGTTTTTTCGAAAGTAGACACATCCCCTATTAGAAAATAATACGGATGGGATAAATTAAAAATGCATTATAATATACACAACTATTATGAAATCGAAACTTATTTTTCCAACATATTCTTAAAACCTCCCCACACATCACCAGGGAAAAATCATATCCAATAATGTGTTTTCTCCCTTGGAAGTAAAAACACATAACATCCAATGTAACACCCCGACCCCAGTTACCCAGAGTAGGTGGATTATTACGTAACATTGGCATGATCACAAATGATCACGTATCGAAAGACCGATTAGTTTAGTAGCCTTGGAAACACTAGATACATTCATAAATGTTACATTACATCATAAAGTAAAAAACTAAAATAAAATAGTCTCCATTTTCCATAGTCATATCCCCTTCAGACTATCCCTGCATTTCAATCCTAAAATACTTCTTCACATCCTGGAAAAAATTAAAACATTGAAAGGGGTGAGCTAAGATGCTCAGTAAGGATAACAATACAGTGGAAGCTTTCATTAATATACATTAACATTTAAGGCAATGTATAACTAAAACAAAAGCCTTTTTAAACATTAATTTCAGCATAATATGGAAAAAATAAAATTAAATAATTCCATTAACTTACTCACAAGGATATTCTACTAGTCGAATAATAAAATTTAATATAAATACCCACTTTTATAATGATGGAATGCATAATTACAGACTATCATAACCACGTATCCAAGGCCTTGTGCCAAGACTAAAAATAAGTTTTTTTCAAGGCCTCATGCCAAGACACTAGTTTGTCTCATGAGACCTACCGATGCATCAAAGAGTTATAGCGCGCTCCACCCGTCACTTATTATGTTTAATGCATTCCTCGTATGAATAAGTTTAAAAATATCATAAAACATCACATAATTGTATCACATAAAACATGCAAAAAGGAAACATAATATTTCCACACATCAATCACAAGATATCAATAAAACACATTGATATTATAAAAACACTTCAAAAACCATTTTCAATACCAAAATAAAAGAAAAGTAAAACATGGTATTTATTTTTCTTTTAAAAAAATGTTATGGCTTATATAGGAAGCCAAAACTCAAATAATAGTCATGGAGGAGGAGAAGTCGTTGTTGCTGCATACGTAAGAAAAAAAATTCCTTTTGTCATTTAGTAAAAATGCTTCGTATAAAAATATTCCTTTTGAATAAAATTAAAAGTCATAGGGGTTTATACACCGTATAAATGAAAGTTGTGTATAAAACCAAATATGCCTCAATGAAAGGAGATTGAGACGAAGTCCTTACAAATATCATTTTTAAATAAAATTTATCTATTATTTGTATTCACTATAAGTACATATAAATAAAGTACAAATACAAGATATGACATAATAATATCATGACATAATTTGAATGTAGGAGATTAACCCAAAGAATGGAAATTGGGATAAGAAATTCCCTCACCTCGTGTCCGACTTGGCTCGACCGTTCTTTAACCTCATGAATAATAAACTAGAGTTAATTTATCGTTTCTTAAGATCATTTTTCAATTTTATTATTCCTTTTATATCACTCATTACCATGTTATGAACATTATGTAATTATTTATGTTAATAATGGTCGTTTTGTCGATCTTTGGTACTTGAGTCAAAAATAACCTTCTTAAAATTACAAGTTGTTCATGTGTAAAATATCCATTATATCCATAATTATATTCATGATTTAGATATCATATACATCATATATATCCAGTATATACACTCATTTATAATAATACATAACATTTAGAGGTATGAAATGAAATGCACCGTTCATGGAGACGGTAAGTCGTACGTACGCATGAACGCTACTTTAATTTCTATTTCGTATTTAATGGAATAAATTCACAATGATATAAAGGTATATTATAATTCCCTTATATAATATCATTTACTCCATACTTTATACGTCCCACATATGGCATTAACGATTCAAATCACTTTGAGGGGGTGGTAGTACGCACTTCCTAAAATGAAATTATCGCGTTTAACTATAATAGAAATCATAAAGGTATGCCATAAATGATAAATACAGAAGAATAAGGAAAACCTAAAAATAATATATATATCATATATGAAAATAGTGTCATCAAAATGGCCACCATTAGAAGTGTTAATAGAATATTGTACAATCATCGTTTCGTGAGGCAGTATTTCGGCACCCAAAGAAATAGTATATTCTTTAACCATTAGATGAAGGTGTGTGTAAGTGTAAATGAAATACTTATCATAAAAAAATCCTAGTATATTTTATATACTGTTGTTGTTATAAAATAAAGGAATAAAAAGTGTTTAGGGGGTTGGAGAAGCAAACTAAAACAAAAGAACATAAAAGAAGACATTACCTTAAAATCGGGTAACTCTTTTTGATTTGAGCCAAAGGTATCCTTGGGAAGAATTCTGCCCAAAGTGAGGCTTCTAGGAGTAATAGAGGGAAGTTGAGAGAGTATTTAGGAAGATTTTGGCTGATCCAAAAGGCTTTGAAGGTGTGAATAAGGTGGTACTAGTGGGGGCCTTTTATAAGAGGAGAGGAGAGGCACTCTTGGTAAGTCATGAAATGTTACTTTATTATATAATGAGTTTCAAATTTTAATGGTACATCACTTATATATTTCTAGGATAAGGTGAGAAGGGTTCTAAATATACTCATCCAATAGGTTTTTGAGAATTGTATGTCTTAGATTTTACATTATCTTTTTATTTTATTTAAATCGGAAATTAATGAGGTAATCACTGCATCATCATGGTTTCATAAATAATTTCATTTATTTAATGTCTGAAAATTATAAAAAAATATCATGATGTATTATATCTTATTATCTTTCTAACTAATATTTATAGTAAAAAATATGACTTTTATAACCCTATTTAAAAATTGTTTTACTAAAACAACTCATGTTTTTGACAATTTTATTTTAACATTAAATAAAAAGTTTTTAATGTCATTTTCCTACCAAATTGGCTCCATGGAGTCCCCAAGTTGACCCAAGGATTTTATTGGTCTGCCATGACTCATCCAATATGGGTAGGACAAGTGTAATGGAATTTTCATATTTTTATAATATCATTTTTACCTTAAATTTCACTAATTACCTTTAATCACGATTAATTAAACTTAAAAGTTACTATTAACAAAAAAATTATTTTAATCCCATTGAACCAAATTTTTCTTCCTAATAACAACCATGTATGTTGGATTTTTGAAAATAAAATCACAGATGTGGTAATGTTTCATTTAAATGAAAAATCAATTTTTTAACTACTACTTAGTGGTTTCACTATTCATCAAAAATTGAAGTAGTTCAGAACAATGCAAAAATTTCACCCTAAGCTATAATTGATATTCCAAATTCAAAGATGATTTCCATTTTACAAAATTACAATCATATATGTTGCATTAATTAATTTTATAACTAATTCCCGTTGTCACAAAAAAATAGCGTGTTTTTAAGAAACAATATATATCAAAAGATTGACAATTGTTTATATCCAATTTCAAAGTGAAATTAATTATAATGAACAACATTGGATGAAATGGTAAAAATATATTCTAATTATACACTAAAACCACTCAATAGTATAATTTATCACTGTAAATTATTTTGATTAATAAATTTGTTTTTAAGTATTTTCTCTATTCATAGAAAATTGGAAGTTCTCAGAAAATTTCAAAAAATTCAACTTGGGATAATTTCGATATTCTGAATAAAAAAATGAAGTCCATTTTGAAATATAAAATTTATATAATTTCAAAAAGTGCGTATTACTATTCATCACTGCTACATTGATTAGTCACGGTGTGTTAGAATCTCAAACTTGCGTACAATGCATGCTATTGCATTATTGAAAGAGAAGCATATCGTGAAAGCTTGGGGCGTTACATTCTCCCCTTCTTTAATTAATTGCGTCCTCGCAATTTAGAAAATGTTCTTCGAAAATAAAAGGTTGAAAATAGAAAATACCTTTGTGGAAAACCCACATCGGAAATAGGGTTAATAAAAATATAACATTAAAAGAAATAAAGAGAAGTACAAAGGTCACCTGAGATAGCCCATACTAGGATTATATGAAAATATGGATATAGAGGAAAAACAAACCATCACGGTCTGATGGAGAGTTGTAGAAAATAGGATTAGGAGAAAGTTAACCACAAGAAAATCACAAACTTTTGATTGGTTAAAGGGTCATTGAATCCCCAGTGGGTAAAGTTAACCGACAAAGTTTTTGTTTTAAGTTACCATTCATAAAGTGGAGGAATTTATTTAAGAGATTTACTAAGAACATAAGGAAATATACTTACTTGTCATGTAGGCTTTCATTCTTTAATAAATTTTTACCACGAACCCATCTTTCACTCCAAATGGTAACAGAACTCAAAAATATTCTATTTATCCAAACTTTATAAGGTTAAAAATATTACCACATACCATTTATATTAGGAAAACTATTTTGTAATTACTAGGGACTTCCTGTAGGCTAGTGGTAGGTAATAAAGGCCTGTCACACTATGGTTGTGGGTTCGATTCCTGCAGCTTTGTCCAACGAGACGGGTTATCCCCCACCTACAGGTTGTCCTTTTCCTAAAACTATACTATTATAATATTCCAAAATTAATCTTCATAAATGTTTTATCCTTAAACAATATTATCCAAAGTTCAACTTAATCCATTCCAACCTTTATAGTTATCCAAAATACCTCTTTCCGGACTTTCTGTAAAAGGTCTCTAACTTCCAAAATCATTTGTAACATCAGATTCCCCAAAAAAGGTAAAGTTTCTCCTATTTCCACATACTAAAAATATGATTACAGTCATCATATTAAATCCCTAATGAAAACAACATGTACTGCAGTACAATCCTTATATATATCACATTATTCTTATAACCATAATATAGTTCTTGAGTCCAAAAACACAAATAAAATAATTATTCAACTTCATCTGCAGTAACACCATAAGCATGGCCTTGTTCCAATGTCCTTTTTAGAGGTATGTTTTCTTGATTCTTAGGACATTAATTTGCATAATTCACCATTTCTCTACAATTGTAGCATTTAAAATTGATATCCTCTTTCTTTCCCTGGAAATCACGAGCCTGCGACCTTTTTCTCCACATTTATAACAAACTCCCATTCCTTTTAGGAAAGTATCGGGGTGATTCTTCCCACAATTATGGCATAATGGAAAATCCTTCGTTCCCTTTTCCCTTTATTTGTATCTTTTTCCACCGTTCTCTTCTTCTCTTGCTTTACTTTATTTTCATAAGATTTAGAGAATTCATTTTCTTTCTTGATAGAACACGAGACTACATATTCATACGGCGAGAAGGTTTGTGATATTAATGCTCGACAGAGAAATGGTTTTAACCCATCAATGAAATGATCAATCTTACTTCTTGGGTTACGTATATAATCTGCAGCATACCTTGATAACCTTGTAAAGTTGGCCTCATACTTTGTGACATTCTCATCCTCCTTTTGTCTCTGACATAGAAATTTCCTTTCCATATCTACTCGATGGTCACGAGTAAAGTATTTTTCTAAGAAAAGATCTTTGAACTCCCTCCATTCCATATTTGATACTTCAACATCTTCCTTTTTGTTTTGAATCAATGACCACCATTGATCAGTATCTCCAGTGAGGCGGTAAAATGCCATGATGACCTTCTCCCTTTCGCTACTCCCCAAGGCATGGAATATTTTATCTAAGGAGTTTATCCTTTGCTCAGATACTAATGGATTTGTACCCCCATTAAATTTTGGTGGTTGTTGCCTCATGAAGTGGTCTAAAATTGATCCTCCACGTTGCGGATCAGTGTTCTCCATACGAGTAAGGTTATTATTCATAACCTGAATGAGTTGTCCCAGTATGGTGATAAGCTGATTAGCACCAGTTGTATCAACAGCTCCACTATAATTATTTTGAGAATGAAGGAAATCCCTACATGGAGTGCGTGCATTTATACGTTTTCCATTCCTTCCACTAGGCACCATTTATAAACAATGGCATAAACTAAATTAGTTTATTAATCAAAATACATAATTCCATACTTGTAAAACATTTATCATTAAATGAACTATTTATGGATATAATCTATAATCATAACAAAATTTTTCATTGAGGAAGTATATAATCATAACCCTTCATAGTGGTTTGTAAAGAAAATTAGAATTATCCTAAGCATATCTCCCGGGAGTATCGTAACCAAGAGTGCAGCAAGGCCCGTTGTCGTGCACCAGTTCTCGTTCGAGTCTAGCTCAAAGCAATGTTTTTGGGTTTTACCCCTAGGTATATCTGTGCCAGATCCACCTCTACCATCTTGTATCCAAACAGGGATGTATTCCTCGAAAAACTCACAAAATCTCTATAATACTAAAATTCTAGGAAGTTCTTCAATACTAATCCAAAAAGTCTATTTTTGGGCTATGTGCTCTAATCATAGTTAATCTAAATATAGCTTCCAAGGTTAGTACTAAACTACCTCTGATACCAAATATAATGCCCCGACCCCAGTTACCTAGAGTCGATGCATTATTGCGTAACATTGGCATGATCACAAAAGATCAAGTCTCAAAATACTGATTAGTTTAGTAGCCTTGGAAACACTAGATACATTAATAAATGTTACATTACATCATAAAGTGAAAAACTACAATAACATAGTCTCCATTTTCCACAGTCATATCCCCTTCATATTGTCCCTGCAGGTCAATCCAAAAATACTTATTCACATCCTGGAAAAAATCAAAACATTGAAAGGGGTGAGCTCAGATGCTCAGTAAGGATAACAATATAGCGAAAGATTTCATAAATAAACAATAACATTTAAGGAAATGTATAACTAAATCAAAAGCCTTTTTAAACTTTAATTTCAGCATAATATGCCAGAAATAAAATTAAATAATTCCATTTACTTACTCACATGGATATTCTACTAGTCGAATAATCACATGTAATATCAATAACCACATTCATAATGATGGAATGCATAATGCCAGACTATCATAACCACGTATCCAAGGCCTCGTTCCAAGACTAAAAATAAGATTTTTTCAAGACTCGTGCCAAGACACTAGTTAGTCTCATAATACCAACCAATGCATCGAGGAGCTATAGCGGGCTCCACCCGTCACTTATTAAGTCCAATGCATTCCTCATTTTAATAGGTTTAAACATATCATAAACCATAACATAATTGTATCACATAAAACATGCATAAAGGAAACATACGATTTCCACACTTCAATCACATGATATCAATACAACACATTGATATAATAAAAACACTTCCAAAACCATTTTCAATACCAAAATAAAGAAAAGTAAAACATGGTATTTATTTTTTTCTTTTAAAAAAAGTTATGTCTTATAGAGGAAGGTGAAACTCAAATAATAGTCACGGCGGCAGAGAAGTCATTGTCACCGCATATGTAAGAAAAAACATTCCTTTTTTCATTTAGTAAAAATGATTCGTATAAAAAGATTCCTTTTGAATAAAAGTAAAAGACAAAGGGGTTTATACACCATATAAATGAAAGTTGTGTATAAAACCAAATATGTCTCAATAAAAGGAGATTGAGACGAATTACTTACAAAGATAATTTTTAAAATAAAATAGATCTATTATGTGTATTCACTATAAGTACACATAAAGAAAGTAAAAATACAAGATATGACATAATAATATCATGACATAATTTGAAAGAAGGAGATTAACCCAAAGAATGGAAATTGGGTTAAGAAATTCCCTTACCTCGTGTCTGACTTGACACAACCGTTCTTTAACCTCCTGAATAATAAACTAGAGTTAATTTATAGTTTATTAAGTACATTTTTCAAGTTTATTATTCCTTTTATATCACTCATTATCATGTTATGAACATTATGTAATTATTTATGTTAATAACGGTCGTTTTGTCGATCTTTGGTACTTGAGTCAAGAATAACCTTCTTAAAATTACAAGTTGTTCATGTGGTAAAATATCCATTATATCCATAATTATATTCATGATGTATATATCATATACATCATATATATCCAGTATATACATTCATTTATAATATTACATAACATTTAGAGGTAATAAATGAAATGCACCGTTCATGGAGACGGTAAGCCGTACGTACGCATGAACGCTACATTCATTTCTATTTCGTATTTAATGGAATGAAGTCACAATTATATAAAGGTATATTATAATTCCTATATATAATATCATTTACTCCATACTTTATACGTCCCACATATGGCATTAACGATTCAAATCACTTTGAGGGGGTGGTAGTCCGCACTTCCTAAAATGAAATTATCACGTTGACCCATAATGGAAATCATAAAGTTATGCCATAAATAAGAAATACAGAAGCATAAGGAAAACATAAAAATAATATATATATATATATATATCATATATAAAAATAGTGTCATCAAAACGGACACCATTAGAGATGTTAAAAGAATATTGAACAATCATCGTTTCATGAGGCAGTATTTCACCACCCACAGAAACAGTATGTTCTTTGACCATTAGACAAAGGTGTGTGTAAGTGTAAATAAAATACTTATCATAAAGACATCCTAGTATATTTTAGATACTTTTTTTTATAAAAGAAAAAAATAAAAAGAGTTTAGGGGGTTGGAGAAACAAAATAAAACAAAAGAACATAAAAGAAGACATTACCTTAAAATCGGGTAACTCTTTTTGATATGAGCCAAAGGCTTCCTTGGGAAGAATTCTGCCCAATGTGAGGCTTCTAGGAGTAATAGAGGGAAGTTGAGAGTGTATTTGGGCAGAGTTTTGCCGAGCCAAAAGGCTTTGATGGTGTGAATAAGGTGGTAGTGGTGGGGTCCTTTTATAAGAGGAGAGGAGGGGCACTCTTGGTAAGTCATGAAATGTTACTTTATTATATATTGAGTTTCAAATTTTAAAGGTCCCACACTTATATATTTATAGGATAAGGTGATAAGGGTTCTAAATATACTCATCCAATAGGTTTTTGACAAATTTATGTCTTATATTTTACATTATATTTTTATTTTATTTAAATCATTAATTAATGAGGTAATCACTGCATCATCATGGTGTCATAAATTATTTCATTTATTTAATGTATAAAAATTATAGAAAAAATATCATGATGTATTAAATCTATTTATATCTCTAATGAATATTTATAGTAAAAAAATATGACTTGTATAACCCCATTTAATTTTTTTAGTAAAACAACTCATGTTGTGACATTTTTATTTTAACATTAAACAAAAAGTTTTTATTGTCATTTTCCTACCAAAATAGCTCCATGGGGTCCCCAAGATGACCCATGGATTGTATTGGTCGGCCTTGACTCATCCTTATAGGGGTAGGATAGGTGTAAATGTATTTTCATATTTTTATAATATCATTTTTACCTTAACATTCACTAATTACCTTTAATCGTGATTAATTAAACTTAAAAGTTACTATTCACCAAAAAATTATTTTAATCCCATTGAACCAAATTTTTCTTACTAATGACAACCATGTATGTTGGATTTTTGAAAATCAAATCATAGAAGTGGTAATGATTCAGTTAAATGAAAAATCAGTTTTTTAACTAACACTTAGTGGTTTCACTATTCATAAAAAATTGATGTTTTTCAGAACAATGCCAAAATTTCACCCTAAGCTATAATTCATATTCCGAATTCAAAGATTTTTTCCATTTTAAAAAATTCCAAACATATAATTTTCATTAATTAATTTTATAACTAATTCCCGATGTCGCAACAAATAACGTGTTTTTAAGAAACAATATATATCAAAATATTGACAATTATTTATATCAAATTTCAAAGTGAAATTAATTATAATGAACACCATTGGATGAAATGGTAAAAATATATTCTAATTATACACTAAACCCACTCAATAGTATAATTTATCACTATAAATTATTTTGATTAATAAAGTTGTTTGTAAGTATTTTCTCTATTCATAGAAAATTGGAAGTTCTCAGAAAATTACAAAATATTCAACATAGGATAATTTCAATATTCTGAATACAAAAATGAAGTTCATTTTGAAATATAAAATTTATATAATTTCAAAAATTGGGTATTACTATTCATAACTGCTACTTTGATTAGTCGCGTTGTGTTAGAATCTCGAACTTCCGTACAATGCAAGCTATTTCATTATTGAAAGAGAAGCGTATCGTGAAAGCATGGGGTGTTACATCCAATGATAACTAATAAAAGAAAATTTATGGTTAGTGTTTTTGATGATAAAAGATAATGAACTCTTTTCTCTATATATGTTTCTTACCTTTAACAAATAGGCTTCATCCAACACTGTGTGATTATATTCTTTTCAAATCTTTGAGCAATATTAAAAATTATTTGTTCCTCATCCAATTTATGTTCTTTAGGGGAAATAAAATGTGGTTACATGAATCCATATACACATGTCCGCTCATTATTCTCACACATGTTATAAATATACTGAATTCAAAACAGATATAAGTATATATTTTAAATAAATATATCATAGGGAAAAGGTGATTAGACTTACATGGAAAAAAATTTCACAGCTTTGATTCCCTACATATCTCAAGTAACAACCTCCATGATAACATTTTTAATAATCCCCACATTTATCGCATGTCCACAAACATGATCCTCTATTGAAAACTCATAATGATCCACCAAAAAATTTGAATATCTTGACAATCTGTCCAGACTACTAGAATCTGTATCTGATGTCAGAGCCACTTGACATTGTTGTTGTCTATACAATATTTATTTAACTTTAAATTATATTTGTAAAAATAAATAGAAACTTATATTAATTTTCAATTAATAAAACATCTTTAATAAAAAATAAAATAGAAGATATAACATACATACTTCTATGGTAATGAGTCACAGAATTCTGGACGGCCAAATAAAAAAATGGTCAATACTATGTCCAATTTTTATCACCTCATCTGTAGGTAATGGTACTCGAGATGATCTATCTATAATGTCATGTATAGTGACCCTATGATTCTTTACCACTAACTATTGATGATGAACTATATCTCTTATACAATATACAATTCCATATGAATCTATATGATGTTGAGGATCAGAAAATTAAAACTCACTATAAGTTGGAAGCTGTGGCAGAGGAGTAGGATAGAAAATGTGGTCCGAAGGATGAGGTGTGGGAGTGTGAGATACTGGAAGAGGTGGAGGATATATAATGGGGTATTTATTTGGAGGTAGAGAAGTTGGAGGTGCAGACTGATATTGTATTTGCATGTCTGCAAACATAGTCTGTACTAATTCTATAATCTTTTCCTCCATCGTTGCATGAATATTATAATATTCATCCTCCAAGCCTTCAATTTGTTATATAAACACCCTCAACAGAAGAAGTTTATGAATGTGGAAACACTTTTCTTACCGATACACCCGTCTGATATTCTTGTACATGACCAGGATGTTCAGACTTTCACAATGTTTTAGATAAAATATCATTCCTCCCAACAACTACTAATTCCCCCTGTGAGCTCTACTCTTCAAGATAATCCTTTATTAATTAATTGATCATTTATGTAATGATTCATATTATATAAATAATATATTTAACTTAAATAAATAAAATAAATATATTACCATCCTATCAGTTACGATTCTCGAATCTTCTGAATGATATTTCCCCTTTTTTTCCATTCGAGCTCTCTTACATTTTTCATGTCTAAATGGAGGGGATGGAGGGGAAACCTTTCCAGAGCATGAAGACTCAGCTCTCAGTTTTTGCAATTTTCCACCATCATTAGTTCATCCAAAACTTTATACCCTTAATGAGATAAACTATGAGGGTATAAATTGATGGATTGGATATCTTGATGAGATTTCCTTGTTTCCAATAAATTATTAAGAAAAAATTAATAGGATCATTTATATATGAATTCTTATAAAAGATTACATTTTCCTTACCAAAAAATGAATCTTTTCTTCTAATTTCAACATACTATGTCCATGTATCTTTATCTATTAAAGGATATATATGACATGGATTGTCATAACACCTATGACCAAAAATGAAATCATATGTGAGTGTTGATTTGAAATCCCTCCAACTCCTAGAATCCATCGATAAGAATTTCTTCATGATTATTACAGTGTCAGGAATAACAAATGTAATCTGATAAAGAAGTGATAAAAAATATTATACTAGAAATATTTAATGAATAGGAAAAAAATAGTGAACGATCTTACCAAAATAGTCTCCTAGAACTGAGATATTATCACTTTTTCCACACTTCTCTAATCATCATACAAAATGATTACATTACTATTACCCCGAGTTGATACAAAACCCTTAAAAGCTTTTGCATTTGGAACTCTAGGAATATCACTCTCATCAAACACAACAAGTATCCTCTGGTCCTACGTACGACCAAGTGATAATTTAGGTGAAAATATACACCCATGTTTACCAACTCTTGAACTATTATTTGTCATTATGGGAGCACATGAGGAAGACATGGGAATATCAAGAGGAGCATGTGAATGTTCTTCCCTAGAGGTATTATCATTACGCTCATCTCTAGAATCATGTTGATGATCAAATTATTTATCATTCATTATCCTTCTAATAAAAGAACAAACATTATTTCACAAATATTCAAATTAAAATACTACAATACAAATGTTAAAAGAAAATGTAAAATTGAACTAAGTTACATAATAGTAAACATGGTAAATATGGTAATCATGTTAAATAATGGTAAACATGGTAAAATATGGTAAACATGGTAGTGTAATATTCATTCAATAAAATCAATAAATATATAAGTTACATAATGTGAACCTATGGTAAACTATTGTAGACATGGTAAACATGGTAAAGTAATTGTCATTCAACAAAAATAATATATATATATAATTTATGTAATGGAAAATACGATAAATTAATCTAAAAAAATTAAAATGAAGAAAAACTTCTACTTATTTGTTTTAATACGCGTTTTAATAAAGAAAAATAAAATAAAATATCTAACATTTTATGAAAATAATAAATGTAAAATGGAAATAAGAATATGTTACATTTAATATTAGGAATGTAGGAATGGATTGTTTTCCCAAATTCCTTCATCATGATCATTCCTTATGGAACAAAACATATCTTCAATATGCTCATCATTATATTATTCCAATATTTCTATGGAAGTAGGGATCTAATATAAATCACCATCTTCATCAAGTTGATCCACACCAACATATTGTTTTTCCCTTGTAAAAAAACAGACCACTGTTTATCTGATTATCAACTACATAGAGAATCTATTTTTCACATGTTGTAATTATAAATGAATCTAATATGTCTTCCTATCTATTCATATTAATAACTGTCATTCCAAATTTATCACGGCTGACACTATTGTAACAGATAAAAAATTTGTAGTTAAAAACAGGAAGATTAATTTTAAAGTTATCAACCTCACCTATTTCTTCAATGACACCATAATATATAGTTGATGCAGAAATTTGGTTTTTGTCTTTAGAACACGAAAAATTTATAAATTATGCAAACACCAATACACCACTATTCTGAATTACTCTTCTGTTCTCCTGAGATTTCGTATGAAATGTATAGACATTAATGTCATAACCGGCCCATGTTATCACATTTAAACATGGACCACCCACTAACCATCAGAATGTCTCTAATACATCTGATCTATCAAGCAATGTATTTTTATACCATGAAAAAAATGTATTTTTGTGCTCATTCAAAGTCCACATTTCATTCTTCTTTGGATAAATTTGTTTCAACTCATTAATATGCAATGTGATATATGGTTGAGCATTAGCTGTGTTATTCAAGATGTATAATTATAAATTATTCATCTATTTAGCTGAAAACAATTTGAATATTAAGCCATGAATCCCATTTCCCTCATTATTAACTCGATCATGGAAAGATGGAGGCAAACCTATGTGATCCGCTCTAGCCAAGTAGCTCGTACAGAACTCCACAACCTCCTCAAAAATATACTTTTCAGTAATAAAGGCATCAGGTCGATATGGATTCTTAACATTCCCCTTCAATATTTTTATATACTTTTCAAAAGGATACATCCAACAAACATATATAGGTCCACAAGATTTATTTCTCGAACCAGATGAATAACAAAATAAACCATTATATCAAAAAAAATATGGAGTAAAATACATTTCCTATTGACAAAGTATAGAAATTGCATCCTTTTCCAAAATTTACAAAGAATTCCCATCAATCACCTTATTTCAAATTGAATTGAAAAAATAAAACAACTTCATTATAGTCTATTTGACATGAATGGGAAATATTCCATGCAACACAACTATTATAAGTTGTTTCATCATGATGTGACAGTCATGAGATTTACTACCTATCAACATTAAATCCTTCAAAGAGACTTTTTTTTACATTTTAAGAATACCCTTGAGGCACTTTGATATCATGAAGACACTGATAAAAGCATATTTTCTCCATCTTGGATAATGTATGACAAGCTGGGGGAAGAAATATTCGTCTTCCATTAGGTGTGGGAGCGAACTCCAAACTTATTCCCGTTGATAATTAGTCTAATCTTACATTCAACCGATCGTTTTTTCTATTCTTTAATATATAGAAATGTTCCAATCAAATAGTCACAGATATTATTCTCTACATGTATGACATCGATATTATTTTTCACTTCATGATATCTCCCATATGTTAGATCAAAAAATATTGAATTTTTCTTCCAAATATGTGTATAATTACCCGATTTTTATATCTTTCCCAATGTATCATCAAGGTTTTCCATCCACTCAAAATACTCATCATGGGATAAAGTATTTAGAGAAATATCAAATTCTTGTGATCCATTGAATTCCTTTTTTAGTCTTCTACAAGAGTGATCCATAGGCATAATCTTTTGATGACCCATGTACAATGTTTTCCTCCCATGATGAAATTGACAATATGAAGTCTTTTGTTCGCAAATTGGATGTGCTTTATGCCCCTTACCACTGTATCAAGACAAATTTTCATATTCTAGGAATTCATTTACATTGAACATAAGCACTTCTTGCAATTTAAAATATTAAATTTTATAAGAATCATTCACCCTAATACGATCCTCTTATAAAACATTCAAATCATCTATCAATGGTGACAAGAATACATTAGTATCCTTTCCCGGTTGATTTGGACTAGATATATATATACTCAACATGAAATATTTGGAAATCATAAAATATTCAAGAGAGAGGTTGTAAATTACCAATAAATCTGGCCATGAACTATGTGTGCTATTGAGGATTCAGTATATATTCATTCCATCTGTTCACAACCCTAATCTGAAATTTATAATTTCATTCTAAAATTAAGGATATTTCGCATCAATGTTATTCCATTGTGGATAATCATCTCTATGAAGTATTTTTCCATCACATATCCACTCATCAGCAAGCCATATTAACCTTTTTTCATCATGGGAATTAGCAAATATATGCTTCAAATGATGTATTATAGGAAGATTCTAATATACCTTGAAGGGGATCATTGGAATATATACATCAGTATGTGATTTTTATTTCTACTTATACCGTGATGTCCCACATTTAGGACACTCTGATATAAATTCATATTCTTTCCTATATATCATATAGTCATTCAGACATGAATTTATTTTCTGGTATCCCAATCCAATCTGGCATAATATTTTCTTGGACTTATAATGTGAATCTGGAATATCATTGTCTTTTTGAAGAATGTATTTCAATAATTAAGTCAACTCTATAAAACTTCTGTCATTCCATCCTTGTTTCGCCTTCAGGTTAATCAATCTTAACACCTCTAAAATAACCATAAAATCCATACAACTAGGATATAATGGTTTTTTGGCATCACCATTTAGACGCACAAATTCTGGTTCTTCCTCAACTTGTTCTGCAGCAATATCAGAGATCATTTATTCAATTCCATCAGAGTTATAATCTTGTAAATAATCATCATCAGTAGATCATATATTCTGTCCAATTTCACTATACCAAATCCATGGGTTGTAACCTGGATTAGAACCATGATAAATCAGATGATCTTTGATATCTCTGCTTTTCAACTTCTTAATATTAAAACATTTCAAGAATGGGAAAAAAAAGTAACTACTTGGAATATTTCATTTAGAAAATTCCAAAAATGAATCAACACCTTCCTCATATTCATTACTAATTCGATGTGCTGTAACCCAACATTGATTCATTATTACCTATAACAAATATCATAATTATACGTCATTTTTAGATAAGGAAACCATATATTAATATGAAATATATCATAATTTGAATGTAAAATTATTTTGAAATATAAAACAAATTTATGCCTATTTGGAAAAAAACTATGCCCGAAAATTATTTTAAAAAGAAAATATAGTTGGATATAACATTTTTAAATTCATCTTGGATCCTTTCTTCATATGGTACACAAAGAATTCATTCGTATGGAACTGAATACCAAATTCATCCTTCTATAAAAAATAAATATGAAGTGTAAATATTAAAATATATATACATTCACTTCTGAAAATTACACATATCCCACCATTTTGAAACCATTGGGATAGCCCCAGAATCCATTGGGAGAGAATAGCTGAATGGTTTCACACAGATTTGGAATGATGGTCATTGCAATATCCCTATACCAACAATTCTACTAAAACCATTGGTATAGAATAACTGGAGTTAAAATTTTCCATCATTTTCAATGAAACCGTTAGGATATATATATACCAAAAGGAGTCCAAGGGGGTAGGGGGTTGTCTAGAGGGGATGGTGGGGGCTGTACAAGGGGGTAAGGACATCCCATATGGGTAGGGGTTGTCTAGGGTGTACAAGGGGGTATGGGGTGTTCAGGGGATAGGGGATGTCCCTATGTGTTTCATTTAAATAAAATATTCATTTGCAACTAGTTTTAAATACAAGAAACTAAACATATATTTTTTTAAACAAATAATCCTCATGAAAACATTTAAAACCATGAATCCAGTTTTACTAAAGAGGCACAACACAATTATTGAGTATAATCAATAATGACATAATGAGGGCAATGGGTAAGCAGTATTCATGTAACCGTACAAGATGAGGCACCTAGATTATCCTCCACGAATATAAAAGTCTCAAAGAACATGGCAATCCCTAGGAGCTTTGGGGAAAATCAACAACATTTTGTAAACTAATCCATCCTTTCGGTGTGCCTGATACAATCAAACAGCCTTAACGCACAAGGGGAACCATCCCCAAAGATGAACATGTTTATACTAAGGGTCAATTACCCAGAGCATAATCTTAAACAAGTGAAGCAAGAATTCATGAATAATACACTACTAATTATAGGATTCCATGTTATATCTAAAATGTGGGTGATCTGAGGAGTATTAAACAATAAATAGAGGAAATGGTAAAAAAATACATTTTTAAAGAACTCGGGAACAACACATGGTTAGGAAGCACACCCTGGACACCCCACCCCCTAAACATCACCCCGACCCCCTATGTAAACCCCTAACCCTTTGAACACCCCAACCCCCTTGATACACCCTTCCCCCTTGGACAACCCAGTCATCCCCGAGACACCACCCCCAACCCCACCACTATGGACACCCCCACTACCACTGGAAACCACTCCCCACCACCTACCCACTTGGAAACCCCCACACCTAGACGCCCCTACTCCCTGGACATCCCCCTCAACCCCCAAAACACCACCCAACCCCTGGACACCCCTACCCCTTTGGAAATCCCCTTCACCACCACCCCTACCCCATTGGACAACCACATGGAAACCACCACACCCCCTGGACACCGCACACCCCTGGACATCCCATCACCCCTCGACACCACCCCCGCCCACTAGACACCCCAACCCCCATTAAAAGCACCCTCACCCCACAAGACACCACCCCACCCCCATGGACACCCCTGGGCACATCAACCCCCTTGGACAGCCCCCCTTGGATAGCCCCCAACCCTACTGGGCAATCCCCCACCCCCTGGACACCCCCTGGACACACCATACCCCTTCTGGACAGCCCGCTCACCACCCTGGACACCACCCCCACCCCTAGACACCCCCACCCCCAGGACACCACAACACCCCTACCCACTTGGACACCCCCGGGACAACTCCGCCCCATAGACAGGCCCCAAACCCCCCTCAACACCCCCCCACCCCTTAGACACCCCTACCCCATTGGAAGACCCCTCACCCCCCTGGACACCACCCCACCCCCTTGGACACCCCCTAGACACCACCTCTCCTTTATAATGCCCCCACCCCTCTGGACATACCCTACCCCCTAGACAACACCAACCCTCTAGACATCCCACACCCCCTTGACGGCCCCCATCCCTCTAGATACCCCCCCCCCCGCCCATGGACAACCCATCCCATGGACACCACTACCCCCTTAAACAGCACACTCACCCCTAGACACCCCCACCCCTAGACACCCTACCCCTATTGATAGCCCCCTCACCCCTTGACACCACCCCACCCCCTTAGACACCCCCTAGACACAACCACCCCCTTGGATTGCCCCCACCCCTTAGGAAAACCCCCAACCCCTAGACAACATCCCGACCCCCTAGAAATCCCCCACCCCCTGGACACCCCTACCCCCTTGGACAACACACTCTACCCCTTGGAAACCACCACCAAAACCCTTGACACTCGGACCCCCTTTGACAGCCCCTCACCCCCTGGACACCCCCACCAACATTGACACCCCAACCCCCCTAGACAACCCCCGCACCCCTAGACACCACCCCACCCCCTTTGACACCCCCTATACACCACCACCCCATTAGACAGCCCCAACCACCCCTGTACACCCCCACCCACTTGCAAAGACCCCCACCCCCTTAGAAACCCCATGTACGTCCATACACACATGATATAAGACACAAGAATCGTAAACATGATTTATATGACATCCATAGGTTTTTTTACTAGAAAAGAATTTATCATTGTATAACGGAACACTACGAAACATACCATGTAGTAAGAACAATGAAAAATAACATCTCAAAAATTTAGTTTATGGTTTCACAAAAAATTAAAATTGAAACTGTGCCGTGTAAATATTACATGAGTGTTGCGAGTCGACCTGATAGATCTGATGATAATAAATATGAATAATGATGTTGAAAAAATGAGGATAGAGGGGAAAACATCAAAGATTAATTTCTAGGTCTTCTTCATGGGAGAGACGAGTTGTAGGTCACCCAATTGGAGAAAAAAATGAATTAACATGGTGTGTGATTAATAATATAAAAGCATTATCACATCTGTTATTTAATAAAAGATGTGGTAAAATATTTTTTTAATGTTTATAGTGTTGGTTATTTAATAACTGATGTAGAAAACAATTTATCACATCAGTTATAAAATAAAAGATGTGATAAATGTTGCTTTATAACGTCGGTTATTTTGAAAACCGATGTGATGAATTGCCGAGATTAGATTTATCAAGTCAGTTATTTTATAACCGATGTGATATAGTTCCAGGATTCAAGGAATCTCGTCGGTTATAAAATAACCAATGTAATAATGAAAATATCAGTTTTTATTACGCCGGTTATAAAATAACTGATGTAAAAAAATCAATTCTCACCGATTTATCACATCAGTTATAAAATAACTGACATGATAAAACAATTTCCACAGCTTTTCCCTTCAGTTATTTTGAATCTATACAAAAAAAAACCGATGTGTTAAACATTTTTTCCACAAGAGTTTTTGGAATGATCTGATACTAAATCAGATTGTCATCAGCATGGTTCGTTAATGTAGAGGATGATATAATGTACTACATCACTATGAAATTTCCACAATTAAAAAAATATTGTTCATCCCAAGAATTATTCTCATAAACTTCTGTGACCAATAGGTAGAATAAGATGACTCATCCTATTCTTTCATATGCTTAGATGGAATAGTCCCATCAGACTAGTTCACATTCCCAAACATAGGTGAACCGAGATATTTCTAGGAAAACATCAATTGTTCAATAAAAACCTCTATAGTGAATTTTGATTTATCTCATAATGGTTGAGAAATAGTATTATAGAGAAGAATAGATGCCTGAGAATGGATATTTAGGTCCCTCTACTATGTGGGGTACAATTATTTTAAAATCTACTATTATATATGTCTTGTTTGATATGGGTGTATCCTATTCATTCTTAACTTCTTTCATGGTTTAAAACATATGAATTCATGTGGAAATTATGACTCATATCATGAGTGTCAAGACACCCCTTGGAAAATGGTAGTGTAGAGGATTAAAATTCCTAGATCGTTCCATTAACAATGACGTAGTGTATTTTCTCTTCAATTTTATAGTCCTAGAGATGTATTTTTTTATTTATTGTTTTGTATGAAATGGTTGGAAAGATTTAAAGCCCTTATTAACTTCTACACATGACATGAAACATTTATATCCTTGTATGGTGTTTTTCAACTTTTTATGTGTTATTGGGATATAAATAGAGGCAAATAATGACATTTAGTGATAGCTGATGGAACCATCTATATCTAGTTAGAAACTTTGAACATGAGTTCATCTAATAAAATAATGAATGATACCCTTCCATAAAAATTAGATTGATACTTTGATGAATTTCGAAACAATTTCTCTGGGTTACCACCCGAAAGGCAAATCAAATTTACTATTGAACTACTCCTATGAACATTCCCCATTTAACGACCTTCTTTCAGCTTGGAAACAACTGATTTTTAGGAATTAAATGTTAATATAGAAGAATTTGAAAGTAATATCTTTATCAGATTTTTTTATATTTCCTTGGGATTCAATACATTTATTTGTGAAGAAGGCATATGTTAATCTCTATTTATGTGTTGATTATCATAAGTTCAATCATGTATGGATTAAAAATCACTATCACATTCCTCAAATAGATGATCTGCTAGATCAATTTAATGGGTCCAATTCCATCCTTCAATAGTCCATGGGAAAGTGACTATCACCGAGTACAAATATCAGACATATGGGAGGCATTAGCCTAAAGTACATACCTACATACACAATAAAAAACACATACACATTTCCAAACACACCAGAGTAATGTGGAATGAAAATATATAGAATATTAAATTCATGAAAAAACACTAAAACCTCGTAAACTTGTAGGAAAACACATATCCAAATAAATAGAGAAAATTAAAGGCCTAATAACCAATAAGAAGGTCTAGCATGATAAGACAATGTGAAATAATCTCAGCACACAACAACCAACTTGACCAATATCTTCCTATGACCACTGCTATAGAAGGGGGGATAACTAAATATGATCATAGAAGCATGAATTATTAATTTACAATATCAAACTCACACCAATAAAAATATCATAGAATCCATATCTTTCAGTCCTTATGTCTCAAGAAATGACAGAGTCATTCCCCCATATAATGCTGGAGGATCCCTTCCCCATGACTATGGGTAAAATATCAACTGCAATGGAGGATCTATTCCCATACTAGCTCTATGGACAGGAGAAACTATAATCTGGGGGAGGATCCCTATCCCATATATGATATAAAAATGGGTGAAATTTTACTTTGTAGATAGAGGATCCCTACCACATAAAGGTAGGTGAAATACCTGACTCTGTTAGTTTTCACTGGTGAAGGATATTATCCCTACACATAAATGAGTGAAATTATACTCCATAGTAGGATCCCATTCCCAACAGGGGAGATAAAAACTACACCATGGGATTTTGTGTGGGAAACCCATTACTTAGTAATTTTATTTAGAAAAAAGGAATGTAAAATGTGTTCTTTATGGGTATGTCATGTGTTTTCCTAAGTGTCCCCCATGGCCTGTGGTCCCAAATTGACCACATAGAAGTGTTCTATCATTTCACATGTTGAATCTTATTCTCACTACATTATGTGTAGATTGGTTGCAAGAAAATTCATATATTGCAAGGTACTCATAATATACCTCATCTTCCTGATCTATGTACCTCTAAGGGTACATGGTGTATGTCCCAACACCCATAGAATGTGGTGTCACATGGGTCCTTAGATATGTACTCTCAATACACATCAAACCCTATGGTTTGGGGTCCCATGTAATGTAAACCTTTCACATGACTAGGTGATAATTGAATCCTCAAAAAACCCTATTTTCAACATTATCCAGACATGTGGCATGTGTTCTTTTGAACTGCAAGCTGTGTATTCACAAATATCCTAGAAAGTCACCCACATGACATGGGTTCTTATTTTAGTAATTTCCTCTACCTATTTCACCATAAAATATTCAGAACTCCTACAAATGTATTCACAATCATATAAGGATGTCCATAATCCATATTCTATCCATTTATGATAGAAAAATTGAATATATATCCCCCATCTTAAACTTGTCATCCCGCAATAAAATTCTAGAAATATCAACTTCCCACAATACTTCTTCCATTTTTTTCATAAATGTGGAACCATAATACCACCACAATTATGGATTATGAACCTATAACAAAAATTATTGAAACTAATGACAATTTTACATTTTATAGGGTTCTAGAAAAATGGTTAAAGCACCAGAAAAATGAATAATGATGATGAACATGCATAGATAAGATGGAGGAATCCATGAAACAAAAAAGTGAGGATAAATACTGGGTTTTAATATTAACCTTCATTTATTGATGGTTAATGAATGAAAATATTAAATATAAAAATCCATAATAATCCAAATCATTAATTAATAGCTTTGAAAAAATCGATTTAGTTACTTTTTTAAAGAATAATATGTAATAAAAAAGATTTTATGAATGGAGATAAAATCGGAAATAAAATTCCCTACCTCATGAACATATCGGTCATTAGTGGAGAACATGTTATCCAGTGATAGAATTGAATAATTTGTTACATTCCTTATTCACTACATTGATATTTACCATTGATAGGTTGTGAAGATAAATGGCTTGTTGTCTCTAGAGATTCATCATTCCATGTCATCTGCCAATATAAACACCCAATAGAGTTCTCTCATCTTCCCTCTCTCGCAATCACTAGGGTCAAGTGAATAACTATATGGATGTTCCATCTAAAGATATAAAAAAGAACCACTAGGTTAATGGTAAATTAAATAAATAAAATTGATATTTTTGGTTTATTTATTTTATTATTTCCCTTGACTACACATCATGAAAATTCCAACTGAAATAAAATATATGTCATATCTATGGTATAGACAATGATTCATTCTCAAATATAGTCACAATTTCCCACATATGAGGCCGTAATAATAATATATGACATAAAATGATTCTTAGTAAATTAAATGTTTAAATAAATTAAAACACCCCACACCATGGTTCAAACGACCACCAATAATTATGCTACCATAAAAAAGTAAATATTGGAAATTCGAAAAGAAAATTAAAATGGTCTAAACCAAAAACCAATGCTATTACAATTCTAGGTCATTATAAGGAATAATGACTCATATAGAGTAGTGGACATTATACATTATTATTATTTTTTCTTGTTTTTTGTTTTCATTAGATTCATTTCTATCTAATTGGAGGAAAATGTTTTTTAAAATAAGAAAACATAAAAATAAATGAGAACTTACTCACTACTAGTGGTTTCACACATCCTGATTTCTCCTAAAAAATAATAACAGTATAATTCACCAACATGAAAAAAATATGTGAAAAAATAAAAAAAATATAGTTTCTAAGATAAAATTTTAGATTAATATAGAGGGTTCATCCCCATGTTTACCTCATTATAGGAAAATAAAATAGTAATATATCCACATATTCCTGATTTAAGAGTAAAAATTATTGAATATCTAAAATAAATTATACATGAATCATGACAAATAACTCCAAATTATCATAGAAGAAACCTTAAGACATAAATAATGGAAATAATAATAATAATAAAATTTTTAGTTTTATTTACTATATCTTCTAAATAAATAAACTCTCATGATCAAAATATAATATTTGATTTTTAATATTAATAATTTAGGGAATGAGAAAATGTACTAATTTAATAATTCAATTAAATAATTTTCATTCATGAATACTTAATCAATCTTTAATGAAACTCACCCCATGTTATTCTAAACATTAAATAACAAATTATCTGAATCTAGAAAATTATTACATTTAATTATAAATAAAACCCATTAATTCCATGATATTAGTGGAAATAAATTTTTAATAATAGTTATATATTTTTAAAAAAAAATTATTTGAATATTTTAATGAGAACCACCTTTTATTATTTCACCATATTTATTAATGGGAAACTTCTTTTAGGGTAATTTTTTTTAAAAAGAGAATATTTTTCTTTATTTTTTACTAACAAAAATTCTAAATAAAATTAAAGAAAATTATATTCTATGATTTTCCATTTTGCAAGAAACATTCTTAATCACTACTTTTGTTAAAATTATTATCAATTTATTTCCATAAAATTTTCATAATATAAATATAATAACATTAATTAATCTATTTTAACTGAAAAATTGTGGTATGACCTTGAGGGGAAGATGATTGGATCACATGAATATAAATGAAGTGTAAGTAATGAAAAGGTGTCATGCCTCATAAAAAATAATACCTATTTTTCAAAAAAAATAATTTCTTTAGAATTAATTCATTTTTTCACAATGATTAATGAAATTTTCGATTTGAATTTTTGATTTTTCATTGAATACACCACTATGAGAAGAAAAGAGAATATCTTGGACCATTCATTGTTATATGGAGAGAGAGAGAAAATATTTTTCTAATGGAGGGTTTCTTTTAATCGTGATAAAGGATATGGGTTTGATTATTCCAATGATAATGAAAAACAAATTAGAGTATTTATTTCCACAATTATGAATCTCCATTGCTTCTCTCATTATTCTCATGTGTAACCAGTTATTAAAATATTCCATTAAATTTTAAATTAATACCTCCTTTCCTAGGAAGTCAGCTATCTCAATATTCCATTGTTTATAATCTTCCTATGAGCTGCATCATCACTATTATGCCATAAAATCACCATGTCACTTCCACATGGTCATGATTACACCACCACATTTTATAAAAATAATTAATTATTTTTTATTAGATAATTAAATGGGGTTTTATACTTGAATTATATTGATCTATGTTTCATTACCCAATAACATAATTTATACTAAATCTAAGGAAACCATCTAATTTCAAACCCAATAATAGTGTTGGAATTTTTATCTGAGCTATCAGTTAGGAGATAATTTTTTTTAACTATCTAAAAATATTTATTTATTTATAAATATTAATTATTCTACGGAATTAAAATATATTAAAAATTTATAAAATTCAACCAAAGGGAAAAATTGTTCCTACAGACCAAGATATCAATTAAAAAAATTCCACAAGTCATTTACTATCATGAAATTACCAATTTACCCATTTTATACTCCCATGAATTCATCAATCACAAAAATTATAAGTATGAAAAAAGAACAAATCATGGTTGTAATATCCTACCACCTTTAAACATATTAATCATTTAGAAGAAGAAAAACTCAAGATTCTAACATATAATCTCATAAAACTAAATAGTAGAAAAACCATTTAAACACAAACTTAGTCCCCCTATAAAGGGTATGGAATCTAAGTTGACTTGGACACAAATATGCATAGAAGAAACATACTCTTTCTCTGCATACATATGATATTCATTGACTGAGTTAATAATGTTTCATAAGATTCATCAACATAATAAATTATCATAGAGTAACCTTATTTGATGATTAGGGTTAAATCATATGATTATCATTGTCCTAAACACCCATTACCATCTCCCAACTCAAGGTTTATCTAACTATAAAAAACAAAACAATTCCATGGACCTCTAATATCCACCATGAAAAGGATATCCTCTATAGATTCCACCTATGGGAGTTTCATTCTCACCACCTTTTAGAGAATCCCATTTAACTATTATAAAATAACAAACAATCTAAATCAATTCCTATAACAAGAACAACAACAATGATTCTATCCTATCTGTGGAAGTGTTATAGGGTAACATGTTCTCTAGGGTCTACATCAATATTTTCTATTTTCCACCACCAATTCATAAACACCACTTCCCATATCTAAAGTAATAAGGTCTACAAAGCCTCCAATATTGAATCCCTTCCTTGAAAATTAGTGGAAATTTCCCATTTTCTCCTTAACTAGTTAAAAGAATACTATTTTTCATCAAAACAACATGGTTGTATTATGTCTGTCATTTATAAAATCTACTGACTATCACTTTGGGGGGAAAAATATCCCAATACTACCCAAACCTAAGAGACTATTTTTTTTATCACTGGTCACACTGAAATCTAATGTGGATAGTATTAAATTCATTGATAATCCAACTCTATTAGCTTCAAACCTCAATATAACATATTCTATGCTCGGGAGACTAAAACTGTAACTGTTGCGGAACATCATTAATCATATATATGTATTTTTTAGGCTAGTGTGTCTAAAAAACATTGAAAAAAATTCTTATTCAATGATATTTTTTCACTAGGATGATCTATTCTTAAGACATCTATAGATAAATCCATGATGTTTACACGGAAAAAATGACCGTCCATTTGGAAAAGTGGGTGAGGTGTTCCAAAAATTCTAGAATAAACATTCATGTCATATTCTGATTAATATATATTCTTTTAGTAACGATTAAATGATACAACTACTAGTTTGATAATTTCATCATCTTTTTAACTACACTACACCTTTAAATAATATTAATGGGTATTTAATCTTTTCCAAGAATTATACCACCAAGTATCATCATCATCAAGATGGAATCCCATGAAATATAACTTCCACCATCTCGTTTAATCTCACATAATTAGAAGGTGCTAGTAAAATTTGACTTTGATTAGTGGGAATTATTTAGTTTACAGGGTTCTGGTATGGAGATCTATTGGAATTTATATCTCTAAAACAAATAGTGAAGGATTAATAGCTCATGTCAAAATTGATAAACAAAAGTTTCTATGAGATGAGGATATGAATCAAACGTTATATCGCACTAAAAATAATCTAATTATAACATTCTATAGAATTAATGAATATTATATCTCTACTTATATCACTTTTAATAAGAACGAATTATCTATGAGGGATTAGTGTAAGTGGATGAAATATTATGTAATTACAAAATATTTTTAAACCAACATCCCATCATCTGAAATTGATTCATTTTTAATATACTACACCTAATAGAGTAGTTTCCCTAGTATCATCACCATATTAAATATAGATATCACTCTATAAGACCACAATGTTATTCCCTTGGGATAACATTAGCTTGTTTCCAAAACTTGGGTGTATATCTGTAAGGAAACAATTGACTGACAATGATCTCTCAAGAACTCCAGTATAGATGGGGATACACAGGAGCACAAAACCATCCCAAATTGTTTCCCTAAAATATTTTTTCCAACTAAGGATCATAAATTATTATACTATGAAGATTTTCCACGAATTAACTTTTGAGGTATGTGATCTTCAATGAGTACTCAACCATTATCATGATACCCTCTAAAGTGTCCATCATCATTTAAACTCAAATCATCAGCACATATCAATATAGAACCACATCCAAAATAGGTTATCAAAATATATATTGGGTATATAAAATAGTCATGATTTTGATAGTAACACCATCCACTATTGGATCATTATTCTATTTAAATGGGTCACCTAAGAACTAATGTCAGGTTAATGGTTTCCTAGACTTGACAGAACGTATAAGTAGAAAACTCCAACCCACCCTCTTCCACATGAATATTGAGGTTTCCTAGTTGTATATAAATCTTTTACTAATGTAATTACCTTATATTTTACCTTATATATATTGTATCATCCATCTCTGTGGGATCAATCATTTTCACTACAAACAGGTCTTTACCGAGGATAAGGAAAAACATATTCTCTTTCATGTACTAATAAATATCTCCCAACTAAAGTTCTGAGTCAGTACCCCATTACATAGTTGATCTATGGAGTGATGAATCAAGAAGAGGCATGGTATTTCGGAATCCTAAATTTTTATAAGATATGTCTATTTCCGGGTTACATCCTTCATTAGATAGGATGAATCAAAAATAATGAAAGAATATTAGGGTGAGATAATATACGAAGGACATGAATACCTTGACTATCCACTATATGATTCATGTACCATTATTATTATACCCCTTAATTGTTTCCTTAGGTTTTATGTTTTTCATAAGATTATCAATTTCCTGGTGAACATATACGTCGTCGACAACACAATCACTGGGTTTTTTGGGTTTTTAATGAAATTAAAAATAGCACAAAATCATTACCAAACATTCCCATACCAATCCTCACATGAAAACTAAGTACTTGATTTATACTGTTGACATTAAAATATATAAAAAAATTCATAAATAACTCATCACATCTGTACCCCTCTTTGGATGATGATGTGTCTTGTGTGCCACCTCAAGCATGCCTATTATGTCCTTGAGGTGTCTACTAGCACTAAGAAGATATAATATTATGTGGGATGTCTTACCTAAAAACCCTAATATCGACCTGATATATAAAATGTATAATAAAATAAAAAACAGATTTCAATATAAATTAAAAACTAACTTGTATATCATAGAATGTATGAATAACCACTATACAATACTGCACCTCATATGAAACTATGATACTTATGAAACACATGGGAACACTACTCTATGAAATATTAGTTACAATGTGAACAAAATAACCTCATAGTAGGGAAACTTTAGAAGAACCATTGTTTTCTACCATATACCACGGGATCCTAGGAAGGGTTCTTGCATATCAACAACCATATCCATGTATTATTGAACATCACCAATCATTTACATTTCGAAAGTAGATCTAGTTACACAATCATCATGGCATATCCAAACCATGACCCATATTCACATACACAATGTTTTTTGCAAAAATACCATGAAATGGTGAGAATAAATATACACAATAAGATTCCCCAATATAATAAATTAAATATGAAACAACTAGTTTTCACAAATACTCCCAAAACAAGAGAGTAACTAGAAAATAAGAAGATGAAAAAAGCTCAGACATCCTTTAAGTGAGAGATATGGATAAGAATTAGAGAGTCTCCTTTTACTATATCTCAACTTTACTCATTGAAAATTTCACATTGTATAAGTATCCATGGCAATAGGTTAGTGAAATACTTAATGTAACTAATGTTGAAACCTAGATGGAAGGCACCACTTAGTAGTGATAATAGGGAAAAAGAAAAATCCCCAATTTTATTATAGTTTATCTCTTCATTGATCGCGTATTTAATTTTAGAACCTCAAGGAATCCATATAAACAAAATAATATTGTTCTTTATAATCATCGCATCACTACTCTGGAAGCTAAAAAGTGGTATTGTGCCTCATTAAGGAAGTGTGTATCGATCTCCATAACTCAACACTATAGTTGAATAACATAGAATAAATATATTTAACACCCAATGAGTAGAATCTAGAGATGTAAATATATAATTATATTTAAAAAATTTAACGTGTTCAATAACATTCACTAGAAGCAACACCAAACTTTAATGAAAATATTACATATTTAGATAAAATATAAATCTTCAAGTGTTGCTATTAAAAAATAAAAATTTAATTAGTAGGAATTTATATGAATAATTAATTTATTTAATATATTTATAAATAAAATAAATTCTGTATTTGATATAAATTAAATTCAATTAGTTTGCCTAAACTTATTAATAAGATCATTTATTATTTAGAAAAGTATTTTTATAAAAAATTTCCTTCTCTGAAGTATGAATTTATATTCCATGTAACATGTGATAAATGATTTTAAATTATATTGTAAATTAACAATTGGTCAAAACCAATTTATTTTTTAAATAATATGAAATAATAATAGTAGTAGTTAATATTTAAAAATTTAATTCTCCAACAAAGGCAATTTTTCATTATGATTTATGATTTTATTAAAACGATTAATTTATAAATTTTATAATTTGGATTTTTAAATATATAAATAATTTTTTGAATTAGAATTACAATATTAATAAAATATTAAATTTTTGGATCTTTCTAAAAAAGAATTATTTTTAGTCGTAAAATACTATATTTGCAGAAATTATAATATGAAGGGTTTTATAATTATGTTAGAATATAATCGAAGTTTATATAACCATTTATGTTAAAATATACATATTTAATAAGTATCATTATTAATTTTAAAATATTATTTTATATTATAAATTCTATTTCTAATATTTTTATAAATAAATTAAAATATTAGTATAAATGAAATTATTTTCATTCTTTTTTTTAAATTAAATATTTTAAAGGTGAGATTAATTTTTTGATTTCCCATTTTATATCATATATCTTATTAAATAAATTTATTACATGGTAATTTATAATTTTAATAATTATGACTTACACATTAATTTTATGCTTAAACAAACTCTTTCTAAATAGTTTTTACACGTCATGGGCAGTAATCAAAAACATAACTTTTAAAAACCCTAGAAATTTAATTTGATAAAATGGTTTAATAATTTAAAAATTATTAGTAATAACTTATTTAATATGGTAATTTTTTTATTACTATTAATTAGTAAGGATGAAAATTAATTACTAGGGTAAAAGTAAATTGTGGTAAAAATTAAAATTTCACTATAAAATGTCATAAAAAATAAAAATTTTCTCTCAAATGAGTGTTTGGGTTTATTTTTGACCAAAACACACTTTATACTCTTAATTGTTCATTTTTGGATCCACTTGACTTGTAATAGTAACATCATATCATTGAAAATGTTAAAGTTACTTCCAAAAGATCCATTGTTTTCACTTATAAAATGATAACACTTCCTCCACATCAAGGCACAACTTATAATCTAACGTATAATTTAAAATATCCCAATATGCAACCCATTTAACCCAATTACACTTTAATGATATTTTTTTCATCATTAGATACCGTGATACTTTCGTTTTTATGGAGAATTCCAAGGAAAATTCATATACCCAATGTGAGTTTTATCAAATACTTTTCTTTTATTCATAATTAAATTCTTTAAAATTTATTTTTTCAATACTATGGTAATGATGTTATTATTATTTATATACTTTAATGTTACTATATTAAGGGTATTATAATTTTCTATTCATCTATATTGTCCACTAAGAAAAAAATTATCATTTGTGCATATGTGCAAACTTCCACCACAATGAGAAAAAATGTTCATTTCTGTTCACCACCCATAATTAATGATTTCAAGAATTGTTTAATAAGGAAATATTATTTTTATAGAATCATTATGATTATTTGATGAAAATTTTTATAACCTATTAATGATATGATCAAAAAATTATTATCTTTCATTTACTCATTGAAAACGATCGAAATAAGAGAAAAATGATATCTTTTATTATAAGTAACGACTTTATATATATTATATTAACATTATAATTATTTAATACTAATATATATCACAATAATAAACCATAAATCATATCATTATTATATTTTTATAATGATATCACATCTGAATCATCTCATAATCATATATTACTCATAGTCGGTTCATTTTTCGGTAGGTTTAACCACCAACATGAAAATTACTTTAAATTTATGTCATGGATGAATATGAGTACTTATTTAATGTTATAATATGATATAAATATATAAATTACTTTTTATTGGTCTTATTAATGACATATCAGCATTTAACTCATTAATAAAGAAAATACCTTTCATTTATTAAGAATCACCCAACCATGGGCAAATATCATTTCATCTTCACAGATTGTAACTAAATTGAAATTGAAATTAATTTATAGATTAATAAAATACCTTGTGAAATCTACTCCATTACCTTATTTTATTTAATAGTGATGTGATTTTGAAAAACAATAGATACCAACATGCCTATTAAGAAACTAGTTCAAAGTGATAATGATTACTTACACCCGATGTTGAAAACATATAAATCTCGTGATTATATATATTGATTATAAATGAGGGTAATAAATGTTAAAAACTTTTTTTAATGTTATTGGTTATGTATTTAATGATCATAATTAAATTATTCATGTCATTTGGTTTATGGTCCTAACTGATCGAGACTGAGGTACATGTTTTTGTCTCAAAATCATCTATTTGAGATATGATTTTTATTCTGAAAATATTTTACATAATGTGGTGTATATAATAACTATTTGAAATATTATATAATTAATTCTATTTTAATAATGTTATTTTTCATTCAAATAAGATATCAATATTGGAAATTATTTTTATTAAAGAGTTACTCAAGTCAAAAGTGTTTTCTTGGTCTCACTTCAGATTCATTAAGACATAATACATTTTTACATTGATTTTTCTTCAAATGGTTTATTCAATGTCCATGGATATATTTTTACCAAACTATTTTTATCTAATAAGATTGACTATCCAAATCATGTTACCTTATTCAAGTGTCTAATGATTCAGTTGTTTCCCCAGTAGTGTGGTTTTTTGTTAACTCAACATTCATTTGTTGTGTTATGATAATTATCTTGAACTTATTTCATATATGTTGGGAAAGATATACCCTTTTATTATATAATATGGTAATTTATTTATTGAAATTGAAATAACATAATTTTAATTTTTGAAATAAGTTTTACTTCAAGAATTATTCTTCACATGAGGGATATAGATAACAAAATTTTCCATTCATTGAGTTATATTATTTCTTAATAAAAATACTTCATCCATACATGGGTTCTCTAATCATAATAAATTATTATATAGAAATTTTCAAGATCTATGGTAAAAATATATTTTGATATAAGAATGTATTTTTTACACTTTTTTACAATGTTATTTTTCAATAAGGATATTTTTTAAGGTCATAATAAAGGGTGTTTTATGTCAATTTAATATATTTCATCTTCCTCTCCACATTTATCAATGATAATATTTATGTCTTTTCAAGGCTATATTATTGAGTTTTATAAATAATAACGTTTTTAAAAGAGTTTTCACTTCACCTTTTTAATAAATACTTCTGGACGTAACCTATAACATCAAGTTTCACAAAAATATTAAAAATGTATTTTAAATTACTTTTTATTTATTTACTTCCATTTCCATTTTATTTACAAAAGGATTTACCCAAATAGGGTTTATGATTAACTAATTATACTCTAATATATTTTTATCAGTTTAGGGAATGAACTCCTAGTACCATACAACACCATTCATGATCCCCTTTATAATGGTATTGATCATTGATTCTTTTCTGAGGATGTTTCTCTACTTTTTCATCATCCTTTTAAGGTTAATTTTTTAAAATAAGGATATATTCTTTTTAGGTTTCCTAATTATTTATTTAGATACATTATGATCATGTTATTCTATTATTTACATAGTCGTATACAAATTTATCTATATACTATGAATGTTAAATTTTATATAATACTAATCGGATGATGTTAACCTAGAATGTATATGGTTCTACTAACATGAGGAATAGTGTCGGCATACTATATATTTTTACTCAAATAGGGATTAATGTTGGAAATTTTGAAAATTTAACTTCTTTTTTAGGATTTGTTATAATCATGTTATATGTTTTATTGAAATTGAGAAATTATTGAAATTCTTGATGATCATTGAATGATATCATAGTTTTATCATGTATTGATATTCCATATTCATCATTATATGGATAGTCATGTTATTATTCTTCAAAATATTCCTTATATAATAATATGAAAGGTCTTGTTAACTCTTACGGTGAATGCAATGGAATTAATCATGTGAAATTATCAGGATTAGAATTATATATCCTCCAGATGCATTGATGAATATCATTGGACAAAAAAGAATTTGAATTTGGTGTCTATAACATCCCATGACATGATTGTGTATTGGTGCAAGGCATTTACTGTAGGTTTTTATTGTACAACATTATGCATTCCATCCGTATGACATAAATATTATTGATATCCAGGTTTTCAATTATTTTCATGGATATAGGATGATATTTCTCAGCTGATTATAGCATAATAGGATTTACCTATTCATATCATAATCCATCTTCCATGTTTATTCCATGATTATCTCTATTTTATGTTTTTATTTACTGAGTATTTGGGATCACCCCTTTCATTTTTTTAGATTCCCCATATTATGAAGAAAAAAATCACTCATGACATGTTTTTAAGGGAGAAACATGCATAATAATTTATGGAAGACATTCATGCCTCTTTATGGATTAAATAGTTTCATATATAGTTGGAAAATTTTCTATTTATACAAAGAACATGGGTTTTATTAGCTTATGATGTTTCTTAATTATCTATATTTGTAAACCTAAAAATACCCTTGAAATATAATAGATTTAGTGAATAATTATTGATTTCATAATTTAAATAGTTTTATCCAAGATTTTATAGCTGGTACCAAAGTATGTATGTAATGTATGTGATTTCGAAACTCGATCCAAGAGAGTAGGTCTGGTGCCTCAGATTTGGTATGAAATAAATGATTTTGATAACATTGAATATTTGGATGTTTTTTTGGATAATATAAGGGTGGATAAGTTATGTATGTTCATAATAGATAACCCTTTGGGAAAAGAATATGATTTAATTTTAATGTAATAATTCACATTTTATTAGGGTATTAGTGTTACATAATATTAGTGAAAACCTAATAGATTACTGTAATCATTAAATGATTTTCAGAAGTATTGTTTAAGTATGGATTAATTTGTTTTCATATAAATTCATCCCTTTCTTTATATTAGAATTTTGATAAAGCTGTAAAATAAAAGATCATATGGGTACTCACCTTTCAAAGGGTTGGTTGAGCATTAACTAAATCATCACTCTAATGTGTGTTGAGTTAGCTTAAGATTTCTCATCTGGATAGACACTACTAGGGAATATTATTTGGTTAATCACATTCACTTTACGAACCATATTGAATGATTGAATAATTTTTTTTATTTAATATATTAGATATAATAATAGAAAAATGACAATAGATTACTATATATTGAACAAGTAGAGTCAAGGGTTGAACCATAAGTATCATACGTTAAAAATGATGGCATCATTGGGAAATAAATACTTGTTTTGATGTTCCCTTATTCTTTTTTTATATGTTACCCAAGCCATTTTTGTTTTTTATTTGGTTGTAATAGAATCACAAAATGACGTAGTGAAATGTATGTATATAGAAACCACTTTGTCTTACAGCTAAATAAGGGGGAATGCATAAGTTGTTGGGAATTATAGTATAAGACTATTATAATGAAAATTTTGATTTTTGTAGTCTTACTTATGGTAGTGTGGTTCATACCATTATATAAATTAAATACTAAAAATATTATCTATTTAAATTAGTGAACTAATATTTATCGATGACATTTTGGTATATTCAAATTGTTATTGATGATTATGTGAGACATATAGGGATCTTTTGTAAGTATTATTCCCTTAATGGTTGGAAATTAAATATTAAATGGTATAAACACCTTTAAGAAAAAAATTTATTGAAATGTTATATTTTTTGGTATAACTATTGATGAAACCATTATTGATTTATGGATAACTCTTGGGAATAATATAAAATTTATATTGAGTTAATAAAGGGTTGATTTTATTGGAGAAAAGTGATTTATATAGTATTGATAGCCATAGAAATGATTATTTGTTTATGTAACAAGTGAATGATGATATTTTTAGTGAATTTCATTTCAAATTTGGGATTATGATATAAATTTTCTAGAGTGTGACCTTATGAACGTTTTGTTAATACAATTTGAGGGTTAACTATAGTGATAATTTCTTCATGAATATATAAATTCAATGTACTTTATAGAATTAGAAATTTAAATAGTTTAATGAAAGGTATATTATATAGAATAAATGTTTAGGTTTTATATATAATTGGGAATATTATTGTATGAATTAATAAAGTTGTTGGAATATGGATAATTATTTTCATATTGCAAAATAGATAATGATATATGTCATATTAGAGGTTATTCCTTGTATAACGAATATATAAAAAATACCCTCACATACTTTCATCAATGGGTAAAAATTAAAATTAGTAGGATAAAAATTATTTACGGATGGATTTGACAACATAAGATCATAATATATAGTTACCTCTAAATAAGTCAATATCTTCGATAGCTTTTACCACATGTTGCACTAATATTAAATGAAACTATGACATTTTTAGATAAAATATTAAAATTTATATATGATATTAAAAACAGTCATTAAATTTGTGAAAATTAATAAGCATAATTGATTTATGAAATATATATATATAAATAAAATAATGGCTAAATTTAATAAAAATGAAATTCAATTTGTTTACCTAAATTTAATAATAAAATAATTTATTATTTAGAGAATTATTTTTCAAGAAAATCCCTTCTATTCTATATATATTTCTATTTAAATAAACATATAATTAACGAATATAAATTATTTTTATTATTAATAATTATATAACCCAATTTTGTTGGTAAATTATTTGAAATAAAATAATAACAGTTAATAATTGAAATTTCATTTTCAAATATAAACTATTTTATATTATAATTCGTGATTTTAATAAATAATAATTTATAAATTTTAGAATAAGAATTTAAAAATATTTAAATAATTTTATGATTTAAAATAGTAATACTAGATTACGTTTTAATTTTTTTTTCCAAAAATATTGATGTCAAAAAATACAATTTTCTAGAAAATCATAATTTTTTGGTTTTTATGATTATATAAGTGTATCCTAGAAGATTTGATGTCCTTTTAAATAACAATATATTTATTTACAGAATATAATTATTTATTTTAAAATATTATTTGAGCATATGAAATCTATGTATAAGATTTCAATATCTAAATTAAAATATTAGTTTCATAAAAATTATTTTTTCTCTTTTCTTTAAATAAAGTATTTTTAAGATGGGATTTAGTTTTAGTTTTCAGTGAAAGACTTATACCTTTTTTTATATAATAAGCCAATTTATGTTATTGTAATTGTTAATTTAAATAGTCATGTATTACATATAAATTTAATTATAAAAATGACATTTTAAAAAATAGTTTTTAAATGTAATGTGAGAAAATATTAATATTAACATTTCAAACCCATTAAATTTTTCATTAAAAAAATTATTTATAAATTTTAAAATCATAATTTTAAAATTAGTTAATGTGTTCAATGTTAATTTTTTCAATAATATTAATTAGCGATGTTAAAAATTAATTACCAATATAAAGGTAATAGGTCAATTACATACACCACTATAGTACAGAAAATAAGGAAGAAAATTACGGTAAACATGTAGGACTAGAGACATGACCTCATGATAAGGATCTCACCCCCCAAACCCATACAGCCCCACCCCCAATGATGGGGACCAAGGTAAAATTAAATTTTGGTAAAATTTAAAACATTAAATGAAAAATCCATAAAACACTCAATTTTTCTTCCTAAATGATATTTTGAAGAGAGTTTCCACCCACAATCACTTTCATCTCCTATTTTTTCCTTTTTAGAGCCACTGAACTAGTAACTCTAACATCTCATTATTGAAAATGTTAAAGGTTTTTCCAAAAGTTCATTTCTCTTTACTTATAAAAAGGAAACATATCCTAAAAATCAATAATAACCATAACATAGAATTTATCCTATAATATCTACCTATTTTATACTCTTATAACCCAATACCATGATAAAAGTAATTTGGTCATCGTTATTTATCGATGCACCTTTATTTGGAAGGTGAAATCCAAGGAAAATTCAAGTACCCGATGTGAGTATTATCAACTTTTTATACATTCTTCATGACTATATTCATCAAAATTGATTGTATCAATAATAATATAATTATATTATTCTAATTTATAAACAATAATGTTACTATATTTAGGATATTATCATATTCAATTCATCAATCCCATCCATTATGTAAAACTAATTTTTTCATTCGTGTGTATATGAAGACTACTTCCACCAGAAGAAGTAAAATTGATTTTTCATCACAACCAATAATTTATGGTTACAAGAATATTTTAATGGGGAAATATTATTTTTATAAATACATTGAGGTTGTATTATGAAAAATATTCGAACATAATGATGATATGATCAGAAATTTATTATCGTGAATTCAATCGTTTTAAACTACAATACTAAGAGGAAAATGATCTATTTTTTTCTATGTAATGACTTTATATAAATCATATTCACTTTATAATTAATTAAAATTATAATATATCATAATAATAATCCCTAAATAAGTCCAATATTCTTTTTTATAATTTTATTACAACTAAACTGTGTCATAATCACCAATTAATCATGGTGGGTTCATGTTTCGGTCAATTCAACGACCTAATTGAAAAATAATATAAATTTATGTCATGGATGACTATGAGATATTATTTACTATTATTATATGATATAAATATGTAAATAAATTATTCTATTTTTAAATTTATACCAATATTGTACTTATTTATTAAGAAAACATCTTTTGTTCAAGATGAATCATTAAAACATGATCATCATCGATTTCATCTTCTTGGTTCATTACGAAAACATACATGAAATGAAATTTTTGATTCATAAAATATATTATAAAGAATATTAAAGTTTAATATATTATATAAATTGAATGTATTGTTAAAAATAATATATACTAATGTTACTTTTATGGAACTAGTGCAAATCAGTAATGATTACTCACACTCACTGTTCAAAACTGGAAAAAGATCGAAATTATACAGAATTATTATAGAGAATTCATATAAATTATTATATTTGCGAATAATTTTCTTGGTTTTTTATTTAATGAAATTAATATAATTATTATAAAAATTTTGAGCCAGTGAAAAATGGATTGGGACTATAGTAAGGGTTTTTATCTCTAATTTCTCTCTTTGGTACATGATTTGTATTATTCACCTAATATCATTTTTGTAGTGTATATTCTTGAAATTTGAGATATAATATCATTAATTATATTTTAATAATGCTATATTATGATTAATTACATAACAAATTTTTCTATGATTTTTTATTAAAGTGTTACTTGAGATGCAAATGGTTTATTTGTCACAATTCATATTGTTTGATATATAAATAATTTTGTGGACCATGTCTTCATTATATGATTTATTTGAGGAAAATGGATATATTATTATAATTATATTTTTATATAATGGGATTTACTATAAAAATAATGTTTCCATATTCAATTGGATATTGATTCAATTTCTTCCCCAGAAGTAATAATTTTTTGTAACTCAACTTTCATTCATTAAGTCAAAATAATTATATTTAATTTATTTCATATAAGATGAATATATTATAACCTTTTATTATATAATTTTGTATTTTATTTATTCACATTTATATCACATAAAAATCCTTTTAGAAATATCTCTTTCTTTAAAGAGTTTATTTACTAAAAGATATATTGATAACTAATGTCCCATTTCCTTGAGTTATATTTTTTCATCATGAACTTCTTCCATAAATTCTTTGGTTCTAAAAAATTTATGGTAATTTAATTACCAATATTTAAAAATTTTATTTTGATATAAAATAAATTTTTCACTCATTTTATATTATGAATTTTAAAGATAGTTATTTTTTTAGATATTAAAAAAGGTTTTCCATTTAACGTTCATATAATCTATCAATCTATTCTCATTTCTAAAATATATATTTTATTATTTTTTAATGATTTATTTTTTAATATTATTTTGAAATATTAAGGGGTTTAAAATATTTTTCACTTCATCTCTTGAAACAAAATAATCTTTGGATGTTACCTATGGAAAATTCTTCCATGTCAATGTCAAAATTGTTTTCCAAAATATCTTATAAGCATTAAATTCAACTTTCCTTTTTATTTTAAAAAGGATAAACCTATATATATTTTATAGGACTCTATTAATAATCCAATATATTTTTATATTTTGGGATAATGAAATCAAATAACAAAACAATAACATTCTTAATCTCTTCTGGGGTTGCACGGTTCAAGCATTATTTTTCAATGATATTTCTTTTGTCTATTTAAATTTTTTATAGGTTTCATTTTTTAAACCCAAGTTATATTCAATTGAAAAAATCCCAAATTTTAACATATATATCTTATGATCATGTTTTTCATGTATTGAATTATTTGTTCAAACTTTGATCTATTTGGTGTTAACATCATATTTTTAATAATTCAGATTTAATGATGTTCACATTGATGGAATGTTATTCTAGTAACATAGATAAAAGTATTGGTGTAATAGTATTTTTATTCAAATAAAGATTATTATTGGAATGATTTACTATCCAAATTATTTCTCAAAATTTTTTATGATCACGTTATCCCTTTTATTGACATGTGTAAAATTAATAAAATTCATTATGACCATTGATTGCTAACATACTTCTATATGTATTGACATCCAGTATTCTTCATTATTTGGATAGATATATTTTCATTCACCTGAGATATCTTGGGGGATAATATGATATGTATTTTAGACTCTTATAATGAATTTAATTGACTTAATCAAGTGACATGTGCAGCTTGAAAATATGTAGCCCTTCGATGCACCAATAGGTCTCGATAGAAACAATAGGTTGGATTTTGGTTTATACCACTATGCACAATAAGAGATTTTCCTATAGTAAGGCTGTGACTACTGATTTTTTATGTATAATATTATTCATTCTACCAAATATGATATCATAATTATTGATATCCATGTTTTCTTTATTTCCACAGATAAAGCATTTTTAGTTGTAGTTGATTATGGATTCAGGTTGTTTACCTATTCTTTCCATAATATTTAATCCTTATTTATGCCATGATAATCTTATTTGTTTGTTTCCTTTAAATATCATTTCAGGTTACCCTATCTTTATTTTTTAACTCCCATATATATGAATAAAATTAATACTCATGACATGTTTATAAGTATAGAATGTGTGGAAGAATATATGGGAGATGTTGAAGACTCAGTATAGATTAAGTTGTTACCTATACAGTGAAAATATATATACAAAGAACATGGGATTTATTTGATTATAATTCTATAAATCTATAAACCAGAAATGATCCTTGATATTTAAGAGATTCAGTTAATATTTATTGATTTTTTAATAATGGATGGTTATATATATATGATTTTATAGCTTGTATCAATGTTTGTAAGGTATGCGTTTATGTCACCAGATCTAGGAGTGTGGGTCTAATATGTCACACATCACATTGAAAAACATAGTACATTAAAACTATATCACATCTATTACCTCTATAATATACCTCTGTCACATCAATAATGGGGGAGATGTGCCCTTTCCGAGGAAACCTCAATCGTTAGGGTTACTGACCCCAATAGAGGACTCATAACCCAATATATATGCTTTGCATTATCTTATAGGGTAACTAACTACATTATTATAGTATCAATACATCATCCATTTGAGAGGGTTACCAAATAAACTATATACATGGAGGACCTATACCCTAAACATAAATTTACTCTAAGATGGTTTCCAACCCCAGGCAGCTCTAGTCATCTGCCTTCAAATGTCATCATCTCAATGAAGATATGAAACTTTAAGAACCATTAATATAAACCATATACAATTAAGACATATGATCCATCATATTCTAGGAAAGAAAAATATAACGTACTACTCATATGTCAAAAAATGATATATGAGTGGATAAATATAAAAAATACGATATAAAACGTATTACACAACATGTAGGTACAATCAGGTAGGTTTGTCATACCTATTTTCACCCAAACCATGTCAAGATAGGTTATACAGTATTTATTGAAGGGTATGTTTCATTAGGTTATCCCTAAAAAACATGGTCGTGTGTTTTCAATAGATCCCATGTTGTGCATCAAGTACCCGACATATTCCCCTAATACATGATGTATACTTCACATGACTAATCTTATGGATTATTTGTTCTTACATCCATAGAAGGAAAGTCATACTATTCTTATATACTCTGGGTTACATGGTATGTATTGGTGATTAAAATGGAGGATATTTTGAAGAAACAGTTAGTACACTTCAGTTAAGAGAGCATTGAGATTTCAAATTGTGAACGGTTGTAAACCAGGAGGGATAGTGAGTTTTCCCCAATCATTCAAAATAGTAGTGTTATTTTAATGGATTTAGTACGTTGAAAAATTTACATTGTGTGCTCCGTGGACAAGTCCCAGTGAGGGTGAACCATGTCATATTTTTGTGTCTCTTACATTCTTTAATTTCTGTTCATACATTACTACAAGAAAGATAGAGAAGTGAGTTTCATTTAACAATATACCTTGTTCCCAATGGGAAGTTATTTTAATCTATCATACCATGATTCACCCCCCTTAGGGTATTTAAATAAGAGGGACTATCACACATAGACTAGTAGTTTACATGAATTATATGTCAATGAAAATTGTCTTATAATACACAATGTGTAACCCAGTCACAAGATGTGTGATTTCAAAAAAACAACATTTTCTAATTCTGAGTAAAATATGGAGTCAAGTAAAATTTTTCCTAGTGATATATACCGCATGACATTATATTCATTATGGAAACCAAGAATGGTGACATACACTGTGAATGGACAAAAACTATATATAGTGTAGTTTGAAATTTTCTACAATGGTGAACATTTACCTCCTCATTATAAACAACATCTTCATGCTTGCCTCCATCCAAGTCCGCACTATAAGAAAAAACCCACCATTATCTAGTTTATATTCCTTATATCATCATTTATCCACCATCAAACTCACGCAAGGTGGGGAAATATTGATAGTTTGGATTTTTCTAGCCAGAGGTATATTATACCACTTAGAACAGGGTCACATTAAGTTCCTTAAATAAATAGAGTATAAGATAAAGATTAATATTCCATTGATGAATTTATCTGGTGGTAGGATGAAAATAATAATTAGATAAATAAAATAATTATTTTCCAATGAAAATTGATAATAATATAATTCACAATCATGAACAAACACTATTTTGAAAAAAAATCCACGGAAAATTTTTAAGAAAAAATTATCTATTATCATAGAGGCCTAATACCCATTCATAGAAGATTGTATTAAAATAAAATAAACATATATCCATGATTTTTGATTTAATAGGAATAAATATTGAATATATAAAACAAATTATATATGTATCTAGGGAAATATGTCTAATATTTTTGAAATAAAAATCATTCATAAAAAAATTATCATTTTAGTAATAATCACAATTTAATTATTATTAAAATACTCCTCCAAATAAATAAACTCAATTAATAAAAATTAAAAAATTTTACATTAATATCAATTCATTATGTGTTGGGAAAATTTAATAATGTAATAATTATATTGAATATTTTTTCTGTTATAAATATTCACTCCATATTGAACAAAACTGAAGTCAAGTTTTTATAAAAACTATATATAAAATAATTAAAACATTTTAATATAATTTCATTAATTATAATTAAATTAAATTAATCCTGCAAAATCATATGAAATTAATTTTTTAATGACAATTATATATTCTAAAAAATATTTTTGAATACTCAAATAAAAAACCATTTTTTCTTTAATCATATATTTAATTTTGAAAATTCTTTTAGAAAAGTTTATTTAATGAATATAATTTTGTTTATTTTTAAATAAATACATTTATAGAGAAAATTAATGAAATTTCAATTCCCTGCCTTTCCATTACTCAAGAATTTGTTTTGAAGAAAAAAGTATTTATTAAATTAAATTAAAATTTAATTTAGAAATTATCATAATTTAAGTATCATATTTTTTATTATTCTGTCTCTAGAGAAAACAATGTGATTAAATCATGAGGGGAATTGATTTTGATCACAAAAAGATAACCAAGGTGTATATAAATAAAAAGTATTCTACCTTATTATAGATAAATTAATGCCCAATTAAACAACTTCTCTAATCAACATGAATTATTTTAATGTTTCATGAATTTCATCTCCATATGAATTTTACCCTTCACATTGATGCCACCAACATGATAAACAAAATGAACAAGGATGATCATATATATTTTTATAGGGGTATAGATTTATTTATATAATATAGGGTCTCTTCCACTTATGATTAATGAGAGGTAATTAATTCTTCCAATGGTAGAGAAATGGGATTTTTTGAATGAATTATTACCCCTATTATGAATTTATATGTTTTTCTCATTAATCTCAATAATATAAACATATTAATTTATTATTTATTTTCTAATTTAAACCTTTATTTATAGGAATTCAACTCTCTATAAATACATTTATCTAAAAGATTACAACATGTTTTGTTGTCATCACTAGGCCATGAGTCTACAAGGCCAATACCATGAATCCATTCCAATACCAAAAAATGATAAAAATAATAAATTATTTTTGAATTACATAATGTAGTTGTTTTATTTAAGACATGAAAGTTCTTATTGAATGGATCATCACCCGAGTAGATAATTTATACCTCAATATGGAAAAACACATCTTTCCAATCATAGTGTCATAATTTTTTGTGATCTCTTTTTTTGGATATGATTATATTCATTATCATGAACCCCTCCCTCAAAATATACCACAATGAAGGAAGAGATACGATGACCCCCAAGTCTCGTCACTACTAGGCCCCTCATTTGCAACGAGCACCATGGGTTTAGAAATATCTAAATATGGGAACCATTATGCTTTATAAGAAACAAGTTTAGGAGATTGAATGAATCATCCACAACAAATCCATGGAAAATATAAAAGGGAAATCAAAAAACCATCCGACATGAATGAAAAGAAAAAATTAGAACTGATAAAAAAATAATAAAGTCTCCAATGTGAATACCCAAAAGAAAAGCTTAGATAGTAAAACACAACACTCACAAGCTCTGAGCTAGTAAATCACAACACAGTCAATGAAATCCCCCTAGAAAACTAAATCCATATTTATATACAGAGGGTGAGCATAAATGTATACTTCGTAGGAAAACCGAAGTCTTTCATGCACATGTGAGAGAAGTATACTAATGATCTTATGAGAAAACAACAAAAACAAATATAACCTAAACAGGTATACAAACTATCCCAAACTCACCAAGGCATGATCACCATGTAATGAAATACAACTTATATAATATAATTTAAGTCATATCGATGATTGGGTACCCCACACCACTTTCCCATTGTTATAATGATCTCACACAATATCATACATATTGTTTCTCCCATCCCTTCGGTATAACACATCACATCCTACCTGCACAATCCTATGACTCAAAACACATCACACCCACACACACTCGGTACTCACAAAACACCACGCCTATATACACCTTGGACTCACAACAAATCACGCCTCTACACACCTGATCCTCACAACACATCACACCCACACACACTTGGCCCTCACAACACATCTCACACACACACACACAAACACACACACACCTTGGCCTCATAACACGTCCCTACAACACAAACCTATGCCTCAAAAGACATAACATCATATCTCATCCTAAAGACACACGGGGAAGCACATCACATCTCATACTAAAGACACCTGTGACATAACAAAACACTACACCTGCAAGCAATTGGTCTATCAAATATCCATAAAAGACACCATGCCATCAAAAACACCAACTAAATCACTAATAGATATTTGGGAATAACAACTTTTTCCATACATACCTCTCTTGGAATAGAGAGAGGAAATTTTAAGGTACCCAAACATTTTTACTCCTCATCAAATGTTTGGAAAAACTCCCCCTATGTAACGATCTATGATTTCGGCACGTATTGATCAACATGGGTCGGGTGTGTAAATAAATCAAAAGAATATAAAAATATGTGTACAATATCAAACAATCTAACTCATTTTATGGGTCAAAAAAACATACCATCACACAACACCCTTACATTTTCTTCCACCACTAAATACATCACTACACACAATAAAAGAAGCCACCCTTCATTTTCGATTTTAATTATCAATTATACATTCTCAATATTTTACCATTTATACTTATTTGGTTAGTATGTATTCTTTTACCATCACACTTATTTGGAAAATAATGTGGAACAATTCATATGAAACAACATAGAAACATGCATTTTATAAGGTGAAGACCCCTGAAAAATTAACACGTCTCCACATTACCTCTCCATTTAACACACATCAATTTCACATCACATAACAATCCGTGAGAGATAGGATGATTCTTTATAATTTTTATTCATGGTGAAACATTAGGATAATTACCCATACCCATCACTACTATCTTACTTTATGTCATCTTGCCAAAACCACCATACCAACTAAAATAAAACCCCCAACTCCCAACCAAATTCAACAATGAATTTCAACACAATCAACTTCAAATCTCTACTGCATAATAAAACCACTCCCATCAAAAACACAATTTAAAAACAAATTCCATCCACTTCCACAAAAAAATAAACTCCAAAAAATCAAATAACACATCCAAATTTTTTTATAGTTTCATACGGATATTTATCACATTTTGTTACGTTACTTTGGGGTGTTATAACCTAGAACAAATCCTTGGGTAACCGTTTCCATATAAAAATATAAGTGGTTCACCAAAATTTCACTTTAGGGTGATAACAAACAATCAAAAACAAAGAAACAACTGGAAAAGATATATCCAGATCAAATAAAGGCAGGAATGGAATCAATTTTTTATGGGGCATTTTGGATTTAAAATCACAATATCACAAGAAATGTCGAACCTAAAAAGTCATGTGGATCAAACCACATTGCCCATTTCAATTCAAATAGATTATTATATGTCATCAATGTAATCCTACACAACCATAATTCATAGATAAATATATGTAAGTACACTCTTGTGTGATGCACAATAAAGAGAAACAAAGGGAATCCTACTACAAGAATATGTTTTAACATGTCTGTGCACCGTAGGGAGGAGAAGAATTTTCAGGAACAACAACAACACCATGAAAACAAAGGATGAACCTAGACCACAAAAATGATCCATCAAAACTAAACCGAACACATACCCCAAATGAAATAAACACCACTATAGTTGATCCCCAGGATAAGAATAGATGAAAAACCCATCAAAGGGGAAGAATTTACAATGGTCCAATGATGAATCACCGATGAACAACCACTAGGTCAACGGATCGAAGATTTAAAAATAAATAGATTGAAGGAAAACTCTGGGTGCCTAGGGTTCACCAAAATGAGAGGACAAAGGGGGAATAACAGAATGAATGTATGTTCATTCACAAATAATTTTTTAAATTGCACATTATTGGGGTATTACAAGACATGTAATCCAATTTCACACTATGGAATCACTAGTATTTGGTTTCCCCTAAAAACATGTTTCTTCTTCATTTTAATATTTATTTTTAGACTGAGACATAATACACATCATGAAACCCTCTTTCACAACATGTAAAATGTCAACATGTCATAAATCCATTTCATAATACATGATATATACTTTCACGTTTTATAATACAATTACATGGCTTTTAATCTCCATAATCCCATCCAATAACATTTGAACTTCTCTATACTCCCTCCACAACTCCTCTAAACACCTCCAACAACCAAAACTAGAAACCTAATAGACTGGTAGGTCATAAGAACATTTCATAAGATACCTCACAAATTATTCTCACCCTTGAGGATCCAAAACAAATCCCATAAGAATAGGGTTCCGAACAACCACCTCATGCGATACCTCTCAAGGATCTCATCATTACTCAAAAGTCACTACATTCCAAATGCACAAAAACCAACGACCACAAACACACTCCACAGCCTCATCACCACAACCACCGGACACCTCCTCCCACACAACCACACTACCACACAACCACTACTCATCCATCTCAACCTCCACACATCCAAATGACCAACCAAAAAAAACAAAATACACCATCCCAAACACATTAATCAGATAATTCCATCTTTTATGTCTAGATACTATTAGCTCCAGGAGGCAATGAATCACCCGCATAGGTTTAATCACATCACATTTAATGCATCATGATAATGAATCCTGTTCTTCCATTTTCATTGATTAAGAATTTAACACACATTCCCCCACATATATCACAACCCATGGAAAACAACTCATCTCATAAAATACTATTCAAACATCTCATCACAAGAAAATTAAGAGAAAATAAAATCTCAAAAGAACTTATGATATTGGAAATACATCAGTATTTCTCACTCCCAAGTACTCTCCTCATGGCCACCATGCCTCCACCAAAAATGAACCAATGAAATGGTTCGTCCATAATGTTATTTCTCCTGATGATCCTGGATCTCTACTAGCCACTCCACAAACATCGCTTCATCCCTGATATACTACTCTCAAAGTCAATGACATGGGAGTCATCTTGAAGATACTGAAAAAGATGAGGGGCATGGAAGAAATCTTGGATCCTTTCTAACCATGGTGAAAACACCCACCTATACGCCACCTCACGTAGTCACACCAATACATCAAAGGCCCCAAAAAACAAGGGAGAAATCTTTCTCCCATTGACAAACCTCCACTACCCACGTCGGGGAGAGACATTCAAGAACAGGTGGTACCCAAACTAAAATTCTAAGTTCCTCCCCCTTAGATCGGTATAATAATTCTACTGGTCCTATAATACTTTCATCCTTTTAAGAACAAGATGAAATTTTTAGGTCATGCTCTACACCACATCAGTTTCAAGAACTGTTATCTCCCCACCTCCATCTAGCACAATAGTGAATGAAATGGTCTTCTGTATAAAACCTCCAACCAAGCCATTCCAATGGAAGAGTGATGGGTATTATAAAAAGAAATCCCTACTATAGGTAGGTGTCTTACCCAAGATCCACCAATGTTCAATATGAACACCCACAACACATCCTCCAATGACTGGATAGTCCATTCCATATTCTCATCTTTATAATCATGGAAAGCGGTACTAAGGTGTAACTGAGTGCCAAAAGCGTGATGAAATACCCATTAGAATTATGAGTTCAAAAATATGTCTGGATCCAATAAAATTGTCCTCATAACTCCATGAAAGCATAACACGTCATCCACATACCTCTTAGTCAAATAATCCAATACAACTGACTCCTTGATCCCTAAGAAGTGATCAAATTTCTCCAACCAATCCACAACCACCAATATAAAATCAAAACATCCATGAGCTTTGGGTATCCCTGTGATGAAATAAATTTATATTTCATCACATTTTCATGCTTGAATATCCAAGGGCAGTAGAAAAACACCAAAAACATGATTCTCATCTTTTACCTACTGGAAACCAAGATAATTCCCAAAAAATATTCCACTGATGGTTTTATCCCATGACACCAAAACTGCATCCTCAAGTCATGGTACCTCTTGGAAACTTCTGCATTCACAAAAAAAATTTATTCTAGGAAACTCAGAAAGAACTCCATCATGCATCACCACTAGAACAAAAAACAACCTTTGGAACAACATCTAGTTCTGACCATCCTCTAACCATCCAATCAGAGTATCACCATGGACAACGTGATTGTACATCACCTCTTCCCATGAGTCTCCCAATTGAGACTACTATAAATTACACATCAGATAAGACTACCCCATAATCTGTAACAAACAACCTTTCCCACCATCAAATCATGCATATAAGTGAAATATTGTTAACTCCTCCATCACACTCCATGTATTCAAATATTCTCGAACAACCTCCTACGTTGACATTTCTCTCTAACAATCGGGGACATAATTTCCCTTCCTAGTGGTGTGGGAGGTCTCGAAATCATATTCCTAAAAAAATCTATCAACCACTGCAACCATTGATTCAAGTCACACAGGGAAAAGATATAACTAAAACTCTTGTGATCTGTGATGACCACAAAGCACTACCCAATGATGTAATTATTCCACAACTATATTGCTAACACAGTGGATAATAGTTCCATATCATGGGTGGAATATTTATGGTCATGGGGATGTAACTTCTTGGACACATAATATAACACTACTCTCTACTTCATCAACACCCATACCAAGCCATAATGGGGAGAATCACAGAACACAACAAACATCACCCCTTCCTCATGAAACCAGAGCACTGGACCACTAACAAACTTTCCCTTCTGGTAAATGAGAACATCCGGACACTGATCACTACACACAAAATCTTGTTCTTTCATAGTCAATATTTTCAAGGATGGTGAAACTCGAGAGAAATTGGGTAAAAAACCCAATAATAGCCTATATGACCAAAGAAATAGTGATCCACTACCATATTCTTTGGTTATTCCCAAGAAAAATCTACACCAACCTTTTAAGGGACTATTAAAAATCCCTTTTAAGATAATGAATTCCTATGGAAATGACCCCACCATTTCTAAACCTTATAGTTGGACAACTTTCCATAGAGCTAGTGGCATCAAATAACTTGGTAGAAATCGTTGAGATGTTTGACATGCTCCCCCTCTAACATCATGTAGATTAATATATCATTGAAGAATTTGATGATGAACCAATCCATGAACTCACAAAACATGGAGTTCATAATCCCCATGAACATGGATGTTGTGTTCATAACACTGAATGGTATGGCAATAAACTCGATGTGGCCATACCATCATATGAAGGATTATTTCGGAATATCTCCATCCTCCACACTCAAAGGGTGATATCCAGACCATAGATCAATATTATAAAACCAACACTCCCCATTAGACTGGTTGAAAATATCTTCTATCCTTGGATGAGGGTAGCGGTTCATAACTATCACTTGATTCAACCTCTGATAGACCATAAACAACCCCAGACTACCATCGGCTTTCTTGGAAAATAACACTGGAGAACCCCACAGTGACACACTGTGCTGGATAAAACTCCGCTGAATTATATTATCCATATCAATTCATAACACCTTAAACTCATAAGGCTCCATATAACAAGGATCCATCGAAATTGGGGAAGTACCGAGCTGTAAGTCTATCTCAAAATCAACATCTAATCGAGGGGTAGAATCACAACCTCCATATGGAAAACAACCAGAAACGCCCCAAAGACGATGGATACCTCTACGACAATAGTTTCCATCGATCCCACTAATATATTATTAAAAAATAAATGTAGGGTCCCCACATGATGTCTATGCACCTAACAACCACGATTGCCAATGAAAACCACACGTTGTCCATCCACATATGAAAACACAAATCTCTTCTAGAATATGTTGATGAAAGCATGCATGTAATACCATAATTCAATGTTAATAATGACATATTATGGATTAATCTATAGCAAGAAGTTATCACAACATTGTTTATATGTTCCCATTATCAATCTACACCCTCGACAAACATCAAAAAACATGTTCTAGCCTCCGAATGGCGTACTAAACACTAGGGGAACTAGAAGCCACTATATGTATAGTACCATAGCATGATCTAGAGTAGGTAAAATAAAAGAGTGTGAACGTTCTAAATCAAAAACAAATCCCAAAAAATGGTTCCAAACAAACTGATCATTCTATTGATGATCTCTATCCCATATGGAACACTTGAATTTGTTGAGTGAAACTGACCACACACAAATTCTCTACTTCTATAATGATGACCACCTCCATGGCCTTGCTCACATACTGATCCCAGAACATGACGAACATCCAATGTTTATCCTCAACCTACCCCATTTCTCATCGATGGAGTAAAATCCTATTGCCCCTATTAATAAAATGTTATCATTAGAAGAAACTGTTGAGGCTATCATTGAACCTATCCAACTCCACCACACTGATCTCAAGGAAATAATGGTCACTACGACTAGATATGACCATGAACCCCAAAAAAAATCAAACTAGAACAAATCCCCCAAGGAAAAAAGGAAACCACTCACAATAGAAGGATATAATAGATGCTACTAAGGTTACCTCTTTGCTAGTCCAAACCTCGAAGGACCTGGCGCCTATGTTCTGCCACTAAAAATATGCTTCTTAAATAAATCTACTTGCTCCTATCTCATAGTAATCTTCCTCACAAGTGAATCCTCTCAGTCACCTATTCATTCTTCTAAACCTTCAGAAACATTGTCAATTTAAAAGAAGCAACTTCAGATTTGACAGAAGGATTAAGTGCCTCGTCAGGATGCCTCTCATGAAACTTCTCTTCTAGAAAATATATTGGGGAATGAAAAGAAGGTATTTGAACTTGGTTCATAGATCCAAAAATGACATGATCCCATATTGAAGGGAAAAAATCTCTTACCTCCTCAATGATTTCATGGAAAATGAAAATATATCTACTCAGAACTCCTTCTAGAAGTTTTGATATACATGACATGCCTCCTTCTGCTCTCCTAGATACAATGTCCACCCCTAACATGCATCTCCCTACATATAAATGACACCCAAAGGGACCCAGTACTCTGACAGATCTTGGATCAAACTAAAATCAATATCAATCTCCTCCAACTATCTCTCTATCTCCACATATAAAAACTACACTCATACTTTCCCAATTTCTGCTACTGGAAAGACCACAAAAACCTCTACCACTGGCCATCCTCCTCAACTCAATCAACCCAATGGATATCAACTAGATCAGCCATCAGAACCTCATTTACTTGATTCACACATGGAAGACCACAATCATCCATGGTTGAAAGGAAAATAAGGTTTTCCTAAGGCTGATACTGTGTAATTTTATTATGATATGTTTTAATTCATTTTATTTATTCCATCCAGTGTAATCTACCAAAGTCAAATTAATACAAACAAGCACAAAAATCCCTATAATGCATATAACTCACATAGGTCTCTACCCAACATGCAGTGTAGCCTCACTTGGTCATTTGGTAGTTTCATATTCCTTTTATCAGATAATGGGGGGCCCTCAAATCTTATGTCTAGGCTGGTCTTCCATAGCCTAGGTCACACACCAAAATCATCTGACACTGTTGCCCTATAAACCCAATAAATCTTCAATGTTCCTAAATCCAAACATCATCTTATCACATAACCATCACCTCTGATACCACAATTTCACGACCATGTCCCTTCAAAGGTAGAATAACATGGGAAGAGAGATAATGACCCAGAGTCCCACCTTCTGTAGGCCACATGATGGAGACTAGCACCAAGGGTGTATAGTTATAACAATATGGGAGGTATTACCCATTATAAGAAACAAGAACCGGAGATGGAATGAATCATACCGAAAAATTCCAAGGCATAATATAAAAGAGAAAACCAAGACCATCCCACGTGCATGAAAAAATATGTACAAATAATAAAAATACAATAAAGTTTCCAAAGTAAATACCCAAAAGAGAAACCAAGGCTTTGAAACAGTAGCGATCTAAATGTCTTAGATAGTAATGCACAGCATAGTCCAAAAAATGAGCATGAAAACATGAAAGTAGTTTTATATATGTAGGGTGAGAATATAAGTATACCCTATAGGAAAATAAATTTTTATCACACACATGTGATAGAATCATACTAATGCTATTGTGATAAAATAGTAGAACCAAACCGCACCTAAACCGGTATACTAAAAATCCCATCCTCACCAAGGCATGCCCAACAAGTAACACAAACCAGGTAATATAATATAAAATAAATCAAAACAATGATAGGGAAACACTCACCAATTTTACACTATTATACCACTATCATGAAACTCCATACGCCCTGGAGCTCTCATCCCTTTTGTATACACATCACATCCCACCCACACACACTTTGGACTCACAACACAACACGCATGCACACACCTAGGCCTCAGTACACATCCCGGCCACACACACCTCACCCTCACAACACATCATGCTTAAACACTAAAATGCCTCGCATCACATTGCACCATATCTCATCTAGATTTCACATGGGAAATCACATCACATCTCATCCGAAATACATCTGGACTAGTACAAAACACTTCATTCACAAACAACTAGTCTATCACATCTAACCTGAAGACACTTGGTTAATGAAAAACTCAATCTAAAGCACTAACATGCCTTCATCGATCACATCCTATGCCATACCAACCTCACCCGAAATATAGAGCATAAAATAGAGGGTGCCAATTCATTTGTACTCCTCATCAAATGTTGGGAAAAACACCCCTTGATGATGATGTGGGGCTTTGACACATAATGATCAACATGGGTGGGGTTTATATAGAAATAATAAGAATATGAGAATATATATAGAGTATCAACCCCTCTATCCCAAGATACGATTTCACAAACAAATAAACCATCTCACAACACTGTTATTTTTTCTACCACCTCTAAATGCATCACTCAACACAAATAGAACACAAGAAACAATTCATTTTCATTATTTAAATATCACTTATTAAATCTCTATATTTTATCTTTTCAACCTATTCCCATAATATTTTTTTCATTTATCATCACACTTACTAGGAAACTACCATGGAACAAATCATATATTATAACATAGAAACAATCATTTTAGAAGGTGATGTGACCAAATACACTAACACAGCTCCAAATTACCTCTCTATTTAACACATGTCTATTACACATCAAAAATAATCCTGAAGATACGGGGTGAAGTATTATAATTGTTATTAATGGAGAAAATATTGGCGAATTACTCATAAAAATCACTATTACCTTCTTCAAGACACCCATCCCAAACCACCATACAAACCAAAATACACCCCTATGTCATGAGAACATCTGATAACAAATTACGACACAACCAATTTCACATCCCTGATGTAAAATCACACAAGACCCATCACATCCCTACTATACATCCACATTCCATTTACTTCCCCTGCATATTAAAACCACAAAAAATCACACATCACATCACAACAAAACAATTTATCGGTTCACACGGATTTTTATCAAATTACACTACTTTTCTATGAGGTGTTGTCACAAAAACCAAGTCCTAGGGAAACCGATTTGTTATCAAAATATAAATGTTTATCCAAATATTCAATTTAGGGTGATTCCAAACTATATAAAATAAATAAAAAAACATAGAAGATGTATCTAGTGAAAACAAACACACTAATGGACACAATTTTCAGTGGCGAATTTATCCCGTATAATTACAATATCACTAACAATATCAAAGATAAAAAACATGCAGATCAAACCCCATTGACCCTTTCAATTAAAATATCTTATTAATTATCGTTAATTTAAGCTAGAACAACCATAATGTATATATAAACAGAAGTAAAGCCCCTACTTCATGATGGATAATAAAGAGAAATTAAGGTAATCCCACATCAAGGAATCTTTTTTACGTGTCCGTGAAGAATAGGGTGAATAAGAATGCTAGAGAACCATAATCGCACCGTGATAACTATTGATCATTCTACACCACACCAAATACCCATCAAAACTAAACCCAATGCATACCCCAAATCAAAGAAACACCATCATAGTGGATCTCTAAGAGATGAATAGAAGAGAAACAACCGAGAAAGTGGAGTAAGATTCAATAGTCAAACCACATATTTCCAATGAACAACCACATGGGTCAATGGATCTAATAGGTATTAAGAAGGTATTTAAGAATGCCTCAATGCACCTAGGGTTCACCCAAAATGAGAGGAAAAGGGGTCATGAATTAATGAATTGAAGTTCATCAGAAAATAATTTTTAAAACTACGCATGATTGGGGCATTACACAGAGTGTAATCCACTTTCATGTTATTTAATCCTAGATTTTTGTTTTCTATAGAAAAAAACATAACCTATTTATTTTAATATTTATTTTAAAACCCAATTATAGTAAATTTTATCAAATCCTCTTTCACAGTGTGAAAAATGTTAACACATTGTGAATCCCTCTGCATAATCCATGAAAGATACCTTTACATCATGTAATCCAATTAAAAAATGTGTAATCTCCTTAATTAAATAATTTAAAAACCAAATTTATACAACTCTCTTTGATCCTCCTCTAAACTCCTAAAAAACAAAACTAGAGGCATAACAGATTGGGAGGACACAAGCCATTACATTCATGTCCATGGAATAGATTTTAATTTATATATAGAATTCAAATTTATCATAAAATTACCAAAATTCTCCCAAAAGGAAATATCCATCACTCAAGACCTATAGAGCAATTACAATATTTTTCCATGTTCATTTACTATAGTTAAATTACCATTTTATCCTTTTAGACACTTGATAAATCATCAATCAAAAATAAGTTAAGTCTCTATCAAGAATGAATTTGAGTCACTACAATAAAGAACATGAGATTATTGGAAGTTAAAATGTAAATAAAATGGAATCATGAATTAAAAAAAAGTATGGTAATGGTAAGAAGTGCTATTAGGAAAATATTGATAAAGATAGAGTATGTGAATTACATGGGAGAAATTAAAATTTGAGAATATATAATTTCAAAATTACTTATTTTCATTGTCATATTATTTGGTTTTGTATAAGTTGAATATAATATCTATAGAAATAGGTTAATTTTTTGGGCCTTGATAATTTTAGACATGTGGAATTTAAATAATAATTGGTTTTTGGTATGGGGATGTGGAGGATTGTGAGTTGATTTTGTAGGGTTAGCAATGGAAGCATAGAATTAGTTATCCAGTGCCATGTGTATATAATATGAATGTTGGAATGACAAGTATTAAGATTGGGTAATGAATGTGGAGATTTTTTTATGTTATGTTTGAGTATAAATTGTTGTTTTATATATATTAATTTTATTATATGATATATATATATAGTTTATATGATGTGTTTATTACTACATAAAAATTGTCGGAATGTTATCTACAGGTTTTTATTGGGATATTTTATTCTCTTATATTATTATGGTATGAGAGATATTTTATTCAAATATTGGGTATAATTAATGTAATTGTTATTATTGTGCCACCATGAAACTATTTTATTTGGTATGGTATGGGCATCTTTATATAATAAAATGGCTTTAGAAATTAGAGCTATTGTTATTAGAGGTGTGGTTAGCATGTTGTCATATACTTGTGGTGATAGTGGAGAGGGATATAGTTAAGTGGATGAGATTTTATTTTATTGATGTGTTTATAATTTATAATTTTCATATTAATAAATTTATATAAATATATAAATATATACATATCATATATTGAGGCTTTATTGTGGTTATTTAAAAGTCACTGGTGAGGTTATAAGTGTACCCTACTAGTATATATGTGGGTTTATCCCAGATTTATTTATTTATTTAATCTTCTTGGATTGTGTTGAGGGTGGTGATGAGAAACATTTATTCTGGAATGTGGTGACATAGTTGGGAATATGAAGTTTCATCTCTTATAGTTTACTTCTTACTATTTTTGGTTAGAATTATATTTTTTTGTACTGTGTTTTATTATTTATAGTAGATGGTGATAATCAAATTTGAGGTTCATATTGTCTACTTATGGTTTAGTATTTATACTTAAAATTGGAAATAAATCCTATATATTTTACATTAAACCGTTTTTACTGGTCACTATCCCATAAAATATTGGAGATAAGGTGTCAATCTTGATATCATTATTAGATTTGGATGAGTATTAGTGAGGTTGTGTTAGGATAGAATGGTATCAGAGTGACTGTTTTAGGTTTTAGTTTAGAGTAATAATTAGTGATGATTTCATTGGTTGTAATGGTTAATATACTACTTTAACATAGTATGTATAATATCCCAATGAAAAAAATTATGGATGTATAGGTTCCTTAGGATTCAAATTGAGGAATTTGGTTATCTTTGTATCATTACTAATGGTATGGTGTATAGTCTATAAGTTAATTATAAAGGTTGGGGAAAATGAATCATAGAGTATCAGGTTATTATATTTACATTCATTGTGAATTAAAAAATTGATTAAAATTATCTAAAAGTTTTTAAGTATGAATCTCCAAAATATTATATGTATTAAATGATTTTTTCAATGCATTTGTGCGGATTGTATACTATAATTGAGGGTTCAAGGAAGAGAGGATATAGAATTCTCTTGGGATTGTTACTTTGATGGTGGAACCTATAGTAACATAGTTTTTTTTGTGTTACTATCATGACCCCTCCCCACAAGATTCCACAATGAGGATAGAGAGATCATGACTAGATGATTCCCACCACCTGTAGGCCTCATGATGGTTACTAACACCAAGGGTATAATAAGTATTAATATATGAGGCATTATACTATAAGAAAACATGTGAAAGGGATTTAGATAAGATAGACAAACCAATTAACACTTTATTATGCACATATATATAATGAAAAATGATGTTCCAATATGAAATTTCAGACAATACTATAATAACATAAAGGAAAACTACAAGTTCCAAATAAAAAAGACTTCATTGACCAAGAATCCCAAACAGAACTGAAAATCCATGAGATAGTAATATCAATTCTGATCTCCATATCACTCTGTCTAACCGAAAAAATAATTTATATATACATTGGGTGAGAATAAAAACATACTTAGTAGGATCATACATAGATCCTCTCATGAAAAAGACAATGAAATCTTACTAAAGTATAGTGAAAAATAGTGAATCAATATCGTCTCCTAAATAGGTATACTATGTTCCTATCCTCTCTAAGTCTAACTCTGACAAAGTATTTTATAAAATAGATAATATAATATAATAATGAAACCTAATGGGTACCCTTATCCCACTTCCCCATTATTTTTCTAATCTTCCCCAACATCGTATGTCTTGAGCCATCTGTCTCCAGAAATTGGTCATCCTAAAGAAACATTGGCTAGAAATCTCAATAAACAGATTATAAATCACATCATCACATAATCCTATATCACATAACTATATATAGTAACCATGTACTTTCATAGACCCACCATATCCCGTATAATGTGTATCAGACATTGGGTATTATACCTTAATCCATTACATCTGATACACCATGTAAGTTCCTCATGCCATTACAACATATACACATCATACCTATAATGATCCTTTGGATACTAAATACATTAATTCATGTGTAATAAATAACCAGAATCCATCACAAACCTCTAAACATATTCCTGATAAAACTAACCGTTGTTCATACCAACACAATTAACTACAAAGAGAAGAGATCGGGGCAAGATGGCATTTTCATCCACCTATCCACCCATTTGGATGTTAGGGAAAACACCCTCCCAAAATACATTGTGGTTTGGTTTCCAAAACTGACATGGGTGGGAAATAATATGAAATTAAAAAAATATAGGATTTAATATACCTCACAACCACACTATGGATAAAACCATGTCTTAGGTTTCTTACATCTAACATCAGTCAGACTTCCAACTACCACTAGTAATTCCAAATATTCAATATGCACACAATGATTTTAAAGAGCTATATTAAATTAATTATTTTCTTTATATCATTTCATTGTGTTAAATAATTCATCAACTATTAACATAATTAGACAATACATTACAATAATCATCAGAGTAAATTCCATTACCTCCAGTCAGAAACCAAGTTGAGTCCATGGTTTATCAAGATTATAATATTTTCATCATTTTCATTCAATAATTACCAACCTATTCGGTTAAGATTTATTTATTATAAGAATCTTTCAATAATCTAGGTAATCTATGAAAACCAACCTAAGCTACCATCAAAAGGAAACATGCAACCATGCACACCCAGATTCCTCAAGCAGTAGATAAAATAATGAAAATAAAATAAGCAATACGACCATTTTACATTAAACATATTCACAATATAGAATCCCAGATATCAGCATCACATGAATGACTAATCCCAAATTTAACCCATTCCACCATCTCTGGTTTTATCCATGACAATTTCATGCATATCCCAATTAATATAGACATCATAGACGTTAAGTACTTATACATCATCCAGGCCTCCCCAAACAATATCACATCATTCATACTAGGCTCATAACACATCTTGGACTCCCTATCCACATCGCATCGCATAACGATTTTTACCTCTGGAGAACATCAAAAGGAATCCAAAAACAATCATCTCAATCAATACGTAAATAAATGCCCTAAAATAAGGGATCCAACATTCACATATAAAGGATATCTCATAACTCCAAAATCAAGGCTCTTGGCCTTCTCATGAATATTGGAAAATCAATCCCTCAAAATTATATTTATCACACAACTGGTTCTTATTTTATCATGAATAAATCAATTAATTATTCACTTGATCAATCTATTCATATCAAAAGGAATCAATCTATAAAAATATAAGGAATTAATTAAAAAATTAATTTAAACATACTTCCAAGCATCCATTAATTATTATTTATCGTGACTTTTCAATAATTATCAACAAAAATAATAAAAATGATTTAAATTATTTATTGATTCCATTAATCAAATGGAAGATCATTTTTACATGATTTATCATCAAATTACATAAATCACCAAATTACAATCATTCCTATTATATTAATTAATATTAAGATAATTAGTTAACAATTAATTCCAACATTACGTTCTTTACCAATTTCAACATGATTTTCCATGAATTAGAACATGATAACTAAGCATAACATATTTACCACACTGTCAAGAAAAACAAGATGCAATGAATTATAATAGTATAAAGCAATATCATGAAATCACGACAACCCATTACTTATTAATTGGGGTTATTCATTATTAGGATAATTCAATTTCCATAAAAAGGGTTATACCATGATCGTTTTATGATTTCACGTAAAATATAAGCAAAAAATCAACTACCTCAAAGGAATCACCAATCTTATCATGATAATTGAATAACCTTGTGGATATCTGATCACCTCTTCAATTGGAAAATTTTGATATCTTAAAGAAGTCCTAAGAAAAAATAAATGACAATAAAAAATACCAGAACATTGTAGATCATGAACTATAGAATTGAAAGAATAAATGGGAGAAAAAATATTAATTAGGGAGAAACCAAAAGAAAACGAATAAATAACACATCTTGGATCACTACAGATTTAAGGAAGAAGGTCAAGAATCAATCCTCAATGAAGGAATACAAAAATCTAAAAGAGGGTACAACTAGATTAGCTAGAATGGGGAGAAGGGGTATTGCATTTGAGAACTCCCATGCCACTTCACGTTTTATAGGAACACTGGAGGAGAGATTTACATAGTTTGAAACCCCTTTTTATGTTTTGTAATTGCGGGTATTTAGATCTTACTATGAAATACATCGCCTCAAAGGATTTAATCCTAAAAATATACAAATTTTTTAACACACAATTAACTGAGATTACATGTCGTGAAACACACTTACACAGTGAGTAAAAATTACATGTCAAGTAATCTCCCTATTATCCATCATTTTTGTAGTATAGCTTCTCCAGACTCATTTCAAGCATCCTCTGATCGTGATGAGCCATAGAAACACAACAATGGTTAGAATACATGGATTTGGGCCCTTATATTAGATACCTCCCAAACAATTCGTATCCTTGATAATCCAATATTAAACTAGAGGGAAATAAAAAACTAACCATCCAAACAGCAACCCTATGAGATAGATTTCTAGGATGATGTCAACATAAGACTCAACCACCTTATCATTGGAATATTATGAAACTACATTAAAGTAACAATAACCTCCTAAAAAATCTCTTTGGGGATATACTTCACAAATGAGAGTCATTCCACAATAATATAGAAGAGGAAGCTATCTCATAAACTAAAAGGTCAAGATTCACAAGGGAACAAAATTATAAGAGAATATGTAAACATAAAATATCCCAGGGTACTATGTGTTCATCTATGAATATCATTACTAGGTACTCTCTTCTACACCACCATGCTGGCACAAGGCACAAACCAATGGAATACCATGCTCGTCCAACACCTTCTCCTGGAATACCTAGATCTCCACAGGCTGGTCTTAGAAGGTCACATCATAATCCACATAGATATCAAACAAATCGATGACATGAGAGTCAACATGAATATAATAATGAATCTTTAACAAATGAGAAACATATTTTATCTAAATAATTAGTGAGGTAAGTTCTATTTGATACTCCACATATCCAACGCGAGATAACCCCTCAAAAGGCACAATAAACCGGGGATAAAGCTTAATCCCCTGACCAAACCTTCACTAACAATGTTGAGAAATCTCATTTAGGAACAAATGACCTCTAACATTTAACTCCAAAGGTATCCTCCTATGGTCTACATTGATATTATTTCAATCCTATTCTTCCTTCATCCTCTCTCGAATTACATAAACCATCTTTGTCATATTCTCTACCACTTTCAGTTCTATAATTTCTACCTCTCTGACCCCAGTGTATAATAACGAATAATATATATTTTAGTCATAAAAACCTAAAAATTGTTTCATATCTATGGCGGAGTGTAAACTATTATTTTAATAAAACTCGACCAAAGGATGATTCAACAAACAAAAACCTCCAATATCCAAAACACAAGATTGCATAAATGTTTTTAGAAGTATGGATTTCGCTATCTAACCATATTTCTATGGATGGAAAGTAGTGATAAGATATTACTGATTACCAAATGCATATTGGAGTCCTCTCCACGACCTAGAGGTAAATCTAGGATCACGGTAAGTTATTATCTTCCTTGGGACTCCATAGATTCACACCACCTCATCGAGACACTTCCTTGACAAAACCTCTACTGAGATTGACTCCATGATAGCTAAAAGTTGGTTGATTTCAACGAACAACTATTATTACCGAAATAGTGTCATAGCCTACCAGATCTCTAGGTGAACCAATAATGAAGTCAATCGAGATGTCCACCCACTTGTATTAGTAAGTATCTAAAGTATGAATAAAACTAATAAGAAAAAAGTATAATCCATTACCTTATAGTAGACCAAACATAAATAAAAAAACACTTCAACTGCATGCTTCAACCCAAGCCCTCAAAAATGACCACTCAAAGATTGGTAAAAATTTAAAATGTCAGGATGTATTACAAAAAGAGATCCATGGAACTCAAGGAGAAAAATTTCACACATCACTAAAGTAAAAAAAATCCTTCCTGGAATAATACTAGTTGTTTTTATTCCTCAAACCATCCATCAAGGGAATCACCAAAAACCACTCGGTCTCTTCAAAACACTACCTTAGAATCCCCCAATTGGAACTCTTCCACATTAAAACACAAATATGAGTACACTATCATTAGGAAAAGATATGTTCCGCCTATTACCTATCTCATATCTTGATTCATCAAAAAGAGTTCTTCCATCACCCCTTACAAATCTCCATATTTACCCACGACAACACTACATGAATTCTTGCCCATTTCATCATCCACAACATCTTTGTTTCCCGAAATATATAAAATCTCAATGATGTAATCCTATAAGAAATACATCCATAAATGTTGAAGCGTATTAATGTCTCACTGGGAGAAGACATACCATAAGCTCTTATGGTTGGTCAAACCCATAAAATTCTCAATGATGAGGTATTGTCACCATAACCTCAAATAAAACACAATTACTAGCAACTCAAGATCATGGGTGGCATAGTTAAACTCATGGGTAAGTAACTAATACGACCCATATGAAATAACTAATCTATGATGCATCATAAAATAGTCCAATATATGACACAAAGAGTCCTAGAAAACCTCAAACTGAACAACATCTACTAGAAAGGAAATGACTGGATCACTGAATAACTTCTATTTTAGTTACTCAAAAGCTACCTCACACTGGTCAGTCGATAATAATGGATGATACATTCAATTAAAGGCTACTATAGAAGTCAAAACCCATGATAAATCATCTATGAACCTCTAATATTAGCATATGATACAAAGAAAACTCCTCACCTCTATAACTATCATAGGAATTTTCAATGACAAACATGCCTCTATCTTCAAAGGATCTATAGATACTCCCAGGAGGGATACTACATGGCTTAAGGAAAATACATCTTGAGCCCATAACTCCCACTTTGAAAGCTTATCAACTCTCTTATCATGATGAAGAACTCCAAAAAAGGAATGAAGATATCTTCATTCACATAATATGATTTAGATTAATCAAGGATTTAATTGATGAAAACCACCTAGAACATTTCTTGGTTGTCTCATAAGATTTCATTCATAAACCCCATGAACACGACTAGATTGTTTATTACATCGAAAAAAATTAAAACAAACTAATATTTTCCATGATGACAATCGAAATAATTATTATAAATTCTCCCATCCTCCCCCTCATCTGATGATATCCTGATTTTAAATTGATTTTTAAGAACCAATTTGTTCTCTTCAACTAATCAAATGAATCATCAATCCATAGAAGAGGTTAGTGGTTCTTCATTTTCACTTGGTTCATGATATAATGGTGATACAATTATATAAACTACCATCGGTCTTCTTTGTGAGAAAAACATGTGTATCCCAAGGTGACACACTCAGCTGAAAAAAAATACACTACAATAGATCATTGAGATATATTAATAGTTCTCAAAACAGATAAGGAGACATCCTATCGAGATATATTGAGATTGTATATATTCCCAGTTTCATCTCAATCCTAAACATGATCTCTAATTGAGGGGGAAACACTACAACCTACTCTATAAAGACATCATGGTACACTTATACATCAATAAGAAACACCATATTCCAAACATCTGATGAACAAAACATCATCTTGGACATCAAATATAATAAGGGAGGAATATTCGTATGACCCATTTGAGGGTATCAATCACCAAAAACACTAATGGATATCCATCAGGATCAGAAAACACAAACTGAATCCAAAAACAATTCATTATATACTTCATCAAATACATCCAATCAATACTGATGGTGATTTCATATGACAATATCCATTAAAATAGGAAATCACCCCAAGAGCAGTGTTTTCCCAACATTATATCATTATCTATATAGACGTCATATATGTTAGCTCATCCTTTAAATGGTGTAGTCGATAACAAGGTCACTGGAAGCCTCTCTAACTAAGGTCTCAATGCATAAACAATGGTAGGTTATATAAATGATTGAATCACTCCTAATTCAAAAAAAAAATCATTCGCCCTTATAAATAATAGTAAATTAGTGCCTCAAATGATGTTGGCATCACCTGGAACTAAAAACTCTAAAGCATGAAGCTGAACACTTCCTACTTCATATCCTCTATGACCCTCATAATGAAAATATACACACATATGCTCTACTCTATGGGGAAGAGTTTAATATCAATGTTGTACTCTTCCTTCAACATATCCACTATATTGATCTCAAACTGGAGAACCGTACTTCTACTACCTCAGATGAAATAGCCTCAATAGAGGAACCTAAAGTGAAACACCTACTGCATGCTGACTTCTCAGAAAGGATGGGCACTCTCGTTTTTAGTGACATTATCCTCAATAAGTAAAGTTATCATTTGATCCCATGGATTAAGTTTGAGAGCCTACTCCCATGGAGAAATGAGACCATAAGGGTTGGGACCTACCCCAAGCTAACTAAAAGCTCTTCTATCCGGAAAACATGGAACCTCCTATCGTAGATCAACATAATGATTAATCTTAATTACTCCCCACTCACAATGATCTGGTTCCATCCATCATCCTATAAATAAAATATTCTTTAACCAGTACCTCAATATATATATTCCGTATAAACATGGTGACCGGGAGATGGATCTCTGGATGAAAATCCTCATCAAGATTCCTCTCCTTGGCCTAATCATCTAGAAAAAGGGTTGAATCATATCTTATAAGGGGCCTGAAAGGGATCCCAAAATCTTCCACGTTGTAACTCCCAAGTTGAAGGGTAAGAATCACCTAATGACAGGCAACATTGTTGGTCAAAGAAATTATCTCTTCTCTAAATAGGGCTTGGAACTTCTCCCATAAGATTATAGACTCCCCATAATCAACAAGGAATAAGAACCTCTTCTACCATGCTGGTCCACACAATATTTATAGAGCCAATACAACCCATTACACCTTCCATGAATAGATTGAACTGAAAGCTATCTCAATGTCCTCCAACCATCCCTCTATGATTGAATATGAAATATATCCCCTTTAAATTTATATACACTTGTGTTTAAGCTCTCAGAGTTTCCTCATCCAAGAGTTACTATCAATATATCCACATTTTAGTGATCTATTGGAATTTCATTCCCAACAACATTAGCAAAAAATTGATGACAACATACATTTAGAGCCATGCCTAGAGAAAGAAAAAATTGTTAAAGCTCCAGAAAACTAAAATAAGGAATAAATGACCTTAAATAATTAATTATTTTTTATATTGTTTAATGTAGTAATCTATCCCAAGGTCTACCCATTTCAAATATGGGTGAAATTAGGAATGATGCTTGATCATTTCCTATATCTCTACCCCACAACCAATATCACTTCATTTAGTAGGCTTAGTAAACATAATAGTCTCTGAATTGATCCCATGGGGACCTAAATACCAAGATTATCTGGTATCCCATTTTTAAATCACTTACTAAAAAAGGTGATATTATTACACTACCAACCCATGCAACCTCACATATTCCTAACTGCAAACTCCATCATATCTCTCAACCTGAACCCTATTATTCCACTCTTTCATGAACCACCAACAATAAGATACCATAATATGGGGAGAGATATAGTGACTGGCCATGTCCATCCTCCAGTAGGCCTTGGGTTTGTGGCTAGCACTAATGGTGTAATAAAAATGTATATGGTAATAATTACCCTCTAAGAGAATATGAAAAATATATATATATATATATATAATACAGATACACCAATAAAGTTCTTATTAGACATATATATATATATATATATATATAACGAAAACCCATGTTCCAACATGCAATGTCATATAGTACTATAACAAAAGAAAGGAAAACTATAAGATACAAAAACATAAAGAAAATAGTGTCCATGAATCCCAAACATCTCCGATAAACCCCTGATCTATTAATATCCAACACAATCTCCAAGGTTATCATCTGACAAAAAAATAGTTTATATTTATGTAGGGTGATCATAAAAGTTTACATAGTATTATCCTCCCTAGATCCACTCATACAAAAATATAAGGAAATTATGATAAACCATAGTGAACAACAGTAAAACTAACTCATCATATGAACTAGTATACTATGTTCATATCCTCACCATGTATTTCATACATGAGAGCATATAATATAATAATGAAACCTCAAGAGTACCCCGCTCCCGCATCCCCACTGATTTTACGTTCCACCCCAACTTTATATGTCTTGATTCATCTCTCACAAAAAATAGTTCATATCAAATACACATGGGCAAGTAATCTTAACATTCTCTTTGAACACCACATCATCATCTCATCCCATTTCACATCACCTTATATAGTAACAAAGTAGTTCTGGGAGACACCATTTCTCGTTTTAAGTGTGTGATACATTAGGTATTAGACCTCAAGACATTACAACCCATATACCAAATAATTACCTCAATCCATCACAACCAATAAACATCATACCGATAATATTCCTTTAGAAACTATATCTGGTAATACATGTGCACAAAATATCCAAAAGACATCACAACCATCTACAAATGTACATGGGAAAACTAATGGTCATGCATTCTATTACAAGTAACTAACAAGAGAAATTTTGTCCATAGCGGGTAGTAATCTATCCATCCTCCCACCGAGATGTTAGGGAAAACACCCTCAAAGATTCCACTAGGTGTCAGCTTCTTTAACCAATATGGGTGGAGTATCATTTAAAATCCCAAAATATATAGTATAAAATATATATTACAACCCAAACCTTGGTAAAAACAATTCTTAGATGCAACGTTAGCAAATTTTTCTTGATCTCCAGGCTTCCAATCCTAATTCTATATATCCTATAAGCCCACAAGCATTTTAAATATCAACAAAAAATTCATTATTTCCATTATATCATTTCTTTATATTATTTAATTCCCTAACCATTAATTAAACATTAACATCATTCCACATTACATTAATTTAATCAATAGAGTAAAGTCCATTCCCTCCATTCATAATCCAAACTGAGTCTAGGGTTCATACAGATTGACGTTTTTTGGAATTTTAATTCCATTGATACTAACCATATTGGTTACCAATTATTTATTATAAGAATCATTCACTAATCTAGAAACTCTATAAAAACCATCTAAACTTACCTCCAAATGAAATAATGATTCCATGAACACCCATCCTTATTAATAATTGGGGATTGGAATGTAGATAAAACATGCATACATCCCTTCTCATATCATTACATTAATTGGTAAGCCCAACTTTAACCCATTCCATCATCTTCAGTGCCATCACTGACACACACATCCATATCTCAAAGCATCTCTGCATCATAAGCATAAACTACTGAAACATCATTCAGGCCTCCTTGCCCCATATCACATAATTCTCCAAAGGATCATAAAACATATGTGCCCCTACCCCATATCACATTGAAGAGGGATTCTCACCTACATATCACATCACATGGAAATAATAAACAACTAGAACAAACAACATAGAAATATAGACCCTATAACCTGACATCCTACATTCACACGTAAACATTATCTCATATATCCAAACTCAAGGAACTGATCCTTCTTAGGTAGATAGGAAACTCAAGACTTATAAAGTAACGTTATCAAACAACCTTTTCTTATTTCATCTTGAATTAATTGATTCAATATTCATAGATTCTAACTATAGAAACTGTTAGGAATTAAGATATAAAAATCTACAGAATAAATTTAAAACTTAACTAAAACATTATTCTAATAATCCAACAATTCTTATTTATCATTTATTTTTAACTATTATCAACAACAAGCATGAACATGCTTCACATTATTTATCAATTCCATTAATCACATAGATGATCATTTTTAATGGGCATTTTCATCAAATATTATCAAAAACCAGATTAAAAAAATGGTTCCTATTTTATTTGCTCTTAAAAAAATTAATTATCAATCAATTCTAGATTTAAACTTTTTACCAATTTCAAAATTATATTCCAATAATATGAACATACTATCAAACCATGGAATAAATAACACATTATCTATAAAAATAAGAGGAAACCCATTATAACGTTATAATGCTTCAACATGAAATCACTACAACCTATAATTTAGTAATCTAGTTCAATCATTATTAGGTTATTCCATTCCCATAAAATGGGATAAACCATTATTTATTTACGATTACACATAAAAGGGAAGTAAAAAAATACCCTAACTCAAAGGCATCAATGTTCTTCAAATGATAATAGAAAAAATTATGGATCTATAATAACTAAACCCATTAGTAATTTGTGATATCCTAAAGACATCATTCCACAAATAAACTAAAAATCATGAATGAAAAACATTTGAATCATAGAGATCAATTTCCATACCCTGGAGAGAATAAATAGGAGGAAATGAGACTAGTATGGGAAAACCCAGTAGAAAATAATGAAATTACCCACCTTGGATCACCATAGATCAAAGACAGAAGGTCAAGAATCAATCCTTGATGAAGTAATACCAAAAGTAAGAAGAGGGAACTTCTGGATCAACTAGAATCCGGATACTGGGTGTATGGAATGAGAACTCTAGAGCCACTGAGTCTTTTATTGATGCCCTACACATGGAAATTGCACATCATGAAACCCCTTTTCATGTCATATAAATGTTGGGATTCATATCACACAAAAAATGTGTAGCCTCAAAACATTTAATCCTAAAAATTTACATGTCATGTAACTCCCCATGAACTGGAATAACAAGAATTGATAATAAGTTACATGGCATGTAAATATTACACATAGTGTAATCTCCCTATTTCTTGTATTTTGTTTATAAAAACCTTCTAGACTCACTCCAAGCCTCTTCCTGGAACCACGAGACTTGGAATCACACAAAGGGTCGGTATATATTGAATTATTCCCTTATAGATACTCTATGATAATTTTAGTGGCATTACTTGTAAAAATATAAAAACCTATCTCATATATATAATCTAAGAAATGTTTTGAGTAAGTGAATATATCCTTTTAATATATTAAGGCTATTGAGTATCATTATAATCCACTGGGGGTGAGTTTTGTTTGTAGAGTGGTGCATCATTGGTAGACCCTGTATTTGGTGTAAAGTGATGTATCTATAGTAATGTGGATCCTGTTTATAGATTAATTCTTAGAGGACTTTTTTAATACTACCTACTAGTTAGTGGATTAGTAATAAATATTATTTATTCATAAAGTAACATACAATTTTATAGAATATATGGTAATGTTTATGTGCCTATAGTGATATTCACCTGTGTTTCACGTTGATGTGGAGTATAGGGATCACTACATCAACATATGACTTTTCACTTAGAGAAAAAATTAGATCAGTTTTTTTCATTGAGGACACAATGTGAGATGATTGAAAAAAATAAATTTCTAATAAGAACATGGAGTTTAGTGTTAGGTTTGTACATGACTGGGTAAATTATATTATAGTATATTGTAGAGTTAGAGGGAAGAGCTCATCGGTTTTAGGGAATTTATGTCTGTAACATTAGACTATTTATTAACATTTTCTAAGATATGGTAGTTTAAAATCCTCAGATAATGTTCTTAAGGTAATATACTATTTTTATGGTTCTATTGGATTTTATGTTTCCATCATAATTATTAGGTCATCATGGATTGGAGTTAGTGTGCTGGTGGATAGACCACTTTATCAACTGTAACAATCACATTGATAGGTTTATCTAGAATAGTTCTAGAAACTATCTAAAACACCATTTCAGGGTGATTCTGATTAAAGCTATTTGAGTAATATTCCTCATAATCATGGGTAGGGTAATTGTCAATTTTTAGGAGGACGTGGGAGGGTCAAGAAATAACCTAGATGATTTTTTGGTAAGATTTATATAGTAGAAGTTAAATAACTTGAAGTACCTAAGTGAACAAGAGTTATGAGTTATATAATCTCGTCTATTTTTTATATTTAATTTTTTTGCCTATTATATCTCATTCATCTTTTACAACAATATTAATGAGAGTTATTTTTCAAAATTAATTTGTATTATTTTCTAAAAAAATTGAGTATCCAACTCAAATGGTTGAATAATTATAGTTTTTTTAAAGTGACATGTTGATGTTATTTAATGATGGAAGAAAACCCTAGCCTATTTGACATAGTCGTATAAAACATATTTTTTATGAAGTTATAGTTAGGAAGTATTCAGATCTTATAATGGGATATGATATTGATTTTTATGAAATAATAATGACATACTTTATTGTCAAAGGACATCTTGTGGTGTTTGTTGTGAATAGATATGGAAGGAATGGGTTATGTCTTATGTTACCACAAAGAATTACTTTAAATTTTTTTACCTTAATTACTTTTTTACATCAACTGTATGTGTAGGATATTCCTATAGTAGTGAAGGATTTAATTGAAAAAAATCAGTAATAAAATTATGATTTTTCCACTAAGGTAAGATATTGAGTTGGTTCTAGAACTATATCTTTGTATGTCATCAAATTTTATGTATTTTTTTCAAATGAAACCTATTCTTATTCATGAATTATGAATTCATATCAATGATATGTTATGAAGGGGTTTTACTTTCCATCATTTTTCTCTATGGGGTGCTTCAATGCAATTTTCTAAGAATGCAGTGAAATTCTATAGTTATACATTGATTGTTGATGATTGAATCAAATAAGGGTGAATAATAAAAATATTTTAACAAGGATTGGTGAATTTTTAAAATTATTCATAGATGTTAGTTGGTTTTCAAAAATAATGTTTTGATCATGGTACCACTAGATGAAATTAGAATAACTAGATATATATAAGAATTATTTTCTATATAACAATAGACATTATGTGATTTTTTGATGATATTTGGAGTTAAAAATTCACCCATAATCATCTATGACCCAATGAATTGGGTATTTAGGACCTATCTTGATCAAATTTTCATTTTATTTATCGATGATATACTGATTTATTTTAGTATTAAAGAGGATCATGATGAAAATTTATTTTGGAATGCTTTTATTGGAATTAGATCAATGGTAATATGTCTAATTGTATTTTCAAGGAATGGTAAATACATTTCCTTGGTCCTATATTTTCCCAACATAAAATATTTATAAGTACATATAATATTGAGTTGATATTTTATTGCATGGTACTAAAGAATTTATATAATATGAGGAGCATGTCCATATAAGATAGATATTATATGACTCTTTAATATTCATTCACTCATATTTCATTATCATTATTTTATTTAAATATAAAGGGTCTATATTTTATTTGGGTACCATAATGTTAGTTATAATGTGAGTGTTTAAAAGATACGTATATTAGGGCACCTATAATTTTCTTAATCTAGGAAGGAATTTTGTTTGAGGTTTATAATTATTCATTGAATAATGGATTGTGGTATGTGTTGATATAAGAGATATTTGTTATGGAATATGGAATTAGATAAGTGTGACCTCATGAATGAAACTATACTAATCAAGGTCATGAGATTTCATATATGTTGTTTTCCTAAAGATAGTTTGGGGAGTTGTTTGAGGTCCTTATTTACCAAAATATGTATTGATAAAAACTGTCATAGAGAGTTTTGAACCATTTTCACTTGATGTGGCTCTAATTTTATCATGATAATGAGTTTATGATTTCGTATAATGTAGAAAAAAATGTTTAAAATTGGATTATTTATAATGGTATTATAAACCCACCAATAAATAAAAATCTAGATATAAAATATTATCGATTTCATCTTATTATCAGTATTTAAGAAAAATTACCTCATAATGATGAATTATCATTGATTATTTATATAATCATAACTAATAATATTATAATATATATATATTGGTTGTATTTTATAGAAACTATCACTAGTTAAAACCTAATTATCATTATGTTTTCCACTTATTCCTTTTCTATTTATTTTTGTCCCTTCTCAGACAACTTATGCCCAATGATTATGAATCATCTCATTGATGCACATTCTGGCCTCTTCTTTGAATACCTTCAGGATTTTATCACTATTTATTTATCTCTGATTGACATCAGTCTATAACTAAATATAGTTATAATTATCCTAAAACCTATTATATGGCCCCACTAGTATATGAATATGTTTTTTATTTTATTTTAAATTTTTTAAATATAATATTTCATGTATGATGGTTTTTAGAAAAGGGTAGATGCTCATATTTTATTTTATAAATTGATGTTATTATATTTTATTTTCCACACCGGTCATTTTTTATTTTCTATTAGCATGTATTATATATCTAAGATTCCATTTTATACTTTCAATGTGATATAATAAATTAATGTTTCAAATTGATTTTAAATATTTTTTAAATATTTGGTGATGCATTATCTTTCATTAAATACACTATAAGAATATTTTTTTCTATTTAAATTCTTGTTTTGAGTCTTTATATTTTTTTAATGATATACCTAAACAATTTTTTGGATCAAAAATTAAATGTTTACAAAATTTATGTCTTTTAATTTCTTATGGGTAATTGGTTCATATCTATAATCTTTTAATGAGTTGAACTAGATAATTTTCATATCATTGAAGACAATTTTTGGATCTTATTAGAATTTTATTTTTTTATTTTTTTATATTTTTTCTGGTTTTAAATTATATATATAATAAAATTTATAGTGTTATTTATTTGTTTTTATTTAATGTGTGATCATTGAATTGAAATTTTTATTTAAATGTTAATTTATTATTCATTTACTTCTAAATGTTATTCATTTAAATATGTTTACTTACATTGTATTATTTAGTTGTATTTTGTTTTTAATATATGATTTCTATGTTTTTATTTAACCTCATTATATTTATCAAATGAAATAAAGTTATGATTTTAAAAAAAAAATATATGTTTGTTTATTTAAATAGATATTTACCAAAAGGATATAAATGGATAAAAGTTAGATTAATTTACCCCATAATTTACTTAGATGATTATGGATTTGGGGGTTTTAGATTTTTTAATTGGAAATTGTTCTATCGATGGATGTATAAAATATAAATTCTCTAATTATCATTCCAGAAAATGGTTTACAAGACCTAATATTTATGATCATTTGATATTGAATAAATTACCCATCAGATGTGTATAATGGAGTTGTAAATGATAATCATAAAATGTATAAATTTTAAGGTTTGGAAATTATTATAATGAAAAAATACTTCTTTAATAGTAGATAATGAAATTTAGAACATAATGAAGGATGATTTTGTCACCATATCACTACATGATGAAGAAAATCACATATTAGTGGAGTCTATTTTATATTTTTACAGTAAATATAAAATAGAGAAACTATCTATGAAGTCACATGAGTTTTATGAATCTGCATAATATAGAAATACAATATTGTATAAAGAATGTGGAAAATATTAAAAAATCCTTTCTACTGATGTTTTACAATATGAAGTTATTATGAGGAATTATAGTTAAAGAAATGATGAAAATATTGGAGTTGTATTAGGATATATCCAATGAATCTAAATCATAAAATCATTTAATGAGATGAATGATGTTTATAACTAGCTTTTATTAGTAATAAAAAGTTATCATATGGTCCAAATTATTGTATATTGTATTGGGGAGAATATACATGTAATGAAAAGTGAAATAGATTTCATATTTCTATATGGAAATCAAGAAATTAGGATGAAAGGTTAAATGAACCTACTATAACAAATAATAATAGAAATAAAACATATATAATGGGGTTTGAGGGATTTAAATTAAAAAAAAATTGAACATATTGTTCATGACATCTAAATTGGTATAGAAAATGAAGTGGGATATTATAGAAAAATGATAATAGGTTAATACATCATCTATAAGATTTAAAATCATTGAAATTACTTGATTCAATATATATAAATTTTTAATCTGATCCACGGAAAATAGATTTTGGGTTGGATAATGATTGATTTTGATAATTATGGACTCTATTTATACTTTAGAATGTATAGATATTTATTTTGACCCCTTAATATCTACATCATTGGATCTATATGAAAAAAATTAGTAAATTATTTTAATGGTCATTACTATAAAGAACATACCTGTAAATGACATCGATGTGTACATGTATCCTCCTATCAGCGTATTGGTTTACTGAATATGATGAATCAATTATAAATGTGTTCATAATGGATGATTATATAGTGAAAACTATTAGTGATTTTTTTAAAATATGAAACTTGTCTAGATAAAACAATCACATTGTCCAATCTTGTCCAGTTTGTAACATTGATATAAAATCTAGAAGAAAATATTAAAATAGTAAATTGTGTTTCATGCATCATTAATAATTCTTGGATGATTATCATAAATTTATTTTTAACAAGTAAAAATTTTATGGAATAAATGATTTAAGGAAACCACCAGATTTTTAATCATTATTAGAAATCATGTTTCAATTAACAACTTTTGAGGAAGAGTTTGGGAAATATTGTCAATTAATTATTTCTAAGAAAATAACTTCATCATATACATTATAAATTCAACATTTTATGAAACATAGTATGTTAGTAAAAAATCTTTATTGGGAATTTTATTTATTACATCACAATCATTATGTTATGAACATTAAAAGGAATGTATGTGGATTATATTTTTTATAATACTGAATGAGAATTCAAAATCATAAGATACTGTTAATTCTTGTAAGGAATTATAAGAAATTAATATAAATTTGTTCTATTGGAAAATATTAAAGCCAAGTATACAATATCAATTTTTCATTAAAATAGTAGAAGAAATATATTTTCATTGAAGATTGAATATTTTAAAAATATATAATAGGTATTTAAGTGACATTAAAATATATATTTTCTTAAAACATTTTTGGTGTCATAGGATTAATAGTCACATCTCGAATATAGTAGTAGATTAATTTTTTTATTATCCTTAAATAAATTACTACCTTATAAAATATATGCATTAAAAATTATGTTTCATTACATTATTCATATTATTGTTTGAGAAAACTAAAAACCCCATTGAACATGAATAATAATGGGAAATAATTGAAGTTACATTCTATAATTTGAATAACATATTTCCCCAATTAATTGTTTATAATAGGTCATTTTATTATGCATTTGGCCAATGATGTTAAATTTTAATAGATAAACAATTATTATTGGATTCACCTATATAAAGGTATTTATATCATTAATTTTTATCACTACTAAATTTAATACATTAAAACTAATTACATATATGGTTACTTTTTTATGTTAATTTATCTCAATATTTATATAGTTCAATTGATTTATTATTTGGGAGACAAAGATCAACTATAGGGATAAATTGCAGATTGATATATGGTTTAAGTGTGTGTCGTCTTTTTTTTGATATAGTTAGATTGTATCAAAACACAATTCAATAAAGTTATATGTGTTAATGATATTGAAAATAAATTTCAAACATATAGTAAATTAATTAACATTCCACCATTTGGTCATCATGTTTTGAAAAATATCATCAATTATATAGATATAAATAGAGTGAATAAAGGAATTTAGTTATGTTCCACTATATAGTGATATTAAAAATCCTTTTATTGAATAATGGAATAGGAAAATAAAGAGATTCCATTATAGTCAAAACAAAAATGAAAAAGGCATAATAAAAGTTATCAGATAATATATTACTAATTGGTTTTCCCTTTATGTAATATCATAATCAATTTCATATTAATAATATATTTAAATAAATATATTTATTAACTAACAATATTTTTCATTCTTCTATGTAGACCATCAATATTGTTAATTATTCTACAGTGTTTTACGTTATTAACCATATTTATTGATTACCTTTGAAATATTATAGTAAAATAAATTAATATAATAGATTAAATATTTATATAGTTTTTGGGAGGATACATTTTGAAAATAATAAACAGTTTAATATTTACTGAATTTGTTGAGGTGGGATACAATATAAAGTTAAATAACATTATAAAATAAATATTTCACGGATATTTTCTAATTTTATTACATAAATGTAAATGGGTTGATATTTACGAGGGGATAATGAATAATTAATTTTAATTTACCAATTTTAACTTATCTCATTTGATTGATTTAGGTGAATATGAAGAATAAAATCCATATATTTTTTTCTTCCAAAGATAGAATGAAATATTTTATGGATGATAGATTCAATGATGTGTGAAGTGTGGTAGTCCACATGAATCCAAGATACATATATGATTTGTGTGATAAATTTTATGAATTTTATTGTGATAGTCAACTCGCATAACAATAAAAAATGGTTCTTTCTGTACATGTTGATATTTAAAAGACTATTCTTAGAAGAGAGGGTGAAGATAATTTAATCATGTTCATAGTAGAGGATGGATATAATATACATAAAAATATATTAATTATTTATATTTTTAGTCTTACTTTATTTTATTTGTTAATGCATATTTCTATTTAATTTAGAATAAGTTAATTTAATTTATTTAATTTTCTCTTTTTTAATACATTAGACTGATTATTATTCAATATAATGTTTTAACTTATTTGGTAATATTTTTTATATTGGAATTATAAAATTAGAATGATTTAAACATATGATCTGGAATGTTAAATATCCTATATAGTTAGATGATATATTTGATACTCTCTATCCTTTATTCAGTATGATTATTACTTTTAGTGTCCCATATCTTTCACAAATGATTCCATCTTATATACTGCATTATAAATCAATTAGTATCCCTACCTCCTATCTACCACTTCTAAATTAGTGGGTACACAAAATATCAAAAGGGGGGATCAAATTAGCTAGCTGAATTGTATAGGATTCCTAAAATGATATCAATGTAATATGTGAGTAGATGATGGGGAGTTTGTATGTGAGTTAGTATGGATAGATAATTATAAGTAACATTCAATTATGGAGAGTAAATTTGTTGATATTTTTTTTTGATAAGATGAGGGTCATTATTATAGAAATTTCAATATTTTTCCGATACCATTCGATTGAATATAGTGGGGATAATTGTGGTCACTTTATTTGTGTCTATGACAACTTTTATCTGGAGAAAAATGAATATTACCTCTACATCATGGAAACAAGTAGAAACTAGAATAATATTAAGTATTTATTTTCTATAAAATGTAGTAGAGGTGAGGGTAGTTACCACTATTTTTTATTTTAAAAAATAAAAAAATTATATATGTTGTTGTATAATTTTATGTTATTCTTATATTTTAGGAAATAATTATTGGAAATTAAATGAATATTCATACGCTTCATTTTTTCATAAAATATAATATCAATGTATTTCATAATTTGGACATCATTTCTCATCACATGTGAAATTATGGTTTAAAATGTATCAATGTCATCCAATTTAAACAACACCTTATGGAGCAATCTCTATTCATGATTTTATATTGAAATTTTATTATAATGTTTCTAAATATATGGGTGATTTTTTCTTCTAGTGTGATAAATTATTCCCAAAGGAATATGGACATATTGGGCCTTGAATGAATTTTTATTATCCAAATAAAATTAGACATTAGGTCACTGTAATAGATATTTTGCCCTTAATAAAATTCTGATAAAACTAAAATATCTTATATGGATACGTAAAATCATGAGAAACATTTAATTCTAATATAACCCAATATAGTTTGGATGGCTGGAAGGTGATTTGAATTTCCCATATTTAGGTTTAAACTAAATGCAACATTTCACGGCCTAAATAGTCACCCCATCAATTTTTCATAACATAAAAATTGATAATCCAATTGTTATTTAATTTTACCACCACAAAGGTTCTTTTGGAACACTAATAAATAGATATAATATAAATCATTTATCTTTTTAAATGATAGATATTAAATTCTCCACTATCTTCCAATAGCCATTTGGCCTATCCTAATCAATTTTATGAATTTAAAATGGTGTAATCTACCCCTAACATCAAAAATCATGATTTAAGGTGGATTTTTACAATAAATGAGCCTATTTTTATTAATCTTTTCCATGTAATGTTATGGTTCAATTATCTCATAGTAATTATATTTTAAATTTGTATGTTACCCAAACTCATTCTAGTTTTATAATAAAAATATGTACTTTATTTGACTCTTCACTTTATGATCTTTATCATTGTTATTCCATTTATTTATTGGTTTGAACCCATTCTACCCTTAATAAAGGTGAATTTTTTATTTTTTTATTTTCATAAATCCAACTTTGATGAGACTAATTTCATCTTCCATTCTGATATTTTCATCAATGAAGGGATAAACATCTTATGGGTGTATTTTAAAATGTTTAATGGGTTGGATTATGATGTTCCCACTGTAAAATTTATTTTTTTATTAATATATTAATTTTCCTTTATGTTGAATAATATTTAGATATATTATGAGTAATTATAAAGTGTTAGTAAAGATTTATCCATGTTTATTTGAAAATATGTTTAAGTATGTATCATGAAAATATATCACAGATATATTCAAAGAAAAGAAAAAAAAATAAAAGTATTGATTAATGTATTTTTATTCATGAAAATAAAATATAAGTGTTAGTTCATGAAGATACATTATTTAAAATAGTATAGAGTTTATTTAAGGTGTTTGTGGAAGCTCTCTGAAGGTTGTAAGAAGATTTTATATTCATTAACATAACTCAATTTCTTTTATACTGTGATGGAAATTTGGATTGTCTAGGAACCCTATGTAAAATCATTGGATAAATTGGAAATTTATAAAGGGTAAATCAATATTGATAATAAAAAACCAAAAAAATGAAGGGATGAACCCAATATGGGGTGAGAATTATATCATCATGGGGTATATTATAATCCTTATAGGTTACACAAATAAAACACTATATGGTACTTGTTGATGGGAAATTAAATATTTTAAAAAGACATGAACCATATGAATGAAATAGGGTACAATGGACCTCTTTATAGGATAAAATGGAGTGAAACCATAAGGTATATACATTTTCATGTTAGATCCCATAGATATTTAATAGTTTTATCTAGAAATGATATGTTACACCTTCAAAGTGAACCATAAGGATTAAACGGGTATAGTCATAGAGATGATATTATCGTAAGGTACATTGTAGTACTTTCGTAGGGTACCCACTACCATCATATGGTAACATACTATGATACAACTTTGTAATTTTCGAATAAAGTCGATGGATAGATGAAAAATATCATACCCAAAAAAATAGTCAAATTGGACATTTTATGGTGTAATTAAAACACACTATGAAGAAAAAATGAGAAATATAATTATTTCACTGTGAAATTTCATGTGAAATATAAAAATAAAATCTTTTGATAAATTTAGAATCAAACTCTTGTGATGAATGACTCGATATTCATGGAATCATATTTCACAACTAATTTCATTATTATTGTGATTCAAGATGATGATAAAAAAGACCCAATCGAAAGAGAAGTTGGTGTTTCTAAGTGTCAAATAGAAAGCTACATGTTCCATGTCACAAACACTTGAGTTCCAGATAGACATCGATAATTAATTTTCTAAATATATCGATATTATAGAGAAAAATAATGTGATATTTAAATATTATATCAGCAAAGTAACATGACTGATTCCTCAATAAATTTTAATGGGAATACATTAGAGGGATTTTTAATTATATTAAATAAAAAATCCAAAATATCTTTGAGTTGTTTAAATTTAAAAGGGATGAATTATTTCTGCAAATTATGGTATTTTATGAATTATGGAATTAATATTTTAATATTCACATGATATTCTAAGAATATCTTTCTTTTGGGAAATATAGATATTTTTTTCCAAAAAATAAGAGTTGGATAATGAAAAGTTGATAACCTAATACAAAAAAAATATCAAGAATACAATAACATGTGTGAAGCTAAAGTATATTATGAATATCATGATGTTATACATTCTCGATTATTTAGAATGATAATAATGAATACGATTTTTAAATATCTATATTGAGTTTTGTGGCCAATATTTCTTTTCATATCAATTGGATATTCATGTTCATGAAGATATTATAAACCTAAGTACCTCATGGACCTAATTTTTTCTTATGGTAATATCAATATTATGAAGGGTAGAAGTAACCCGGAGAAGAAGGATATATTTATTATTTAGGATCATACATTTTTTTGAGAAATGGGAAGTTATGATCACCTATGGGACTCTGTAAATAGAAAATAATGTGTCTTGATCTTGATTAGGCTAGGGATATCTATTTTGTAAAAACATTGGTTTGTTAGGGAGCATATCTGATTGGGGCGACTAAAAATATTTAAAAGTACTCAGATTTTATGGATAGACCTTGAAAATCCATGTGTTCTGTGCTTTAATTATTGTTTAACCTATGAGGAGAAGCTAAGATAATTAATGTTGAAAGTATTAAGACTTTATAAATAAAACAGTATAATTATAAAATAAATAATTATAAGTTTTTATGACTAATTCACCCCTCCCCCAAATAGTATCAATAGTCTAGGGAACTACAATTAGTATCCAAGAAAATCTAAGTTCCCTATGAAGATCTGAGATATTTCTTATTATGTCGAAAAGAAATCTTGGTATATTATGGGTGTCCCAATGTATGGTGGTAGGAATTATCATATTTTGATGAGTTGGATGTTTACATACCATCATTCATGTTTCTTGGAAGTCATGGATGCACCAACTATGGGATGTCTAGCCATTGTTGAAGGAGAACCTATGTCATTATTTGATAATATAAACATAGACTATGATTTTAATGATCAAAATTAAAACTTCATGTATCTATTATAAATTGTATACACAAGGATAATGAGGATTCCAACTCCCTAGGGATGTTGGGAATAATTTAGAATCATCTATGAAGGTTACATTAATGTAAAGTACATCCAAAAACATGTTTGGGGGATAAGGTTTGAAGATAATAAAATTAATAATGATAATAACATTGATAGATACTTTATAAGAGTCAATGATATTGTTTGAAACATTCAGGGGTTTGGTGAGATGCTAGATGAATCTATCAGTGTTAAAAATTTAGTGCAGAAATTTCAAGATAAATTTTTTCTAAAATATTCAACATTATATGATAGAAAAATAATTTCCTTCGATAATTTACAAATTGTGTTTTTTACATATGAAATGGGAAAGGCTCCATCTATTAATAATAAATAAAAATATGAGATACCATTTGAGTCTATGAGAATGATTAATGTAAAAGGTTATTTGTATGTAGAATCAATTGATTCTAATGACGAGGAAAATAATAAAGAATTAAAAAAATCGATTTACCTTTATTCCAAATGGGTTCAAAAAGGTAATGTGAAAGGAATAGTGTTCCAAAATTGTTAATCGACTAGCGTCATGGAAAACAAATACAATGTCTTATGTAGGTAGGATTTTTTTTGTCAATTTGGTGATTATGTCTATATTTGAATATGATTTATCTCTGTATAGATGTCCAATATATCTTATTAAATAGTTAAATGTCATGGTTCACAACATCATTTTGACATGGTCTATCCATGAGCTCATTTTGATAACTATTGCTTGGAAGGAGTGTGTCAAACCTGTTGATATGGGAGGAATGGGAGTCAAAGACCTTTTTCTATTTAATGAATACTTGATTAAAAAGTTCACATGGGGCCTCCTTTACTTAACTGTTAATCCTATTGACTTCCTCACTCACATGTTCATTAACTATTTATTAAATGGCACTTGTATTTATATTTTATCATATGTTTGGATGGCTCTTAAAGAATCATACTATGAAATTATGTTCAGCTCAAAGTGGCTTGTTTCAAAATAATAATCTCTGAATTTTTGGAATACATCATGTATTTCCCGTCCTCATTATGAGGTAATTTATGTTCCTACATTTCTACTACATGCTCAAACAGCTAAATTTTGAGGGAATGATGGTATACAAGAATCTGTTACCCTCTGTGTTTAAACTAAATATCTCCAGCTATGATTATATTGAATATGAAAATCATGTTTGGACACAAAATTTGAATGGAATATTACCATTAAAAGAATACTATAGGTTTACCTGTACTAATTCTATTCGCACCCCTTCATGGGTGATGGGATTCAAGAAGCCTTTTATTCCACCCTCTAAATTTCTCTAGGTTTGGAAAATCTAGAAAAACAAACTTCCAGTACATGGTCTCTTACAAAATGCTGGAATATCTCTTACATCGGCCTATAATCTATGCCTATATTCTAGGGAAACCATTGAGCATGACTTTATAAATTTTTTCTTCACCAATAGGCTATGGTTATATGAACATGTTATCTTTAACTTCACTTTTGACTTTAGTTGAATTGAAACGCTTGTGTCATCCCTCCATCTTGTAGTCCATAGTGAGCTGGTCCAGTCCTGCTTTCTTTCAACATCCTCTATTCTTCGATACTATGTTTGGGAAGCAATAAATGGGCTCATCTTTGAGCGGTGACCGCCATTGTTTCGTACCGCTATTCATGCCACACATAATGAAATTATATTGGATTCCAAATTCCGAACCAGTTTCTTGGATAATCATTACTCTGACTTATGCATCTTATAGTCTCATGATGTTACTTATTAGATGAAGATGAATTTGGAGGTAAAATTCATTAGGTGGATCCCGCCTATTTTAGGGTGTTTGAAGGTCAATGTTATTGGGGTGGCCTCAGGCACACTGTGACCTTGTAGGTGTGGTGGGGTTTTCTATACCACATAGGTCTTTGTCCAAGGAAGTTTTAACAATTTATTGGCACCAGTTATTCTATTGAGACTGAGCACTGGGCTATAATCTTGTCGGTCTAGTATGCTGTTCATTTCGGTTGTCGGTTCTCATGGATTGAATCTGACTCTCCTCTTGCCGTGGATCTGCTCAAAGCACAGTCTAGGCATGTTCCGTGGCGCATGAAACTAAACTAGATTGATTTTTTTCCTTCATATAGATGGTCTATCCATTTACATTACTCATGTTTACGGAGAGGCGAATTGGACTTCTAATACTCTCTCAAAGAGTGATGTCCTATTGGCCAGTTCTAGTTGGTATTTTGTGGTTACAAATTTTTTTTCATCACTTGTTGAATTGGTTGCATGTGGGTCTTTTTTTACCCTTTTATGTAAACCCATAATGTAATGTCTCTTTGTTGACTTTATCTTTTTTAAAAATATTTCTAGTAATGATCTCACTCATATCCTAAACATTCGGGGAAAAGAAGATGGAAAGAGACCATCATGGTACGATAACTATAATTAATTTGGTATTTTTGTGAAGAAGTTATGGAATAGTAAGGTATTTTAATATAAGATGTATTATTAATATAAGGAACCCCAAAAAATATAAAATGATTAAGATTTATTCATGTTTAAAGAGAGTGATTTTTATAAGAATGAAGAAACAAAATTAATGATCTTCAAGTTGTCATTCAGAAGATGAAGTTAATTTCAGGGATCATAGGAAAATTGTTTTTAATAACTCATGTACTAATGATAGAGAAGAATGTACAAAACTATAATATATACTGAAATAAGATTTGGAATATTTTATTGAAAGAAACACAAAACTCATGAAAAAGAAGGAATTTTTAGTGAAAGAAAATAATAAAATAGGTAACGAAAAGGAAGAACTCATTAATAGTAAATATGATTAAGTTGATTAAAACCAGAAGTACAAACTAAATTCTTATGAGAAAGAAAATATATTTAAAGACCTTGAGATAAAGATTATTGGCACGGAAGTGGAATTTTTTAAGGAATAATATACTTTTCTTATAGCTCAAAATGAGTTGAATAATATCATATAATTTGTACGAAAGTATTTTATAGTTAAAAGAGAATATTTTGAACTACAAGAAAATAATTAGTCAAACATGAATGTTAAATGGGGTTATAATATATCTCAAAATAAACATGTTATTTCTAACAGTAATGGTTAAAAAATAAGTGTGAAATTTTTGGTAAAAAGGTACTGTTAAGGGGACCTCTTCTAAACTAAATGGAGGGTGGAATATTCTATGAAGATCGAAAACCCTAGACAAAAATACGATTGATTTTATAATAGGATAACATCTTGAATACTCTTGATAGATTTATCATCAAAATTTAGGATCTATATATGATGGATTTTTTGGATGTTTGGGAAGGTATGTACATAAATAATATTCTAATTGGAATAATATATTGTTTCAAAAGAAGTGTGATGATCCAAGGGGTGCTATGATGAGTATATGAGGATATATTCTAAAACATATGTAACATGTGAACCAGAATTCATCATATTTTTCTATATAAAAATTATTTTGATATCTAAGAGAATATTGGCGTAGATGTATATTAGAGTTTCATATGAATAATGAGATCATCACTATACCACCTAGAGATGTTACCTTTTGTGTAAGAGAGAATAAATCATTGAAGAAAATAATAATAGTAATGAAATATTATTGATTCTAAGAAGGGGTCTGAGAATCATAAGAAAATTGAATAGATTAAGAAATATTATTTATCAATTTTCCCAAATCAATATAAAGTAGTAAAAATGGAGAAAGATTAATTATATTCTAATAGAAACAATGTTTCTTCAAATGATAAGGATAAAACACAAGAGATGTTATCTACAGATGGTGAAGTGAAAATTCATAAGAAGTTGTGTGAGATATATTATCATGATAGGCATTGTTTTAAAGACTGTTTGAAAATCCCACTTACCCAAGAATAACTTTTTAGGAAGCATATGTAATTATCAGGAAATAAATTTTCATTAATGATTGATATAAAGAAAACTTATCTATATAAGGAAGAAGTTTAAAGGAAGATAAGGATATTGAAATCTATTAAGACTCAAAATAGAAATGATGAAACGAATAAGTCCTCCCAATATGATATTAAATAGAATAAGGGGGATTTGGTAATAGGAAACTCTCAACATTATTTTTTTCCATGAGGAATAAATAGGTCCCTCCTTATTCCCTTACCTCTTTCTTATTTTTGCAATAACACATAGAGAATTGAAAAAGAAATATGAATATTGTATAAATTATAGATGAAAGGAGTTATTCATCATGTATTTTACTGACCTATATAATAAGGACAAAAAGAGTACATCCCTTAAGGGGGATCAAATATTAGATGTGTATGTCAATGAATCACAAACATTGTGAATATGGAATTTCAATAAATCCCTATAAAAATTAGAAATGAGGTATAATAGTAACATTAATATGAATTTTTTATTATATCAAATATATTTATAATGGTTTAGTGTTAGTTGATTTAAATTAAGTTAAAAGGTGGAGTATTTATATATTGAACAAGAATAATTTTTGGGGTATTTTTATTATAGTGTAAGTTAATTTTACATGATAAATCAATTTGAAATATTCCCATAAATTAGAAAATGTGTATGGTATAAAATTTATGTCATTTTATGGAAAAATTTGATATTATTGGACATATCACAATTGTTTTCTATTTTGGGTTATCCCACACAAAATCTGAGTAGATTAAATAAAGTATCTTTGAAAAGAAAATCATGCGGTATCAATCTTATATCAATAGAGAATCATGATATAATTATTATTTTAAAAGGAGGGATGAATTTTGTTAATGTGGTGAGAGAAACCCCTACATATCCTTTGAATTTTTTTTGTCAATAAAGGGTAGAAAATAAAGCACACAAATATTTACATGTGGGGTGATATTATTGAAAACAAAGTAAAGGGGCGAAAAAAGTTTCCATTGACGAACTATATTTGTTATCAATAAAGAAATTTTCATTGATATTGAAGAATATTTCAATATGTGTTTAGTGGTTATAAATAGTTGATTACCATTTATTCCTTTTTATGGGTTAATGAGTCTGAGGCTATATTAAGGAAATCTATATTGGATAGATCCAGGGAAAAAAATTTAAATTTGACGATTGTTTTATTATTCTTCAGGAAATTTAATGAAAATTATTGGTACATTAAGAGAAAAAATATATAATAGTTTTAATTATCTTATGATGTTTGATAATTTTATCTAAAGGATAGAAGTAGTTATGATTTTTTTGGGATATGTTTATTTTTTGTATACCATGAATGGAATTTTGAAAAGGGATTTACCTTATATATATTCAATGTCAAAATGGGAAATCAGCATACTATATAACATTATTTGGTAGAAAAAATGATGATTTTGTAATGGGATAAACCCTATGATGGGTGAGAATAATACCTTTATAGGGTACTCTATAATCTTCATAGGGTACACCACTGAGACTTTATATTATATATTATGAGGAGATGTTAAATATTTTCCAAGGGTAGGAACCACAATAAATTCATGGAGTACAAATGGAAATCAAAGGGTACACATTCATAGGGTACCATGGGGATTTATTGGTTAGAATCCTTGAGTAGAGACTATATATGCGACATTGTGGTACATTCAGAGGATACACAATACCTTCACATTGTACCTTCATATGTTATGACTTCATAAGGTTTAAATTAACTCTATAAAAAATGAGAATGTAATATACCCTATAAAATTAAGGAAATTGGATTTCAAAGGTTGTAGTTCTTAAACTCTTTAAATAATATATGATTAATATGTCGATTATGGAATGAAATTTCATAAAAAATAAATTATAATATAATATTGATATAAACGGTGAATCAAAATCAGTTGATTCTAGACCCAATCATCATGGAATTAAATATAAAAATAACTCTAATTAAAATATTGATTCATGCTACTAATAATGAAGGACCATATGAATGAGAAGGTAATGTTTCTTAGTTCCACACCCTATGTGATATGTTCCGTGTTTCTACCATTTTATTTCCATGTATTAGTGGATAATTAAATAGAGTTAAATACATGGATATTGTGGCTAATAATTATTAGATATTAAAATATTACATAATAATATAAATAATCCAATGTCTATAAGGAATTTAAGAGGGAAAAAATGGATTTGATTTTGAATTAGTGTTGAGAACCAGCCCAGATTACACAACAATCTGGAACCTGATCCCATCCTGACACAGCCTGAAGGGCATTCATGATCATTTTGGGCTAGTAAAAAGAAAATGGGAAACAAGAAATACCTTTGGGAATTATTTTTACACTAAATAAAATATAATAGGATAACATAGATGAAGAAAATTTTCATACTCTGGTACAAATAAATTCCATAAAAGAGACAAAGTTAAGACAATACGAGTTCCAAAATACCAAACCAAACCAATATATCCATTAATATCAAAAAAAATCCACCCGAAATATAATCCCCACTAGAGTGCCACACTCTACTAATGATAAAAAATTTCAACATCCAATAACACTTTTCCTTTACCTATGATAGAAAAAACAATATCTACATACACCCAAAGTTGTATATAGGTTGTGAGTGAAAAATGTTAGTTGGATCCCACAAAATGTTTCATAAAAAGATATGATAATATGAAAAAATAGGATTAAGTCAATAAATATAGTTCTTGAGATGATATTTTAATCTATTTAATATATAACATGGAAATCAACCATTTTCATAACTTTTAAAACAATTCAAAAAAAATGGTTTCAAAAAATTTATATAAAAAATCAAACATACATTTCAAATAAAACTAGCCAACATTAGGTACTTATTATTTCGGATCATCACAAAATACCCATATTCAATAGGCTACCTAGTGTGAACATTAACAATGATCGACAAGTATGAGGGTTAAAGTTCCCTCCCAAGAGTGTCTCCCTACCACATATTAGACCACCAAATGTACACATTAACCTATAAAAAGACGCCTAATTGAGGGGGGGTAAGAGTCCAGCCCCAAGGATGGATCCCCACCACTTCAACGATGATCTTTGATTAGAGATTTTAAGATTATTTATAGGTCATTTTAATTTTATTTAATAAAATACTCATGAAACAATATAAAACATGATTTAAAAGAATATTAATATACAAAACCATAGGGAAAAATCCATTTCCGAAACAATTCTACCAAACTACCATATTTAAACAAAATTAAAATAATTTTGAAACTATTTTCTTGATAAATCCATAAATCACGATTTAATAGAATTTTAGGAACACATTTAAAGTATAAATCAATAATTTTTCACATAATGAATTCATTTTCTGAATCAACTTATCATGAAACCCTTGGAATTCAACAATCCAAAGGGATGAAAAATATTGAAGGATGATGATTCTAATAAGTAACTGAAAGATCCTCAGATTCTCAATTCCCAATAAAAAACGTGAATCTAAGGAATTCCTAGGGATTTCAGGACATTATATACTATTATACAAGATGGAAAAGAATAATAAGTATATGTAATATCAAATTGGAGTTTGTCTCACCAAAACAGGGTCACAACATTCATCGGTGCTTTGATCTACCATGGATTCATGATGGGAGTTAAAAAAATATCCATTGAGATTCCTTTAGATTGATGGGGTAAATTTTTCTTCATGTGATAAGGATTAAGAAATAAATTAAATTTTATGATGTTAATATAATATAATACGTTTACTTTTCCCACCTCATCGACATCAGCAACCAGCCAGTGGACACCCTCCAGATCACTGATGGAGACCCACCGACTAGTCGGTGACTACATTAGAATATTGTATCTATTTCTATGACCACCAGATAGTCGATGCCTATAGTCTAAATGTTAAATCCATTGTTAATCCCACATTCTATCTAGTGTATCTTACTAGAAGATCAAACTGATAGAAATTAATACTTGTGATATTTTGGTTGAGCCTCTCTCAGATTCTCTCATCTTAGCACACCTTACACTTAGGTCCTATGCTGGCGTGATAAGGGGGTATGTAAGGAGACCGTAACTGCCTTCTGTAATACATTGTTTTATATAATTATTTTTTCATTTCTTCTTATGTTGAAGTTTATGAATTTTCAAAGTCCGGATAAATATAGTATGCATATTTTTTATGAATTTAGAGAAATGGTATTTTAAAAATTCTTATTTAAACATTAAATAATTAAAAAACAGTAATGATTTTCAAAAAATGGTCTTCTATAATTATGTTCAGTATGAAATTTAGAGTCTAAAAAGATCAACTTAATATATGATTAATAGTAAACTATGAATAGTGATTTTATGCTTAGGATTAGTAATGTGACCAAATGGATTAGTAATCTCACTTAATGAAAGTATTAATATAATCTAGGCACCTTGATTAAGTAATGTGATTCAATAAAATGGTTAAGTAATAGTTTCATAAATTATTAGTCAAGTATTAGTTTTTTCGAGCGAATATTGTTTTTTTAATTAAAAATTAAATTAAAAATATTTATAAAAATATTTTTATAAAATGGATTTAATTTTTGAACTCAGAGCATCGATATTATGTTAAGGTAATTTTTGGGGATTTTTCTGAAAAGAAAGAATTTTCGGTGAATAGTGTATTTATTTAAAAAATAAAATTAAAAATATTTATAAAATTATTTTTATAAAATGGAGTTCAATTTTGAAATCAGAGCATCGATATTTGGTTACGGTGAAATTTTGGGATTTTTCTGAGAAAGTTGAATTTTCGATGAATAGTGAAAGTACTGTTTTTATGTTACAGGTGTTTAATGACATCATTAAATGATGTATTAAGTATGTAATCAATATTTTATACTTATTAATAGTATGAAAAGGTATGAGGTGTCTCTAGTGGCCAATACCATGGGAAAATACCATGGGCAAGCCCATGGTTTTTCCAAAACCACCAATGAGGTGTCCCTTTGCTATTAATGTCTTGTCCCCTCACTTTCCCTATAAATACCAAGTCATCATATCATTCATTCGACTCCAAAATCCTCCTCAACTATGTTCTGGTCTCCTTACCTCTCAAGGAGTCCTCCCAAGGTGACCCCAAGCCCTCAAAGTCCCAAACTTTGTGTTTTAATAGTTACGTTTAAGGTAAGGGATCCAAACTCCCTCTTTCTTTTCAAGTAATCTCTTTTATGTCATTTCTTTATGCTCAATGCTCTTATGTTGGGGAATGATATTTTATATTCCACTTACTTCCCTTTTCATTTTCATATGATGAGATACCCCCTCTTATTCTCATCAATTAATTTTAAGAATGTTTAAGTGGCGCCGTTAGGCTGCTGATTTTTTAAGGGATTCTTTCACCTTTCTCATTTTTCAAAGTTCTACTTTCATGTCAAGTCTTTTAAGTTCCTTTTTATTATGTTGGGGTATGATCTCTATATCTATCATACTGATCTTTTATTTTCATATGATTAGAGACCCTATTTTATCCCTTCAATTCATTTTTGTTGAAGCTTATGTTGCGCCATTAGGCTGCCGAATTTTTAAGGGATTCTTTCCCCTTTCTCATTTTTTTCAAAGTTATACATTCATGTCAAGTATTTAATGTTCCTTATATTTAGTTTGGGGTATGATATCTACAAATATCATACTGATCTTATATTTTAATATGATGAGAGACCCTATTTTATCTCTCAAAATCATTTTGTTGAAGTTTAAGTGACGCTGTTAGGCTTCTGAATATTCATAAGAGAAATCTTATTTTTGTCTTACCTCCATGTTTTTCATTTCATATGATATGTCTTTAAAATATTGTTACCATGTTCTTATATACATTATATTCTGTCCCTATACTGTTTTATGGGTCATTTATGAATGTTTTACCCATGTACCCTCTCTTTTCAATGTTTTCTAAAACCCCGAAACATAGCCGTTTTGCTGCAGAATTTCCGCCGAAAAAAATGTCTCTCTTTTTCTAATGTTCTATTATTTTATTAAGTGAATACTCAAACCTCTCTCTTATATAGGGGTATTCACATATATACAAATATGTTCTATTTTAAATTCTGGCATTTACATATATGAGACCCACTTTCCTTTTCCATGGGATTAAAGTGACATAAAGACCATGTCTTTAAAGCAGTTTTGAAACGTTATGATTATGAAATGAAACCCATTTATTTTATTCCATATGGGTTGTTTATGAAATTCATGATGATGATATATATGGCTCACATGATAATAAAGACATTTCAAGGGTGCGCCCTGATAGCGCTCCAATTCATTCGGTAAAGACTTAATCTCTAGAGATGATCTTTTTAGTCTAATACCTTAGTGAATAACCTTGGTAATTTTTATTGACACCTTGGGGATGGAACGTGGTGAAACAGAAATGATTTTCAATATTAAATGTTGTATCCACATATTCATGTTATGAAATATTTTATTTTTATTATGATATGCCTCATGATTTCATTCTCATGCCTTAAACTTCTTTTCATGACTTTATTGATGTGTCTCAAGTTCACATATTAAATGATTCCCTTATTTCCCTTACTGGGACTTCTTCTCACCCTTTCTTTTGTTGTATGTACCCAGGTTATGAGATGCAGTAATGAACCTAAGATGAACATAAGGATAATCCTTTCAAGTGTTTAATAATAATGCCTTTTTTGTTTCATGTTTTATGATCCAGGTTTCCAAGACACTAAACCTTAAAGATCCTCAGTTTTGTATAACGTAATGAATGATTATGTGAAAAAGGGTGGAATGTTATAGTTGGAATCAATGGATGTTTTAGTTATTTTTATAAATTAGGATATGAAAACTTTAGGAAGAACCCTATATAAATGTTTAAATAAAGGAAATCTTCCTGGTATTTTGGTGTGTATTGAGTAAGGGGTTTCCATGAAAATACATCCCTGTCTGGATACGAGCAGGTAGAGGTGGCTCTGACACAGATGTACATAGGGGAAAAACCCGAAAACACCTCTTTGAGCTAGACTCAAATGGGAACGGGTACATAACAATGGGCCTTGCTACACTCTTGGTTACGACACTACCGGGGGATATGCTTCGGTAAATTCTTAATCTTAGTATGAACCATTATTAAAGAAACAAAGATAAAATAAAGATTCACATAAGAATAAATGATCATGGATAACCTAGATTGGAACCAAGGGGATCACAAGTTAGGATATACTTTTATTCTACAAGTTTATCCTTTTATTCTTAATGTTTCCTTTTCATGATTATTGGATAAGTATTTAAGCCCCCAAATTATATGTTTTTTTCTTAGTTAATGGTGGGAAATGGAAGAGCATGTCCCATCAACAAATTTGATAGGAAATGCGATGATTACACTATTAATGTGACAGAGATGATGAGAGATCAAGTTGAACATATTGTGATTATGCCAAACCAACTATCATAAATCACAATTAATAATTTTTACCTAGTTGAAAGCCCAAATTCATTATGGAAGAAGAATAAAAAGTCTCAAGGATGTTCATCTGATTAAGTTGATATGGGAAAGAAGACCCATTTTTTTGTTGTTGCAAAAAGTGTGGGAAGAGGCACCAAGGAGAATGTCACAAAGGAACCGAGAGATGTTTTGAGTGTGGGAAGATAGGGCATAAAGTATACAATTTCATTAAAAAAATGGATAATGTGATGAATGCAGATAAGGTTAGATCTAATGTACCTTATACATTTTGATGTCATAAATGTGGAGAAGTTAGACATTATCCAAGGAAATGATCTCTTGGAATGGGTGAGAAGCATGATGAGCATCAACAATCTTATAGGACAAGGGAATAATGCAAGTCCAATGCGGAGATGGATCATGATGACTGATGTACATGTAACTTCTTTGCAATAATTATCTATGTCCTGTTGTATTTTAGTTCGTTCTCTATGAGCATATATTTTATGTTTTATAAGATCATCGAGTCACTACGTAACATGATTTTATATCATTAAGGAAAACATATATTATTATGTACCACCTTTTTATGTAGTGAAGATGTTCTTCTTAAAAAATGGTGATTAGGGGATTACAAGATGATGATTATTTTGGAATACGTTCACTATTTTTGGAACCCTATTTAATCGAGGTAAATAGATTACTATGGTATTTTCATTGAAGAGTAATGGTTGACTTATATTTTGAAGAATCTATGAATTTAAGTTTGACTTATAGTAATTTAGGTAACTTATGGAAATGATTAACCTATCTTGGGTAAAATATGTTTAGGTTACCTACTTTTGTTATAAGATGTTAGGAGTGGTTGATGTTGTTTGGAGATGAACAATGAAGTTTATTTTGGAAGACTATGTTATCAAATCCTTCTTGTATTTGGGTTTCAATCTTAGTCTGGTTTCTTTTGAGGAATTTTAAGAACAATTATTTATGGAATAGTCTATGATGAACTTTGGGTAGTACCGTGCAACTTCCAATATTTAAAGTAGTTTTCCTTCCTCTAGGGTTCATTCTTTTGGAAGGGTCGTTTAATGATAGAAGAAATAGATAGTTAATCCATGGTGGATTATGTGATTCTCTAGAAGATGATTCTTGTGGTTTGAAGAGACCAAGTAGTTTTGAATGCTCATCGTTTGGAGAAAAGATTAGTTTTTGTAGAAACTTATTAAAGGATTAAACTCTACTTGAAGGTAGGTATATTTTCCTTATGTTTTTATTCTATGTAGTAAATGAATTCCTCAAAATTATTAAAAGGAACTTAAAACAAAAACGTTGTTGGTTTAAGCTTCCTACTGGGTAATCAAAGACCATTTACAGACATCATAAGTTTTTGATTTTCTTGTGGTTAACTTTCTCCTAATCATGTTTTCTATCACTCTCCCTCAGAGCTTGACCCTTTGTTTTTTTCGTCCATATCCATGTTTTCTTACATGGAATCCTAGTATGGGATAACTTGGGTGGCCTTTTTACTTCATTTTCTTTCTTTTAAAGTAATAGTGTTACTGACTCTTTTTCCGATGTGGGACTTTCAATGAAATTTCAAAACCCAATTTTAAAAATTGCAAGGATGCAATTTCTTAAGGGGGGAAGATTATAATGACCTGACATTTTGAAAAAATCTTGTTTCCTATGGGTGTTTTTTTATTTTTTCATACTCAACAAAACTGTTTCATTTGATAACATGATTATAATTAAAACTGGACTGTTGGGTTTTGATTATTATATGACCATTAGTCAGTATGACCATTGAAAACTGAATGTTGTGACTTTTGTCTCTAAATGCAAGTGAACTTGGTTAATTAATATAGAAGGAGATTCGATGGCCTCATCCAGTAGTCTCGAGCCAATTGAAACCCATCTAACAGAACATGAGAAGGAGGTTTCACCACTGGGCTTTGCTTTGGACCAAACCCGAGCTGAACTTCATCTTGTGAAGCTAGAACGAAATTGCCTTTACGAGAATTTAAAACTGATTGAAATTACTACTCGTGCGATGTTGGCCAAGCCTCCCTCAGATTCTCTCACCTTAGAACACCTTACACTTAGGTCCTATGCTGGTGTGATAAGGGTCTATGTAAGGAGACCATAACTACCTTGTCTAATCCTTTGTTTTAAATAATATTTTTTGATTTCTTCTTATGTTGATGTTTATGAATTTTCGAAGTCCAAATAAATATAGTATTCATATTTTTGATGAATTTTAGAGAAAGTAATTTTTAAAAATTTTAATTTAAACCTTAAATAATTTAAAAACTGTAATGATTTTAAAAAAATGGTCTTCTACAATTATGTTCAGTACAAAATTTACAGTCTAAAAAGATCAACATATTTTTTGATGAATAGTAAATTATGAATAGTTAATTTTTGTTTAGGATTAGTAATGTGACCAAATGGATTATTAATCTCACTTAATGAAAGTATTAATATAATCCAGGCACCTTGATTAAGTAATGTGATTCGATAAAATGGTTAAGTAATTGTTTCATAAATTATTAGTCAAGTATTAGTTTTTTCAGGTGAATAGTGTTTTTTTAATTAAAAATATAATTAAAAATATTTGTAAAAATATTTTTATAAAATTGATTTAATTTTTGAACTCAGAGCATCGATATTAAGTTAAGGTAATTTTTGGGGATTTTTTTGAAAAAAACGAATTTTCGGTGAGTAGTGTATTTATTTAAAAATTAAATTAAAAGTATTTTGAAAAATATTTTTATAAAATTAAGTTAATTTTTGAAATCCGAGCATTGATATTTGGTTAAGGTGAAATTTTGGGCTTTTTCTAAGAAAGTTGAATTTTCGATGAATAGTGAAAATACAGTTTTTCAGTTACTGGTGTTTAATGACATCATTAAATGATGTATTAAATATTTAATAAATATTGTAGACTTATGAATAGTAATATAAGGTATTAGGTGTCCCATGTGGCCAATACCATGGGAAAATACCATAGGAAAGCCCATGGTTTTTCCAAAACCACCAATGAGGTGTCCCTTGGCCATTAATGCCTGGTCCCCCCACTTTCCTTATAAATACCAAGCCATCCTCTCATCCATTCGACTCCAAAATCATCATAAATGACGTTATTATCTCCTTAAATCCAAAGGAGTCCTCCCAAGGTGCCCCCAAGCCCTCAAGGTCCCAACCATTGAGTTTTAAGAGTTACGTTTAAGGTAAGGGATCCAAACTCCCCCTTTCTTTTCAAGTAATCTCTTTTATGTCATTTCTTTTATGCTCAATGATCTTATGTTGGAGGATGATCTTTTAAATTAATATTAATTCCCTTTTCATGTTCATATGATTAGATACCCCCTCTTTCTCTCATCAATTCATTTTAAGAATGTTTATGTCGTGCCATTAGGCTGCCGAATTTTTAAGGGATTCTTTCACCTTTCTCATTTTTCAAAGATCTACTTTCATGTCAAGTATTTCAAGTTACTTTTTATTATGTTGGTGTATGATATCTATATCTATCATACTTATCTTTTTACGTTCATATTATTAGAGTCCCTATTTTATCTCTTCAATTCATTTTTGTTGAAGTTTATGTGGTGCTGTTAGGATGCCAAATTTTTAAAGGATTCATTCACCTTTCTCATTTTTTTCAAAGTTCTACTTTAATGTAAAGTCTTTAAAGTTCCTTTTATTTATGTTTTGGTACTATCTCTACATATATCATACTTATATTCAATGTTCATATGATTAAAGACCCTATTTTATCTCTCAAATTCATTTTGTTTAAGTTTAAGTGACGTCGTTAGGCTGCCGAATATTCATAAGAGAAATCTTATTTTTTTCTTCCCTCCATGATTTTCATTTCATATGGTATTTATTTAAAATCTCATTACCATGTTCTTATATCCATTATATTCTGTCCCTATACTATTTTATGGGTCATTTATGAATGTTTGACCCATGTCCCCTTTCTTTTCAAGGTTTTCTAAAACCCTGAAACATAGTCGTTATGCTTCAGAATTTCAGCCTAAAAAATGTCTCTCTTTTTCTAAAGTCAGTTATTTTATTAAGTGAATACTCAAATCTCTATCTTCTATATGGGTATTCACATATATACCAATTTTTTCTAATTTAAATTCTGGGATTTACATACATGAGACCTGCTTTCCCATTCCGTGGGTTTAATGTGACATAAATATCATGTCTTTAAATCAGTTCTAAAACGTTATGATTATGAAATGAAACCCTTTTATTTTATGTTATATGAGTTGTTTATGAAATGATTGATGATGATATATGTGGTTCATATGATAATAAAGAAATTTCAAGGGTGCGCCCTGATAGAGCTCCAATGCAATGGGTAAAGACTTAATCTCTAGAGATGGCCTTTTACACTGATACCTTGGTGAATAACCTTGGTAATTTTTATTGACTCCTTGGGGATAGACCACGGTGAAACGGAAATGATTGTCAATATTAAATGTTGTTTCCACAACTTCAAGTTATGAAATATGTTATTTTTATTATGATTCGCCTCATGATTTCATTCTCATGCCTTAAATATCTTTTCATGACTTTATTGATGTATCACAAGTTCACATGTTAAATGTTTCCCTTGTTTCCCTTACTGGGCCTTCTAATCACCCTTTATTTTGATGTATGTACCCAGGTTATGAGATTATGTAATGAACCTAGGATGTAAATAAGGATAATCCTTTCAAGTGTTTAATAAGAATGCCTTTTTTTGTTTCATGTATTATGTTCCTTGTTTCTAAGACACTAAACCTTAAAGATCCTCAGTTTTGTATAATATAATGAATGTTTATGTGACAAAAAGGAGGGTTGTTATATAGTACGTAAAAAATGGTGGGAATTTATAACGAGTTTAAATAAAAAATCAACTATAATATCATTGAACAATTCAAATTCAAATTAAGAATAGTACTACATAGAATTATTTGAGTTTCCATTAAAATTATAGAAACAATATTTGAAGATTAAAATGAAATTCTATGAGTATTTATTCTTCAAGTAATTTAAATAAAAATATTGATAAATATAATAGTGTAAATATTGAAAAAATAAGAAACTAATATACAAATGAATTACAGGGATAAGAAGGAGACTGATTATGCATGATCATATACAGATAAAGAAGACTTGCATACAATGATATTTAGAAGAATTTGGAAGAACCTAGTAAATGAATATTTTCACTGAGTTTAAAGAGCACAAAAAATTATCATAACTATAATCAATTGAATTACCTAAAGATACTTTACATGAGAATACCATGATGATCTGGATTAATCATAAAGGAAGATCAATATCAAGAGGTACAGAAGAGACCTTTAGTAGTAAGATATTTTTATTATTGAAGATCATACATTTTTAGTGGATGGTGGGAAGATGAAATATCTAATGGTACATTTAAGTGGGAAAATAGAGGGCTCATTTTTATTAGACTGTGATGTTCCATGGTGTAACCAATTTGGTTTATAATGGAGAATTTGTGATAATAGTGACTAGCCAATCACATCATGGAGTAGGCTTTTACCATCGAACCCTGTAAATCCTTATATGATGTGATATTTATTTATATTATGTATGAGTCAAAGTTTAGATAATTTCCTTGAGTGAATTATCATTTTAAGGGGTCACAAAGTTTAATTCTAAAAGAAAGAGTTATTAACTTTTACCACTATTTCACCCCCACTCAATGGAACCAAATGACCTAGGAACTATAGATTTAATGTTATTATTTTATGTGATTTAAACATCTAATTTCTAATATAAATTTGGAGTTCTATTCAATGACTTATTTTATTCTTCATCATTACAGAAATTTAAAAACATTGTATTTTATATGTTTATATGATCTTATACATTGAAGTGGTCAAGAAAGTGATTCTATTAGTGATTGGGTGATTATAAATGGAATTATGAAGGGGATAAATTATATAATTTGGGGGATTATTTTAATATCTTTTAATATATTATTTTTGAATTAATGAGATAAAATGTTCTATGAAAAAATACAACCAATATATCCCTAGAAAAACCTATGATCCACCCATCCTCCTTAATTATTTTAATTCAAATATTTTTGTGTGTTTTATTTAAACAAACTCACCCTAATAGTTGTCGACCTCCTAGATAAAGTCCCAAATAAATACCTCTGTATTATATCATTTCATAGGTTTCTATAGAGTAGAAAACCCAAAAAGTAATATAAGTGATCATTTAATACTATAAGTAAAATTTTGGTGAACCAAATTTTGTATTCATTTTTGAGGACCCAAGTAAGTAACTATGTCACTCTCATTATATTATCACCAAAATTTCTCAATTATCAATCACATTTATCGAATATATACTCATATGTTTCTTACATGTATTCCCTCTTATATCCAAGACTATTAAAATTGATTTTTTTATGGTTGATAATATTAGTGGTGATGAATCAAGTAAAACTACAAGTCATCATCCTTTTGATACAAATTTTTGAAATATATCTCATCAAAATCTGAGTTCACTTTAATGTATGTTTATCCAAATAAACCCATGTTAACCCTGGATGGGAATAAAATGGGTAATCCAAAGGAGGAAGTCCCTAAGATAGGGATTTTTATAGATCAAACCATGAATTACTACCACCCAATTTCTATCATAATTCCCCCTTATAAATCATAAAAAATTCCAAAATGAGAAAAAAATGTGTCTTTAAAACCAACGGCCTAAAAGAACATCCCACCATTCAAGGGATTGAGTTTGTTAATCATTGTTTTCATGTCAATGATTTTAATGAAATCATTAATACCATGTCACCCCTCATCAATTTGACTTGTCCAAGATATAAATCATCCCTTTCTCAAAAATTCATTTATAATAATTGAATAAAAAATTGACACCATAATCCATACATTCCTAGTACCTATTCAAACATGATTTCCACAAAAAAATGTACCCCAACTAAAAGAATAATTCAATTAAAAATTAAATTTAAATAATAATTGAAAAAGGGGTACAGTCTTATTATAAAACTTGGGAAAGGTTCAAAGTTACCCTATGCATGGCACCTCACCATATATTATTGATCCTATAATAAATCTAACAATTTAATAATTTTTAAAGCTTGTAAATAATCAATTAGTATACCTAATGTGGAATGGAAATTTAAAAAAAAATCCACCAATGATTCTAATGAGTGGCATTAATTTATTTCTAAAAAATCCAAATAATGTGAACCTCTATATATTATGATACTACTACCAAATCTATTGGTATTCACGCTCTTAGATTTTAAAGAAACAACATTTCTAAACCTATATCCCTCACTAGATAGATAAAAGAGATGGGCCTTAAGAACGTCCATTATGTTTAATCTATTTACCTTGTATTCACAATTTTTGACAAACCTGACCATAAAACAAATAATTTCAAAACCATTCCTGCATTCCAAGAAGTAATTCTTAGAGGACCATATACGGAGTTCAATTATATAGGTTTTCAAAATCCTTAAAACCCAAAAATTATAAATTCTAGGTATAATGAGTGTATAGGATTCCATTGGATGGATAATAAACGACATAGTTGATAATGGGGTCCAAATCCCAACCTTCCATAAGAAGTTTCATCTCATAATCAGTTTATATCCCAACATTCCATATTTCAACATTCACAAATGCAATTTCAATATCCCATAAAATAATCATTCCAAAAACCTAAATATCAAAATTGGATAAAAAAGAGTTCATCCTCTGTGTAATCTATTCCACAATAATTACATGAGTAATTATTAAAGAAAATAGAGAAAATAAATTCTTCTTTTTCATCCTTAAGAAATGAATTGACAAAAATATAACTGATCAGGAACCCATGCACACTTAGGATACCCCTTAATTAACCTTGTGGGGAGAATATATTTATACACAACACCCTCATGAGAAACTCAATGACATAAATATATTAAGGAGTGGGATAACCATTTGTAAACATGAAAAAAAATCAACAAGAATATAAGGCTTTTAAATATCATTATATTTATAAAAACCATCCTAGGAAATTGAGAAATTTAATGTGAAAATTCATAAACCACTAAATACCATAAAAATACATTAAGTGACTACAATCAGTTAATGAATAAGGGGAATATTGAATCCTATGTTGAGTGAAACATTAAGGGAAGTCTCCTCTCATGATAAACTCAATATAATCATTCTTGGAGAAATAAAAACCATAAATTCCTACTCATTATACCTTATCAAATTTTATATATTCAAAAGGTTGTTACCTCATAAAAACCAATCCCATATTTCTGATAATGTGATAAAAACCATCCAAGGAACCATTACTCATATGATAAAGTACCCCAATTTTACTTATTCCAATTTTGAACTATAATGAAATGTTTTTTCAAATCATTATGTGATCTAGTATCCAATGATAACCTCATATCATAATCCATGTATTTCTAGTATGGTCTTTAGGACCTATAACCAATATATTTCACTATATAACATGATGATAATAGTTATTGAGGATCTAAGGGTATATTTAAAAAAGTTTTGGAAAGAGTAAAAAAATTAATTTAACATATTAACTTAATTAAACTTGAAAATGACCCAATCATGGGTTATAGGGAACAAACACCAATTTTCCTTAGAAATACCATCATAGAAAAAAACAATCTCATCCATCCATGTTAGGAATGGAATCACGATTTTCAACTATCGAAATAATATCCTAGATCTCCACATCTATAATACAATATCTCAAATTGGTGATGATGAGGAGGTTAATAAGGTTAATTGGATAGTATGTGTTGATATTGGACCTAAGAAACCTCAAGGAATTGTTTTGAGATGATTAAATCAAGATGATACTTATTTTCATTGTTTATATGAGGGATAATTACAACTTGGATTGAATCATTGGAATATAGATCCATTGATTAATTTTTGGGTTGAAAAATCAGTGAACCACTAGAAGAATCACAATATCTGAGTCTATAATAATTCCATATCTAATACTAGTAATTTAAAGGGATTAAAAATTAGATATAAATGAATAAGTTAACCTATATTCTAACTCTCAATCTACCTCATCTGATTTTTACCATTTCATGCTTCAAAGAATGGTTATTTTTTTCTAGATTGAGTTTATATTCATGGGTTCTAACAAAAAACATCATATTATTATTTATTATTCTCTATTATATATCCATTGTTTAATTATTCATGATATATTAAGAGTGATTAACAATATAATTATATAAATACATTCTGATATTCCTAGGATTATCGCACTAGATAGTACCTGTATGACTATTATGAAATAAAATGGTAAAAGTCCTACAAACCCTAGGGTAGAATCTATCCTAATCTCATAAATGATATGAAAAAGGAAATACATAATATTTTGAAATTTTGTATTTGTTAATTTGAGGGGTCTTGGTCAATCTAATGGATTTATACTAAGATAATTATGGGAGGAAACACATCTTCTTTTTTATTGTTTTCATTATATTTTTTATTTCCTTTGTCTAATAAAATGTTTAGAAAAGGTATTTTTTAATCCAAAATTTGGTTTTCCATATTTCTTAGTTAAGGGATCCCCTTAGGATTTCCATAGTGTGGCAATATTGTTCTGTGGGGTGTTTAAGAGGTGAAAATGTATGTGACATTTAATTAAACCACATGACTTATAGAGTTCAAAACCAATAATAAGTCGTCTATGAAGGCTTTATATTTTACATGGAGTTGGATTGATTGACTAATTACTGATAAGTATTCATATTTAAAACTATTAATTTTTTGTTAATTATTTCATTTCTAAACCCACTCTTGAAATAATCTTATCCGCTATCTTCTTAATTCTGATCTCTCTCTTATCCTATGAATTAACATTTAAGGATGAGACATTATATGTTGAAGGAGTGAAAATATGAATTTTTATAGAAAAAAATTGGAATCTTATAGAGAATTTTATTTATTTTTTCCTTTTATGTGATAATGTATATTCATTAGGGTATGCATGGTTTTCATAAGTATTTTACATCATCCCAATTTTCATCCATTGAAATGAAATGTAACAATTCGTTTCCATTAGACTATGTGGGAAATTTTTTAGTTCATAGGGACCATTCTCTTTAGTAAAGGAATTGTCATTATTTTATGTTTCATTTTATTAGCCAAGAAAAATTAAAATAAAATTATAAAACTACCATGTTTAGTAACAGATTTACCAAATGTATGACATCAAACACATGTTAATAGTGAAACCATAGTATCATTTCCTATATTTATTCATTACATCTTTATTTTAGAGCAATTTATTGAGATAATGTAAGAAATGTGACACTTGGGAATAGTGACTCCATAGTTTTCTTGCTTAGAGTTAGTCATTTAATGTGTATTATAGTTAAATGAAAAAAATGTATTCTCATCTTATGTTTGAAATGAAATTTTCACCATGTACTTATGTCATTTATTCATGATAAAAAATGAATCCCCATGAATAATTTGAAGAAAACCAAAAATTTATACGTCATTTTTTTAGCTGAAGGATGTATATGAATTTTTTAAAAATTAATATGCTTAAGAATGATATATATTTGCAAGTTCAAAAATTATTAAAGGATTTTGGTGGGATTCATGATTGTCTGATGTGGGGTCATTAAGGAAAATATTTTATGTTAAAAAGTGTTTGGAGAGGGGAATTGGTGTTTGATCTTTTTCTCATATAATTTTCTTGGGGCTGGAAAAATTCAAGATAGGGCATTAAAAAATATAGAAGTTAATAGTTTTTTATACTATTTTCATTGAATATACCCCAAAAATTCCATCAAAATCATGGGTAATTTACTATTTGTAATATTTTTCTAGATTTACCATTTATATTTTAAAATAATTAAATGTTGAATTTTAATTTTGATATTTATTTAAGAAATTGTCAAATTTAAATTTTATTTCCTAGATTAATTGAATTTGATTTAAAATTATGAATTTAGAATAATGAAACATCAATATGCAACATAAATGGTCTTTTTATGCTAAAATGGAATTGATTGTGTTTTGAAAATTTTCATACAAATTTAAATTGTAATTATTAAAATGAAGGATAATTTTTAATTTATGAATAAAATTTATCGTTGAACATTAAAGCCACAAAAATGTGTATTACCAGGAATATTTAGGAATAGTATGAGAAATGGAAAAGGTATATGATTTCACACTTTTTAGGCATCAATGTTCAAGCTATCACAAGTGTAAAGGAATGTTGACATGAAATCCATTCATGTAGATAGTCCACCTACCACTACTAGAGTGGTCTTGGTAAAAAAATCAGAAAACTCCTTGAGCTAAAAATTGAATACAACCCCACTATTCTACCACATGATTAATTAAATGACTCACTCCATCTCTATTGTTAATCTACTGACTACACTCTATCTCATAATAGTTCAGTTGAATGTATTCCACCAGCTTCATGAAGAAAGTAATAATTTCAATACTTCCCCTAATCGACCATACCTATATTTTTTTATGTATTCTACCACAAGAAACACCACTTAAAATGTATCAAGAATTAAATCAAGATACCATGAGTTGTGTAATCAACCCATTGTTTCCTTTTGAGTACGGACACCCCTGAAGCTTTATCAAGTAGACTCGGTCTTCCCAAGCCCATTTTATGAAGATGAATGAAATCAGACAGTAACTAAGGGTTGAAAAAAACTAAACTCAAGGATTAAAATGTGGGTGTTCCAAAATAAAAACGAAATAAAATAAGAAAAACAAATTCATGATATTTTTTAGTGTAAGCTGTGATAAATTAGATAAATAAATTGAGCCTTCTATAAATCCTACATAAAAATTGATCTGAAATCAACAGAATTGATTGGAGATTAGAGAGCTCGAATGATGAACCAATCACACCAAATGAACTCCTAAATATAATACAGTATGAAAACCAATGAAAAATAAATAAAATCAATCCATGATAGTTGGAAACATTTTTACCCTATCATTATTCCCTATACCGATCAAAGATGTTGGAGGAGGGAACCATTAATCTTCCTAGTGCACCTGTTGCCATATTGGCATAGGACTCACCAAAGGTGGTTGATGTAATTCCTAGTCAAAGTTATATAAATTTGTTAAAAATAGAAAATATATGAAACTACACCTCAAATATACCACACACTATTCACCTCAACTCACACCTTAACTCATAGTATCAACCATTTATATATAGTCCTGAAGGTGATATTCACATATATCTATATCAGGATTCACCATATGACATGATCTCAGCCCCTTGCATAATTGTTTAAATTCATACCCTCCACCACACAAAGATCTGTCTAATTCTAACAAAAAAAACCCAAATACCAAAGGCTAAAGAATTTGGTTCATTGATTATGGTAATTGTGTTTTTTCTTGTGTAAATATGAATTGAAGATGTAGTGGATCTCCTTCCCTACCAATCTATAGGTTTCAAATCCATTTAGTACATATACATATTGCTCAATGAAATGAGAAAATAATATTACCAATATATATGTAAAAACAAAATCCTGCAGACCTCACCAGTCGATACTCCCAACCACTACCATTCGATCATGTAGAGTCATGCCACATTATATCTCTAAGTAAAATAATGATTCATTTGTTGGATGGTCAGAGAAATATAATAATTATGGAAAATAATCAAGTATATTTCCATGAAATACAAGATCATTCCTTCAATATTCCATGCCATAATTCACTAAATTATGTACATGATTGAAAATCATAGGACCTCTCTGTATTACATTACACCAGTTTCATCCCTCCACAAAAGCATCTCGGGAGCTTGAGCATAGACATAGAAAATAATCCCAATCATGACCCCTCATCTTAAAGACCATGATAATAACCAATCTCATTATTTAATCATATTCTATGATTTAGATCCATTTTTCACCCTTTACATTAATCACTCAATCATCTCACGTGAGGCCTCCAATAGTGAACTCTAATGTAATTCCTCACACATTAACCAATTTTCACTTCAGTCACAATGCAACGAATTCTTCTGTTTTGATTCATCAAGAATGGGAATAGAGTTTGATCCTGGGGTGATTCCTTAAATTGGGGATGGTTATTATATAATTGATTAATTGATTGTGTCTAGTAAAACTATATAATATGTGAATTTAGAGGAGTGATTAAATAATATCTCCATCAAGGGATGAATTATCTAAATTATTAAAAAATATGCTCTATTTAGTGAAATTTTATTATCTTACTCAATTATATATTTTTCAATGATATCTACCTTTTTTCCTATGGTTTTTATATCTCACATTATTGATTGTCGATGACTTACTTGAGTATTCATCCCCGTGGGAGATAACATGGTCATTTAGAATTGTTGTATAGAATTATATAATTTCTAATTTTCTTCCATAATGAATTAAAAAAGGTGGGGATGCAGATTAATAATCATATTATTCTATTTTAATTTGTTGTTTTCTTATCAAATTTATTAGATCATCTCTCTCCCTCACTTTTATTTATATATTAATTATACTAGTTGAGTTATGTAGATCATGGAATGAATAATATATAATTAGATTTGGATGAAGTGTTGGTGATTATCTTTAGTAATGGAATATTTGTCTTTCTGACACTATGGAGGTTCTTAACTATGCATTCATAGGGAATAATTTAATATTTTTTAGTCAAAAAAAATCGATAGAGGGGAACAGTAAGTAATTATTTAAAATCATATTATTGGGTGAGAATAATGTTGAAAATGAAGAACCAACATCGATCAAAATTATGACCATTCTCTTTCACAAAGAATCTGTTTATTTTCTACAGGTATTTTTTTAAATTTCATAATAATAAAAAAATATAATATTCCTCTATCACTTCATTTCAAAATTTAATTAAAAAAACAAAAATATATAAGTGATTGTGATTGGGAAGAATTAATATATCGATCCTTGAGAATGACAACAGTTTTTCCTAAAAAATTACATTTAATGTTTTAATAATTTTTCATGTGAGGAACACAATATCCTCTCACATCACTAGTGTTATTTCTAGGTAGTTAAGTCTGCAACAAATTTTTATTAAAAACTGTTTAAATAATTTTCAGATTATAAATTAAAATTAAAAATAATAAAATGGATAATTTCTCTCACTAAGAAGATATTATTTTGTATTTTTAGAGTAAAATTGTGTATATGTTATAAAAATTTAGCGAGATTGATTTTAGGGAAAAAAATAATGCCCATAAAAAAATTTTGGATCAAAATTTGTTGGAGGAGACAGTAAAAGAACACAAATATGATTCCTATATTTTATTGAGTTTTTATGCAAGATAGAAGGATGAGTGGTGTGATATCCAAAGATAACCACTCATCCCTACAACATTTTAGGGGGAGTTATAATATATTGAATGAAAAATGGGATGCCCTGTGCTACTACCATCCTCAAAAAAAATAATTCAAATAGTAATTTCACCTAGGGAAGAACTATATACAGAAAAAAAGAAAGAGATAACCATATATTCATTTGATTTTTTCATTTTACTGAATCTTAATTACAGGATAATTTACCATGTTTTAACCATGTATAATTTTCACCTTTTTTATATGCCTTGGAGGATTTAAATGAAACCTCTCTAGAAGTGGTTTTTTTCATATTTGATGAAAATATAGAGATGGAATTTGAATTAGAAGTTTCATAACAAGAATATTATTATCTAAATTAAACTTATTATAATTATTTACTTAATTAAAATATAGAGTTATTTATGATACCAACTAATATAGGAAACCAAAATGTGGATATAATTAAACCACAATATATAAGATGTATTCAAGTTGAAGGATAATGAATTTTATGAGAAAGAGATAACATGATGATTTATCTTGATTTATCCAATTAGAAGATTAAGTTAATTTAAGTGATCATGTCTAAAGAAGTTTTAATAACTCAAGTAGTAAAGATAGAGAAGAATGTACAAAATTATAATATATTATAAAAGAAGAATTTGAATATTTTCTTGAATGAAACACACAACCCATGAAATATAAGAGAAATTTGGTTAATGAAAACAAGTAATTAGTTAAAGAAATGGAGGAACTGGTAATAAGTGAAGAATGTTAATTTTATTAAATCATATGTATAAAATAGGTTCTTCTACAAAATAAAATATACATAGAGATCTGTAGGTAAAGTGGATTTTGAAGGAAGAGTGCTTTTTGAGGTATAATATATTTTTATTATATCTCAAAATCAGGTAAACAATATCAAATAAAATGTATTAAAGGATATTTATGTAAAAAGAGAATATTATAATGTAGGAGAAAATAAGTTATCTAATAGAAATGTAAAAAATGATTCTAATTTACCTAAAAACACACAATTTATTTTTAGTATTGTAGGTTAAAAAATAAGTCTGAACATGTTTGGAAAAATATTATAGGTGAGATTACATTTTATAAACAAAAGGGAAAGTGTAATATTCCATGAAAACTGATAACCCTAGACTGAAATAGGCTAAGTTTTTAGCTTGATAACAAGATAAATATTTTTGAATGATTTATCATAAAAATATAAGATCAAATTTTGATTTCTTTTTTGGTGATTTATAAGTAATGTACACAATCATACAATGGTTAAAATAATATATTTTCTATGAATAAAATTATTGAACCAAGGGAGATGTGATGAATCAATGAGGATATATTTTCAAAATAAATAACTTGTGATCATGAATACATCAATTTTTTTATCTAAATCGTATTTTTATATATAGAATAATTGTGTTGGGGTGTAGATAATAGGTTATATTAATGTGGAGTTCATGACTATACTACATGAAGAAGTTACTTATTGTGTAATTTGGAAGAAATTTCTAAAGAAGATAAAAGAACACTCATGAAATATTGTGGATTCCAAGAAGGGGAATGAGAAACCTAAGAAAAATTAGAAGATTGAATCGATTATTTTACAATTTGGCCAAATTAAATAAAAGTGGTTAAAATGGATAATGATTAATTGGATACTAAGGTAATGAAATTTTCTTCATAAGATAAGGATAAAACACATGATTATTAATCTTTAGATGGTGACATTAAAATTCATAAAAAGTTGTGTGAAATATATGATCATGGTAGATATGGTATGCAGGAATTTCAGAAAATTATTCTATGAAAATAATTATTTTTAAGGTTGCTGATGTAAGAATCATGAAATAATGTTTCATTAAAGATTTATATAAAGATAATTTATCTATTTCTGGAATAATTATAATGTAGGAAAATTATGTTGAAATCTATTGAGACACATAATAGAAATTCTTAAATGAATAAATCCTCATAGATTTGTGTTAAAAAGAAATAAGAATATTTGGTTGAGATGAATCTCTCTACATTAAAGATTTTCTAAGGAAAAAATCAGTACCAGCTTATTTACTTACATAATGTCTATTTTGTATTAATAATAATGGAACTAAAGGATAAATATTAATGATTTTAAATTGTATATAAAATTTGTGGTTCATCATGGTGTTTATTAACATCTTTGATATATAAATTTTTTTTGTATCTTTAATGGGGAACAAATATGAGATGAATTTTTAAAAGAACCACAAAATGTGTGAATATAGAATTTCTACAAATCTCTATAAAAAATAAAAATAATTTATAATTTTTATATTTACAACACTTTTTTATTCTACCAAATATATTTATATTGGGTGAGTTTTTGTTGATTAACATGAATAGGAAAAGGTCAGTATTTACTTCTTAAACATGAATAATCTGATGTTTTTTTATTTAAGAGAATGTTATTTTTTACATAATAAATCTATTTGAAATAGTCCCGTAAATTATAAAATGAGTATGGTGTCTCATTTAAGTGATTTTATGGATATCATTGATATGATTTTTATGTCATGCTTTTTTTCTACACCGGGTTATCCCATGTTGACTTAGATTTGATTGAAAAATGGATCTTTGAAAAGAAAATCATATCCTATCATCCTTATACCTAGAGTTAGTCATGATATAATTATTATTTGAAAAAGTTATAAGTATTTGGTTGATGAGGTGATAATAAACCCTACCTTTCCTTTAAATTTATTTTCAATAATGGGTATAAAGTAAATCACTCAAATATTGACATGTGTAATGATAGTATTGGACAAAAATAAAGGGGATGATTTATGATTCCTTTGATAACTTCTTTTTTTTCACTAAAGAATGTTTCCTTGAAATTGATGAATATTTCAACATGTGTTTAGTGGTTATAAATAGTGGATGATAATTATTTCATGTTAAGGGGAAAAGTATTTTTAGGCTATAATAGGGAAATAATTCCTGGTGAGATTCATGAAAATTAATAACATTAATTGTTATGATTGTTTTTTATTATTCCTAGAAATATATTAAAATTGTTGGTGCTAGAAGAGACACTATCTATAACAGTTTAGAATTATTTTATGGTGTTTTAAAAAGTTCTCTGATGGATAGGACCTATGATGAGTTTTCTTTGGAATGTATATTTTTTCTATACCATGATAGAAATTTTTAACTGGGAATAACCATATATAGATTAAATGTCTATATGGTAAATCATCGTAGTGTATAACATTGTTTTGTAGAAAAAATGAATATTTGGTAATGGGATGAACCCTATGATGACTAGGAACAATACCTTTATAGGTTAAATTATAATTTTCATATGGTACAACGCTGAGACATTTCATAGTATATGATGAGGAAAAACAAAATATTTTAAATGGGTAATAACCAAAAGAAATTCATAGGGTGTATATGGAAATCATAGGGTATACATTCATAATGTACCATGAGGATTCATAGCTAAGAATCCTTGATTTGAGACTATTTCAAGGTACATCATCGTAAATTCACAAGATACAAAATACATTGATAGGGCATCATCCTATGGTTTAACATTATAAGGATTAAATAAACTCTACAAAAAACTGAGAACGTATCCTACATTATAAAAATAATGAAATTAGATATCACAAATTTTATTTAAATAAATATGAAAATAAGAAATGAAAAATATGTATATTTTAGAATGAAATTTAGTAAGAAATATTAGGAAAAAAATATTCTGATAAATGGTTATTCAAAATATCATCATTATTGAATGATTTTTCAGGGGATTAAAAATAAAAATTACACTATTTAAAATCTTGATTCATACTTTTGAAAATTAAGTACCAACAAAGGAGAAGACAATTTTTCTATGTGCCACACCACATGTTGTAGGTTCAACTTTAAAACCACTTAAGTTCCATGAATATTTGGATAATTTGAAGAAGTAAAAGGGATTGATTTTGTGGTTGAGAATTATAAGATATTAAAATATTTCACTAGAATATAAATATTCACAAGTATTTAGTGAATTTAAATGGGGGGACATGATTGGTATTTTGAATTAGTGTCAAGAACCATCCAGGATTACTGAACCATCTGAAACCTGAACCAGTATGCATTTAAGAGGTTTCTAATAACAAAACTCCTGAAACTATGTAATTTTTTTGAAAATTAATTTTAATTTACAACCCTAAAGGAAAAATATATTTCATAAACAATTTCCCCAACATTTTTTAATTATTATTATTTTTCCATTTTAAAGAAATTCAATATATATCCATTAATAATTATTTAAAAAAATTATAAACCAATTTTAAAGATAAATCAATAAAGATTCATATAATAGATACATTTCATGAAAACTCATACCATCAAACACTTGTAATTCAATGATTCTATGGAATCTAGGAGATGTAAGGATGGAAGGCCCAAAGAAGTAAGAGGAATATACCTATATAAACAATTTATAATTAAAAACATGGTTCCCATGAATTACTAAGGTTTTCATGATTCATCTTTATTAAGAAACAAAATGAAAAAATAAGAATAAGTTCTATGAACAATTCAAAAATAGTCTCACCAAAAGAGGGTCACCAATTTCATTGGAACTTTGATCTTCCAAGGATTCAATTTGGGAGATAAAAACTATCCAATGTGAGTCCCTTGGTATGATGGGATTGAGTTTGGTTCTAATGATAAGGATTAATTAATAAAACTATGGTTCTAAAGTGAAAATTAAATAATACGCATTTATTTCCTAACCCCATCATCATCACCAGTTAGCAGGATGACACCCTCCAGCTCACTGGTAGAGACCCACAAGGAGGATGGTGGCTAAAATAGGCTGTTACATCTATTTCCAATCCCATTGAACGGTCAATGGATACAGTATGATTTTTTAATCCACGTCCATGTCTACCTACTATAATTTTTCTCTCACTGGCTATCTAGTGGACCTCTAGTAACTTCATTAGCTATAGGTTATAGTACACACTCTAAAAACTCCATTTGGAACACATTAAACCCCTCTTCAAAATAAAAAACAGTAATATTATTTATTTAAACGATAATTAATAAAATTACAAAATTATATGGTATTACAAGAAAATAATGGTGGGATTTGAAAATGATTTAAAATAACCAATTAACAGGAATATTCTTGAATTGTTCAAACTCCAATGACATAAAGGCCTAATGAGAATTATTTGAGTTTCAATAAAAACAATGTAAATAATATTTGATGATTCACATTAAATTCTATTATTATTTAGGACTCATGAAACGTAGACAAAAATATTCATAAAAATAATAGTTTGAATATTGAAAATTTGATAACCTGGTATACAAATTTGCTGTTGAGTGAAAGAGAATGAATCTTAGAGATCATTTAAAGAATAAAAAGACTAGAATTCTTGCGTATTTAGAAGACTATGGATGAAATTGGTTAATAAAGATTAGCAGTGAGTATGAAGACTATAAACCATGATCATTTCAATCAGCTAATGAATTTCTTAAATATATTTTACATGACAAGACATTATTAGATTCTCTCAATTAATAAAGGAATATCAACATATAGAGGGTCATAAGAGACGTAAAGAAGATAGATATATTTTTTATTGAGGATCATAAATTTTTAATGGTTGGTGAGAATTTGAAATATATAATGGGAATATATAACAAGAAAATAGTGGGACTCTATGTTGATTAGGATAGGATGTTCCATGGTGTAACCAATTCTTTTTATAATGGAGAATTTGTGATTGGAGTGACTAAACAATCAGGGAAATGAGTATGCTTTTACCACATAACCTTGTAAATATGTGTCTGATATTTTATTTTATTTTTATATTTTGTATGAGGTGAGGATGTGGTAATTAATGTTGAGGGGATTTAGATGTTAACTGGACATAACAGTTACTTAAAAAATAAATAGATATAAATATTTTACACTAATTCACCTCACCCTCTAATTAGTAATAACTTACATTGGAACTATATATTGGATGTAATTTGTTTTGTGATTTAAACCTATAATTAGTAATTTATTATTATATTTCTATTAAATCAATTATTTTCTTATTCATATTTAGAGAATTTTATGATTTTATATTTTCATTGCTAGTATGATCCTATATATAATGGCTGGGTCCACATCTGGCTTTGTTGGAGGATCCATCTATAGCCCATGGCCTACCATCTCTGGAGTATAATTTTTTCCAATATATTGGAGAAAAACTCGTGGTCATCTTGAAGTCAAGATTCTATAAGGTCAAACACATGCCTTAGAATAAGACTATCAAGGACCAAGAACTAGAAATGTAAGATGAGAATATGAGATGGAAAACATTCAAGAATTATAAAACAAGACTACATGGCGTGTATAATAACTACACGACGTGTTCCCATAAGCCTTTCACATGGGCATGTAACTCTGCTATAACCGGTCGTCTAACACCCCAAACACATGGAGTGTTGTCCACACACATAGCATGTACTCGAATTCGCTTCCCCTTCCCGAGTCCTTCTACATGGCTAATCCACACGGCTCTCTTTTGAATGTGAATACATGGCATGTATAATGTCTACACAGTGTTTACTAGAAGAGATTCACTGACCTGTGTGGTTCGTGACACCGTCAGGTACATAGCTTACAGTACATGGCGTGTACGAAATGTATTCCAACTTCCCGTGCTGTTAGCGACACGGCTGACTACTCAGCTAACAATACATAGCGTGTTACACCCGCACATGGCATGTACACCACCAGGTTTCCTCAGCCCCACGGCCGAGTCCACACGGTCTCTCACCGTTCAAGACTACAAGGCTTGTTCCACAGGTACACGACATGTACTAGAAAAGAAATCACTAACCCATGTTGTTAGTTACTTGTCTGGATTCTCAGATTAAACTACATGGCATGTTCGTCATTGACACAACGTGTTTAAGAAATGATTTCTCTATCCGTGTTGTTAGATATATGGGAAGACACAGGGTCAAAACGACACGGCATGTACAATTGGTACCCGTCATGTTCCCTCTAGAGATTTTCCATCCCGTTTTTCTTCATACGCAACATATTACATGGTTAGAGACTACATGAAATGTACATATAGTACATGGCATGTACTTAAATGTTTTTCATTTCTACCCAAACAGAATAGTACATGGCATGTAGTCAAAACAACACGACGTGTATTATCAGTTTTTCCATGCAGTCAGCCTTAGAAACTAATATAGAGCCTAGAAAAACACTGGAATCAACACCTTAGTTCCAAATTCTGATCCTTGAGGGCCCATACTCCCTAATAATCAATGCTTGGAATCTTACACATGTTATAAACAAAGTAATCAGTCAATGATCCACCAAATTTTGGTCAATGAGGGCCCATACTCCTCAAGAGAAAATGTTTGGTGTTCATTCACAAAAACATACATAACAATAAACTATTAAATAAATGGTATTTTTTTATCCATGAAACTTCCAAACATTATGAATTTACTAACAGAACCTCTATCACAAACAACATGTAATTTCTATTGCACCTACATGGAATTGAAACTATGCATGACATGTGATTCTACATGTTCCTAAATGAAGCATGTGATGGAATACCCTCATCTCATCAGGTTTCAACTAATTTTAACCCAAGTATAAAAATATAATAGTACACCACAAGTACATCACCCATCGGTGAAAATAAAATCAACTGTAAAATTGAAAAATTAGAAAAATTTCAACATGAGGTAAATTGGTTTTTCCCTGTACAAGGGTTAACTACTCCCATGAATAGTTTATTATTAAGTACCTATTCTGTCCTATCACTAGCTATAGGCTCCAAATAGTAATAAGAATGGAAATCCTCTGATACCACTTTTTAATGTCTTGGATCAGGTTGCCACTCAAAGGGTACCCCGAACCCGGTTGGTCACATGAACTCAAGAGAATTTACCCAAATGCCAGAGGCTGCCGACTAGAAGCAATGGCCTAGGTCTGATAGTCGTGAAACTATGCCCTCATTTTTCAATGTGTAATGTAGTGGAAAAATATAGACATACCAAAAGCAGAAGTAGTTACAATATGAAGGTGAAAGGACAACGTTACAGAAGCAAAAGATAATAAACAGGCATATATATAAGATGATGCAATATGTCCTACTTGTATGAAAAAAATCAAAACATGATACACTAATGTCAAATAAAATACATTACAAAGTACCAATTACATCAAATAAAACTAAAACATTAAAGTAAGAACTCAGTAGCATGGCAAGCCTAAGCTCAGTCCCATTCTCTCCTACTCCTCTGCAACAGTCATGTACCTACATAGCGACCCCTGACCTTATTGACACCTACAGCAATATAATCTCTTTGGGCCCAAGACCTGACCCAAACATGGTGTGAAAAATAAATCCCAAGAGGCAACCACCAAAGGCCTATGCCCAACTATCAGTGAAAATGTGAAACAATAGTGGGAAATAATAAAATGCAGTAAACATGGCAGTACTCAGAAGTAACTATCTCTACCAGTTACATTTCCATTTTAAAAATTATTTAACAATCAAATATAATTGAATTATAAGATCTCGAGTCTCAGCCTCAGCTAAAAATCTACTATACAGTGCCACTAAAAAAACAAAAACAAGCTATCTAATAAGTATAATGTAATACAATACCAAGGAAGTGCTTTATCTTGGCTGGTAAAACATGTGAAATTGCCACAGTGAATATATGAACTAAAAAGTGTCATCAGACATCCAAATACCTACCCTCAGGTAAATAGAATTGGGACCCTCAGGTGATTTCCCTTAGGAATAATGAATGTTTTCCTTAGCCGTATGAGATAATGCCCTTAGGCATGGAAGCTACTGCCACACAGGAATAATAAAAGATTCCCTTAGGATAAACGAAACACCACCATCATGCTAAGAAAAACACTACCCTCAAGATAACCATGTAACCGGGCCGAGCCCAACACATAAGCAAGCAATTATATATATATATATATTATATCAATAAAAATCAATTCATGCTACAATCAGAGCATACCCATGGGTAGCCTGGCCAGAAGGCTAAACAAGGGAAACACAAACTCGGGGTGGACATGGATCAAGGTAGTAATCCCAAATTGATGTTCATACATATTCATTAAATTACCTATGCAATACTAAGAATATTATCAGTCAAGGCCTCAGCCATAAGACACACCAAACATGGGCGTGTAGCACAACAGTACTCAAAATTCACTCGATAGTTGGAAATAAACACTAGACCACCTACCTTGATCTCCTCTGATCGATATATGTGAATTATGCCTCCCAAATCAACTGAGAATGGCATAGATCTGGGATAAGCGTTGACCCATTCAAACTCAAATAACATCCCCTAGAGATAGAATTGGAATGAAACACTCAAGGAGATGGAAGGGATTACCTGCGCGGTGCAAACGAGATCATCGATGAAGGAATTAAAGTCCCAGTGTGCGGTTGAGAGATCTTCCTAGGTTTGTCCATCTCTCTAGTGGATTATAGGTTTTCCAAGATTCCATTGTTGAAACAAAATACTACTGCCAGTTTATAATAAAAAAACACAACTATATGGCATGTACTCTCAAGTACATAGTTTTTACTTTCTATTTTTTTAATTGTTCTTTTGGTGGATAATTTTCACCGCCACACTATTCATTTATCGACTCGATTACACATAGTGTATTTCTGATTACATGGTGTGTAGTATCGCTTCACTGGTGGTTACTCCCTCTGGCTAGCTTTTCACCTGTCGACTAATTAAACGACGTGTATATACTACGTACACGATGTGTAGTCAGTATTTTACACCCTTCATTACCGACAGGACTACATGCCCTGTATACTCATCCTACGCGGCCAATGTACACTGCATGTTGAAAATTACATGGCGTGTACCCACAAATATTTGGACATTTCCCCATTTTCCTTATTTTCTCGAAAACACTTACGAAAAAAGGAAAAGAAGAAACTCGTGCCTCAAGAACAAGAACATGGTTCTTCCAAAAACATTAAAAATTCATGGAATTTATAAAGAAATACATTTAAAGACACGTTTGAATCAATGTTTCCCACACCACTTTGAAATATTTGAATGGAATTAACATTTTAAAAACATTTATGTTCAAATAAATAAATCCTTAGAAAACTTTTTTGAAAACAGTGACATTAATGAGAATGATTTAGCAGAAAAAATATTTAAAACATTTAAAATGATGTTATAGTAAAAAAGTACCTTAATATAATCCCTTTGAAAACTCTTTTATGAAACATGGAAATCGATAATAAATTTGTCCCAGTAGATACTTAAGTAATAACAACATCAGATAATAATGAGAATGTTAAATTAACCCTTACCTTGTACATTCCATCAGTAGAGGATGAATTTAACATCCTATATAATGAATGTAGTATGCTATTAATTCAAAATAGAACAATATTAATATTTATGATATCATACATGATTCATTTATGACTTTATAGTACCAATTTAATAATAATATCCATGATAAATTAACATTTTGGGTAATAACCGCTTTATTTATCATACGTGTTATAAATTTTTACTCTTGATTGTATCACATAGATCATGATTTAAATACTTCCAGAATATAAAACATGATTTATATATAATATATATTCATAATATAATTATGTATAACAGAGATATATATGAAATGGAAAACACCTTTTATGGAGACGGTAGGTCATTCGTATGCATAGACGAGGATTCCATTTTCATATCGTACTAATCAGAACTAAGTGAATAAAATATACATAAGTACACACAATGACACACATATATATATATCTAGTAGAATTATTATGTCACATATTACATAGTTATTAATGATATATATGTTTATAATCATTGTTGAATGGGGAAAGTGCAAATTAATCTTATCGCGTCGTGGCGATGGTAATACGTACGTACACACGATCGACAATATCATTATATTAATGGTGAAATCGTATGTAATTGGATGGTATATCATATATAAATAACCATTAACATGTTATAATTATTATTTACATTAGTTATACTCATTTTTATTCTCATACAAATAATCAAGTGTTTGAATAACAAACTACACCATGATGTGGAGACGGTAATCCATACGTACACACATGTGGCGACTTTTTCAATTATATGATGGATAGAGTAATGAAAATGGTTGTACCATTTCTTTGATAACAAAAGTGTATATCGAAGATACAGAATTTATTTTCTTATAATGGAAACAACAATGGAAAAGGATGTGGAAAAAGAAAATAACTTAAAAGAGGTGATTTAATATTTATCTCTTCTTCGGGTTCTTCCAATGGATTTGATCAAAAGGGCTCCTTAGGTTTTCGTTATGACCAAAAGAATCCCCCTAGTATGAAGTGAGGAAAGTAGGAAGGATATTTGGGCTTGTTTTTCCCAATCCAAAAGGCTTTGGAGCTGTGAAATTAAGAGATGGGTAAGTGCCCTTTTATTTGAGAGGTGAGGGTCAGTTTAGAAAAAGATTGAAATACTATTTTATAATAAAATCATTTTCGGTTTCTAACGGCTATAAAAATAATAATTTAGAGGATAAGGTGGGTATGGGTCGAAAACTACTCAACCAGTAGGTTTTATATTGGTTTATGTTATCATATTTACATTATCTTTTAGATTTATCTTTTAGTTAAAGTGTTTGACATTTACCATGTCTCTTTGTATTTTTATATTATATGGTTAATAATCATACTATAACAAGCCAAGGGGACCCCATGTGGTTAATTATTAATATATATATATCCTTATCTACATCCTTTGGCCAGAAATTAGATTTCTAAGAATATTAGATCAATTAATAATATTATATTTGTTTTAAAAACTCAATTATGTCAATTTTGACACTATATAGTATTAAGTTTTTGTGAAAATCATAACAACATGATTACATCGAAAAAAATATATTTAATGAACCCTATAATGTAATATTAACCTACAATATTAGTGTAATTCATAAAAAGTCTCTAATTACATTTATTTGAATATTTATAATATCAATTATTTTAATCATTAATTAAAAAAGTAATTACTACATAATCATTGTGTCATAAATAAATTAAATTATTTAATGTTTAGAATTTATAAATAAAAGAAAATAATGTAAGAAAAAAATTTATCATTCTAATGAATATTTATAGTCAAATTTATCTTATGTATAAACCTATATTAAAAATGGTTTCGTTATTAAACATTTAATTTAACTCTTTTAACTCTTCTTTAAAAAAATAATAATAAATGTCCTAATCTAATCCAAGTAGACAAAATGGGATCGTATTTTATTCTGAAGGTTGTTTTTTGTCCAAATTAAAATTATCCCATAGAATTAGGACATGTGTAAGGATAATTATAATGTCATTGTTAACCTTAATTACCCTATTTACTTTTAAATTTCTTAAATAAATGTCAAAAGTTATTATTCCCCAAAAATTATTTTTATCTTATTGAACCACATTTTACTTACTGATTTCAACTGTGTCTCTTATAATTTTTAATGTTAACTCACAGAAGTCGTAAAATTATGTTTTATGAAAATTTTCTAATGTGACTAAAAGGTGGGTAAAAGAGGTTAAAAAGTTCAATAGAATTTTATACATATAATTTAATTGTAAAATGACAGCAATGAATTACTTAGAACTTATATATGTATTATATATCTATTTTTTATATAAATTAAATTTATATAAAATATGTAATTATTTAAATAAAAAGTCGGTTTTAAATATTAACGCATTGTTTTTCACTATTCATAAAAAATTGAAAGCTTTCGAAAAAAATACAAATAATTCACCCTAAGTGAATGTTGATATTAAAAATTTAAAAATTAAGTATATTATACCAAATTAAAAACATAGAAGTTGAATTTATTAATTTAAAATTAATTCCCATAGTCAAAACCAAAACGTGGGTTTTTATAAAGTAAAAACTATCGAAAGATTGACATGTGTTTATGTCAAATTTAAATGTGAAATTACATATAAAGACCTAAATTGTATGAATTGATAAAAATATAATCTAATTATACTTCCAAATCATTCAAATTCATAATTTATCACTATAAATTATTTTGATTAAAAAATTTGTTTTCAATTAAAACATATTATTTTCACAATTCATCAAAATAGGAAACTTATCAAAAAAGTTCCAAAAATTTATCCCAACTAAATTTTTATGTCTTGATTCTAAAGAAGAATTTAATTTCATAAAATTTAAAATATAAAATTTTCCAATATTAATTTTAAAAAGGGGTTTCCAAAAAAAAAAGGAAAAAAATTCCATTTTTTGAAAAATAATAATTTTATCTGGAAAAATGATTTTGTTCTTATATTATGTCTGAGAAATACATAATATGGATGTAAAAATTATAGAGTGAATATAATATTTAAAATTATATAAATATTATTCTTTCTTTCTTTTTGAATGGTTAGTTTAGTTAGTTGTGGTGCACTACAACTATCTGTTGGGTGTAGTGCAAGCTATTGGATTTCTTTAATGAGATAGCTTACTATGAAATCATGGGGTGTTACATTCTCCTCTCCTTCAATAAATTTCATCTTTACTATGTGATTTTTTTTTCAAAAATAATTGGTTAAAAATAGAAAAATACCTTTGTGGAAAACCCCCATCGGAAATTGTTTTTATAAAATTTACTCTTAATAAGAGGGAAACGGGAAATGAAAAATTCGCCACCAAATTATTATCCTTATTAGGAGAACATTGGGGGAATTTATAGACACATAATTGGAGGGAATATGTAATTATTTATAGGGATAGATTTGGTTCATCAATCACAAACAACTGTAAAATTGAGGGCGTCAATGCCATCAATATAAGATGACGTAAAATATCATCAGTTCAACAAAACATATGGTGTTAGAATAACACAATTTTGTTTTAATATTCATTCAATAATGTTTAAGAACTAATTTATTCATAGAATAAGAGGATGATAATATACTTGACATGTAAAGTTTCATTCATCAATTAATTCCTTCCACAAACTCATATTTCAATTCAAAAGAAAATATAATTCATAAGTGTTCTATTTATCCTAATTGTGTTGGGTACTAAAATTAATGAATTTATAATTCATTGGTCAGACTATTTAAAAAAAATCATTATACAAGCTAGGACATAACGTAGGCTATTGGTAGGTGATGCTCCCTTATCACCCTTTAGTTGCAGGTTCAAGTCTCATGGCCTGGCTGGTTGTGATGGGTTGTCGTCCGACATCCGGGTTGTTCTTTTTATAACAACCCCAAAATAATCTTAAGAAATTCTTTAACCTTAATAATAGTATCCAATGTCAATATTAATCCATTCCATCATTTATAATTATCCAAAATACTTCTGTCCAAACTCACAGTCCACAATTTATAAGGATTATAAACATAATGTTGATATTTTTTCCACGTAATAACATGAGAATACCTTCAACATGTATTTTTGTAAACATGGTAACACCCTAAAATACCATAAAACCTTATTGATTACATTCAGGTTCCCTTATTCCTTATAGAATACATGATATACTTCTTATATCCAAAAATGTTGTAAACTCCAACAATGATGGAATATACAAATCATTTATCAGTTTCAAGGTAGTCAAGAATATCTAATATAATTTTTCCAAATCATCAATATATTATTCCAAAATCACTACCTCATTATCAGAACCGTATTTTGGTTTTTCATTCTCTTAACTCTATATTTTACAAAAAAAATTACCCTACTATTGAGTAACTTTTCTTGGTTCCACTCAATCTCATGTCCTTAATGAAATAATACTGTAGTAAAATCCTTATATACTCTATAATTCTTATAACATGTATATCAATAATACAATACTCAAATAACATAATATGTTAATAAAAACATAAGAACTCTAATCTTTCCTCTTAATATTTTGTAGTATCATATCATTATTAGAGTCCAATAGCATCATTTGGGGTATACTCTGATGATTTGGACATTGATTCGCATAGTGTCCCAACTCCCTACAGATGAAGCATTGTACATTTGAATCATTTTTCATACCCTTTCAATCACGTACATGGTGTCTCTTTTCTCCTACATACAAAAAACATGAATTCCCTTCAAGCATTTACGATGGTGATTCTTTCCATAGTTATCACATATGGGAAATTCCTTCTTTCCCCTCTACCATTATCCATATTTCTCTCTTCTATCCATTCTTCCGTGGTTTCCCTTTAAAGCCATAGGACTCAGATAATTATTTACTTCTCTTATTAACACATGATACTATTTCTTCATATGATCAGAATATGTGGGAGACTATTTTCCTTTTATATGTTGTCTTAATTCCATGAATGATATGATCCTTCTTAGTCTTTTGAGCGTGCGTGTTGATAGAATTCTCATTCCTTCTACAAGGCTTAATTTCTAAACAACAACATACAATAAATTAGTTTCTGAATCTCAATTCATAATTCCAAACTTGTAAAATACATAAAATAAATTGAAAAGCTTATCCATATTATATATAATCATAAAATGTTTTATTTGAGGATGTTTTTACCCTTAAATAATTTATAATGGATTGTATAGAAAATGTGAATTACCCTAAGCATATCCCCTGGGAGTTTCATAAACAAGAGTGCATCAAGGCCCGTTTCCATGTACCATGATACCCTAGGTCATGCCTGGAACTTATTTTCAGTGTTTTCACACCTAATTACTTTTGTGCCAGACCCACCTCTTCCTGATCATATCCAGACATAGATGTATTGCTTGGACAATACACAAAATCTCTTCATTACAAAAATTCTAGGAAGTTATTCTTTACTAATCCTCAAATTCTATATTTGGGTAATGTTATATAATCATAGTTTATCTAAATATATTTCCATGTATATTGTTAAACATCCTGTGATAACAACTGTAATTCCTTGACCGTAGTTACCCAGAGTTTGTGCATTATTTTAAAAAATTGGCATGATTACAAGGAATCAAGTCCCGAATGACCTATCAGTTTAGCAGTCTTGGAAAATAGATTATATACATGAACGTTATATTAAATTATAAAATTAAAAACAACAATAAAAATATATCCATTGACCACATTTATATCCTTTAGCCTATCCATACATGTCGACCATAAAATTCATCTTCGCATCTTGGGAAAAATAATACATAGAAAGGGGTGAGCTCATATGCTCAGTAAGGAAAATAATATAACAAAAAATATTGTATATAAAATAAGCATTTAAGGCAATGTATAAGAATAAAACAAAAGCCTATTAAACTTAAACATCATCATAATATGGAAAAGATAAAATCATATAATGCAATTTACTTATTCACATGGATATTCTACTAGTCTAATAATTAAATTCAATATCAACAGATACTATTATAATGATGGAATGCATAATGACAGACATCATAACCACATAGTCAAGCCCTAGTTCCAAGACTACAAATAATATTTGGTCAAGGCCTTGTGCCAAGACACTAATTTGTCTCATGAGACCAGACTATTCATCAAATAGATATATGGGGCTCCACCCGTCACTTACTGAGTCCAATTCATTCCTTATAGGAAAAAGTTTAAACAAAAACTAATCATTCATATTAAAACTAGCATAAAAAATGAAAATACTTTATCCATAAACCATAAATGGTATAAAAATAACACATCAACAGTAAAACATATCACAAGACCATATATAAAATATGTACAATTTGTATCATAATAAATCAACATCAAACAAGTTTAAAAATCCATCAAAGTATGTTTACTTAAATGAAAATAATTTTTAAAACACTTTGAGAGAAATATCTTTTTTTCATGAAAACATATAAAAGTCACACATTTTAGAATTAATGAAATTTAAAGAAATTTTTGAATCAAAGTGTCCCATACCACTTTGAATCTTTGGAAATGAATTAACATTTTTAAAAAATTTATGTCCATATAAATAAATCCTTAAAACCCATTTTGAAAACATGGACATTAATGAGAATGATTTAAAATAATAAATATTTAAAACATTTAAAATGATGATTTAGAAAAAAATTAACTTAAATAAATCTCTTTGAAAACACTTTTATGAAACATAGACATTGATAATATATATGTCCCAGTAGATACTTACGTAAAAACAACCTCGGATTATAAAAAGAATGTTAAATTAACCCTTACTTTGTACTTTCATTTAGTCGAGGGAATGTTTATCCGCTTGTATAAAGACCATAGTTTGTTATTAAATTATAACAGAACCATATTAATATTTATTAAATCATAGATTATTCATTTATTACTTTATACTACCCATTTAATATTAATCTCCATGTTAAATTAACATTCCGAGTAATAATCGCTTACTTTATCATACGTGTTTTAACTTGTTACTCTTGATTATATGACTTAAATCATGATTTAAATACTTCAAGAATATGAAACATGATTTATATATCATATATATTTACAATATAAATATTTATTATAGACATATATATTAAATGTAAATCACTGTTTAAGGAGACTGTAGGTCGTACATAAGCATAAACATTGTTTCCGTTTTCATGTCGTATTGAACGAAACTATGTGAATAAGATATATATAAGCACATAAATAATATATAAATAAATAAATATATATATATATATATATATGCATTAGAATTATTATTTCATATATTAAATACTTATTAATGATATATATTTTTACAATCATCATGGAATTGTGAACATGGCAATTAATCCTATCGCGTCGTGGAGACGGTAATCCATGCGTACGCACGAGCGACAATATCATTATATTGATGGTGAAATCATATGTAATTGGATGTTATATCATATATAACGAATAATTAACATGTTATATTCATTATTTACATCTTTTATGCTCATTATTCTACCAATCCAAATAATGAATAGTTTGAATAACAAACTACACCACGACGTGGAGATGGTAATCTGTACGTATGCACCTATGCTGACATTGTCATTTATTGGATGGATAGAGTATTGAAAATTGTTGTATAATTTTTATAATAACATGAAAGTAAATAAAAGATACTGGATTTATTATCTTATAATGGAAAAAACAATGAAAGAGGAAGTGGAAGAAGGAATGAACATGAAAGAGGTGATTAAATATTTACCTTTTCTTCGGGTTCTTCCTTTTGATTTGATGAAAAGGGCTTCTTAGGTTGTCATTATTATCAAAGTAATTCCAATAGGATGAAGGTAGCAATGTTGGGAGGATAGTTTGGTAGGTTTTGGCTGATCCAAAAGGCTTTGGTGGGGTGAAATTAAGATAAGGGGAAGTTTCCTTTTATAAGAGTGGTGAGGGTCACTTTAGGAAATACATGAAATATTATTTTATAATAAAATTATATTTGGTTTATAATGGATCCAAAATGAGTTAAATAGAGTTTAAGATGGGGATGTTTCTAAAACCTCTCAACCAATAGGTTTTAGACCAGTTTAGGTCATCAAATCAACCTTATCTTTTATATTTAACTCATAGTTAAATAGTTTGACATTTACCCTGTCACTCTGTTTTTTTATATTATATGGTTAATAATATTACTATAACAATCAATGAGAACCCCATGTGATTCATTATTAATCTATATAACCTTATCTAAGTTCTTTGGCTGAACTTTATAATTTTTGGAATATTATATCAATTAATAATATAATATTCGTTTTAAAAACTCAATTATGTCAATTTTGACACTATTTTGTATTTAGTTTTTGTTGAAATCATAATATCATGATTACTTTGAAAAAAATTATTTAATCAACCCGAACATGTCATATTAACCTATTAAATTAGTTTAATTCTTCAAAAGTCTCAAATTACATTTATTCGGATATTAATAATATCAATTATTTTAATCATTCATTAATAAGGAAATAACTGCATCATCATTGTGTCATAAATAAATATAATTCTTTAAAGTCTAAAAATTATAAATAATACTAAATTATTATGTTGGAAACTTTGTTATCTTTATAATAAATATTTATAGTCTAATTTATCTTTTGTATAACCTTATATAGAAAATGGTTTATTTATTAAATGTTGAATTTAACTTTTTTAAATCTTATTTAAATAAAATAATAATAAAATTCCTAGTCTAATCCAAGTAGAACAAAGGGGATAAGATCTTATTCTGAAGGTTGTTTTGGTCAAATTAAACTTATCCAATAGAATTAGGACATGTGTTATGGTAATTATAATATCATTTTTACCTTAATTACCCAATTTACATTTAACCAGGGTAAATAAAAGTCAAAAGTTACTATTCACAAAAAATATTTTCATCTATTTGAACTACATATTACTTAATGATGTCAATCGTGCCACTATGAGTTTTGAAATTCAAATCACAGAAGTAGTAAAATTATGTTTTATGCAAATTTTATGTCGTTCCTAGAAGGTGGGTAAAAGAGATTAAAAAAGTTAAATAGAATTTTATACATCTTATTTTATTATAAAAGAACTCCAATAAATTAAATTTACCATATATAGATATTATATATCTATTTTTACTTGAAATAAATTTAAATAAAATAAATAATTATTTAAATAAAAACTCAGTTTTAAATAATAACGCAGCGATTTTCACTATTCATCAGAAATAGAATGTTTTCAAAAAAATACCAAAATTAAATAGTAAGCTAATTTTGATATTTCAAATTAAAAAATGATGTCTATTTTACCAAATTAAAAACATGAAAGTTTGATATAGTAATTTAAAATTAATTCTCATTTTCAAAACCAAAAAACGAGTTTTTAAAAATTAAAAACTATCAAAAGATTTGCATGTTTTTATGTAAAATTTAAATGTGAAATTACTTATAAAGATCTAAATTTTATTAAATGATAAAAATATAATCTAATTATACATCCAAACCATTCAAATTAATAATTTATCTCTATAAAGTATGTCGATTAAAAAAGTGGTTTTCAATTAAAACAGAGTATTTTTCACCATTCATCAAAATATGAATGTTATCTGAAAAGTACCAAAAATTTATCCAAACTAAATTATATTGCCCCAATTCTAAAGAAGAATTTATTTTCATTAAATTGAATATATAAAAGTGTCATATATTGATTTTGAAAATGGTTCGCCATTGAAAGGCCGTAAAATTTCATTTTTTCAAAAAATAATTATTTTATCCGGAAAAATGAATGTGTTCTTATATTATATCCAAGAACCAAATAATATGGATGTTAAAATTATATAGAGTATATAATATTCAAAATATTATTAATAATATTACTAAATTATTTTTGAATGGTTAGTTTAGTAAGTTGTGGTGCGCTCAAACTCAGTGTTGTATATAGCACAAGCTATTGAATTACTTTAATGAGATAACATACTTTGAAATCATGGGGTGTTACATGAAATTTTGAGTAGACACACCCATAATGTTTCTTAAAGACGACCCGAGCTTCCCATTCCACCTGGTTGAAGATTATTAAACTCAAACATCAAGAATGTACAAGAAAATCATGAACTCTATGTTTTAAAACATTGGGTTCCAAGGTCATAACAGCATCGAAGATTCTAAAGAAATTATCGAGCCTACTAAAATTTTGGGTGTGATGAATCGAAGTATGAAACTGAACTACAGATAAATTATTTATGAATGAAACCAAAAACAACCCAAATTGATTCAATATTTGAGATCTTAGATGAATAATATATTACATCGAAGGAACTCACGATAGAGATGATCAGTAAAAACCAATGAAACCATAGATTCAAAAAAGACTAGATAGAAGAAAAAATTCATTAATGTATCTTTTTACCTATGCTAATCAAAGATGGCAGGGGAGGGGGCCTCAATTCATCCTAGTGCACTACATGTATGATTAGAAGAGGACAAACACAAGGTGAAGAACATAATTCTAGAACTAAGTGTTCTACCTCCATGAAAAACATTTATGATCAATAACCACACCTCCAGTATCCCATTTACTCCTCACATTTGCATACAACTAATCTCATTGCATCACTTGATCTTCCAAGTAGTCCTGAAGAACATATTCCCTAATATTTTCATTAGGGTTTACAACCATACTAGATATCTTCCCCTTATAGATATGTGCCAACACCCATTCATGGCCACACCAATATCATTTCAATGGTATGAATAACCAAAACCAAATACCCATTACTAAATGATATTGTTTTTTGATTATTTATATTGTATTATTCCCGATTCAAGTCTAACTTGAATACTAAGTAGACTTCCTGACCACCAAATCCCTGGGTTGTGAATCCCAAAAAGGACACACAAATGTAACTCAGTAGAATTTACGAAATGATTTTGAAAAGATTCCTATATGTAACAAAACAACCAAACTACACCAGTCTACACTATTAACTGCACCTTTTTATCATGTATTAGTGCATCATATTCCAGCTCTATAATAAAATGATAATTCATATTTCATATTCATGGCTAACTGTATATTTGAAAGAAAATTATATATTATAGGACCAAGACATCCCCTTTAAGACCAACTCCCTAAAAGGTCCAGATTCCTTAAATTATTTCAATTCTTGTAAATGGTCAGACCGTGATGTCTTCTATTACACCAGCTACAACCCCCTAATAATGCTTCTCATCATCTCGAGTAGATCCCCAAAAATCAGATCCAAGAGTATCCCACCCATCTCAAAGTCCATGAATAGAAACAAACCCAATATGGAATCCTAGACTCTAATTAATATCCATCTTAAACCTAGAATGAGCATTTCTCAAACTCATCATGTGGGGCTTGAAAAATCATATTCAAAGTGAATTCCTCACGTAGTACCTAATTTCCACAATATCCATGATGTTTTCAATGCTTCTACTTCGATTCATAATGAATTATTTTGTAGATTGATCATGAGGCGATTCCTTCAATTGGGGATGATTTTCATATTTAAAATCTATTGAGAGAGGCTGGGAAATGTATCCAAAAATGTAATGGAGTGAGTGAGGAAAGAATCTCCGATCCACATGACAACTTACTTAACAATTTAATTTTTTTTCATGCTCATTTTAGATAACTTATATGTTCTTATTCCATTTTGTTTTTTATGTGATATCTAATTTTTTCGTGTAGTGGTGATCTCTCACTTATATAACTTTAAAATAATGAATCAAGGATTGGTCCTAGGGGTAGAAGAAATGGGCATTCAAAATCATTGTCCAAAATTATATTATATATAGTTTTAATCCTTAATGTGACAATGGATATGATGGAATTGGATAGATAATCAATATATCCTCTTTTCATTTAATATTGTATTATCTATTTTATCAGATCATCTTCTATGACCTTATCTTAATCTATACATCATACGAGTGGATTTTTGTGGATCAAGGGATGAATAGAATATTATTGGATCTAGTTGAAGTGTTGTATATTTTCAATATTTGTGGAATATTCCTAATGTTTCATTATAGAAGTTGTGAGATAGAAATGGATAGGTAATTATACCATGTTTTCTCAGTCTCATAATATAGATAGAGGGTAGAAGTTAGTAATGGGTTATAATCGTTTTATTTGGTAAGAATAATTTTGATAATAAATAACCATCTGTGACCAAACCAAGGACCATTCCATTTCACCCAAACATTGTTTATTTATAGTTTTTATTTTGTTTTAACTTCCTAAAAATAAATAAAACAAATAAATTTATTATATACCTCTCTCCTTGTTTCAAAATTATGAAAAGAAAAAAATACATAGGCGATTTATATAGTGTAGAACCTTCACGAGAATCGTTGAAAATTACGCTAGATAGTTCCACAAAACTACATTCTAGGTTTTAAACATTTTTATGTGAGGCCCTTGATTTCCTAACACATTAGGGATATTATTAGACATTAAAATATGTTAATTTTCATTAAATTTTTATGATTTTTCATTTGATTTATTTTGAATAAATGTTGAGTTTAATTTATTTTAGAATTTAAGCTTCATTTATTATAAAATGTGTGATTCTTGTATAAATTGTATTAATTTTATCCCATAAAAAACATATTTTCAAACAATCAAATATTTTGGTTTGAATTTGAAATTTAATGATTAGGTTACTGAAATTTTGGGGAATATTTTTTCTTCTAGATATATAGATTATTCATATGGGAATATTGACATATTATGACTCCGATGCAGATATTAATGGGCATGATAAACTAGAAAATGGGACATTAAATTATATATGGTTACCATTATAAAAGTCCAACTAAGTTAAATATTCTTAATTGGATTTATGAAATCATGGAAAGAATTTCAATATATTATGTCTTCAGAAAATTTAGAATTTTTAAGAAGATCTGGGTAACCTAAACTGACGTTCAAATTTGGGAAATATTTTATGGCCTGAATATTCATCTACCTATTTTTGGAAGAAATTAAAAAAAATGATCCAATTTGGATTAAATTTTTTAGATATGAGAAAAAATATTGGGATTCATTTTTTTCTTTTAGTAATCATCCCAATTCTCTCACCTTGATGGTGTTTCAAGCATGATAATGAGAAGATAAAATATAGACCATGAAACCTTGGGAATGATGGAAATTATATTCTACAGCCAAATTTATCTACACTTTGACATGACCTAATTAATTGGATGAATTTAAAATTGATTACAACACATGTCTCCAACAATTTCTATTCACGGTGAATTTGGGGAAGGAAATTTGGTTCTTTTTCCATGTTCTTTATGTAATGTTATGCTTCAATTTTCTCACAAAAATTGTGTCCTTTTGTTATAAGTTGTTGAAACTAACTATAGTTTTATAATTAAAATATCTCATTAAAATTATTTCCTTTTATTCAATGTATTATCATTAAAATATAGAATTTATTTATAAAGTACTTATATTTACACAACGAAGATAGTGCTCATTTATTTATCTATTTTATCTTATTCAATATCATTTGTATAATTTAATTTCCATCATTCATTAAGATATTTGCATCAATTGAGGTATTTTCTTCTTTTGGGTTATTTTAGGGAATTTAATGTTTTTTATTATATTTTATCTCATGTGAATTAATCCTATTACTAGTTATTTAATTTGAGAGTTCTATTCAATTACTTATTTTCATCTATATATTTTCCAAATTTTAAAACAATATATTTTGATCTATAGTGTGATAATATATCTTTTAGTGATCCTAAAATTCATACTCAATATTCTTAGGTGAATAGCCTTGAAATATTTTAGGGACTAAATTAGTGAATTATAATATGTTTTTTTAAATGGATACTTCTTGAATTAATGAGATGAAATTTTCTAATGAAAAAGACCATACAATCATACCCTATGATCAACCCAGATTGATTAATCATTTTAATTCAAATCCATTTGTTTTTTATTTTAATCATATCACTTCAAATATTTATCCACATTATAGTCAAAAATCACAACAATAAATCCATGTGTCTTAGATCACTTCTTAAGTCTTTATGGAATTATGAACCGAAATTTTACTATATATGACTATTTCATATCGTAGGGTAAATTTGGGTTGCCAAATAAAATTTTTAATGTCTTGGTTGTTGGTTTATTTATTTCTCAATGATTATAGGTTATTTATAATATATATTATTTAGTCTTGTTGTTTTAAACATAATTTTATTACTAATATACCACCACTAATTTTAGATTATTTATAACTAAATAATTAACATGGGTTTAAAATAATGAAAATGTAGCTAAAAATAATGTTTTTTATTCAATTATATAATGAATATGACTATTAAATTAACCATTAATTTAAATAAAATCGAAACTTTGAAAAATGTCACTAAAATGAATGGTGTGGTTGCAAAATTACAACCAATTACTTATTCATAGAAGTTTAAAAAAACACCACATATTAGAAAAAAAAATTTATAATTAATAACCAACTCAAAAACCAATGTATGTTTTTATAGTGGACAATAATTAAAATTTGATGGTTTTAACCATTATATATTCAAAATAATTTATTATAAATTATTTTTTTTCATAATATGATATACCCTAAGAAAATGACATATGGTTCCTGATTAATTGAGAAGAATATCCTTTAATGATGTATTTTATGATATAGGATATGAGTGGAATATGACAGAAAATCCCAAAACATTTCACTTGGATTTAGATAAAGTTTCCGATGGAGGTTGTTATACTAGATGAAGCTAAATTCTACCTTCTTTGAGTATGTCGTAAAATCATAATTTAAAGGACCTATAATGGAGGATTGAATAGATTCTATAATTAATGATGATGATTTTTAAGGATGATTAATGGATTTACATCACTAGATGTTTTTTTATCATCCTTGACCCAAAAGCCACTAATCTGGTGCCCTAGTCCAAGTCTCCACATGAACTCAAGCATGCCTCCCCATATTCTAGAGGTTTCCGACTAGCAATGAGTGTTTAATATGATATGTGGGGAGACTATACCCTATTTACCTGAATAATCCTTAGTAGATAATAATTTAAATAATAGAAACAATAGAAAACAAAAAATAACATGCATAATAACCTGCCTCCCAAACTGGGTACAAATCATATCCAATAATAAAAATATCATTCCATGTTATAGTTCCAAGAATACAAAACCCCACAAGGAAGAAAAATAATGGAATCCCAAAAATGGTCCTAACACTAAGTCCCAAACCTCATCCATTCTAATACCGAACCCGAATCATTTCCCAATCATGGTGCGCTTTCCCTTTTCATGACCTAAACCCATGAAATTTACTCGGTTGCCCAATAGAAACCTGATCAGGGTGGGAGTATAACATAGTAGGCCTCCAATAATGGTGTCTACAAAAATATCCAATAAAAACAGACAGTGCATGACCGAAATAAATAATGGCAAGTAATGGTAAATAGTTCAATGATCCATTATAGACTATGTTCCTTTAATATCATAATACCATTGAATCTAGGTTCAATTCTTAGAGATCCCATCGTCTAGTCAAACTTTTTCATGTGTTCAATGGATTAGGCATTCTCAATATTCTTAAGAACATTGGAATAAAATCAAGTCTTATCTCACTAGGATTCACATAATAATAACATCATAATCCTCACCTCGAAGTCCCAGTCCTTGTCGAATGAAACTATTAAGGGAGTAGAACTTCATCCCCTTACCTAACCCGTGCATTTGGGGATTGATTTCAAACCTTAGTCCAACTCAACCTGTTTTTGTGGAACCCCAGGTCTATAACCCACTCTAACAAGCCATGTGCAGATGCTTATTTATCATTTACCATAATTGACCACATCACAACAAGAATAACCAAAATCATTTGCAACATCGCAAAAATATCAATAAATGGGAAATTTACCTTATGCCTCAATCCATTAACACATTAATCATTTATATGACATAACCTTTTATCCCCATTTCCAATTTCCCATGCCTATCTCCCTAGTAATATTCATGCATAAACATAATTCCTTGTCATATTTCCATTGACCCCATTTAACCTATTTAAATGCCAACTAAAACATACCTTAGCCTTTAACAACACTAGGAACAACTATCCATTATCCATTATATCTCATTACATAAACCAATAAACTTACCCTCTAAGTATGTAATTCATTATGAGTGAATTTCACACCTCACCTTTTTGTTAGCCCAATCGAGAGGGCTGGAACACACCCTTGGTGGAAATAATTTGGTCAACTCCCCCTACATGAATACCATGGGGATAAAGATAGGTTCAATTATTCATTTAGACACCCAATACACCATATCCAGTAAATGGAAGTTAGAACACATCAATAAGGGAACAAGAATGAAACCCTATATTCCCAAATATATGATTAAAATATGGGATATAAATTGAAGAACACCTACCTTGAAACTGTTGGTGAAGACACTTATAATAAATTATTTAGTTCCAAATTCCAACACTATTGATGTCTCAAACTAAACCTCACCAGAATGAAATGGATTTAGAGCTTCAGTAGGAGATGGAGAAAAATGTGTGAACCCTAACCCAATAGGTGAAGAAAGGAGGAGATTAGACTTACCCATATCTTCTATCCACCACTGATGGCATTCCAAACAGCCTAAGATTGAAGGGAAACCACCTCTTGGAATATCTTAGAAGTTTAGATCATTAATAGGGTTGAAGTAAGAATAAGGGAGAGAAATCATGAGGTCAAATATAAAATCCTGTAATGGAGTTTTTGTTATTTTATCAAAGTTACATGGTCACACGGTTTACCCGCATGGTTTGACAAACCATGCAGAAACCATGAAGATCCTACTGTCCAAAATATCCCCATTCATGGTTACCTAGTATTTCCACATGGTTTTCTTAATCATGTGACTATCGGGTGAAATCTTATCTCCAAGGCTGCATGGTTTCTAGGGATGATCTTCACGGTTTCCCCTAATCGTGCCCAAACTGTGCAACATGTCCAGAAACTCCTTTTTCCTCCATTTTCAATTCCCAATCCCCCAGAACACCACAATACATCTTTTGAACTTTTGTAAACAATTATATATCCAAAATGAGTAAAATAAAACAAAATGTAAATAAAAAACATACTATAAGGGAGATCTAGTATCTTACAACCTCCCCACCATATGGTAGATCGTTCTTGATTCACACTTCCCGAACATCATTGAGTTCCCAAAAAAAGAGACCAGGACACTTGACATTAATATCTAATTCTCTCTCCCATGTTTCTTCCTGAAGGTTCCCATGATTCCATATAACTCAAACCAAAGTTACAGTATTTCCTCGCTAGACCTTCTCAATATGATCCACAATACATACTAGGTGATCCTCAAAGGATGCATCTGCCTCAAGATTGACATCCTCAGCGTTTATCACATGTGATGGAACTGGGAGATACTTTTGGAGTTGTACATAATGTAAAACATAATGAATCCCACTATACCATTGTGGGAGAGCTAATAGGTATTCCACAGGTCTAATCCTCTCCACAATCTCAAATGTCCCCACATACCTAGGTTCCAACATTCTCTATTAATAGATATGGCGGTGACCCAACCTTGGAAACACCAGAAAAAACAAACTCTTAGCCACCATATAATCATGTGGTCTGTAAAGATGATATACATATGAGATTTTTCTAATATGAGCCATTTCAATATGCTTTTGAACCAATCAAACCTTCTCTAATGTCTCCTACACTAGACTCAGTCCAAATAGGTCAAACTCTATGGCTTCTAACCTACATAATGGAGATCTTCACGGTCTCCCATAGAGTGCATCTAAATGACCCATGTGAATTGTGGCATAAAAACTATTATTGTAGGAAAACTTAATGAGTGAAAAGTGTTTCTCCTAAAAACCCCAAAAATATAGAACACATTCTCTCAACATGTCTTCTAATACCAGAATTGCATATTTTGAATGCATGTCAGCCTATGCATGGTAAGGAATACTCAAAACACACATGGGTACGAGGTACCTTCAATATTCCCTACCATAAGATCAAGGTTAAACATTGAACATGATCCAAAACTATGGTTCTTAACACACAATGCAAGAATACTATTTCCCAATCATACAATTCTCCCAATTTGTTGACTGTATAGGTCTCTTGGATCGGAACGAAATGAGACACTTTGGTCAGCTGATCTACCACCACCCAAATTACATCATTCTTTTGTGGATTCCTTGGAAGAACTAGTATAAATTCCATCATTAATTCATTACACATCCACTATAGAATAGTATATAACTGAAATAACCTTGCTGCACGCTGATGTTCTTCCATCACATGCTATCATGTAAGGCATCTCGCCACAAAATTCACTACTTTTTTATTCATTCCCAACAACCAAAACTACATGCGAAGATCACGATACATCTTAGTAAAGCTAAGATTCCCTTCCCACATTGACATGTCGGACTCATGAATCATATCCTCCCATACTTCTGAGAAGACCACAATATGGTAGTAAACATAAGAAACTCCATCGGAATTGAATTTCCATCCAGAAGGTGACTCCCCGCCTATAAGAGATTTTTTCATAGCAAAACACAGTTGATCAACCGACATACACTCATAAACTCAGCTCAAAAGTTCATATTCAAATGTTATTATTGTATGGTTCATCTTCAAAGGCCAATACTATACCCCCAAATGCATCATAGGGAACAAGGCCATCATCTTCCACTCTGAACAGGACTCCTAAACTACCTGATTCTAAGTCTTTCAGCTTAGAACATTAGTGACACTATTCCCTCTCTTAGGTGTGTACACCAAATCAAAATCAAAATACTGCATGTACTCGACCCACCATCACTATCATAAATTAAAATCACACTAAGATAATATGTATTTGAGACTTTTATGGTTAGTCAGCACTGTGAAACGTTCTCCCAACATTTAGTTCCTCCAACACTTCTAGGCTTGAACCACAATATCTTGATCAATGTCATGTGAAGGGTATTTACTTTTATGTGGTCTTAACTACCTAGAACCATAAGATAAAACCCGATCATCCTAAATTAACACTACCCAAGTCCAATACTAGATGCATCACATAACAAGTTTTACTTCTTACATAGTTCAGTTAAGATCAAAATCAGTGTAGTGGTCAACCACTTCTTCAAATCCTGAAAATCATTCTCACAAGACCTTGACAAAACAAACATAATACCTCTCTTGGTTAGGCATATGATCAGTGCTGCAAAATGAGAGAAATATCTAAAAAACATTCAGTAATAATAGGAAAAACCAAGAAAACAACAAACATCATAGACATTATTGTGATGCTCCCAAGATACCACATCCTGCTGTACATTTGGATCAACAGATACACTTGACTCAGAAATGATGTGTCCATAAAGTTCACCTCATCAAAACAAAACTGATATTCTCAAAGCATGTTGTAATTCCTATGATATGTTAGTGTACCTAACATGATGTCAAGGTTTCTGGCATGATCATCATGAGTTTTGGAGTACACTAAGATGTCATCAAAATAGAAAATTGTGAACTGATCTAAATATGGATTAATTATTCTGTTCATCATGACCATGAACACTACTAGTGGGTTGGACAATACAAATGAAATTAAAAAAATTCATACAACCCATACCTACTTCAAAAATATTTTTTGTGTATTTCAGAAGGTCATTCACTCAACTGGTGATATCCCGATCTCAAATTGATCTTAGATAACATCGAGGAACCTAGGAACTAGTCAAACAAATTATCTATTCTAGGAAGATGATATAGGTTCTTAACCGTTATATGATTCAGTTTACTATATTTGACACATAGCCTTAGGGATCCACTAGTCTTCTTAGAAAACAATACAAGAGATCCCCATGGTGATGTACTAGGACATATAAACCCCTTATGATCTAATTCCTCTAACTGAAACTTCAGTTCTTGATTCTCGGATGGCGCTTTTCGATATGGTAGAATAGAAACTAGATCTGATCTAGGTAACAACTCAATCATATATTCAATATCCCTCATGGGTGGTAACCCTAAGAAGGCCTCAGGAAACCCATCCTAAACTAGTCCACAACAAGGGAGAAGATTGGATTCTCTTTCTCCCCATCATCTAACATAAGGCATGCTACCTAGTTTGTGATTTCTCCCACTATTGGCAGAGTGGCCCTGTGTATCCCAATCGAGTATCCCTCTCACCATGGCGGTCATAAGTGCTTCCATAATGAGATATGAATGTTACCTGATGTCAGAAACAGTCGATATGGGATTGACACAACACTAACCAATAATTACCCAAGATTATGGCAAAAATTGATATTTCTATGACAAACAGACCCCAGAGAAAATTATATCCACCATCCTCCATAGCACATCCCTTACATCTCCTGATATTCTCACCTCATACCCCTAGCGGAGTATCAAGTGACATCACTCCATAATCTCTTTCCATGGTTATGCACAATAGAACTACAAACTGATTAGGAATAAAAGAATGCATACACCTATATTGAATAATGCTCAAGAAAGCATGGAAGTGACAAGAATCATACCTCGAATAATAAATGGTCCCACCTCACTATATTCAATAGTAGTCTAAACTACAAGGAGATGACATTCCCATTTAACCTGGGCTCTAGCCTAAATACCCTACACCACACTACCCAATTGGTAAGGATGTTTTTCCCAAATGTTTTACATCCACCACCACTACTATTCTGACCTATGGAGCACCAACTACCTACCTGATATGGGGTAACCGAACCCTACCTACAATCAACATTTTCCTCTGAACTCTATCGTTCCCTAACTATCACATGTTCTTGCAGAACCTCTGCACGTGGCCTAGCCTGCCGCACTCTAGGAACTCAACCAGTGGGTTGGGACACTGGTCATACTAGTGCCCTATCCTGTCACACTAATAACAGAATATTTGGTCACCACCCTATGAAGTTTTACCACTCTTATGACTACTCTGTGTGCTTCCACACTACTGAAAATTTCTAAAATGGTGTTTCCTACTATCAGAAGTCGAAACACTTTCTTACCGAGATAGTTCCAAAAGTTTACTATGTGAATCTACATTTTGGTTACCCAATGAGATATGTTCTTGATCCACTACTTCAGAAAAACTTTTCAGATGAAGGATATCTGCATATAACATGTTCTTGTATATCATCCCATCCTAGAAGCACTTCTCCATGACTACCTTGTCTCCTTTCAATGTTTGAATGAAGCATCTAAAATTGATGAAATGACTAGCATAGCCCATTACAAACATTTTCCCCTAAGGCAAAAAAATAAAATCTGATGCCTTCCCCTACCTCAATATTTCGTGGTAGAATTACTCAAGAAATATATTTTTATAATCCTTCCACATCATCCCTTCATCCTGCTCTGTTTGGACCATGATGTCCCACCAATTATTTTATTGACCTCTTTGTATATAGGATGATAACATTACTCTATTCTCGAGAGGAATCTATATATGGTCAAGAATATTTTGGATGGATTCTATCCAAGAAATATTCTGATTCTAGCTCACCCCCTCTGATAATGTTCCATGGGTGTTGTAGCTCAAACTCCCTAGTCAGCTCAAACATACCGGGTGTAGTCTATCACAGGTCTTGTTTCATCGTATGCATAAAATGAGAAACGTTCTCAGGGAACTACTATTCCCTATCTTCATGGATATTCATGTTCTCCTCCTCCACTACTAGATGCGTGTTCTTATCAAGGTCCTCCTATTTCCAAACTGGAACATGTCTTCAGGGTGGAATTTATCTACAATGGAAAAAATGATCTTCATTATTCTACTATAATTATTTTACAAAAAGGAAAACAGATATAGGTAGGATCATCACATTCCATAACCAAACCATTTCGCATACACTAACCAAATTAGTCCACTCACAACTGGATCACCAACCTTCACCATCTCTCTTAAGACCATGGAGAGCACAAGTATATAATTCACGTGGTTACAAGCCTAATCTTTTACACCAATTAAAAACAATTTCCATATCCGAATTTAGTTTAAAAATAGGAAAATCAAATTTTTGTTATTTGTCAAGAACCATTTTATAATTTATACCAGACATTTTCACATCCATTTTTACCAATTCATACAATATTATTTAAAACAATTTCATTTATTTTATGAAAAAATATGCATCCTAACCTTTATATCCGAGAAACCCATCCTTTGTGTGTTCCTACCATGATACATGTCACTTGCCTACATAGGATCCTTGAATGATTCATGAATGCACAACCTCGTACCCTTTTGGCAATGAGAGAAATATCACAAAACATTTAAGTCACACAACAAGTGCATCACCCATTTGAGAAATATCATCAAATATAACAACACACAATGGGAACAATAATACACTCTTAAGTTGAATTGGGGTTTCCCTCATTCATGTGTTAGCTACTCCTAAGAATAAGATCATTACCAAGGCCTAAAAATTTCCAAACATCTTGTCTACCATCCCCAAATTTTATGAAAGAGAAAATAACCACCTATGATAACACTTTGAAAAGTACCCAACCCAGAAAACACTAAATTGGTGCCTCAGTCCGAGTCACCATATGACCTCAAGCACAAATCCCCATATGACAAAGGTTGTCGACTCGTAGTGAGGGTCTAATAGGATACGTGGGGAGACTATACCCACTTGACTAGAGTAATCCATATCATATAACAATTTAAATAATAGAAACAATATGAAACAGAAAATAACATTCCTAATAACCCACCCCAAACAAGGTACAAATCATATCCAATAGTAAACATGTCATGCCATGCTATAGTTCCAAGAAATCAAAACCCCAAAAGATGAAAAATTGTTTAATCCCCAAAATTGTCTTAGCTCTATGTTTTAGACCTCATCCTGGAAAATACCAAACCCGAATCACTTCCCTAGCAAGGGTCCCTTGCCCATTTATTGACTTAGAACCATAAAATATACTCGGTTGCCCAACGGCAGCTCCAGTAGGGTGTTAGTATAACTTAGTTGGCCACCACCAATAGTGTCTATAAAATAACTTGTAAAAGAAGATAGAACATGCGAGTATTAAATAATGGAACGTAAAGGTAAATAGTTCAATGATCCATTATAGACTATTTTTCATTAAAATCACACTACCATTGAATCCAGGTTCACTACATATATATCACATGGTTTAATCTACAATTTTAATGTGTTTAATGTATTGTTCATGCTCAATATTCTCAATAATATAGGAATAGATTCATGTCCAATATCAGTAGGAATCACATGATAACAACCTCATAATCCTCACCCCGAATCCTCAGTCTGGGTTGAGTACAACCGTTAGGAGAATAGAACTTTTTCCCCTTCCCTAAACAGTGCATTTGGGGTTGGCGTTAGAACCTCTTTACAACTCGATCCATGGGTGTAGAACCTCAAGTCTATACCCCACATTACCAATCCATGATCACAAGCTTATTTATCATTCACCAAAATTAATGACATCACAACAAGAAAAGAAAATATAATTTTCAACACAAACAAATATCAATAAATGGAAAATAATCATTATAAATCAATCAATTACGACATTAATCATTTAAATCACATAACCCTTTATCCCCATTTTCCATTTCCCATACCCATCACGCTTAGAATTTTCAAGTGTAAACATAATTCCTTGTCATATTCCCTTTGATCCCATTTAACCTAGTTAAATTCCAACCAACCAATCCCTTAGAAATTAACCACACTAGAAACAACTATCCCCATCCATTATATCTCATTAAATAAACCAATTAACCTACGTGCTAAGTCTCTACTTCATTATTAGTCAATTTCACAGCTTACATTTTTGTTAGCCTAATCGGGGGGGGGGCAGTTAGAACACATGGGTGGACATAATTTGGTCAAGTCATCGTCCTTTCATCCTATGGGGATCAAGATAGGTTCATTTAATCATTTGAACACCCAATACACCAAATCATGTTAATTGTACCAAGAGAACATAAATAAGGGAACAAGAATGAAACCCTACATGAACAAATCTAGGAATAAATTAGGGGATATAACATATAAACCACCTACCTTGAAATTGCTGGAAAACACACTCCTAATCCAAGATTTAGTTCCCATTTCAACACACCATTGAATTGTCCACAAAAATCTCACCGTAAAGAATGTTTTTTAGTTATTTTGAAGAAGATAGTGAAAATTTGTGAACCCTAACCCAAAATGAGAAGCAAGTAGGAGATTAGACATACCTGAATCTTCAATACACCACTGATGGAAATTCAAATAGCCTTGAGTTGAAGGGGAATCACCTCTTGGAAAATCATGGAAGCTTGGTTCATCCTTAGGGTTGATATATGAAGAAGGGGGATAAATCCTGAGTTAGAAGTTAACATTCTTTATTGTAATTTTTTTATTTTCTCAAAGTTAGTGGGCCTCACTGTTTACCCACATGGATTGAAAAACTATGCCCAAAACATGCAGATGCTACTGTCTGAAAATAGCCACATCACATATTTACCTAGGATGTAGCACATTTTTCTTAACCATGTGATAACCATGTGAAGGCCTTTGTCCATAGTAGCACGTTTACATGGGATGATCCACACAGTTTTCACTAACAGTGTGCAAACAATTCAACATGCCCAAAAACTCCCTTTTCCTCCATTTTCATATCTCGAACCCCCAGAACACCCCATGACTTCTCATGAACATTGGTACATAGATATTTAACTCAAATAAGGTACTTAATATAATATGTAAACAAAAACATACCTTATGGGAGATCCTCTATCTTATAATTTTTCCTTGTGATGTTATTTGTTCATAATGTAATGTGAGTGGTTGAATTAAAAGAGTTTCATAGCTCACCAATTATAGTGTTTCCTGATGATTCCAAGATGTATCATACATTGGAGGAGAATTTATGGTGGGAAATTTTGGATATGTCAATTTTATAATTGATATCATATTTCGTTTTTTATTAGAGTTTAAATACGGAATATAGTGTTTTTATTTTATTATTAAATCCATAAGATATTCTGGAGTTGAAATACATTTACGACTCTATGGATTTATTTATTGGTTTACCCAAAAATTTGGGAGCATATATTTTTATATGTGGTATTGTGGATCTCTTGATGAATTCAGCACATTTACTAGAAATTATGGATTTATATGTTTAAAATTTATTTATATAAGAGGGGTAAGGCAATATGTAATCCCATATATGATAATCATTTATTGAGATATTCAATTCCCCTTTAGAACCTGTATGAAATTTCAACATACATTTTCCTCCTAGTTATTCTTTAGAATAATGTTTTATCCACAAATGAATGGGTAGAAAAGATGACTACATTTTGATTATAGTATATACTAGGTTTATGTGTCCTTTATTTTAGAGGACCTTGGTTAAATATTTTATCTTTAATTGATATTTTTTATAATTACAACTATCCTCAATCTATTGGTATATAATGTTTTGATACTTTGTCTGGGATATTTTGTTTATCCAAATTATATTAGGTTGATGTTATAGTGGAAGTGGTTATTGGACAATAACAAGTACAGAGTATGATTGAAAATGATTAAATAGTTTATGACAGAATAAAAAAACTACTTAGGTTTATCATAAATAAAATAAAGAAGAATACCCTTGGAGATTGAGGTTGGTAATCATGTGTTCCTAAATGTTTATGCTTGGTATACTAAGCAGAAGTTCGATAGAGGTAACAAGTTTTATCTTTGATTTATCAAAAACATTGAGGTTTTTGAGGGGATATATGAATTGGAATATAGGTTTTAATTTCATCCATACATTGGGAGAGTTTATGATGTCTTCCATGTATCATAGATTCAAAGGTATCATCATGATTACTCACAGGTCATTGATTAGGGTTAGTTAGATATTAATGAAGAAATGATGTTTATGAAATGACATAGATATATTTGAGATCATTAGGATAAGATGCTACATGGACACATAATTACATTGGAACATATTTAATAGAGGAATAGTGGTATAATAAAATATACATGGGAGTGAGAATCAAAAATACATGATTGGTAAATAGGTTGAATGTTATATGTTATTGAATATTGAGTTTTGATTTATTGGGAGAGTGGTTAATTAGATTTTAATTCTTATTCTATGTTTTATATTTTGTGATGGAGAGATCACTATTTTAGTGGTATCATTTGGGTGGTTGTATTTTTGAAGTTGTTTATCAATCAATATTTTGATTTCATTATTAAGAAAGTGATTTGTTTAGATGTACCTAAAAAAGAGACCTTGATTTTCTATGTCCAATAAATTATTATTTTGAGGTGTTAGAGAATAAAAGGACTTGATTAGAGGTTAAATGTATAAGGTGATTTGGGAATTTTGGTTTTGAGGAGTCAAAATAATGTTTTGGTCTTCACCAGGATGTGGTTTTTCATGATTACTTTTGGTTATGGAATACTTAGTGGTGTGTTGATCATGCATTTATAGACTCTAATAGTAATCATTTTTATTACATCATGGGTTTTCAACCATGACATGGTTTAGTTTATTTCCGCATTTTTTAATGATGTGGTTTAAAAATAACTCTCTTATTCAATACGAAAGGTATAAATAATATTGTATTAAATTATTGTGTAAAATACCATAGTTAATGTTCTATATAATATGTCAGTCTTGTAGTTTGATGGGTGATATTAAAGGGACATTCCATGGTTTGAAATAACCATTTCATGGATTGTTAAAAATGTGTCAATTAGAGAAATAAAATATTATATGGGTTTTAATGAAGTTGGATAAGAATGGTAGTAATGATTTTAATATCTTCATTGATAATCTCAAACCGGGGTGTGGTTTAGGATTACATACATTTTTTGGCCACCCGATATTTGTATTATGAAATGAATATTTAAAATTATTTAATTACATTACCATACTCTATATTGGCCACCCGATATTTGTATTATGGAGGTTTTATACACTTATAGAGGATTCTGTTGATTCAAGGTATCTTTCATCCTCATTTTTTATATTTATCACAATTATTATATCTTATATATCCTTAGAAATGTGTTTTACCATGTTATTGAGGATGATTAACGAAGGTTAATGAGTTTTAAATTTTTTCAAGGATTATTGTTTGAGAAGAGAAGTATGATCTATTAAATATAATCGTTTTACAGTGAAATGGATTGATCTTCATTCGAGGTAGGGGATTCTAAAATCACATTTATATATGGGGATTGAATTTTTTTAATTGGTTGGGTGTGATTGAAGTTCCCAATCAGGATATAGGTATCACTAAGTGGGGGAGGGGTGAATTAGTGAAGTCTTTTTCTTTTTATGTTTCCTTCAATTTGAAACCACCTTCACCTATTGTTATAGAGTTTCTTCTATGTCGAACACACATAACCATAGGAACACAAGATTTACAAGGATCACTACTCAACAATAGTAGCTACATCCTTAGTATAGTACAAAAATAATCCACCACCACACAATCCACTAGAGCATAATCCTTTGATGTGGAATACAATGAGTAGGATAAACCATTACACTATTGTAGAACTTGGAAGACAATATACAAGTTTGTGTGCACCCACTTAGCACAAATAGGAAATTAAAGTATTCTAGTGCTTATTTACAATTAAACAGATGTATTCTATAAATTACCGTTCTTCACTTTCTTACCTAGAAGCCGATAATAACTATCTTATAGACAACTGAATATGTGCGAAGAATATAATTTTTTCTCGCAGCTATTAGGGTACCATGCACACAATTCAAATGGCTTGCACGTAAAAATTCTCTTTTTGTGTAGAAAACCATTTTCACGCAAATTCATTTTTCTGCCCAACTTTCAACTTTTTAGGAAACTTCCAACTTCTTCATCCACCTTTCATCTTTTCGTGAAAACCTATTTATTTTCACAAAAATCACATAGCATAAAACATTTCACACTTCATTGATCGAGATTTATATAAGTGTAAAGCGTTTTCAAATGAGTGGGGGTCACATCGTATTTATAGGCCTTTAACCCTACTTGAAAAACACTAATCCACACATAAAACCCTCATCATGTGTGTAAAAACTCATTCATGAATCATCATATTTCATGCAGTTCTCCAATTTTTGAAACACCACATGCCTTTGCCAATTTTCAACCATTGTATCTCGAAGCACCTCTTGTATGAAAAAAATATTTCTTCTATTTTCCGCAACACGCCAATTTTGGTGCACCACTTTATTTTTTGCACACCATGCTAATATTTCATGCACCTATTTATTTGTCATGAACTATGAAAATATTTCATGCACAAATTTATTCTTCATGCACCCCACTAATATTCCACGCATCAGTTTCTTTTTCGTGAACCTCCCTTTGCCAAAAACAACTCTCTTGTGCCGCCTCTGGATTTTCCATTTTTTTTCATTTCTCTATCCACTGCTTCCCATATCCATTCTTAATATTTCATCGTGAAATCCACTATGGTGATATATATCTATTGAAGGACCTAATTAAGAATCGTCAGAGTTATAATGGAGAGTACTGATATTTCGCTATCTTCCAGCAGCATCATTACTTCCAATAAAAACATTATATGACTAACATAATCATTTCTCTCCATTTTCTTCATAATGATTGAATCCAAAGTTATCTTAACTTATGATATTTGTGAAATATATATCCTCAAATCATTGTCTGGTTTTCAAGTATTTTACAATGTGAATTGATTTATCTTTTTTGACTACAAAAAACAACACTCTGTAATAGAAAACTCTTATTACTTCTTTATCTGTCCAACTTGGTCCCAACAGTTATTATTGTTATTAAATTTTCTCCATCTAGATTTAAAGAACGATAATCATGAAAATGATATAATAGGTAGAAAAATAATGTAAAAAATGATAATAATGAGTTCATGAAAAAGATATTAACAGTATTAATCATTTTTAGGAAGAGGTTGATAAATATGGAAGATGTGACTTAAAAGAGAGAAATAAAAATTTGATGATATGGAAATGATAAATTTTTTATTGATTACATTATATTATAAGATAATTTTTAATTTTGAATATAATTTCAATATAAATTGGTTAATTTTGTGATCCTTATTAGTCATAGAAATGTGGAATCTGTTGAATAATTGATTTGTGCTTATGTAGTGTTGGTTTTAGAGTTGACTTTTGTGGTTTTTTTGGATGTTTAAAGATGGATTCCTTGTTTTTTTGTGGAAATATTAGAAATTTTTGAATGAAATGGTGGTAGATTGATGAAAACAGTGTGAGATATTTATTTTGTAACAGTTTTGTGTAGATTGTGGTTGTGTGCTCATTGGTGTTATTATGTGATATATTTTTTACTTATTTGATAATTTCATTACATTAATACCCTTGTTGGAAATTTATCATTATGTTTTTTAATGAATTTGGTATAAAATTTTATTAATCTAGTATTAGGAATATTATATTGCCAACATTGGTGCACTTTTTGTTTTTTATTATAGCTATAAAACAATGTAGAAAAGTTTGTACTGCTGGGGTCACCTAATAGAAACAAACAGTTATTATGGTATGAAATATTGTTAATAGAAATGTTGTAAGTATTAGGTGATGTTAATTTGAAGAATATGGAGACAAATATGGATTATATGATGAAATACTATTTTAATAATTTTTATATTATCCCCAATTGTTGTGAAAATTAAAATCTAGTTATATATGGCATTCACTGATGTTTTATAATATTTATTCACTTATCACTGGAGAGCGTGTTTTAGGAATGATTACTATACACTTTTATTATCACTCTATTTTTATCTATTTTATTTTAGAATAATAGGACCCTATTGAAGGTGGTTCTGAGAATCATTTGTTTTTTTATCGTGGACGAGATATAAGTATCGGGTTTTATCTTTTATAGTTTCCTTTTTCTTATTTTTTCTTATCATTTGAGATTTTTTTTGATATAATTATTTATATTTTTAATCAATTTTGGTCTGATATGACCTACCTTTCAAACCCGTGTGTGTGCAGTGTGTGTGTGTATGTGTGTTTGAATATAATGTACCCCCAATAAACTGAAAAATATGATTTTCATATTTATGTATGATATTTTATATTTGGGTGGACAATTTATATTTAAAAAGGGTAATTCACCATCTATATTTTATTTTTTACCATTGGTTCTGGTATCCACTCCATGGCCTATTGAAGGTGGGTATCGAGGGGTGATATTGATATCATTTTTGACTATGGAGGATTCATGGTGGGTCAGGTCCTGGAAAGTGATTCCATTACAACTAAATAGAGTCATAGATTATGTGTGGACTAATCCAATTATATGAATAAATTCGAAAAGAATAAATGGTATAGGTTTTGGTTCATAAAACAATAAATAGGTCGATAAAATAGTTCTAAATATGCATAGTTAAAGTGGATGGCATGTAAGTACCTAGGAGAGGGAGTTTGAGATACTATTTGTAACATCCTCAGTCTTAATTTATATCTCATTTTAAGCATTATTGAATCTTTTAAAAATATAAATAAATGAATTAAGGAAATTATAGGGGTTTTAAAATTTTAATTTGAAAAAAATGTAGTTGGATATAGACTATTGCACATATGCTACAATAGGACCATCATCATGCTGGTACAACAGCATCATCTAGCTGGTGCTAGAGGGTAGTGCTACAACAATGTTGTAGAGCCCACCAGTCAGCTAGTGGGAGTTCCTATAACCTAGGAACCCCACTTGGATCCAAAAACTAGATGGTTAAAAAACAACACCCTATTGATGTTATATCATAGAGAACTCAATTATATCTATATCCATCATCCAATCTGTTGTGGTAACCAGCTCGTTGGTGGCGTTATAGTGGAAGAGACAATATCAGAGACCATTTTGTATTTTTTTTATAAATTATACTATTACATTTCCACCAACTCTCCATTGTTTTTAACTTCTTTTTATGCCCTTAGGGAACCATTCAAGGTTTTTTTTTCTTCTTCACTCATGACTCTTGTCCATGTGAACTACCGATCGATATTATGTTCCTCACTTGGTATGTTACATCCATTATAGACCAATAATCTCAATCGTATTTGTATGGATGTTATATATTTGATATTATGATAATATATAATAGTTCTGTCATGATTTAATGAGATGATTGTTTATAAATATAAAAACAATTATTGAATCAATAGAATTGGTATCTGTATTTGGATTGGGCACGAACAATGATGTGAGTGACTCATCATTAGTATTTCAAACCTAGTCTAACCCTTTTGAAATTAATTCCTTTATAGATCTTGATCCTAGAGTTATCATGTGATATATTAGATATGGGTTTGAAACTCTTATTCATATTTTTTTATTGATAAATTATAGGTTTCACTTATTACTATTATTATTATTATTTCAATTTTTTTATTTATCTTTAAGATACTTGTTACTGGGGTCATAGTGTCCCCATGATGCTTCACTTTCCCTTGCCTCTAGTCTACATCCACTTTCATATGTGGTGGTTGACATTGGGTCATGTGGAACTCTATCCTAGACTGAGTGATTTGGGGTAGGTTGCTACAAAATTTTATTAAAGGAATAAAAAATTTCCATTCCTTTATACTTGATTTGGGACACAGTGAGGTAAGATGGTTTGGTATCATGAAGGGGAACAATTTATATGTCTGGACAACAGTATAGAGTAGACCTCTTTGTTTTAAGGAAACATGGATTTATATTCTTATTGTTCCTTATTTATTTATTTATTTCCCCTTTGGTGATGCACATGATGTTGATATACTTATATATGTGATATGGGTTGTGTTCTTGTATCATGATTAGAAACATGGGTTTAAATGTCACGTGTTCATTTCCTATATTATATAGGGTTATGTTAATTAAATGCCTATTTAAATTTGTGATTTCATCCATGATGGTATATTAATTAACATAATTAATTACATGAACAAGATAATTCATTGAATTTTGTGTATATATGGTAGTGAATAACATGAAGTTGCAAAACACAAAGATAATTCATTTGATATTGTTATGGGTTCAATACCTTGTGATTGTGAGTATCCTCTTAGGATGAGTCTCTTATTTTTTTTTCTTGACTGTTCTTGTGGCCTATTAAACAATCATATTATAGTAGATATCTAAAAAAAATTTAACTATATTTTTTTGTAATTTCATAAAATTTCACCTCATACATATCTTATTGAAAATTAAAAGGAAGTTAACTAGAACACACCCTCAAGGTAAGATGCACATGTTTCACCACCTGTTGAACAAGAGGGTGCATCTATGCAGCTCTTGTGGTTTCCCAATAGTTAATTCCATAGTACAGATAAATATAAAAATCATCTTGATCATTCCTTCTTAGGTTGGGGGATCTGAAATGTCACTGGTCATAAATGATCATGAATTTCAGCTCCTATAACCCCCATCATTTTAGTGAACTAGAGGTCTCTGTGATGTTGAACACTAGATATACATCTTTGATAGAATATTTGATATGATAATGACACCAAAGGATGAAAAGATGAATATTAATTTCATTATATTTGTTGGATTCACTAAAGGATCAAAATGTGAATCTTTTTTTGTTGAGTAATTATTCCTCAATACTCTGATGTAGGATCACACAAAGGAGTTTATAGATATTTAGCAATGGGTGATGTCAGTATCTATTTATTCTACATTATTCACTGAGCTACTTCATTTTTCTCCTTTATTAGCTGGGAATGTGGTGTCGTAGGACATGATTTTTTAGAATGGTTAATGTACCTAGTTGAAATATGAGGTTAGTAATTTTGATTTTATGATTAACGTTGATGTTTTTTTTCAAGGATAATACTATTTAGAATGGGTCAAAGGAAGATAAAGTTGATGGTATTCCTTCAACATTCAATGGAAATATTTGTGATTTTTTTATGGATTCCCTAGTTGTAAACTCTATTAATAGAAATATGAAATTAGTGGACATGCACTCAGGTTGTGGATGATAGTCAGAGAAAAGATACAACTATTTTCTCTCTCTATGGGATATGGTTCTGTTAGGTTCTACAATTGTGGATTGTAGAAGAATAATCTCAAATAATATCCAAAACCTCCACAAAATTTTCACTAATATTTAAAAGTGGGATATCATACGAAATTTTGTACAAATGATTCGTGGATGGGCATAATGATTCTAAGACAAGATGCAGACATATGGTTTTAGCAGTAAGTGAAGAATATATAGGTTTTTGTGAATCAGGTGACTAACAAGCATTTGGAATGAGGTTGTGTAGCTAGAATATAAATAGATTATGTGTCTGACAATGTTATAACTGATTGAGTTGAGGGAACTTCCATGGTTTATGGTACGGTCCTAATTATATCTACACTCTCAATTTATTTTTTTTATATAAACACTTCTTATACTTTTATATATTCTCGTGTAATTACTAAAAATTGGTCAAATTTTCATCTAAGTTTCTCTATATAGATACTCTATTGGGAAGGAAAATAGATCATCTCAATTTTTCCTTAACGTGTCCCATAATAATTTATTTCTATGAGAAAGTGTAGGATTTCATAATTATATAGATTACAGTATACGATGGGATATTTTGGTATAGACTAATTAACTGATTTCCATTCACTTTTCTATTATGATCAGAGATGGGTATCATTTACAATTCATAAGTGGTAAAAGGTTCGGATTATCCTTGAGTGGGATATTAAAGTAGCTGGATTGGGACCCAACCTTATTTAGTTTGGATCAATTACAGTGCAAGGGGTTAGCCGGATACTTGTTGTAGATTAGATTTAACTCCATCTTATTTTCCTCCCATGGTATACTATTACTCTGATTTCATTCCAAATACTTTCATAGGGTTACCACCAGATAGGGGATTGATTTTGAAATTTAATGCATGCCTGATGTGTATCCAATATATACTCCACCTTACATTATGTAAACTACCTTGTTGAATGATCATGAAACACAACTATAGGATCTAGAAATGATGGTCTTTATTAGACTAAGCCCTTCTCACTGGGTTGATTTTGTATCGTTCTCTTAGAAGGCCTATAATAGAAATTAGATGTCTATGGAATATATGATGTTGGATAAAATTATTGTGGAGAACATGTTCCCATTTCCAAGGATTGATGATATGTTTGATCAAGTAAGGGGAGCTCAGTGGTTCTAAAAAATTGATCTGCAATCTAGCAACCATCATCTTTGGATCGAGAAGGAGGACATACTAAAGATATAATTTTAGCAAAGATATAAGTAGTAATTAAATATTATTATGAATTTTAGGCTAATTAACGCTCTAAAAATGATCATGCATCTCATTAATAAGATCATTCATGAATGTTTGTATTATATGATCATTTTTTTCTTTTATGATAACCTCTTATATTCAAAGACCTCAGAATCACGTTTTAAACACTATGATATTGTACTATGTATGCCTTAAGAGCATCAATTTTATTCCAAAATCTCAAAATTTCACTTCTGGATATAGGATATGTATTCCTCTGGTATGTAATTTTTCCTGTAGGAATTTTTATTGATCAGGATAATGTAGTGGTTGTTTTTTCTTAGAAAAAACCTATGAACATGACTGAATTTCAATGTTTCTTTGGATTGGTTGGGCACTATAGGTGGTTCATTTTGGACTTTTTCCATTTATAAGAACCTATGGGAACACATACTAAAAAGTTGGTATTTTTTATTAGACTTATTTTTGTGGAGAATCTTTCCTAGAGTAGAATAAAATATTGACATCATCTCTGATACTGAATTTTCCGGATCCCACAATTAGTTACACAGAGTAATTTGATTCTTCTGGGGTTGTATTGGTATATTTCTTGTTGGAAAATAATAAGGTAGAAACGTATATGTCTCTCAAATTTTCAACTCAAAAAATTATCTAGATGCAATAGAAGTTCTAGGTTGGAGAGTAACTGTTATGGTTTTTTTAGATTTTATGGATCAATCTATAATTTTTTAATATGTGAACATCATTAATAATGATTTTTTTGTCAAATGTTAACATAGAAAACCCTTAAACCTGTAAAGGATCTTAGCATGTTCATGTTATAATTAATTTTCATTAGACCTGAAGAAATATCACCTCTTCTTATGATATTTCATTGATTAAGATATTGATTTTTAAAAACACTTTGTATATTACATTTAATTTAATGGGATGACCCAAAGTATATCCCATCTATATGTAATCCAGACATGGTCCTTTGATCTTTTAACAACATCATTGGAATGTTAGGTGCTAGCACAATAGATCAATCAACTTGTGTTTTTCATCTTGATCATTTCTAATTCCCTCAGATAGGAAAGAATATCTCATTCTTGAGGGAATGAGAAGAGGATGAATCAAAAGAGAAATACATTATAAATAACTATTTTCAATTATAGATTAACCATACAAAATAGATACATAAATCTATTTATAGATATATAGTTTAAGTTTAAATATTATTTAATTCCACAATAACTCTTCAAGAATATGATAAACCTTATCTTACACCATGATAAGTAATAATAATAATATTATTATTTTATTTCATGTTTTGACTGGCATAATGATAATTATTATTTTACTAGCTGGTAAATTAATATTTATCACTAGACATGATATTGGTCCACTAAATATCATCAGAATTTATCAAATATCCATTTAAATACTAATCAAATATTTATTCAATAAATAAAATTAATATTCAACATGAAATATGGAAAATAAATATTTATTAAATTTTTCAATTCAATGAATGGAAACTAATTTTTTTTAATTATTCACATAATTAAATAAAATATTTATTAAGGAAAAAATAATTATTTATTACCTTGGGAATATATGTAATCAATAAATTCTGAATAAAATTATTAACCTATCTTGAGAATAATATTTATTACAATAACTAAATACAATTATAATTTAATCAACATAAATGGAAATACTTAGTGTGTCACCAACTAGGCTTCATTTATATTGGCATTAGTCATGATTAGATAAATTCCAAGATTATTGTCACACAATGTGGTAAGGAATCCAAGTGAAATAAGTTAATATCAGAACATTGATGACCAATTACAAGAATTCACTAGGTATAATAATCCCTTTATCATAATATCTCTTCATGTAGGTTTCACATCCATGTCATCAACATATATACTTTACACATCCATATTTTATTATGAAAAATAAAAACAAAATTACACAATGGAAATGGAATTTAATGTGACATTTCTACTTCCATTAAAGGGTCGATATATCAAATTCCTTAAATATAGAAGGGACAAGTCCTTCCCTAAATTATTATTAATAACATGGATTTTGTGACACACCAAACACACCTTACTTCCTACAAACATATGGTGTCATTAGTTTGGTCATTAATTCTATGTGTGTGAGTCATGAATTTCATTAATAAAAATCATTAAGTCTATGAACTCTTAAAAATTATTATAGATATGTATACGAAATGACATATAAACATAGGGAATTTAAATTAGCAAGTATGTTCTCATAATCTACCATAATGGTTATTACTAACTGTGAACTTCATGAGATGATGTCTCATCTACTCATGAGAACTAAAACATTATAGTCAACTAGCTATGTTTCCCATCATAATAAGTTATCCAAACATTGTCATATATTTAAGAATGTAATCATGGAATTTCATGGTTATCATTATTGGAAAGAATTATTATGTCCCTATTAATGGAGAAACTAACGTAGGAAATTGTTACATCAAATTTATACATAAAAATAAAAAATATGTAATGATATATTTTACTAACATTAAAATCATTAAAAATACATGTAATCCAAAGGAAAATCATTTTTTCTAGAACACTAATTCCAATTCATTCCCACTTGGGGTAGGTTCAACTACTTAAAGGTTTCAATATACTAGACCTCACATAATGATCATGTTTATGCTAAGTTAAGGATTTAGTAAAGGGGCCCATAATGTATTCATCCATGGATTATATAATAATTTTAATATCACCAGTCTAAAAAAATCCTTCAATAGAAAATACTTATGAATTATGTGATTCATCAACTGATGTAACCTTATCTCCTATGTATGGGACGTTGCTACAGTATTATCACAATAGAGTGTGATATGATATTAACTTTTTATTACTACATTAATATCTTGCATGGATTTTCATATTTAAACTACTTATTTACCTTCCTTAGAAGCTACAATATACATGGAAACTATTTTAGAATTTATTACAAAATATTTATTTTATCTATTTAAAAACACAGAACTTTTATTAAGAGTGAAGTTATATCTGGTCTATGATTTATGATCATATTGATATTTTTAGAAACATGAATATACATATCCATTAATGACTATTTCTCTATCTCCTCCAAATACCATTAACATATCCTTTTTATGACTTTGATACATAATTATATTCTTGACTACCATCTAATGGATATAACTTGGGTCAACTTGATATCTTCCTACTATACTTATGGTGTATATGACATCTATCCTAGTAAAAAATGTAGAATAAATGACTTACACAATCACTAATGCATATGTAATTCATTACATCCTATATCTTTTCTAATGTTTCTATGGATTCATTATATAAGAAATTTGAATTTCATGTTACATTAGAATCAATTCCCCCATATATTTTCCCATATTGAACATCTTCAGTATCTTGTCAATATATACACCGTTACATAGACCAAAATGTATCTAGGATCTATCACAATGGATCTTGTTCCCAATAATATATGATTCTTCACTTATTTATTTCAGGGAGAAGCATTTAATAATCCAATAATTAATATACTATAATAAAAATATTTATTTTATATTATGTAATATGTCATAGACATAAAAAATTAATAACATAACCACACTACCACTAAAATGGGTATAGACACAAGGCTTAAATTCATTTTTTATTAAACCAAATTTTTTTATGGACTCATCAAAATGAATTCTCCATGACCTGGATGCTTTCATCAACCCATAAATGTATCTTTGAAATTTTTATACCTAGTTGGCTTCCTTGTGTGTAGAAAACCCTTCAGGTTGTGTCATATAGACATCTTCCAATATGTTCTCATTAAGGAAGGTTGTTTCGAAATTTTTTTTCCAAATATCATCATCATGTAAATCTATAATTAAAATTATAATTATAATTAACATTAGAATAATAATTGGTGAAAATATTTCTCCATTGTCCATGTGTTGATGATGTTTGAACCCTTTTACAACCGGTTATGCCTTACAGATAATGACTTGTCCTTCCATTACCAGTTTCTTATTAAATACCCATTTATAACCAACAGGATTTAAATCCACTAAAGGATTAAACTAAATCGAAAAATTGTTTTGGTACATGGAATATATTTTATAATTTATATATTATTTCCACTTGGAAAACTCCATGACACTTATTTATTCCCTGTAGGTTATAGGGTCATTATTATCAACTAATAGTGACTCAACACCATCAGTGACTAGAAAATCATATATTTCAGCATCTCTAACCAATATTCTATTCTTACAAAGTAATGGTGTCTCTTTAACTTCTTCTTCTATGAGTCTTTTTGGAATATTTTCGAGTTCCAACTCCTGTACACCGTGATCTTGAACATCATAAAAGTCTCTCTCACTCCCACGATATCTTTTATGTGTGTTCTCCCTCTCAAAGAATATGGAATTTTGTTCCACTGTTAATTTTTTTTATAAGGGTTCATATATTTAATATCCCTTATTTTCTTTGGCATATCATATAATGTTACACTTTGTGAATCATGGTGAAAGTTTGTTTCCTGAAGAGGACTTAATAAAAATTTCAAAACTCTATACATGTTAGTATAACAGTACAAGTTTCATTCCACACCAAAATTGGTATGTAATACCATCATCCACATTAGCTAGAACATGGTTATTTATTTTTACTATTTTTAAGGAATACCCCCAAAAGGATAAAATTAGATTAATATGAATCATCATTGATCTCACCATGTCTAAGAAGATTCAGTTCCAAATATATCTTACACTAATCCACTACGGTGTATAAGGGGGACTAAGAAGCGAGGTAATCTCAAAATCCCCTAAATAATCAATGAAGACTTGATTAAGATATTTTCCCAAAAATTTTGAGTGATGTTTCTTAATCCCCTTAAAATTCTCATTTTCAACTTCCTTCTTGATTTCTTGAAATTTATATAAAGAATATGACTTAATCTTCAGCATGTATACATATCCATATCTACTAAAATCATTATTAAAATCTATAAAGTATTATTTTCTACCCTTAATTCATTTATATATGGTCTAAAAACTTTTTTAGGAAATAATTTTAGAAGATCTTTCACCCATTCTATATTTGTGATAAATGGTTCTTTTCTCATTTTCCCTTATAAACATATCTAACATATACAATGTAGGTTTCATTAGAAATAGTCAAAATATCCATTTTTATGTAATTTAGAAAAATATTTTCATTTACATGACCTAGTAATTGATTCCATAGTTGGGTGTGGAATAAGTCATTTTAAGTAGTTTTTTTAGATATTTATGTAACATAGTTCATGTAATATAACACATAATTATCAATATTTAAATACGTCATATCATAAAAATATTATATTTATAAAATAAAAAACATTTATACCCAAAATTTAAAATAAATTAATGTTTTTGGAAACATATGTCACCTAATAACAATATTTTAAAACCAATATCATTTATGTCAGTAACATAGGGTGGTTGTCCCCCGTAGCCATGCCACAAGTCTGGATTTATTGGATTTCATAGATCTAGCTCATATTGGTTAATATTCTAAAATATACATGGTTCTTTTATTTGAGTAAATATGCTTCCACCACATGTTTTATCAAATACACAATTTTTAAAAACATATATAATTCACTCAATAATAAATGGTCTTAAATATTTCAATTTTTTCTTTTCCTTGATGTACTTTTTTTTCTAGTGGACATTATTTCCACATAAAAAATAGAAATATTAATTATCCCTTACATATCCTTTGATCCTTCTCTTCTTGAAAGGGTTTTGTGAATAATATTTGTAATTGGATATTTTATCATGTCCTTCCCTTTAGTCAATATAAGAATCGAAGAATTTTCATGCTTCATATCCAAATAAACATAGAAAAAATGTGAGAATATATGGTAGAGACTTATCAATGTTGTTCAAATTATAATCAACAACAAAGAAAGAGTAGATATGAGAGTGTGGTGTAATAATGGGACCAGTGTATAGTTATTTTTTAAATTTAATCCCTAGAACCTCAAGGACTCAATGTAAGCATTGAATTTATATATTTAAGGAACATATGGAAATCCTTCTCTAAGATTACTCAAAAAGAGAACCATGTATTTCAAGAACTATTCCTTTCAATATATCTTATGATATAGACAACATATATGCTAGAGAATACCATAATAATTCATATATTAACGAGACATTATGAGTTCATCATACATAGATAAAATCATTAAACAATTAATGTTGGTAGAACCTCTCAAGTGTTTATTATAAAAATGAATACTTCATCACATGCATCCTTGGATGGACGATCAGATGGCGATTATTGTAGCTTGTAAGAATTTTATTAATAGAATAATAAAATATGTAGGCATCTAGACCGTTCATAGAATTTACTAGCAATAAGGACATAGTGTTTCTATAATATTTATCATAATAACAATTTGGATGACAAAATTTGCATTTTAAAATTAAAATTATAAAAGAGAAGTTTATTATTAGATAAATTTACTACAATTTATGTGAGAACTAATGATCTAATTTTATTAAGTATATCAATATTTTATCAACTCCCAATATCCATCAAAATTAGACTTATAATGCCTAGTTTCGTATAAATTCTATTGTAAAGGATCTATATTTCCCTTCTCATAACTCATGTGAGGGATCGGACAATTACTCAAAGGTATTTAGGAAGGGTTGTCCTTTCCAAATTTGGGCTATTATCACCTTGTTCCATTTAGTGGACTCCCCATTATAGAAAACCATACATGGATTTTTTTAAAAATTTCCCCCATGTTATAACAAATATAGTTTGGGCTACTTATATTGATTTAAATATGTTAATTCAACCTAAAACTTTCTTAAGATCTCCATGATAAAATTAAGTGTTCAAATGGGTGCTGGAAAAACACAATGTTAAATTAATTTCATTCCTAATCTAGTAATATAATTCTTAGGCAGACATAATATTACGTTGATGTATTTTATTTATAAAGCATAAATATTTCCTTTATTATCCTTTGCATATTTTGTAAAAATTTACTTTATTTTTCTTATGTGATTAACTATGTTTTGATAAAACATTTACCCTTAATACATTTATTTAAATTACATCTATTCATATTTTCCATTTATTTATGTAATTATTTTATTGTATCCATAAAATAAATAATTAATAAGATAGAAATATAAAAGTAAATGATTTGATTATATGCTTATCTAGATGTTGATTTTTTGAATGGACAATCAATCAACTTATGACCCTAGGGGAAAACATCTTATGCCATTCTTGGCATAAGTTTCACCATTCCACCTATCCACTTGTTTATTACCTAGGATGAATTCATCATGGTTTCATATTTAACTGCCTCCAAGTACCTTTGGATACACGTTTTATTACATGTATTTATATCTCAAATGCAGGTGAGAGGAACCAAGGGATTGGTTAAGGGGAATTACATTATTCCCCTTGTACATGTAGGTCAAACATAACAATGGTGGGAGATATGACTCACATGACATACAACTTAATTTAATATTATATAATTGTTAAACCATGAAAAGAAATTGAATTAAATAAAACTAATACATACATTGGTCTTGGTTATGCTCATGATCAGTCAAACACATGTAATAAATATTAAAGGGTACACTGTCAAACAATTATTTCTATTCATTATTTATTTTAAATATAAAAAATAATTAATTAATTAATTAATTAATTATTATTGATTATTTTAATAACCATATGAATTATATTGGAGATACCCATCATAAGTGGATTCATAGAACATAAATTATATGATCATTAATTTCAGATAATTACATTAAATTAATTTATCATTTTTTAATTCATCAAAACAATTATTTCATCGATAGAAAAATCTATTTCCAATAGTGTAATTAGGTTTTAATTAACCAATTAAATATTTTAATGAGATTTATTTATTTATTTTATTGGGACACAACATGATCTATACATATGAGTTACATGTCAAATTCCATGATTGTTGTTTAGATAGGATAAACACTAGAGGATTCAATATGTACCTCAACCATAATAAACAAAATTCACTAACTAGTTATATTTTTTTCTCATTCCATGATTCTAGGTAACATTATTATTTAGTCAAGTTATACTTCGAATAGAATCACATGTCATGTACCCCAAGTACTTGTTTTGTATTCCAATTTTGTTTTGTGTTTTTGTAACATACCAATTGAAATCTATGTGAACTTCAGATGTGGGAATTAATGGGTTATAGAACATGTATTTTTTCTACATGAAATGTGTACCATTAATAATCCTTATTTTCAGTCTCATGTGGATATTAACTATGTATATGGAAATCCAATTTGTGAAAATTTCACCACTAACCCGTGTAGACAACATGAGATGTATCTAGATACACACTATGTAATCTGACGAGTCATGTGTTAGGTTGGACCATTATAAACACAGTGTGGAATAAATTCACCATCTGTAACAACTACTTAGTGTGTTGTGTATTTTATGACACATCTAGGTTAAGTGAACTACAGAATATGGTGTGTACTCTTTTTTCAAGCCATGTAACGCAATCTACCAGCCAAAAATTTTTGACATCTCCCGATGGAATCTCTTATTGATTTTTATCTATTCGTAGGGCTTTATGGACTTTAAAAATATTTAAATATTGAATGATAAAAATTAAAATTGTAAATTCATGTTCATTAAAAATCATATTTAAAAGAACAAGTAATTTAGAAATGTATGATATAAACATTATTGCATATATAGATCAAAAATCAAATAAATTATTATATATATAAACATGGAAAATTTGATACTACTTGAAGGTTCAAAATGTAATGAAAGTTACTAGTGTGTTAGTAACCATTAATGTTTTTTTATATTTCAGATATCATTCACAAATTGTCAAGACATGAAAATGACAACCAATGAAATTGTTTCATCAAATTTCACAAAGAAAATCCCATAACCTAAAGAGTATATTTACATGTGAAATTTATAATAAAGTTATATTAAATATAAATAAAGATTAAAATATCATAGGATATATTTTTTATGAAGAAGTTGATCATCTCACCAACTTTTCGGATTACCTTTGTTCTATAGGGAGGAACAAAATTAGCTACCCTCTATTGGTGCTCCACCCATGGTTCGTTGATATATGAAGAACATCGATGGAATGTTTGATGCCAGAATGATATATCGATCATCTTGTATAGAACTTCTGGATCGATTATAGTTACTTAAGGATAAATGGAATCACTTTTTTTTAAGTATATAAGAAGAGTATTCATGAAAAAAATCTATTATGCTCAATGATTCCAAATTCTTGATTTTTCTTGCATAATAGAAACACTAATCTATTAATAATGATTGGGTATAGGTTAGAATATTATTTAATATCACAATGGACCTAAAATAATATAATAAACCATATATTACACCATTTCATGTAGTATTTGTATTATTACTATTCAATAGTATGTGTTAACTGGGACAATGATAAATATTGTCTTATCAACATGAAAATTATTATTTTTCACTAGACATGATCATGGTCTGATCATCATCCTCAAAATTTATCAAATATATGAATAATAATTTATCAAATATTTATTAAATAAAATAAATAAATATTCTACTAAAAAATCTAGTGAATAAATATTTATTAAATATTAAATAAATATTTTAAATATTTTTTTTTCAGAGTATTGAAAATAAATAGTTATAAATTATGGAAAAAATAAATAAATTATTAATTAATAAATTAATAATTATTTATTACATTATGGATATTTTTTATCAATAAACCCAGAATAAAAATATTCATTGGTCTTGAGAATAATATTTCATCCAATAATTATATTCAAGATAATTTAATTGAGATCAATAAAAACACTATGTGTGTAACTCTCTAGGATTCATTGTCATTTTCATTATAGGGGATTTCCTTAATTTCAATTATAATATCTAGTAATGGGTCAAGGAACCCATGATAAATAAGTTAATGTCAGAAAATCAAAAACCATATTTGGGCATTTGTTGTGTAATATAATCCCTTTATCATAATATATCAACAAGCAGGTTTCACATCTATGTCATCAAACTATATGATTGATAAGACATTCACTGACTATCTCAATTAAACACATTATTACACAATAAACATGGAATTTAGTGTTATTTTCTGATTCTAATCAAAGGGATGATATATTAACTTCCATAAATATGGAATGGATAAAACCATCCTTAAATATTTATAAAAAACATGACATTCATTGCGCACCCACTGTAACCTACTTCCCACAAACAAATGGCATCATGGTTTTGGTTAGTAAATATATGTGTGTGAGTCATGATATTTTTTAATAATAATTATAATGTCTTTGTACTATTTTACATGCTCAAAAAGTGGAATATTTGATGACACATAAACATCCAGAATTCATAATTGATGGTTTTTTCTCATAATATCCCATCTGGGATATTACTAAGTGTGAAATTCATGAGAAGAAGTCTTACCTACTTACAAGTACTCATAACTGATTGTCAAAATCCAATGTGTCTCATCAAAGTATGTTATCTGAACATGAAAATGTATTTAGTAATATCATCATGTCATTTGAAGGTTCTCATGATAGCAAGTAATTGCTATGAAAATATCATTTAGATAAATAATATAGGATATTAATACATTAAATTCATGTGGAACAATGAAAAATATGTAATAAGATATTTTATTAATATTGAAATCATCAAAAATACATGTAATACAATGAAAAAAAATTTTGTTCTAAAATAAAAACTCCAACACTAATGAGTCTCACTAACCAACTCATTTTCTAAGTTTAGCTCTCGTAGTTAATGCATTGAGGTGTTGGAAAAATTACCTCTAAGATGATAGATTTATCATATATATAGTCTATATGTGCTTGTGGTATATATTCTACCAATGGGACTAGAATCTTCATCAGATATGTTGGCTAGAATACTGGTTTAAATTGATATTTTTGATAATATAAGATCTTGGAAATGATAATTTTGTCATAGAATATCTCAGTATGAGGATGTAAGAATGTAGAAAGAAAATTTCATAATTAAAGTGGAATACAAATTCCTTTATAGCACACTAGTTGGGTAGAATGACTGGTGATCTGGGAGTAGTGTATTGTGCAACCTTTTTGGTCACATTCTCATTAGTGGAGAATTTATAGGCTAGAAAGGAGTGTTATCCACATTGTCTCATGATGAATGAATGGTTTGAGGTATATGGATCTTTTATGGGATGGACCATAGAAAGATGCATAATTTTCTATATTCAAGTCATAGTAGTTGTTCTGTTTTCAATGAGAGAGGAGTTGTTGAGGGACTCTCATGCTTTGTAGTAATAAGTTTAACTAGCGTCAACCAAGATATATCACGATATCAAAAGATGGTTCTCATGGCTTAGTCTAAAGAGGGACATTATAAAATTTTCAATCACTATTTGACCCTTCAGAGGATAAAATATGAGCATAAATGACCTCATGGGTTACATTAGACTCTTCTGGTGCCTGGGTGGAATTGAGTTGAAGTGATGAAAAACATCATCAGGGGATTGCCCAGGACCATGATAGGATGAGATGTTGCTTGGGTTATAGTTGATTGACTAACCAATGTGGATTATTTTTTACATATTTAAGATACTCATTCTATGGATGAGTTAGGGAAACACTATGATTCAGAGATTAAATGACGACGTAGAGTTCCTTAAAGTGTATTTTATGACAGATAAGATCATTTTACTTCATGATTTTGGAAGGTCTTATAAAAGGGGATGGGGAATCTATTTCAGATGAATATAATTTATCATCCATGGACTAATAGGATGTCATATAGAACAATACAGACCATAGAGGTTATGCTCTGGGTATGTATTCTATATTTTGGTGGAGTTTTGGATAATCATTTTTATTTAACTAAATTTAACTACTATAACAGTTTCTAGTATTTGATTTAGATGGATATGTTGGAGTCTCTCTATGGTCAGACTTTTTATTAACTAATATATTGGTATGAGGTGGGTTATTATTTAATTATTGGCCAAATGTGTTGAAGGAGAAATTAGAATGGGTGTTTTTGATTCATATGTGGATGGTTACTAAAAAAACTACGATGACTATATTCTAATCGAAGGAGATGAAATGTGTAGTTCATTGTGGGTGACCAATTCTTCTTGATTGTGTCCCCTGAGATGGTGGCATGTCGATTGGACCTTCCTCCATGATATAGAGTTATTCATAATGTACTCTATGTGTCTAAAATTTATATGTACAGCCTAATAATGTGCATGTAATTGACTGCGAGGACATTGAGTTGGAACCAGACACATCATATGTGGAATGACCAGTTAGAATTGTCAACCAGAGAGTGAAGGTGCTAAATGGAGAGATAGTTCCTTTGTTTTAGACTCTATAGAAGCACCAGAGTATCTAAGAAGATAAATTGGAGATCGAATCAGACATCTAGATGAAATGGACCGAATTATTCATGAATTCCTTTGGAGATACTAATTAAGGAAAATATGTCATTAAAGGGGGGATTTTTAGTATCTTATCTTATAAGGTATGGATTATGTTATGATTTTATGAATAATTTAAAAATATTGTTGTTGACACTGAAAAATGCTTAAGGGGTGAAGGAGATTTTGGAATGACAATGTGAAGAAATATTTTGACCCGGTGATCCATTACAGGGGTCCCTAAAAGGCCGCGTGAAAATATCTCAAGTGCGCGTGAAAAAATAGCTCCTATGAGGAATAAAGCTGGATCCGAGGAAGTTTTCCATGCAGGTGCGGAATCTTTTTCTTCACTGACCGTGGGTACGGAAAGTTTCATGCTGCTGCCACTACGTAGAAGAACTTTTGTTCCGCTAAAATTGTCGCCCAATATTTCATGTAGGCCAGTTTCTATGTACATATGACAACCTCAAGAACCTATAAATAGAAGAGTTGTACTTCAACTTCAGATGGATGAATAATCTGAACTATCTCTTATATGAAAAATCAACCTCTCTAGCACGCAAAGCATGGATTTTAGGTACATGATTTTTCACGACAGGTAGCCCAGGGGTCCACCTTTGTGCGAGACCACTCGGGATTAACCCTCATCTGAATCCCTTTGAGTCTGGTCCCCTGTGCGCAATCCCATCAAATTTCACTTAATCCTTTCTAATTGCACTCAATCCTTTCCAATTGCGTGTAATCCTTATTTCTTGCATGCAATCCCTTCCAGTTGAATGAAACCCTTATTCATTGCACGCAATCTCTTCCAATTTCACTCAAAACCATGACCCCCCATTTCATGCTGACCCAGTCCATTCTGCGCAAGTGTTTCAATTGACCGCTAACCCAGCGTTTTCCGCAAAATTATTCCTTTTTTCACGCTTTCCTCTCTCCTTGTGCACACATGTTTGATGTCTCTCTTCAAGACATCATTTTTGGGCACCTCCCATGGAAAAATCATCTACAACACACACTGTGTTTCCATATGACCTTCTACACTCATACGAAGTAACATTAAATTCATTTTAACGATACTTACCATTGTGTCGCATCATCTCATACTCCTTCTCATAGGCATGCTAACAGTTATTTCTTCTACGGATAACCATGCGAACTTGGACCCACAATGGGATCACATCAGGACACTCCCAAGTCCTCGATTTGTCACCATCTTCCCTCCACTAAGGAGTAAAGGGTGTCAGTTATGTACGTCCTAGGGGTGCAGAGTGAACCCACCTCCTCTTTCTTGTTGGATGTTAAATTGTCAATCCCTATCATCCTCATCACATTACGTTAAATTGTGGCCTTTCCCTATGTCGTGCATGAGGGGTTCCCCATCTCGAACATTCTCTATGACCATTGGTCTCCATTGGAGTGAAATCATTCCTCAAAAGGAATGGAATCATATTTATTAGAGTGGTGTATGTCCATGGGGAATGTTCAACTATCCTGGTGTAATCCCCTAGCTTTCCTTGCATGAGGCAACACCCCTTCTCTTACTCTCTTCCTGGGTGAATAATCCCTCAATCACTGGGATTTTTTACCCCCCGGGCCTCCCACATGGACTAAGTCCCGATATCCATAACTTGGGCTGCTGACCACATGTAAGCCCCTGCTTCCTCATTGGGCCACCAACAACGTGTGGCCCCTGTCTACATCCCACAGATGCACCATTCACGACCTAATCATTAGCTCTTTGTTGTATCTTGTTACTCACACCGAGAAAGACTCAGGTGGGCTTAGAGTAAGCATCGACCATGGCATCCTATCTAGGCATCCTATAGTGTAAGCCCAAAACCCACCATCCTGAACTACATGGACTTTAATCTTTTCCAATGCATGGTATGTAGGAAGCCTCCATAAAGTTCAAGACCAACACTCACTGGTCCCGGCTCCCTTCACGTTGGTTCACCAACAAAATGGATTGCCTCAGATCATAAGCCCCTAAATGCCCCCATTCAAGAATTAAAATGTCTTTGATCCTTGTCTTCTTAAAATGGTGTGTAGGAAGCCTTCCTGAGGGTCAATCCCAACACCCGGTTGTTTCGACACCATTCATGTCAGTTCACAAAACGCGACCATGAACTGAGAGGTATTTTATCCTTGACAAGGCATGGTACGTAGGAAGCCTCCATGTGGTTTAATCCCACCAACTATTTGGACCCCAGGTCCTCATTTGCGTTGGACCACCAACCCCTATCCCATATGAACTACATGGGTTTGATCTTTGTCTCCTAGGTATCATACATATGAATCATCTATGAGGATCAACCCCATCCATTGGTATTCTATTGTAACCCTATCCAACAATAAGCCGTTGAGACCCCATCTAGCGGTAATTCATTTTGATCCCATCCGGTAGTAAGCCATTGCGAGACCATACAGTGGTAAGACATTGTGACCCCATCCAAAATTATGCCATTATGACTTCAATAAATGGTAAGTCATTGTGACTCCATCCAGAGGTATGCTATTGTGACCCTATCCAGTGGTAAGTCATTCTGACCACAATCAACAGTAAGTTACTGCACCCCCTATTCAGCAGCAAGCCGTTGTAATCCCCTTTGTTGGGACCCTCATCTTTGTTCTGTCCTAGTGGTGTTAGACCAACATGGGATAATAACCATATGTGATCCCCATACACATCATCGGGTTGTCATCCTATGTGTACTCCCCAATTCAAATACATTTCCTAGTTTTCCCTTCGAGCCTATGTTATTCAGGAAGTTCATGCCCAAACGCAGATGTTCCACTTCCTCTGGGTCCAATACATGTGTCCATTCTCATAGGCCACCTCCATAGGCGTCCCTTCACCCTAATTAACTACACATACTTTAATTCCCTTCCACAGGGATACATAGGATATATTTTTGAGACTCAAGCCCAATATTATGGTCATCCTCATGGTGGTTCCATCCCATTCACCATACACATCATTCAAACACTCCATCATCCAGCTTGATTCTTACCCAGGCCACCACATCTCGTTGACGTCATGAAAGCTCACCCCCCTATATCAGTGTTCCCACCTGGGGTTGTACCAATCTAATCCACTCTAATCATTGTTCTGATCAGTATTATCTATCTTTACTAGACGTTAAACTTGTGGTATAAGCTTTGTAAAACATGGGAAGCTGAGGAAAACCTCAGAGACATGCCAAGGGCATATGATTCCTCGCATTCAATGCGGGATGCCTCGGGCTTCCTCAACTTAGAGAATCCCTATAATAAGTGGAAGAAACCCAGACAAGCCAGTGTCCCAGCATCCAGACATGCCAATGATGACCAACGTGAAAACTCTACTGACAGAAGGTTGCTGCCCTGACCAGACCCTTTGGAATTTATTAACAGAAGCAGTGTAATTAACCGGTGTCCAAGATGATATGGTACTAGGAATAGTTTCACTAAAAACGAATTAAATCTATAAGGGAGACCCGGAATAGGTGACGAATTCCGAGGAGGGATCCACATGAGGAAGAACCAACATCCCATAATCCCATTTCAATCAAGGAGAAAACATCACTGAACAAGGAATGAATGCCTCTTGCTTTTGGAAAGTGGGAATGCAGGGCAACAAACACTGCTGCCGTCCCCAACAAGATAGAAACACGCACCCCAGGGAAGGTATTAGAAAATGAAATGGGGAACCCGATGCGAAGGTATTCTCTATAACATGGAAACTAGTAGCATTAGAGGTTTCAATGGAATAGCATGTCCCTGGATATAGTTATGAGGCGTTGGGTCCCACCAATAAAATAGCTGTCCTAGCATGAAACTCACCAGAAGTTGTGGCAACAGAGGGTTGGACATCCTGATCTGTAACGTTGTCAGTGTGGACCTCTTTTAAAGGTCTTCGAAGATGGGATGGCATGGGGGCACTAGTTGTTGATTCCTTATTTTCTATCATCACTAATGATTTAATATCCCTGCTTTTCTGAACTATGTTGCAACACCTGAAACTCAATCACTACTCGCACACCAAAGCAGGGGCAATGGAAGTACCAACATCGAAGTCTCGCGTGGTTCATCTTCTTCTGCAATAGCCTCTACACCCATGAACATGGGCTTCCCATGCCCCATCTCGTTGTCCGAGTTTGTTCAGCGGAGGGTGATCAATGACCTCATATGCCGGTAAGAGGAGGATGGTATTATCCCAACTCAGGATATGGACCGCCAAGATTTAGAATCATATTCTTCTCATCATCGACGTTGCCCCCGAGGGACATGTAGGGAGCCCCTGCTCCCCACTCCAACATATAATCGTTTCAGGAGCCTCTCCCCAGAACGTCTCGATGACTCCCTACCCTACGCTAACAAGGTTGGGTATATCTGGGTCATCCCAACTAGGATCCCATCACAGGGGCTCCCTGAAATGGCTCCCAGTAGACCATGTTAGTGTCGTCACCAAGTCTTACTCATCAAGGAGCAGGTAATCCATGTACCTACACCACTGGCTCTAGTCTGTCTAACCCGATTCCAGCATCGGGCGCAAGCAAAATATGACATCCACCATAGGGCGTCAACGTCAGCGGCTACTATGGCCCGAGCCACCCCAGACGCACATCACCAACTCCCAATGTACTTTGAGAAGGGATATTCATATTCCCGACTTAGATTGAGGCCCTAACCGCCAAACGGGCAGGTTTGGTCGACTCTCTTGGTCGCCAACATAGGCAGTGGCTGCCAGGGACTAACCTGTAGTGATGCCACCCAGTACGGAGGTCCTCCCCATACCCCTACCATGGGGAATTTGGGCCTTCCCCGATTCCAGGCTCAACATTGAGGTTCACCCCTTTCCATCTTCAATCCAATTGAGGGTCCTCCCCGCAGTAGTGACACTCAGTATGGATTTCTCTATTGTTCCCACTACACCAGATATGGAGTCATTCCTCCCATCACAGACTGTTGGTATGGGGATGTAGCACATCCGGTAACTCTGCAACATGGGGACCCTCCCCGTGTCCTCATAGCAGCTGAAGAAGGTACACCTCACCCAGCAATCAGAGGAGTGAAGTATAGCTTCACTTAACCAGCACCCATCATGGAGGTCCTACCCGTGTTCAGCTCGTCCAATATGAGGACCTTCCTCGCATAGGTGCCACCAGGGGAAACACCCATTGATGTCTTCCCCATGCTCCTTCCAGTTACAGTAGAGGTCATACCCACTCCAGCACTTCCAATGGTGGTCCTAACCATGTACCCTTTGATATCTGTCTCGTTGATCCTCGCACCCTAGCTTACTCAGGTGGAAAACTTCTCCTCCTCAGCACTAGTATGGCTGAAGGACCTCATCGTGTTAGAAATATACCCTATCATGAAGAGCCATCTAAGGGTAGGAAGGAGGGCCACTGCCACGATAAGAAGAATTCTGGGTAGGTCTGGATAGAGAACAAAATAGTCCACATCTCAGACACCGAATCAGAGTATGACTCAGCGCAGGAATCCTCCCCTCGCACCTCTGAGACAAGGGTTGGGGCTGGAACAAGGCACATAGGCCTAGTACTCCCAGAATTTGAGGTCCACCAGATTACCTCCTCCCTCCATAGGTCTATCTAGGTGGATGAAAATTTGGAAACCCTATAGGTTACAATTGGGTAACCACCACCGTCTTAACCAGAAGAACTATCTACCTTGACTTGAGATCACATTGTGCTATTCTGGGGAGCAATGGCCGACAAGAAACAGCATGGCCCATCACTAGTAGCCCTAGCTCCAACACTAATAACTACGTTCATCATCCCATACTATCGCAATGATGTGTCTAAGTTGCTACACTATTCGGAGGATAGCCCATTATGTGGCAGTTTTTCATCTCTCTCGCCGTACTCTCCACCGGCCAGCCTACCTTCCCAATGGTCTGCTTCAGTACCTCTTTCGATTCCTTAGCCGCCTCTAATTAACAAGTGGGGTAATGAATGCGCAGACCATGAATCTGAGCCAAGGAGCTTATGGAATATCCACACAGCGGACCACTTCCCTAAGATGTTTTGGCACGTGATAGCGTCAAATTTTCGCGCATCGGAATCTCTCACCCAAGAGGATGATGAGTGTTTCTGTCAAACCCTCTACGTGACGCACTTACTCCTTTGTCGTCAACTAGGGTTTTATCCAATAGTACAAGTTTATTTTGAATAAATTGGAGAGCAATGTTGTCTAGTGGATTTTCCCACACTCTCTGTGGCCTAGTGCCCTAAGTCACCTGGTTGCCATAGGTCCCTCCAATTGAAATGTTTTCAGAGTTTCAAAGTACTTAACAAGGTTATCAAGGATGCTTTCCCCCACTTGTAGTCCTGTGGTTGGGGGAAATATGATACCATCCTCTTCAGTCATATTCTATGGAAACCAAACTCACTATGCGACATGGAGGACATGCCCCCATGTAGAGTCACAGTCATCATGGCCACCCTATCCGAAGAGGAAAATGAACAGGAGCTTCTAGATGGGGACCTCCCTCTTGAAGGCATTCCATGACTACTAAACCCCTCAAGGAGGGTTACTCATCAACAAAGAAGCCTGCTGGGTCACCCTATTCCCACGATGGATGAGATACCTTACCCCTACCTTCGTCCACACTACATTATGTTAAACTAAAAATTGGTTGGGACTTTCCGTTAGAGGCCCAGCCTCAGGCCCTTGGACTTTTTAGGCCCCTGATCCAAGTTCTCACATAGGGTTGCACGATATAGACTCATTTTATTATTCACATTGGGTTACGCATCATGTTGTACATGCCTATCATTAGGGTATCTGGCCCTTATTTGCATCATCCCTATAACACCCCGAGAGTTTATGAAAAATATTCTTTTTAATTTCATTAATGTCTTGTGTTGTACGCTACACCAAAAAGAGCTTGCACAACGCGCATCCTTTACTTGCCTTTCATAACACGCAATCAAGACCTTCCTCGATAGCGTGTGTAGTACGCAATACCGAGTTTCACTAAACAACGATATGCTATTAAAATTTTATTAAAACTAGCTGTTATGAATAGTAATAACCACTTTTTGAAATTTTGTAAATTTTATTTTTCAAAATGGAGTTCATTTTTGGATTCGGAATATCGAAATTAGCTTAGGGTAAAATTTTGGTACTTTTTGGCTAACTTTCATTTTCTGATGAATAGTGAAAATTACTAAATTTTAATTTAAAAACAACCTTTTTAATCGAAATACTTAACAGTGATAAATTATTAATTTGAGTGGTTTTAATGTATATTTAGAATATATTTTTACAATTTAATACGATGATGGTCATTGGATGTAATTTCACATTTAAACCAGACATAAACAAGTGTCAATCTTTTGATAGTTATTATCTTTTAAGAACACACTATTTGTTTTGACGACGGGAATTAATTTTTAAATTAATTAATGAAACTGATATGTTTTTAATTTGGTAAAATAGACATCATTTGTGAGATCATAATATCAAACATAGCTTAGGCCAAATTTTTGGTATTTTTCTGAATACTTTCATTTTTTAATGAATAGTGAAACCACTAAGTGGTTGTTAAAAAAATGAATTTTTCATAAAACATAATTTTACCGCTTGTGTGAGTGGAATTTCAAAAATCCAAGAGACACGGTTGATGTCAGTATGTAAAATGTGGTTCAATGAGATGAAAATAATTTTCGGTGAATAGTAACTTTTTCCTTTTTTTACCACGGTTAAAAGTAAATAGGGTAATTAAGGGTAAAAATGTTATTATTATTACCCTGAAACATGTCCTAATTCTATTGGATTAGTGTTATTAAACCAAAAATAACCTTAGGAATAAAATATGACCATTTAGGGCCACTTGGATTAGATTAGGACATTTATTATTAATTTATTTAAAGAAGGGATAAAATAGTTAAAATCAATGTTTAATAACTAAATCATTTTTAATGTAGGGTTATACATAAGATAAATTCGACTATAAATATTCATTATAACGTTAAAACGATTTCCTACATAATGGTATTTTATTTGTAATTTTTATACATTAAAAAAGTTAATTTATTTATGAGACAAAGATGATGTAGTAATTATCTTATTAATGAAATATTGATATAATTGATGTTATAAATAGACAAATAAAAGTAATTTAAGAGTTTTTATGAATTCACATAATTTTCTAGGTTAATATGATATGTTATTATTTATTTAATTAACATTTTTTGAACTAATCATTCTGTTAGGATTTTCACAAAAATCAATTACAAAATAGTGTCAAAATTGACATAAAATAGTTTTAAAAAAAGATATTATATTATTAATTGTTATTTTATTCCTAAAAATCTAAGGTTCGGCCAAATGACATAGATAAGGCTATGTATATTAATACTAAACAACTTGGGGTTCTTTTGGCTTGTTATAGTATGTTTATTGACATTATAGTGTAAGAACACAAAAAGACACGGTAAAAGTAAAATTATCTATCTTAAAGTTAAATATAAATGATAAGGTTAAAATAGGAACCTAATCTTGTCTAAATTCTATTGGATGAGAGAATTTAGACCCATCCCCACCTTATCATCAAAATAAATCAATTTGGATCTATTTAAAACAGAATTTGGCTTTATAATAATATAATATTTTTAGTTTTTCCAAAAGAGCCCCTCTCCTCCCATATAAAAGGGCACCTCCTCCCTCTCTTCCTCACACAACTTTGAGCCTTCAAGCTCGGCCAATCCCTGATAAATTCTCTTCTCCACTTCCCTAGCAACATCCTAGAGGTCTTTAACTTCTTCAAAGACCAATTTTAGTTCCCTAAGATGAGGACTCAAAGAGGCGCTTCAAAGAAGAGGTAATGTCCGTTACCAATTCTTTCAACTTTATTTCTTCTTCCACTTCTTCTTATTAGGTTGTTTAGTCATGAAGTAATAACATCAGTATCACTCATATACTGATATGTTATTATAATTATGAAACAACCCTATTTAACCCTCTATCCATGTAGAGACCCGAAGCTTATCGTACATGGACATTACATTTCTTTTGCGGAATACTTAGTACATAACAAAAACACACACACAAGGATCGTAATAGTTTAGTGTCTTTGGAAACTCGGAATAAAATCTTCTAATCGTGGTGAAAGATCTTCAACATCTCCCATAAAGATCTTCCTTTTTTTACCTAAAACCTTTCTTTATATCCTTGGGAAAAGAAAACATAAAAGGGTGAGCTCAAATGCTCAGCAAGGGAAAATAAAGGAAATAAAATTGATATAATATCTTTTTGAAAATCAAAACCTGCAAAAGAGATCATAATATCTTAACATGGAATAAATAATAGAAGTGAAAATGATATCCGCATAATCATAACATAAAACTTGAAACTTTGTGGCATGCACACATAATCATGGAAAATCATTTCTTGTTTGTCATGACTCATTGCCAAGACTATCTTAGTGGAAAAAGTCCCTTTCTGAACCGATTTCACTCCTCGTTTCAGTCCTGTATCACTGAACCGAAATAACCTTCCGTTCCAGCCATGTCTATCTCATGAGATATAAAGTCTTTACCCAATGCATTGGAGGGAGATATAGGTCCCACCCATCTTATAATAAATCCTTTCTTATGTGTGCCACGTAATCATAAAACATACATTATCGCATAACACAAGTAAAAAAAATGGGATTCTTGAAACATCATGACATCATAAATCAATTCATATAAGATAAAGGAATTCATAAAAATAATTCCATCACAACATGATCAAATCAATGTAATAATAGGGATAACAATATAACCCTTTATTATCTTAGATGGAAAATAATTTTGATAAAACACTTGAACTCCATTCTTGAGGAAAATATCCTTTCTTCTTCAAAAACATTTTTCCTTTCATAACATGTCATACAACTTTAAAATTAAAGAAGTTGATTAAAAATAAACATGAAAACTTGTAAAGGAAGCTTCTTTGAAGTAATGTTTTAAAAATCCATTCATGCCGTATAAGTTAAAAAAAACATTCTTCGTACTTTTGTTGGAAAAGTCAAAAAGTACCTCGTACGGAAAAACGACAAAAGATTCCTTTCATATTCTTTACTAAAAACTCACCTAATGGTAAAATTGGATTTAAACTATTGCAAGTTGATGGAAACAATATTACATATTGAGGGAACATGGATGTGGATGATAAAATACACCCCAGTAAATACTTACGAATAAACAATCTAGGATAAAATGAGATTGTGATATTTCTCTTACCTTAGGTCCGACTTGCTTTGTACGTGTCCGAACCTCCTGTATAATGATTTACATAATGTTATTGACTTATTACAGAATCATATTCATTGTTATGATATCATATATGGTTCTCTTATGGCTTTATATTACCCGGTCTTTTGTAAATTCATGTTAAAGTAGCATTTTGGGTAAAATCGTCTTATTTGTCGTTCGTGTTTTTAACTTGTAATTATTAATATGATTACTTGGATCATGATTACTTATATCCAGAATGTAAAACATGATTTATATATAATATATATTCAGAATATACATATATATATAATATATTGTTAATGGAATGAAATACACCGTTCATGGAGACGGTAGTCCGTACGTACGCATGAACGCTGTTTTCGTTTCCTTATTGAATTGAATGGAATTAAGTAGATGACATACATATAAATATACATAATTACAGTATCATTATTATGTCATATATTTCATTAGAACTTATTATATATACTTTATAATCATTCATGAATGGTTAATCATTGAGAATGAATCTCATCGCGTCGTGGAGACGGTAGTCCGTACGTACGCACGAGCGATGATATCGTTCCCATGGTCGTGGAATTGTGTTTAAGTGTATGTATACTATTTCAGTATCAATATCACTTTATAATAATCATATATAGTTACTCATTACACCTTTATACCAATCCTATTAAGGTGGTGGCGGAAAATAGATTACACCACGGCGTGGAGACGGTATTCCGTACGTACGCACGCGCGGTGATTTCCTTTTTCCGTAGGATGGTTAGAAGGTTAATTAGAGTTGTTTCATATTTATAATAACATATCAGTATATAAGAAATACTGATGTTATTACTTTATCATGAAACAACTAAAGAAGAATAAGTTGAACAAGAAAGAAATTGAAAAAGATCGGTAATGGATATTACCTCTTCTTTGAAGTGCTTCTTTGAGACCTCCTTTTAGGGAACTAAAATTGGTCTTTTAAGAAGACCAGGACCTCTAGGATGATACTAGGGAAGTGGAGAGGAGAAAATGGCAGGGGTTGTCCGAGCTTGAGTGCTCAATTTGGTGTGAGGAGGAGGGGGAGGAGGTGCCCTTTTATAAGGGAGGAGAGGGGCATCTTTGGAATTCTTAAAAATATTAATTTATAATAAATCTAACCCCACATAAAAACCTCAAAAAATGACTCATATTCGAAGAATAGATGAGATAGGGTTGTAATCTCATCAGCCAATCAAATTTAGACATGTTTGGATCTTATTTTAAACCTTATCATTTTGATTTATCCTTATTTAATCTATTTAAGTTTATTTGTGGTAATAAAATTCTAAATTAAATTATAACAAATAATTACTTATTTGTTGTGAATGTTCCATAATTGTTTAATTTATAACATTATAGACCATATAAATATAAATTTATAATTTTTAAATATTTTTGTGATTTTTAAACAATTTTATAATATGTTATTTTTGTAAAATAACAATAGTGTCAATTTTGACACTATTCATTTATTTGAATTTAAATAAAATATATACAGAAGATATGTTCGAACTAAAAGCTTTAATATATTAATAAAGGTTCATATGTATCTATAAAATTAGTGTATCACATTAAATAGTTCATATAATATTTATTTTATTATTTTTAAAACAATTTATTTGGTTTATCTCTTAATAAAATAATTACTACATCATTTTTGTATAATTATTTAATATACTTATTTGTTGTATAAAAATTTAAAATAAAATCCTATGATGAAGATAAATATATTAACTTTCACAATAATACTTTTACTCGAATTTATCATCTTAAAATAATAATATTTAAATTTTTATATTTATTAAATTATGAAGGTGACAACTTTGGCATCATTTAAAATAAAATAATATAAGTGTCATAATCGCTTTTATAAGGCTCCAAATTGTCAAATATTCTACCATTGGATTATTATGGTTTACATTTACATGGACAATAAGTTTTGGTTAGGTATTTGTGCATTTTATGGTCACTATTAGTTTAATAAAGACAATATTCTTGATTTTTCACTAGATAAACAATTTCTGCATCACTATTGTTTCATAATTAATGATAATTATTTAATCCCTAAAAATTATAAATAAATTTATATGATGTAGATAATTTCATTATATTTCTGGAGACTATTCATGTTCGAAGTTTCATGAAGTTTATCACTAAATTAAAATTAATATCCTTATAAGATTTAAGAAAGTGACATGTTGTCACTTTCTTTGGTTTTAATAATAATTAAGTTATTTTCATGGACAAATGTCCATTAAATGATTCTAATCCGAACCTTAGGTGATATGGGTCGACTTTCAGTCATCCAATAGGATTTTGACATTTGTTAGGGTAATTTTAAAATATTATATTTACCCTTAATTACCCGATTAACCTTTAACTATGGTAAATAAAATTTACCGTAGTTACTATTCATAATTCCCAAAAATAAAAAGTAGCTTATTAACATAATTTGGACCCACTGATTCCAAATATGGAATCCATTTTTTAAAATTCAAAACACAGAAGTTGCAGAAATTAAATTAAAATTAATCCCATTGTCGAATAAAAACGGGTTTTTGTTTAAAACATTGCAAAAGATTGAATTGATTTAACCTACGAATTCAGGGTAAAATCAATGCTAATGACATACATTATATTAAATGGTAAAAATATATTCTATTTATACTTTAAAACCATTCAATATTATAATTTAACCACATAAGATATTACGATGAAAAAAGTTGTTTTTAATTAAAATATAGCGTGTTTTTTACTATTCATTAAAATATGAAAGTTATCGGAAAAATATCAAAACTTTATCTAATGTAAATTTTTATATCCTGATTCAAAAGAAGAATATTATTTTGTAAAATTGAACATATAAAAATGTCAGAAACTATATTTAAAGTGGGTGCGCCATCAAAAGGCGGTAAAACTGCATTTTTTGAAAAATACTTATTTTACCCGAAAAATTTATTTTGTTCTTATACCATGTTCTAGAAATGTGTAAGATGAATAATAATGTTATAAAATTCGAAATTTAGTTAATACTATTCATAACGGCTAGTTCATGACAATATTATAATAATATAGCATTGTTTATTAAAACCCGGTATTGCGTACAACACACGCTATCGAGGAAGGTCGTGATTGCGTGTAATGCAAGCCAAGTCAGGGTTGCGTGTTGTGAAAGAATCCTTCGTTGTTTCGTATAACAGAATCCAACCATATTTCATTTATACATTTAATATATATATATATATATATATATATATACTCAATGTTGGGTAGAATAACTATTATCAAAATTGTGTGTAACACGGTCCAAGAATAGTGTTGCGTATACTACAAGCTAATACGGTGTTGCGTATAGTGCAAGGTAATCTTGGTGTAGAATACAAAGAAAGACATTAATGAAATTAAAAGAATATTTTTCATAAAATCTCGAGGTGTTACATTCTACCCCCCTTAAAATGAATTTCGCCCTCGAAATTCGTCGGGGTTATAAATGGTTTACTATTTGAAAGTTTCATTGATAGAAACCCACATCGTAAAATGGAACACCAAAACTTATCTTTAAAAACAAAAGTATGAAACGTAACGGTTACCCAAATAAACTAATCATTGGGTTTCCACATAGGTGAAAATATGGATATGGAAGAGAAATCTAACCATCATGTTCTGATGGAGAGTGGTAGAGAACATGGCTATGGAAAAGCCAACAATCACAAATCCATAAATTTGTGACGATTTAAGGTACCATATGATTAATCAGATATAAGAGCACTAGGACAACATTTTTGGTTTTCAAGATCATTTCCCTAAAGTTGATGAATTAAAAGATATACTTACATGATTTTGTTACAATCTCACTGTTGTTCGTGAATTGAACAATTTCCACTTCACATCATAAAGAAATGAAGTTGAATTTGTTATTCGTGAAGCATTAGCAGATCATGTGATAGAAGGATGGGTCATTCCATCTATTTCAAACAAAGTGTTAGCAAAAGTTATAAGTCCATCTTATAGTGAGATTAATCGTATATGGTTCCAAAAAATGAACTTATACTTCATATATCATACCGCTTAATAAAATAAAACTAGTTTCTATTAAACGAGGACTTCCTGTAGGCCAGTGGTAGGCGATAAAGGCCAGTCGCACTTCGGTTGTGGGTTCGATTCCCACAGCCTTGTCCGAAGGGATGGGCTGTCTCCCGTCCTGCAGGTTGTCCTTTTTCTAAAACTATATTACTATAACATCCCATCAATAATATCGAAAAAAGAACTTCTATCCTTAAACAATACTATTGTATGTCCAACATAATCCATTCTAGTCTTTAGGCTTATCCATAATACTGCAGTCCATTCTCATAACATAGTGAAAACAATTACCAGAGATTTAATATCATCGTTGATCCCCATATATCATAAGATATGTTTTGTTGGTCACATTCCAAAAATTCAAAGTCCTTAATCATGTATATTCTTGAATAGCCATTGAACCTTAGTGAAAACTTGAATGCAGTTAAAAGTTAACACTTTACACATACCAAAATCCTCAAAATTATTTATACTCAAACCATGATATCACTTATGTTGGGTCGGAAGAAGCAAGGAATGATGGCAAGAGGGGGGTGAATTGCCTTTTTAAAAAATTGATTAACAATTAAAATCAAAGTTGAAGAATGCAGCGGAAATAAATAAGGCAAGACACAAGAAATTGATAACGGAGTTCGGCCAAAACCCGACCTACGTCTCCGCTCCCAACTCAACCGTTGAGAGATTCCTACCGCTTTCTTTTCAATGGTTTTAGAAAGAAACCCACTAGGCTTTGAGGTAGCACTAGGACCTATTACAGCTTGCTTTTTGTGGTTTAGCAAGAACCCACTTGCTTTTGATGATTTAGCAAGAACCCACTAGCCTTTTTAACGGGTGAAGGCTAGCTCACCGAAAACTCAAGCCTTTTAAAAGGAAAGGCTTGACTAACCTCTTCACACCTTAATGGTGGTGTGAGAACCCAAAGAAAGGGAGATGAGAAAAGAGTTTGGGGTTTGTAGGCACAAACCCAATTTTAATGCTCAAAATGAATAAAACACTAAAAACCGTAATTGGAGAAGTCTTGGGCGCCTTTGATTGATTGGAGATGTTGAAGGCCGCTTTCAAGCTTCTTTGAGGGAGCTCCTTGGATGTGGAATTGGATGGAGCTAGGAGGGTTCCTTTGAGGAAGTCCACTGGAGGTACGCCAAATGATCCAAAATATGTCCGTTGGCTTCGTATATGTTCCGGTTGGTGTCCGGGGCTTCCTTGGCCTTTATTTATAGGCATGGAACCCTTGGGGAGGCTTCGGAGCCGTTGGAGAGGCTAAAAGAGCCGTTGGGAGCCAAGTGGGCCAGCCCGGTCAAACTGCAACGGCTAGTTTGACTGGCTCCACCGGCTGGCCGGTACAGTCCCACCGGCTGGCCGGTGCCTTGGAATGTGGAGAGAATTCTGGTCCAGGCTCCACCGGCTGACCGGTGGAGGAGCCACCGGCTGGCCGGTGGTGAGACAGTAGGTCTCACTATTCACTGGGTGCCACCGGTCGACCGGTGGAGGAGCCACCGGCTGGCCGGTGGCAAGACAGTAGCTTGCACTATTTGGGCTGGATGCCACAGGTCGACCGGTGACAGAGCCACCGGTCGACCGGTGGAACCTGGCAGTGGGCAATGCCTCTGCCAGTTCCACCGGCTGGCCGGTGCTATCACACCGGTTGGCCGGTGGACTGAATTTCAGTCCATTTTGCCAACTTTCTTGGGTCAATCCTTTGGAAATCTTTTGCCTATCATCCACAACACTTAAAAACAAAGTTAGACAAACATGAAAGTGATTGTGATCATGAAAATTAAACCACGAGGGGATACGAGAGGTACAACAATCTCCCCCTATTTTGATGATCACAATCACCAATCTAAGCAATGTAAAAACTTAAATGAAAGGCATGCTTTAAATGATAAATTGAAAATAAATACTAAGCATGAGAGAAAAGAATTCTCCCCCAATCAATCAAGAAATTTCTCCCCCTTTGTGATTATCAAAATAGCGTGGGGCATAAAACTTGATTGAGGGAAAAACTGAAAATCAAGATTTTAAACCAATTGAAAATAATACCAATTGTTGGAAATTTTGAAATGAAAATTGAATAACAGTTTTAATTGAAAGTTTTGAATCAAAATTGAGATGAAAATTTTGAATTGAAAATTTTGAAACCAAGAGTTGAAATCGAAAGTTGGAATCGAAAAATTTGAATTTGAAATCAAAAGGGCTTAATTTGAAATTGAAAGTTTGAATTGAATCAAAAAGCTTAAACAAACCTAACTCCCCCTAAATAGAAAGAACTAATCACCGGGGAGAGGGATTTTGAAAAGAGATGATTTTAGGCCCGGAGAGACTCGCCAAAAGGGATTTTTCAATCCACACTTGCCTTGTAGCGGGTCTTCTCCTATAGAACTCATCGGAAAAGAAAAAAGACTTGGGTTGGCCGTACCGGGCATTTTTACAATTACATTCATAAATTAGGTGCCCGGGCTTCTTACAATAATTGCAAAATTTATAACTAGAGCTCCCCCTTACAAAAACAGTGGGTGCATGGGAGGAGGAAGCTTGGTTGGTGTAGCCAAGCCCTTGGGTGGTTCTAGAAATTCGTTGGGAACCTAGGATATTGTTCAAATTTTGTTCCCCTTGGGTGAACTTAGCTAGGGTCTCCCTTAGGTCTTTGATGGTTGATTCCATGGAATCAACATTTGGAAAATTTTGGATTTTAAGGGTCAACTCTTCCTTCTCTTTAAGAAGTTGTTCTTTTTCGGAAGAGAGTTTTTTGAAATTCTTTTTTAAAGCAACAAATTTTGAAGAAAGTTCATGAAAACCATTTTCTAATTGGTCTCTAGCATGTTGAAGTTCTTCATAAGACAAATGATTGAAAGAATTTGAAGAACTAGAGGATGATGAGGAAGAAGAGTCGGAAGATGATACCTCATGTTTTGCCATTAGGCATTTTTTACCTTGGTCGCTCGAGGAGAAGGAGGAGAATGAAGAGGTGGAGCTATCACTCCATGTTGCCTTTGAAGCCTTCTTCTTTTTCTTCTTGGCCCTTTTCTTGTGAGGTGGGCAAGCGGGTTTGAATTTTTCGTCGAGTCCTTGTTCTTGAGCGGGTTCTTGCTTTGGAGCCTTCTTAGTGCCTTCATTGGTAAGTTCTAAAAGCTTCCAAATAGCATGAGAAGATGTGCAAGAAGAAATGCAATCAAAAACATTACGATCTAAGCCACAATGAAGAGCATTCATGGCTTTGCCATCAAGCTCGAAATTTGCAATGTCGGCGGCGGTCCATTTAGACTCATCGGAAGAAGAGAGCGTAAAACCATGCATAACAATTTTATAAATTGGATAGCTAATGCTTTTAAGAAAAGTTGACATGCGTGTTTTCCAAAAAGAATAATCAGCTCCATCAAAGAATGGAGCACGATCCAAAGAATGTCCTTCAAGAGTTTGAGAAGAAGAAGCGGTAGAAGCCATCAAAAAAAAATAGGATCTTTAATTTGAAACCGGTAAGGGAATTATTCAAAAACTTCCTCTGATACCAAATGTTGGGTCGGAAGAAGCAAGGAATGATGGCAAGAGGGGGGTGAATTGCCTTTTTAAAAAATTGATTAACAATTAAAATCAAAGTTGAAGAATGCAGCGGAAATAAATAAGGCAAGACACAAGAAATTGATAACGGAGTTCGGCCAAAACCCGACCTACGTCTCCGCTCCCAACTCAACCGTTGAGAGATTCCTACCGCTTGCTTTTCAATGGTTTTAGAAAGAAACCCACTAGGCTTTGAGGTAGCACTAGGACCTATTACAGCTTGCTTTTTGTGGTTTAGCAAGAACCCACTTGCTTTTGATGGTTTAGCAAGAACCCACTAGCCTTTTTAACGGGTGAAGGCTAGCTCACCGAAAACTCAAGCCTTTTAAAAGGAAAGGCTTGACTAACCTCTTCACACCTTAATGGTGGTGTGAGAACCCAAAGAAAGGGAGATGAGAAAAGAGTTTGGGGTTTGTAGGCACAAACCCAATTTTAAAGCTCAAAATGAATAAAACACTAAAAACCGTAATTGGAGAAGTCTTGGGCGCCTTTGATTGATTGGAGATGTTGAAGGCCGCTTTCAAGCTTCTTTGAGGGAGCTCCTTGGATGTGTAATTGGATGGAGCTAGGAGGGTTCCTTTGAGGAAGTCCGCTGGAGGTACGCCAAATGATCCAAAATATGTCCGTTGGCTTCGTATATGTTCCGGTTGGTGTCCGGGGCTTCCTTGGCCTTTACTTATAGGCATGGAACCCTTGGGGAGGCTTCGGAGCTGTTGGAGAGGCTAAAAGAGCCGTTGGGAGCCAAGTGGGCCAGCCCGGTCAAACTGCAACGGCTAGTTTGACTGGCTCCACCGGCTGGCCGGTACAGTCCCACCGGCTGGCCGGTGCCTTGGAATGTGGAGAGAATTCTGGTCCAGGCTCCACCGGCTGACCGGTGGAGGAGCCACCGGCTGGCCGGTGGTGAGACAGTAGGTCTCACTATTCACTGGGTGCCACCGGTCGACCGGTGGAGGAGCCACCGGCTGGCCGGTGGCAAGACAGTAGCTTTCACTATTTGGGCTGGATGCCACAGGTCGACCGGTGACAGAGCCACCGGTCGACCGGTGGAACCTGGCAGTGGGCAATGCCTCTGCCAGTTCCACCGGCTGGCCGGTGCTATCACACCGGATGGCCGGTGGACTGAATTTCAGTCCATTTTGCCAACTTTCTTGGGTCAATCCTTTGGAAATCTTTTGCCTATCATCCACAACACTTAAAAACAAAGTTAGACAAACATGAAAGTGATTGTGATCATGAAAATTAAACCACGAGGGGATACGAGAGGTACAACAACTTAGTCCTTATATCAATCATGAGCTCATGAATACTATTAAACATTTCATTTTCTCGTCTTCATTATGCGCATATCATCTTATTTCCAAAAAAAATATCTCAATCACTTTGAATACCACATCAATAAATATTGCAATACTCAATGATACAACATTATTTTGGAATCCCATTACATAAATGCTTAATCATTCCACCACATCGTTATCATGTTCAACATCGCCAATAGTGATCGCATGTGACTTCCCTTTGTCCTTTGCCTTCAGTGGTTGCTCATGTTGATCATCACTAACCCTTGGATTAGGGCAATTATTAGCATAATGACCCATTTCCTTTCACTTGAAGCATTGAAGTGTTGGTGGTGCGTTCTCTGCAGTGTTTGCTTTATTCACATCATTAGAAACCCTTTTTCCATTACTTCGACACTCAGCTGCTCGATGACCTTCTTTTCCACACTTAAAACATTTTCTAGTTCCTTTAAGACAATCTCCACCATGCTTCTTTCCACACTTTGTGCATAAGGAAACATTCATCTTCTTTTCACAATTATTATGAGATTTCTCCTTGAACTCCATCTTTCGTTTCTTGTCAAAACCATGAGATGGATATGTAAAACCAACTTCCATTTCTACCTTGATAGCACAACACACAATTTCTTCATAGCTACTGAAGTATCTTATAGCTAATTCCCTTCGAAGACTTGGTTTTAAGCCACTGAAAAATCGATCAACTTTACTTTCAGGTTGGATGATAATGCCAGATGCATAACTTGAAAGTCTTGTAAAATTCGCTTCGTATATACCAACAGATTCATCATCCTTCTGCTTCAGCTCAATAAACTCCTTTTCCATCTTTGTTCGAAGAATACGAGGGAAGTACTTACTGAAAAACAAGTTCTTGAACTCGTCCCATTCCATGGACTCAATTTCATCCCTTGGCCTCGTATTCTTGATAAGATTCCACCATTGATCAGCTTCACCTTCCAAACGATATACTGCTAAGATGACTTTATCATGTTCAGAACATCGAAGAACTGAAAATATCTTTTCAGTGGTACTGATCCATTGTTCAGCAACAAGTGGATCAGAAGTCCCACTGAAAGAAGGTGGACGTTGCCTCATGAAGGACTCAATAGAATATTGTTCCCTTCTCTGCTCATTTGGAAGTCCAGAATGATTCATAGCTTGTGAAAGTATAGCAATAAGATTTTGCACTCCATCTCCCATAACATTTGTTTGTTCAGGAGGGCAATCATTGCATTGTCCATTTCATTGATCAACACGGTTCCTTCGAGTTCCAGCCATCGTCTAAAACCCAAAAAGAATAGTGTGAGAGGCAAAAATCATGCTAGGGAAAACAACATAATAAAGGGGGAGTACCTTCAATATCTAACATCTTAGGTTTAATTCTATGATCGTTAGCGTAATTCTAGTACTATAACCTATACGTATACTTAACCTTAGGGACATCCCTAGACATACCTTAGAAATATCTCTAGGGATCTCACTAACGTTTTCGCATCCTAGTTTCCAAAGTTTGACTAAACCTTTCCTCTGATACCAACTGTAGAGACCCGAAGCTTATCGTACATGGACATTACATTTCATTTGCGGAATACTTAGTACATAACAAAAACACACACACAAGGATCGTAATAGTTTAGTGTCTTTGGAAACTCGGAAGAAAATCTTCTAATCGTGGTGAAAGATCTTCAACATCTCCCATAAAGATCTTCCTTTTTTTTACCTAAAACCTTTCTTTATATCCTGGGGAAAAGAAAACATAAAAGGGTGAGCTCAAATGCTCAGCAAGGGCAAATAAAGGAAATAAAATTCATATCATATCTTTTTGAAAATCAAAACCTGCAAAAGAGATCATAATATCTTAACATGGAATAAATCATAGAAGTGAAAATGAGATCCCCATAAACATAACATAAAACTTGAAACTTTGTGGCATGCACACATAATCATGGAAAATCATTTCTTGTTTGTCATGACTCATTGCCAAGACTATCTTAGTGGACAAAGTCCCTTTCTGAACCGAGTTCACTCCTCGTTTCAGTCCTGTATCACTGAACCGAAATAACCTTCCGTTTCAGCCATGTCTATCTCATGAGATATAAAGTCTTTACCCAATGCATTGGAGGGAGATATAGGTCCCACCCATCTTATAATGAATCCTTTCTTATGTGTGCCACGTAATCATAAAACATACATCATCGCATACCACAAGTAACAAAAATGGGATTCTTGAAACATCATTACATCATAAATCAATTCATATAAGATAAAGGAATTCATAAAAATAATTCCATCACAACATGATCAAATCAATGTAATAATAGGGATAACAATATAACCCTTTATTATCTTAGATGGAAAATAATTTTGATAAAACACTTGAACTCCATTCTTGAGGAAAATATCCTTTCTTCTTCAAAAACATTTTTCCTTTCATAACATGTCATACAACTTTAAAATAAAAGAAGTTGATTAAAAATAAACTTGAAAACTTGTAAAGGAAGCTTCTTTGAAGTAATGTTTTAAAAATCCATTCATGCCGTATAAGTTTAAAAAAACATTCTTCGTACTTTTGTCGGAAAAGTCAAAAAGTACCTCGTACGGAAAAACGACAAAAGATTCCTTTCATATTCTTTACTAAAAACTCACCTAAGGGTAAAATTTGATTTAAACTATTGAAAGTGGATGGAAACAATATTACATATTGAGGGAACATGGATGTGGATGATAAAATACACCCCAGTAAATACTTACGAATAAACAATCTCAGATAAAATGAGATTGTGATATTTCTCTTACCTTAGGTCCGACTTGCTTTGTACGTGTCCGAACCTCCTGTATAATGATTTACATAATGTTATTGACTTATTACAGAATCATATTCATTGTTATGATATCATATATGGTTCTCTTATGGCTTTATATTACCCGGCCTTTTGTAAATTCATGTTAAAGTAGCATTTTGGGTAAAATCGTCTTATTTGTCGTTCATGTTTTTAACTTGTAATTATTAATATGATTACTTGGATCATGATTACTTATATCCAGAATGTGAAACCTGATTTATATATAATATATATTCAGAATATACATATATATATAATATATTGTTAATGGAATGAAATACACCGTTCATGGAGACGGTAGTCCGTACGTACGCATGAACGCTGTTTTCGTTTCCTTATTGAATTGAATGGAATTAAGTAGATGACATACATATAAATATACATAATTACAGTATCATTATTATGTCATATATTTCATTAGAACATATTATATATACTTTATAATCATTCATGAATGGTTAATCATTGAGAATGAATCTCATCGCGTCGTGGAGACGGTAGTCCGTACGTACGCACGAGCGATGATATCGTTCCCATGGTCGTGGAATTGTGTTTAAGTGTATGTATACTATTTCAGTATCAATATCACTTTATAATAATCATATATAGTTACTCATTACACCTTTATACCCATCCTATTAAGGTGGTGGCGGAAAATAGAATACACCATGGCGTGGAGACGGTATTCCGTACGTACGCACGCGCGGTGATTTCCTTTCTCCGTAGGATGGTTAGAAGGTTAATTAGAGTTGTTTCATATTTATAATAACATATCAGTATATAATAAATACTGATGTTATTACTTTATCATGAAACAACTAAAGAAGAATAAGTTGAAGAAGAAAGAAATTGAAAAAGATCGGTAATGGATATTACCTCTTCTTTGAAGTGCTTCTTTGAGACCTCCTTTTAGGGAACTAAAATTGGTCTTTTAAGAAGACCAGGACCTCTAGGATGATACTAGGGAAGTGGATAGGAGAAAATTGCAGGGGTTGGCCGAGCTTGAGTGCTCAATTTGGTGTGAGGAGGAGGGGGAGGAGGTGCCCTTTTATAAGGGAGGAGAGGGGCATCTTTGGAATTCTTAAAAATATTAATTTATAATAAATCTAACCCCACATAAAAACCTCCAAAAATGACTCATATTCGAAGAATAGATGATATAGGGTTGTAATCTCATCAACCAATCAAATTTAGACATGTTTGGATCTTATTTTAAACCTTATCATTTTGATTTATCCTTATTTAATCTATTTAAGTTTATTTGTGGTAATAAAATTCTAAATTAAATTATGACAAATAATTACTTATTTGTTGTGAATTTTCCATAATTGTTTACTTTATAACATTATAGACCATATAAATATAAATTTATAATTTTTCAATATTTTTGTGATTTTTAAACAATTTTATAATATGTTATTTTTGTAAAATAACAATAGTGTCAATTTTGACACTATTCATTTATTTGAATTTAAATAAAATATATACAGAAGATATGTTCGAAATAAAATCTTTAATATATTAAGAAAAGTTCATATGTATCTATAAAATTAGTGTATCACATTAAATAGTTCATATAATATTTATTTTATTATTTTTAAAACCATTTATTTGGTTTATCTCTTAATAAAATAATTACTACATCATTTTTGTATAATTATTTAATATACTTATTTGTTGTATAAAAATTTAAAATAAAATCCTATGATGAAGATAAATATATTACCTTTCAAAATAATACTTTTACTCGAATTTATCATCTTAAAATCATAATATTTAAGTTTTTATATTTATTAAATTATGAAGGTGACAACTTTGGCATCATTTAAAATAAAATAATATAAGTGTCATAATCGCTTTTATAAGGTTCCAAATGGTCAAATATTCGACCATTGGATTCTTATGGTTTACATTTACATGGAAAATAAGTTTTCGTTAGCTATTTGTGCATTTTATGGTCACTATTAGTTTAATAAAGACAATATTCTTGATTTTTCACTAGATAAACAATTTCTGCATCACTATTGTTTCATAATTAATGATAATTATTTAATCCCTAAAAATTATAAATAAATTTATATGATGTAGATAATTTCATTATCTTTCTGGATACTATTCATGTTCGAAGTTTCATGAAGTTTATCACTAAATTAAAATTAATATACTTATAAGATTTAAGAAGGTGACATGTTGTCACTTTCTTTGGTTTTAATAATAATTAAGTTATTTTAATGGACAAATGTCCATTAAATGATTCTAATCCGAACCATAGGTGATATGGGTCGACTTTTATTCATCCAATAGGATTTTGACATTTGTTAGGGTAATTTTAAAATATTATATTTACCCTTAATTACCCGATTTACCTTTAACTATGGTAAATAAAATTTACCGTAGTTACTATTCATAATTCCCAAAAATAAAAAGTAGCTTATTAACATAATTTGGACCCACTGATTCCAAATATGGAATCCATTTTTTAAAATTCAAAACACAGAAGTTGCAGAAATTAAATTAAAATTAATCCCGTTGTCGAATAAAAACGGGTTTTTGTTTAAAACATTGCAAAAGATTGAATTGATTTAACCTACGAATTCAGGGTAAAATCAATGCTAATGACATACATTATATTAAATGGTAAAAATATATTCTATTTATACTTTAAAACCATTCAATATTATAATTTAACCACATATGATATTACGATGAAAAAAGTTGTTTTTAATTAAAATATATCGTGTTTTTACTATTCATTAAAATATGAAAGTTATCGGAAAAATATCAAAACATTATCTAATGTAAATTTTTATATCCTGATTAAAAAGAAGAATATTATTTTGTCAAATTGAACATATAAAAATGTCAAAAAATATATTTAAAGTGGGTGCGCCATCAAAAGGTGGTAAAACTGCATTTTTTGAAAAATACTTATTTTACCCGAAAAATTTATTTTGTTCTTATACCATGTTCTAGAAATGTGTAAGATGAATAATAATGTTATAAAATTCGATATTTAGTTAATACTATTCATAACGGCTAGTTCATGACAATATTATAATAATATAGCATTGTTTATTAAAACCCGGTATTGCGTACAACACACGCTATCGAGGAAGGTCGTGATTGCGTGTAATGCAAGCCAAGTCAGGGTTGCGTGTTGTGAAAGAATCCTTCGTTGTTTTGTATAACAGAATCCAACCATATTTCATTTATACATTTAATATATATATATATATACTCAATGTTGGGTAGAATAACTATTATCAAAATTGTGTGTAACACGGTCCAAGAATAGTGTTGCGTATACTACAAGCTAATACGGTGTTGCGTATAGCGCAAGGTAATCTTGGTGTAGAATACAACGCAAGACATTAATGAAATTAAAATAATATTTTTCATAAAATCTCGAGGTGTTACAATCCATCCTATGGAAAACGAAATCACCACGCATGTGTATGTACGGAATACCGTCTCTACGCCGTGGTGTAATCTATTTTCCACCACCACCTTACTTGGATGGGTATAATGGTGTACATAATAACTATATATGATTATTTTAAATTGATATTTATTCTGAAATATTATACATACACTCCAATACAATTCCACGATCATGAGAGTGATATCATCGCTCATGCGTACGTACGGACTACCGTCTCCACGACACGATGAGATTCATTATCCACGTTAACCGTTCATGAATGATTATAAATTATATATAATAAGTAATCATGAAATATATGAAATAATAATGATACTTTATTTATGTGTATATATATGTGTATGTCATCTACTTAATTACATTCAACTCAATAAGGAAACGAAAACATCGTTCATGCGTATGTACAACCTACCGTCTCCATGAACGGTGTATTTCTTTCCATTTATAGATCTATTATAAATATGTATATTATGAATATATATTATATATAAATCATGTTTTATATTCTGTAATTAAGTAATAATGATCTAAGTAATCATATGAATAATTACAAGTCAAAACACGGACGACAAATGAAACGATTTTACCCAAAACACTCTTTATCATGGGATTTACAAAAGAACGGGTAATATAAAGTCATAAGTGAACCATATATGATATAATAACAATGAATATGATTCTGTAATAAGTCAATGACATTATGTGAATCATTATACAGGAGGTTTGGATATGTACGAAGCATATCAGACCTAAGGTAAGGGATAATTTTTCAAATCTCATTTTTATTCAAGATTGCTTATTCGTACGTATTTACGGGGGTTATTTCTATCATCCATGTCCATGTTTTATAAAAGTGTTTTCATTTATATTTTATGTCATTTTTACCCATTTTTTACCATGACTACATGGTATGTAAGACATCATTCTTTTGTTTACGTTACGAGGTTCTTTTTTTACTTTTCTGGCAAAAGTATGAGAAGAATGTTTTTTTAACATATACGGCACAAACAATTTTTTACGGTTTTATAAAGCCTTATATTCATGAAGCTTCCTCCAAAATATTTCAGGAATATTTTCAACCTTATCTCTTTCTTTTAAAATTGCATGACAATTAGTGAAAAGAAAATGATTTTGATGAAGAAAGGATATTTTCCTCAAGAATTTATTTCAAGTGTTTTATCAAAACCATTATTCATCTAAGATGAAATTATTTCATATGTGTATGTTTCAAGTATAATTTCTCTATGATTTACATGGTTTCACTTTCCTTATTATGAAAATGATAACCATTTCTTTTATATGGATTATGTGATGATGGGATGATTTTTATGAAACCCATTTTATTTATTGGGTTATTATGAATGATGTATGTTTATTTTGTAGCATAAGTATGAATGATTTCATTATGAGATGGGCGGGACCTATATCTCCCTCCAATTCATTGGGTAAAGATTTATATCTCATGAGATAGACATGGCTGGAACGGAAAGTTAAACCGGTTCAGTAATACAGGACTGGAACGAGGAGTGAACTCGATTCAGAAAGGGACTTTGTCCACTAAGTTGGTCTTGGTAGCAATTCCTTGGCTACTATGGAAGTCATGACATGTGCTGAATGGTTGCCACAATTACATGTTTTACTCCAATTCTATTTAATCATCCATAATGTTTCTTTATGATCTATGCCTTACGTACTTCCATGTTTTGTGTCATTGCTCAAGATTATGATGTTTAAACATTATGTTCATGTTTTTAATCTCAAATGTATATGATTTGTTTTATTTTATCCATGCTTACCCTTACTGAGCATTTGAGCTCACCCATTATATGTTTTCTTTTCCCCAGGATATAAAGAAAGGTTTTAGGTAGGAAAACAAAAGGGGAAGATCGATATGAGAGATGTTGAAGATCTTTCAACAGGATTAGATGTTTATATTCCGAGTTTCCAAAGACACTAAACTATTACGGTCCTTGTGTGTCTGTTTTTGTTATGTATTAAGTATTCTGAAAAACCAATGTAATTTCCATGTACATCATGCTTTGGGTCTCTACAGTTGGTATCAGAGGAAAGGTTTAGTCAAAATTTGGAAACTTGGAATGCGAAAATGTTAGTGAGATCCCTAGAGATATTTCTAAGGTATGTCTAGGGATTTCCCTAAGGTTAAGTATAAGTATAGGTTATAGTCCTAGAATTATGGTAACGATATTAGATTAAACCTAAGATGTTAGATGTTGAAGTTAATCCCCCTTTATTATGATTTTTTCCTCTCACACTATTCATTTTGGGTTTTAGAAAATGGGTGGAAACAAGATTATTCACAATAATGGAGGATATAATGGACAATGGAATGATATTCTTCATGAGCAACCAAATGAAATGGGATTTTGAAGTTCAAACATCATTATTATGCCGAATCATCAATCTCATAATATGATCAATAAACTTAAATTTGGTAAGTTTCCTGACTCGGCTAATAAGTGAAAGATGGAGTTTCATGATGATCATAGAGGAAAGAAAGTTCAATTTCCCTCATGTAAATCATGTGGGAAGAGGCATCAGGGAGATTGTTTCAAAGGAACTGGAAGATGCTTTGGGTGTGGAAAAGAAGGGCACAAAGCTAGTAAGTGAAAAAGAAAAGGTTCAGTTAACACCATGGACACGGATAATGGTATTGCTACGACATCAACAATGATTAGATGTTTTAAATGTGGAATGTATGGGAATTATGCAAACCAATGCCCTAAGGGAATATCTCATGAAGAGAATCAACATGGTCATACGGGTAGTATTTATGTGGATGATAATGAAGAGACTACAAATGAAATATGAGATGAAATAAATGATGAAGATCAGCTAGTGGTTTAAGAAGTTAGTGGAATGATTGTATGTTTATAAAGAATAATATATGGTACTATGTAATAAAGATACATCTAAGGATTGTTACACTGTTTTCATTCCTTGAGTTTTGAAAGTGTATGATTAATGGTACCAGTATCCATGAAAGGTTATTTAGATATTTTTGGAATGTATATGATATGTGCATAATGAAGGGATAAGGAGAAAATTAAATGTTTTATAGTATTCATGAGCTCATGACTGATATAAGGAGAATTTTATATCATGGTTTGAGTATATAGAATATTTGGATTTTGTTATGTGGAAAGAGTTAACTTTTGACAGCATTCATGTTTTCACTAAGGTTTAATGGGTATTCATTATTCAAGAGAATACATGATTAAGGTATTCACATGATTGTAATGTGACCAACAAGATATATGGGGGATAAATGATGGTATTCACATGCTTGGTTGATGACATTTCATGTAATCGTTTTCTTTATACTATGAGCTTGGACCGAAGTATTTTGGATATGCCTAAGGATTGGAATGGATTATGTTGGACAAAAGTCAGTATTGTTTAAGGATAAAAGTTTTTTTTTATATTATTTATGGGATGTTATAGTAATGTAGTTTTCGAAAAAGGACAACCTTCAGGATGGGAGACAACCAATCGCGTCCAACAAGGCTGTGGGAATCGAACCCACAACCGAAGTGCGACTGGCCTTTATCGCCTACCACTGGCCTACATGAAGTCCCTGTTTAGTAGAAATTAGTTTTACTATATTAAGCGATATGATATAATAAGTATAAGTCCATTTTAGGAACTATATATGATTATTCTCACTATAGATGGACTTATGTATTTTTTATGATAAATTTTCTAACCTTTTGTTTGAGACAGATGGAATGACCCATCATTCTATCACATGATCTACTAACACATCACAAATGACAAATTCAACTTCATTTCTTTAAGAGATGAAGTGGAAATTTTCCAAAGAACGACCAACAGTGAGACTATACCAAAATAACGAAAGTATTTCTTCTAATTCCAATTTCATCAACTTTAGGGAAAAGATCTTAAAAACCAAAAATGTTGTCCTACTGCTCTTATATCTGATGAATTAGATGGTTCCTTAGATCGTCACAAATTTATGGCTTTGTGATTGTTTGATTTTCCAAAGCCATGTTCTCTACCACTCTCCATCAGAACATGATGGTTAGATTTCTCTTCTAAATCCATATTTTCACCTATGTTGAAACCGAGTGATTAGTTTATTTGGGTAACTGTTACGTTTCATACTTTTGTTTTTAAAGATTGGTTTTGTTATTCCTTTTTACGATGAGGGTTTATATTAAAGAAACTTTCGAGTAGTAAACCATTTATAACCCCGACAAATTTCGAGGGCGAAATTGATTTTAATGGGGGTAGAATGTAACACCCTGAGATTTTATGAAAAAGATTCTTTTTAATTTTATTAATGTCTTGTTTTTTATGCTACAAAAAAAGGATCTTGCAAAACATGCGTCCTTGGCTTGCCTTTCATTATACGCAATCACGACCTTCCTCGATAGCATGTGTAGTACGCAATGCCGAGTTTCACTGAACAACGATATGCTATTAAAATATTATTAAAACTAGCCGTTATGTTTAGTAATAACCAATTTTTGAAATTTTGTAAATTTTATTATTTAAAATGGACTTCATTTTTGGATTCCGAATATCGAAATTAGCTTTGGGTGAAATTTGGTACTTTTCGGCTAACTTTCATTTTTTTATGAATAGTGAAAATTACTAAATTTTAAATTAAAAACAACCATTTTAATCGAAATAATTAATAGTGATAAATTATTAGTTTGAGTGGTTTTAAATTATATTCAGAATATATTTTTACAATTTAATACAATTTTTTTCATTGGATGTAATTTCACATTTAAACCAGACATAAACAGGTGTCAATCTTTTGATAGTTATTATCTCTTAAGAACACGTTATTTTTTTTGACGACTGGAATTAATTTTTAAATTAATTAATGCAACTGATATGTTTTGAATTTGGTAAAATAGACATCATTTTTGAGTTCAAAATATCAAATATAGCTTAGGCCTAATTTTTGGTGTTTTTCTGGAAACATTCATTTTTTGATGAATTGTGAAACCACTAAGTGGTAGTTAAAAAAATGAATTTTTCATAAAACTTAATTTTACCAATTATGTGAGTGGAATTTCAAAAATCTGAGAGACACGGTTGATGTCAGTATGTAAAATGTGGTTCAATGAGATGAAAATAATTTTTGGTGAATAGTAACTTTTTACTTTTTTTTACCACGGTTAAAATTAAATAGGGTAATTAAGGGTAAAAATGTTATTATTATTACCCTAAAACATGTCATAATTCTATGGGATTAGTTTAATTCAACCAAAAACAACCTTTGGAATAAAATATGACCATTTAGGCCCACTTGGATTAGATTAGGACATTTATTATTAAATTATTTAAAGAAGGGTTAAAATAGTTAAAATCAATGTTTAATAACTAAATCATTTTTAATATAGGGTTATACATAAGATAAATTCCACTATAAATATTCATTAGAAAGATAAAATGTTTTCTTACATAATTATATTTTATTTGTAATTTTTAGACATTAAAAAAGTTAATTTATTTATGAGACAATGATGATGTAGTAATTATCTTATTAATGAAATATTGACATAATTGATGTTATAAATACCCAAATAAATGTAATTTATGACTTTTTATGAATTCAACTAATTTTATAGGTTAATATGAAATGTTATTATTGATTTAATTAACTTATTTAGAACTAATAATTCTATTATGGTTTTCAAAAAAATCAATTACAAAAAAGTGTCAAAATTGACATAAAATAGTTTTTAAAACAAATATTATATTATTAACTGTTATTTTATTCCTATAAATCTAAGGATCGGCCAAATTAATTAGATAAGGCTATATATATTAATAATAAACAACTTGGAGTTCTTTTGTCTTGTTATAGTATGTTTGTTGACCTTATAGTGTAAGAACACAAAAAGACACGGTAAAAGAAAAATTATCTATCTTAAAGTTAAATATAAATTATATGTTTAAAATAGGAACCTAAACTTGTATAAATTCTATTTGATGAGAGGATTTAGACCCATCCCCACCATATATTTGAAATAAATCAATTTGGAGCTATTAAAAACCGAATTTGGCTTTATAATAAAATAATATTTTTAGTTTTTCCAAAAGATCCCCTCTCCTCCCTTATAAAAGGGCATGTCCTCCCTCTCTTCCTCACACCACTTTGAGCCTTCATGCTCGGAAAATACCTGCAAAATTCTCTTCTCCACTACCCTAGTAACATCCTAGAGGTCCTGGTCTTCTTCAAAGACCAATTTTAGTTTCCTAAGAGGAGGACTGAAAGAGGCGCTTCAAAGAAGAGGTAATGTCCGTTACCAATTCTTTCAACTTTATTTCTTTTTCCACTTATTCTTCATAGGTTGTTTCATTATGATGTAATAACATAAGTATCACTCATATAATGATATGTTATTATAAGTATGAAACAATCCTATTTCAACATCTATCCATCCTATGGAAAATGAAATCACCGTGCGTGCGTACGTACGGAATACCATCTCCACGCCGTGGTGTAATCTATTTTCCACCACCACCTTAATTGGATGGGTATAATTGTGTACATAAAAACGATATATGATTATTTTAAAGTGATATTGATTCTGAAATAGTATAAATACATTCCAATACAATTCAACGATCATGAGAATGATATCATCGCTCGTGCGTACGTACGGACTACCGTCTCCACGACGCGATGAGATTCATTCTCCACGTTATCCATTCATGAATGATTATAAAGTATATATAATAAGTAATCATGAAGTATATGACATAATAATGATACTGGATTTATGTGTATATATATGTGTATGTCATCTACTTAATTCCATTCAACTCAATAAGGAAACAAAAACACCGTTCATGCGTACGTACAGCCTACCATCTCCACGAACGGAGTATTTCTTTCCATTTATCGATCTATTATAAATATGTATATTATGAATATATATTTTATATATATCATGTTTTATATTCTGGAATTTATTAATCATGATCTATGTAATCATATGAATAATTACAAGTCAAAACACGGACGACAAATGAAACGATTTTACCCAAAACACTCTTTAACATGGAATTTTCAAAAGAATAGGTAATATAGAGTCATAAGTGAACCATATATGATATAATAACAATGAATATAATTCTTTAATAAGTCAATGACATTATTTAAATCATTATACAGGAAGTTTGGATACGTACTATGTATATCGGACCTAAGGTAAGGGATAATTTTTTAAATCTCATTTTTATCCAAGATTGCTTATTCGTACATATTTACTGGGGCTATTTCTATCATCCATGTCCATGTTTTATAAACGTGTTTTCAATTATGTTTAAAGTCATTTTTACCCATTTTTGACTTTTACTACATGGTATGTAAGGAATATTTCTTTTGTTTACGTTACGAGGTTATTTTTTTACTTTTCTGGCAAAAGTAAGAGAAGAATGTTTTTTTAACTTATACGGCACGAACGGATTTTTACAGTTTTATAGAGCCTTATATTCATGATGCTTCCTCCAAAATATTTCATGAATATTTTCAACTAAATCTCTTTCTTTTAAAATTGCATGACATTTTGTAAAAATAAAATGATTTTGAAGAAGAAAGGATATTTTCCTCAAGAATTTATTTCATGTGTTTTATCAAAACCATTTTTCATCTATGATGAAATTATTTCATATGTGTATGTTTCAAGTATAATGTCTCTATGATTTACATGGTTTCACTTTCCTTATTATTAAAATGATATCCATTTATTTTATATGGATTATGTGTTAATGGGATGATGTTTATGAAACCCATTTTATTTATTGGGTTATTATGAATGATGTATGTTTATTTTGTGGCATAAGTGAGAATGATTTCATTATGAGATGGGTGGGACCTATATATCCCTCTAATTAATTGGGTAAAGATTTATATCTCATGAGATAGACATGGCTCGAACGGTAAGTTAAACCGGTTCGGTAATACAGGACTTGAACAAGGAGTGAACTCGATTCAGAAAGGGACTTTGTCCACTAAGTTGGTCTTGGCAGCAATGCCTTGGATACTATGGAAATCATGACATGTGATGAATGGTTTCCACAATTAGATGTTTTACTCCCATTCTATTTTATCATGCTTAATGTTTCTTTATGATCTATGCATTACGTACTTCCATGTTTTATGTCATTGCTCACGATTTTGATGTTTAAACATTATGTTCATGTTTTTAAGCTCAAATGTATATGATTTGTTTTATTTTATCCATGCTTACCCTTACTGAGAATTTGATCTTACCCTTTATATGTTTTCTTTTCCCCAGGATATAAATAAAGGTTTTAGGTAGGAAAACAAAAGGGGAAGATCGATATGAGAGATGTTGAAGATCTGTCAATAGTATTAGATGTTTATATTCCGAGTTTCCAAAGGCACTAAACTATTACGATCGTTATGTGTCTGTTTTTGTTATATATTAAGTATTCCGAAAAAGTAATGTAATTTCCATGTATGTCAATTTTTGGGTTTCTACAATCCCTTCTCTATAACTACGCGTGGCTTGATTCCCATCCTAATGGGATACATATGACCACCCAAATGTCTAGACTTCGTGTCCAACCCCATATCATAGATTTCTCCATATTATCTAGGCCACATGGCCTAAATTCATCCACGAGAGGGATATATTGTGTGGTATAGGCTTATTTCTTCATTCATGATAGGTTTTTAACAACCACTCCATGTACCTCTTTCTCCTAAGAGTTCTTTATCCCCTTGTTATATAGACATCCTTTCAAATTAGCTACATTCAAGATTGGCCCATTGAACCTCTATGTCGATTCCCCAATTGCCCCATGAATACTCTGGTATTGAACATGGAGTGTCGGATTTTACCTATACATGTTCCCACCCTCCTTCTATGCATCTTGTTCCCCTTTATTAGTGCTTTCATCACCTTTCACTTCTGATGGGACCCCCAAATGGCATGGATTCCAGTCCTAAGGGCTCTCCTACCATTACGGGCCAACGTCCTCGAGGTTTAAAAACAACAAGGTGATACAAGTACCGTGTTGAAAATATAGTCAGCGGTCAGTGCTCATTTGTTTGTCCCCATTTTGGGCTAACACAATATGGATGTTGTGTTTCGAACGTGGTCAAAAATTATCATCCACCGTCACACCATCCCCTTTAAGCCCAAAATATTGGTCGTATGATTCACATCATTTTCTACCTCATCAGGTTTAATTGGAATTTTGACACTCCTAGAAACATCCCTCGGTGCACATTTGCACATTAGGAGGATAAAATCTGTAGTAAAGGCATCATTTGGGGCTTCACACTGATTTCCCTTGGGTGTGTTTTCTAGGTATTTCAAAAAAACCCTTCAATCCTTGTTTCCCACACTGAAATTGACTCATGTAAGCTTAGGGATTGGGTTGAGGGATGTACTTACTTTGAAGGATTTCACTCCTCTGTAGATTGAGCTCTAAGACCATAAACTAATATCTCCTTTAAAACTAAGTAAAACTTGATTCCCATTCCAATGGTATATATATGAATGCCTAGAAAACTTGTCTTTGGCTCGAGCTTGAGTTCCTCTAATTTATCTCTTTTTTCTACCTTCAGGACTCTAACTACTATGGGAATGCATGGTGTGGTTTGGGCTTATGTCCTCATTCATGTTGGATTTTCATTAGCCACACCACAAACACCCCTTTCTAGGAGTTATCCCCCCTACTTCCAATCCAACATGAAAATAAATTGTATGTTGTACTGCACGACCTTAAAATGCACCTTCAAGAACAACATGTGGCTTGATTACCATTCTCATGGGATATGTAGGAACAATCAAACATCTCATCTTCAGGTCCAACTTAAATGAGAGCTAGTTTCTCCCGCCTCTTATCCTCTAATATTTCCTGGCCCCTCGGCCCCAGGTTTCCGGCATGGAATTACACACTCTATGGTGTGGACCTTGTCCTCATTTACGTCAGGTATGCTTTTTCACACCGACCATATCTCCTCTGGACCCTCACCTCTCCTGTATACATCTGATCCATATGAATTTAAAATATGACGCTTTGTCCCACAAGACATTAAATTATTTTTTATATACTATATGATATAAAAAACACATGGTTTGTCCCATCACATGATCCAAAAATGTGATATTATCATCCTAGCTGCACGATGAAAAACGACATTGCATAGTGATGTCCTCGCCCGAGGGGGCGTCATGTTTGGTAATAGTTATACACCTTGCCATTTGTTATTTCTTGTATATGGCTTGATTCCTGTGTCGATACCTGGACCTTCCATCCTAGTTACATCACATCATAAAATAAACACATTCATCTTGAAAAAAACAAGATCTATCCAATGCTGCTTATCTTAGTGCAAGGGCAAGACCTGTACATCCCTTTTTATCTCTGGCATTGGTATCTTATCGTTTCGTCTCCTAGAACAACATGTGGCTTGATTCCCATCTTCATGGGATATGTAGAAACGCCTAGAGAACTCGTCTCTAGGTCCAAACCCATGATTTTGTTTCTTTCAAAAATTCATTGACCCCCCAAACTCTCCTTAGTGAGCTCCAACAGATGCCATGTTAGGATAAGAGTTCGTGATCTATCTACCCAGATGTTCCTCGTCGGAAGGAATTAATCATACTACTACCCATACAAAGGGATACACCCAATGCAATGACTGTCCAAAAGGATGATACCAACATCCTCATGGTGAAGATGGAAGGTATTGGTGTCGGGGGACCATCGGGTAATCAAATCTGGAATGAGCTCATGCTGACGGTAGAAATGAAACTCTGATGATCACACCACCTCGAACAAACAGATGCGCCGTAGTTTGGACCCAAACTATTCACATGTCTGGTGTACATAATATGCCCTAGCCCATTCACTGGTGAAATTGCCTCTAGACCGCAGATCCCAATACTGTAGATAGCCTTTAGTTTCATCGATAACACTCTATTGGAAAGTATTTTCGTACTGGGATACAGAGTCCTATACAACTGGGTCTCTTCCGAAAATTGTCATCGTCTTGGGATTCAGGATGTAAACATCAATATGCCCAGTTTCTCTGAATATATGACCATTTTTAGTGATATTATATCGAGTTAGGTAATCCTCGTCAGTCACCCATGACTGCGGTCTATCGACTTCAAATCGTTTCATGGGTAGCTCCTCAATAATACTGAAGTCCAATATTGGAAAGATGTCAGATAGTTCATACTCCTTCTGGGCTGTGGTCAACATGTTGAAGAGATTATGGTTGCTGGATATAATGTTTAAGGTGCCGTAAACCATAGGTTTGGCAACCATATCAGCCCTTCGAGTAGCGAACATAGCGTCTCTCTCAGTGTCAGCCCGATTAGAAGCCATCTTTTTCCGGCAAGGTCTCAAGGAGTAAGCCAGAATAGACTGCTACAACATGAAATAGTAGGAGTCAGCATGAAAAATTAAGAGGCTGTGCAAAAAATGAGGATTTGTCATGAAAAATAGAGGCAATGGCATGAAAAATTGCAGGTCTATGAGGGACTCATAATGGTTTTTATAGCGGTGGAGTTTTGTTTTTGCACGCACGTGAAAAGTGATTTACATTCCACTTACAAGTTTTACATGCATCTATGGGTTTTTGCATGAGTCAACTCTAGGAAGTTATGTGTCTATGTGTTTCCCTCAGAATATGACCATTTCATCCCCTATCCATTCCGATTTTATGGGGGGGGGGGTATTTGTAGAAGCTAAAAAATGATCAAGGGATGATGGAGGTTTTGGCGTGACAAAGAGAAGAGATATCTTGACACGGTGATCCATTCGGGGGGGGGGGGGGCAGAAGGGCCACATGAAATAATATTACGTGTGTGTGAAAAAATATCTCCCACATGGAAATCCATAGGATACAAGGATGTTATCCATGAAAGAGTGGAAATTTTCACACCACTAAAAATCATGTGCAATCTTTCATGTGGAACTGCTTCTGTGCGGATCCGACAACCCCGAGCACTGAAAAATAAAAGGACGCCCCTTTAACATCAAATGGATGAATAATACGAACAGTCTCCACTACGAAAAATACAACTCTCCTTCACACAGAATATGTTTCTCAGGTAATAGATTTTTCTTGACAGGTCACCCATGGGTCTTCCTTCACACAAGACCAATTAGGATTAACCCTCGTCCAAATACCATTGAGTCTGGTCCCCTGTGTGAAATTTCATCCAATTGAGCTCTATCATTTCTAATTGCCTAAAATCCCTTACAATTGCTCAAAAACCTTATTATTTGCGTGCAATCCATTCCAATTGTGTGAAACCTTTATTTCTTGTTCGTGATCTCTTCCAATTGTGTGCAAAACTGAAGACCCCCTTTGCGCGCTTACTCGATCTTTTCCGTGAAAATTTCCCAATTGTGCGCCGACCCTGCCTTTTCAATGCCACTATTCCACATTGCACGAATTCCTCTCTCCTTGTTCACAATGTTCGATTTCTCTCTTCTGTACAACATGTTCGGGTGCCTCCTATGCCAAAAAAATCTACAACGCACACCGTTTTCCCATTCGACCTTCAAGGTTCGTATAAATTAACATTAAAGTCTCTTGGACGGTACTTCCTGTTGCATTTCTTCACATTATGATCATTCGCATAGGCATCCTAATGGATATTGGTTATTTACATAGCCACGCTAACGTGGACCCCTAACGGGATCACCTCACGACACTACCTAGTCACAGCATTGCCGATGCCTTCCCATCACCAAGGTGTAATGGGTACCAGTTATGTAAGTCCTTGAGGTGCAGACTGAACCTATCTCATCTAAGAAACATGAAATAAAACTGCCAAGCCCCCTCATCCTTAGCACATGATGTTAAACTGTGGTCTCACCATGTGTAGTGCACGTGGGGTGCCCCATCTCAAAAATTATCTATGCCCACTGGTCTCCACAGAAGTGATATTATTCCTCACATCGAAAGAAATCCTCTTTATTGGAGTGGAATCTATCTACAAGGAAAGGGAAACCACCCTGGGGTAAGCCCCTGGGTTTCCTTGTAGGAGGCAGGACCCCTGATCCTCCTCTCTACATGGGTGCCAATCCCTCTACCACTGGGCTTTGTCACCACCTGGGCCTCCCTCCTGGATTAAGTCCCAATCTACATCACTTGGGCTGCTAACGATGTGTAAGCCCTGGTTTCCTCTTTGGGTCACCAATGAAGCATGACCCCATTATACTTTCCATGGATGCACTTTTCACGACATGATCATCAGGTCCTTGTTGTCTCTTGTTTGTCACACCAAGAATGACTCATGTGGGAATAGAGAAAGCATCGACCATGAAATCTTATTTGGGTTGCCTATAGTGTAAGCCCCACAACCGACCAACCTGAACTACATGGACTTTGATCCTTGACAAGGCAAGGATCGTAGGAAACCTCCCTGAAGTTCAAGCCCTACACACACTAGTCCTGACTCATTTCACGTCGGTTCACCAACCACTTGGGCTGCCTAAGAGCATAAGCCCCTAAATTTCCCATTCAAGTACTACGAGGTCTTTCATCCTTGCCTCTTAGATAATGTGCATAGGAAGCCTTCCTGAGGTTCAATCCAAACAACCAGTTGTTCCGACCCCCTTCAAGTCAGTTCACCAAACTCCACCATGAACAATGAGGTATTCGAGCCATGACAAGTAATTGCACATAGGAAGCCCCCATGAGGTTCATTACCACAATCCATTTGGACCCCAGGTCCTAATTCACATCGGTCCACCGACCCCCATCCCATATGAACTACATGGCTTTGATCTCTGTCACCTAGGAAGGCTACGTAGGAATATTCCTTAAGGATCAACCACATCTAGTGGTAAGCCTTTGTAACCCCATACATTCGTAATCTGCTGTGACCCCATCTAGGGGTAAGCTGCTATGACCCCATCAAACGGTAAGCTATTGTGACCCCAATCATCCATAAGCCATTGTGACCCCATCCAGCAGTAAGCTGTTGTGTCCCTATCTAGCAGTAAACCATTGTGACCTCAATCAGAGGTAAGCCATTATGTCTACTACTTAAGGGAAATGTTGCAATCCCCTTTGTTGGGACCCTCGTCTTTGGTTCATCCTAGTGGCATCAGACCAACTTGGGCTGATAACCATTCATGACCCCCATACACATCATCGACTTATCGTCCTATCTGTACACCCCAATTGAAGTCCAATGCCTGGTCTTCCCATCAAGCCTATGTGTTTCGAGAAGGTCATGACACAACCTAGATGTTCCACTTCCTCCGGGTCCAATACATGCGTCCATTCTCATGGGACACCTCTTTGTAAGTTATTTCACCCTAATGAACTACACAGACTTTTATTCCCTGCGACGGGGATATGTAGGAAGTCTCCTAGAGACTCAAGCCCATCATTACCATCATCCTCATGGCAGTTCCACCCCATTCAACATCCACTACATTCAAACACTCCATCATCCTTCTTGATTCTTACCCAGGATGACACATCCCGGTGAGTTAATGATAGTTCACCCCCTATATCAGTGTTCCCCCCAGGGGTTTCACCCATATGATCCACTCTAATCAGTGTTCTGATCATTCCGATCCATCTCCGTTGGATGTTAAACATGTGTCATACCCTGTGATAAAAATGGAATGTTGAGGAGAACCTCAGAGACATGCCTAGGGAATACAATTCCTCGTATTCAACGCGGTAAGCCTTGGGCTTACACACCCTTGTGATGCCCCATAATAAGGGGATGAAACCCCGACACGCTAGTGTCCCAACATCCAGAAATGCCAATAATGTCCACCATGACTACTCCCCTAACCGAAGGGTGCTGCCCTGACCGAACCCTTTGGAATGTTTCGATAGAAGTAACTTAATTAACTGGTGTCCATGATGATATGGAACCAAGAAGAGTTTCACGAACAATGTATTAAATCTATAAGGGAGTCCCGAAATAGGTGATGAGTACTGAGGAGGAATCCATGGAAGAAAGAACCAACATCCCATCATCCTGTTTCGATCAAGGAGCACATGTACATGAACAAGGAACAGATGTCACCTACCTTGGGAATGATGGAATGTGGGGACACAATCAACGCTGTCGTCCCCCAATAAGAAGAATGTGGGCGCGCAGATGAAAGCATCAGAAACAATAGTTAAATGGATTGAGTCATGTTAAAGGGGTCTAGAAAGATAAAATTTCTAAAACCAAGGCATGTATCTTAAGTTTGTAGAAGTAAGGCTATAACAGGCCACCACCTTGATGGTAAAACACCATCAGCTAGACAGTGGTGAATGAAGGTGTTATAGAAAAGTTGTAGAGTCCACTGACTAGCCATTGCGAGTTATTTTATCCTATTTAACACACCTGGATACACTAGATAGCTAGTGGGATATCTAGGAATCCTCAGTTATGTCCACAGCCATAGATCTTCTGAACGCATCATAGTGGATAAGATTTGGTTGAGTGAATATTTTTAAGAATTCTATTTTTTATTTTCCCCCAACTATCCCTTGACCCTCAATCGAGTTGATGACTGTATAGGTACTCATTTAAGGTTATTTTGGCATCTTACCTCTTAAATCATGAACTTGTGAACTATCAATTGTTCTAATGATCCTCACATGCTATGTTCCATCTGTTCTAGCCCAATTATCTCATTTCTATTGTTAATAAACTTCGATATTTTATATTGTGATCTGGTATAATAATTTTAGTATATTCCAATGGGAGAAATTATTATCACTAATAGAAATAAAAATTTGATCCATAGAATTGACAACTACTTCTTGATTTAACCTAGGTTATTGATAGTTGTGTCTCTTCTCATATATTCCCAATATATTACTAGCATTTTGGTGTGGTTTATTTCTTAGAAATTTATCCTAGATTTATCACATGAAGTAATGGGGATGGATGTCAGTATTACTAATGTCTAACATGAATGGGGATGTAATTTTTGACATCAGAATGTTGTTGTTCTTAGGTAGTCAAGGTTTATAATATAGGGAATATTTATATCGGTGTTTAGCATGGTTGTTTGGTGTTTTTGAGTGTCACTTGGAGACATTTTATTAATATTATTTTCATGTGGATGTGTGTTGGATGTATTAATATTTCTTGAAATGACATAGTTATAAACTTATTTATTGTATAATATTTTATTTCATGTGTAATTTAACTATTTTTGTAATTGAGTGGCCATGTTGGGTCATATCGGCTAGTTTCACCATTAAAGGGGGGGATTGGATGATGCGATGTCTTTATCTATAGTTATGAGATTTGGTTAACATGTGAGTTCAAGTATTTCCTCTGAGCTATAATATTGGGTCGATAAGTGATGTGTGGTTTTCCCTAGATATGTGAATAAGGCCGATATGAGTATTTTCCTTAAAATTTGGAAAGATTATCCCTTCAAGGGGTGTGGAATGATTATTGGACAGATGATTACATTGGGCCAATGTGTGAAATTCTCTCTATCAAGGGACCAAAGAAGATAATTCTAATATTTAAGGACACAACATATGTGTTCACACAATTGATTACTTTATGATTACGTACAATTTGATTATTTTCAAGTAATACACTTTTGTATATTTTTAACTAATGTTAAGGATCAATGGTGGTGTCCTATGACAATTTTTACTAACAACATACAAGGTAATATCAATATTCATGAAAATGTTATGATCATGGATACAGTTATGGGAAAGGGTCCAATGGTGGGTAGTTTAACAGAAACAACATGAAGATGTGAGGTGATTTCAGGGTGGGTATTGTTATTTGATGTTTTCCTCATGTTTCGTAGTGGTTCTAACATATTTTAGAACATTTATTTCAACATGTAGGGAAATTTTACTTGAATTTAGGTTATATTATTTACTTGTCACAATGTTATAACATGGGATTGATATACTTATTATTATGTTATTATTGATGGATTATTAGTTTACATTATTATTGTTGTTGTTGTCACTATTTTAATTTCTCTTTTGGATGTTTGTTACTAAAGTAATAGTCCCACCCCCCGTGATTCTTAACATGCACATGTTGTTTGTTGGTATCCTCTTCCATATAAGAATGTCCACATGAGGTCATGTCAAGCTATGTCTCAGACCAGGTGATTCAGGTTAGGGTTCTATAAGATTAAAGAAGAATATGTTACTCAAAAAACATATTAAGACTTCTTATCATCTAAATAAAACATTAATAGTGATACATCAATACCAAATTCAATACATCAATTGTTGGAGACTAGCATAATGGATATAAATTCTTTAAAATTCGGGGTATTACCCTTTTAAATAATTCATAAAACACCATGAAAAATATTAGATGAAAATAATATACCATGATTAGAACAATTTTCTATATCCATTATTAATAAATAAATAATATTATATATGAATTTCATACAAAAGTCTAATAGTGTTAAGAAAATATTAAACCAATATCCTTAATATATGTCAAAAGGAAAATAAATTTTAATTCTCAAAAATCTGTAGTTATCCCCCTAACTAGGCTAATTCTTCCTTAAACCTAATCAAACACTATCCTATAAATCTATAAAATATGAATATAAATAAGTATGAATAGAAAATAATTAGTAGGTTCATACCATAAACCATAATGTTTCTATTTGATTGGATCATACTGATGCTTTAATGTAAGAATAAATAAAACATAACAACTAATATCATTGATTTATCTACACCATATTTATGTTTCACTTAAATTTGATTCCAAACACAATCCTCATAACACATGATGTAAGTATAATATAACATTAACTAACACAAATATGTAAAAAAAAGTCCCTCATAAACCCACATAAACAAACATTTTCGATATGTTATAAAAGAAAACATATCATGGATACCATCCCTTTAACCTATCAATCATATATCACAAAATATATCTATTTCAAAAAATAACATTATCATCCATTCCCTATTATGTGAGGTAAATTGGGTGGGGAAACTTTTTGAACATTCAATGAAAAATTGATTGTTTATAAACATAATACCAAATAAATAAGTGCTTCCATATATATTGGTAGAATATATTATCATCATTTCTCAAATAATAAAAATGTAATTACAATCAAACCTCATAATAACATGTATGGTCATTTCATAATTATCTCATCAATGTTTAGATCATAATTCACTAAATATTCCATGATTCATGTAATGACCCACATTTTTTTGGATTTAATTATATATATATATATATTTTTAATTTTTTTAGATAATGATTTTGGAGTTAATGTGGATTAAAGGATAAATAAAAATGGGTGTGAGGAAAAGATAAGGTATTTGGGAAGAAGGGTACTGAGTAACTAATGACATATGGTGGAGTTAAATAACACTCTAAACATATAAATTGGTACACAGTGAGTTAATACTAAAAACCAAGAGTCACACATGGCCAATTTCCCCCTACTAGGTACCTGGTAGGCTTCATAGGGTTTTAATTTTTATTTTAGGGAAAATTAGTATTTTTAATCATAATATAAAAGTTGTTAAAAGGGTTACAATGGGATTCTATAGCAGTCCACTAAATAGAGATTCATCTTTTTTTCCTCCTCATCCTGGACATCCACTAAGGTGGTTCTATCAATATTTTAACCCCTATATTTACAAGTTTTCTACATGATAACTCTTTAGGCGAATCTATAGAAATGAAAAAAAAATCTCTTAATTTATGTATAATCTTTTTATAGGGAAAAACCCTAAAATTTCCTGTCATATAGGTTTTTAAAATTTTGGGAAGTAGTTGAATAATTATTCCTTTAACATTCAGGATTTGAGGTGTCCCCTCTACCCTTACATACTATTTATGTGCTATTGTTAATAACATCATGAGGTGGAGTGAGATATAATTGAAAAATAATTTTTCTTCTAAAACATCTTCTTTTATTTGTTTCTACTGAAATTAATTTGATTAAAATGGTAATTCTTCCCTACTATGACATATGTAATGCTTTTATTTGATTCCTTAGGGTGTCTCATTCTTTTATAATAATTCATTTCATATGTATATGCTACCACAATGTGATACCTTGTTAGTGGATCACATGTATTGTTCTAATGTGTCCATAATCTCTGCTCGGGATGTGGAAAAGTTTTCCAATAGGATGTATGTTTGTTATATTATATATATGTGGAATATGATATAAGATCATGGGTGTGTGTGTGAATGGATTATAGATTATATGTTTCATATGGGATATATATGTATGATATATTGGTTATTTTCCCACATAAAAGAGGATGTATTTATATATATAGTTATTTCCCCTCAAATATAGGATGACCAATATTACTATTCAAATGAGATCATATTCCATTCGAGAACACACCTTAGTTGAAATAGCACTATTTTTTTTGGTAAAATAGTACAATTCATATGATCTAGAGATCCTTATGGGAACCCTCACCAAGGATATATATAGACTAGGGAAGAACTGATCCCTGCCACCTTAACCACCCAATCATAGAGAAAAATTATTCCTCTTCATTGTGAATCATAGTGTATGACCCACACCTCATGTAGTATATATAAAGAACCAAACATAATAGAATAACATAAAAATTGAAGGATTATCCTTTAGTATTATATGAATCTCATGCCTAGTAATTTAGTATAAAATTTATGATAACAACCCACATCAAGTGATGATAATTTACTGATCCATCAAATTCTCTATTTATCATACTTGAGCCTTGCCAAGGGTTACACAAAGATAAAACATTATATTAACTATCCTAGATAAAAATGGTCAAAGAAAACTAAATTGACCACTATATTGTGATCTACATTGAAAAATACTTTGGTTGTACTATTTACCAGGAAAAAACTAACAGTTGGTGAAAAACATGCATTTTGGATTACTGAATGTGAGAATCATATTGTCACAGGATCGAGGCTCATTTCAGGATTCAGATATAAATATCACATATTAGACTTGTGACAACTGTATCATTGTTGGGTTCATATTTCCACTTCCAAATAATCAATCCACAACTAATGATCTTCACATTAATAATGATAAAAAGGGTTTTATTAGTTTTAAAAAATAACTAATGTTGTAAGAACCTTTTAATGATTCTACCCTTTATCAATGCTAGAAAAAACATTAATAAATGAGTTTTTTATCAGTGCTAAAAAATTCATGATAAAGAGGATTTATGAGAACCTTTTCTAATACTTATAATGGGTTCAGTTATTATTGTGCCATTTATCTGTGCTTTTTTTAGTGATGATAACTGCTCCCATTATATAGTCTCAAAAAAGTACAGATAAAAGTAGGGTTTATAAGAAGAAATAAATTTTTCAATGCTAAACACTCACCACACCACATTTTTCATTACTCATCATCACCCCTTTATCAACACTCCCATGCACCATTAACAACGATTTCTAGACCCCTTTAACATCACTACCCAACAATATTTCTTATCACAAATCTTTAATAATTCTCCCCCATCCATTCCACCAATGCAGGCCTCGCTAGATTTGAACTTCAGAACTCCACCTCCAGGCCCATTTTCACATTCCACTCCTCCAAAGTATTTTGTTTTATAGTATTTGATATATATATAGATATATATATATATATTTATTTATAAAAATATTTTTTATCCATATATATTTAATCATATATATATATAATTATTTAATATACATTTATAAAATATGTTTGTGTGTATGGTTATATCTATAAATATATATGTATGTGTGTCTATATATAAATATGAATATGAATATAAATATTTACATTTACATTTATTTACATTGATTTTATGTTAATATTTATTTACACATATTAAAATATATACATGTATATATATTTATTTGTTAATACATATACATTTTTTAAGGTATATAAATATCATTTAATTTTTATATCATAGAAAGCAAAAAATAAATTATTATTTTAAATAAAAATTATAATTTGTTTTATTAACATATGGTTTATATATTTAAGAAGGTATTATATATATAAATGTATTTAAATATTTATTTGTTCAATTAAATGTTTAATATGTAAATATATGAATTATATATATTTATTAATAAATGGCACTACCATTTGAAAAGCATTAAAATTTGAACACCCTAATATTCAAATGCATCTAACCAATATGAATAAATTCAATCTCCACTAAGAAATATACATGAAGTGTCTTTTAAATGAACCTGAAATAACATAGAATATTACAAAATTAGAGTATTCAGATTAAACACTTGGTTTTTTAGGCCTTCCAAACCCTTTTTGACCTAAACAATAGTTAACAGAGCCCCCCAGTTAGTAAACTCTTCCATAAATTGTATGATATACAGGGTTGTCCATTATCAGTGCTAGAAAAACAATGTTCTGATAGGGGGGATTTTATCATAGCTCACAACAATAACTGATAATGTTAAATTTTACGAGCATTAAAAACATTGATAAAAGGTAGCCAATTTCAATGTTTTTTTAGCGCTAATAAAAGTCTCTTATTTATCAATGCTTTTCTTAGTGCTGATAAAAGTCAGCCAATTATCTGTGCTTTTGTTTAGTGATGATAAAGGTCCTTGTGAATATGTTAATTCATATATTAATATTTATATATTTTTAAATAATATTTATATTACAATAAGTACATAAATTCAAATATAATATATAAATATGATTTATATAACTTTTGAATAAAAAATATAATTAATTTGATAATTCTATTGATAAAAATTTATCTATTTATATTATTAAAAATTTTAAATAGTATATATATATAAATTAATTATAAAATATGTATATTATTAAAATAAATACAATGTATCAATATTTTATTCAAATAATTATTTAATATATAAATTAATAAATTTATTTAAATGTATATTTATATTGGTGTTAAATAATTTAAAATAAACGGACATGTATAACTATATGTGTGTGTATTTATGTGTGTATATGTTTTTATGTACGTATATATATATATCTTAGTCTGTGTGTGTGTGTGTTTATGTATATGTTTATGTGTATATATGCACTATTAGGTGTAAATTTATGTGTGTGTGTGTCTAGTTGGTGATTTATTATTATTTTTTATTTTCAATATTTACTAATGTTTAGTATTTTTTTATAATTTAATCATTGTTAATACTTATACATGTATAATATATATATATTTTAATATATTGATCATGAGTATATGTTTGTCTATTTAATTTAATCCAATTTGATTTAATTTACTTTAATTATTAACACTTTCTATAGTTATAATAATTAGTTTTTAATTTTTTTGATTTATGTAAATAATATTATCTATTTATTGATTTTTATTAATTGTTTATTGGTCATTAATTCACACTAATGTTATAAATTTAGTTTTTAAACTATTTTTTTAATTTATTTAATTGTATTCATCCTTTTATATTATTAATTAATTAATTATTATCCATTCATTAATAATATTAAAAACATATTTATAAAAATGAATTTTTGAATATATATATATATATTAATATATAATTACTATATTGTTAATAATTAGATATTTACGAAGTCTTGGGGTTTTGGATTCATCTTCCTCAATATGAGACTACTTCACATTCATGAATGGGATTGATCTTTCAACTTTTTAGAGGTAGATAATGCTTCTATTCATCTTTAGTTCAATGTTTCAAGTTTAAATTAGCTTCTTTGTCACCCTAAAATACATTATGATATTTCTTTGACCATTGGGATTCCTATCAAAATGTCACGTGAGATAGAATTGGTGTGAATTGGTCCCCTCACTTGATTTTTAGATGAAGTGTATCTTTGATCTCCTTCAGTGGAGATGGTTTTTCTTCCAATAGATGTTGAGGATCTCAATCTAAAAATTGAGTACAAAAATGTTTCTCGATTTTTCTTCATCTACAAAATCATTGGTCAAGTTGTTCTAATTTTTTGGAGGTCGAGCATATGTTTATTCCTTCACAATCACAAAAATGATAAAAAATGTGTTTCAAAAATCCAATGCATTGAAATTCCATTTCTCAAGGCGGATTTGAAATTACATTGGGTTCATCTAATGATATTGTAATGGGAGGGTCTTTAAAACTAGACTCTTGAAAACTGGGTAGTTCCCCTCTTATAGTGAATGATAATTTCCAACCTTATTCTTCTACCATTAATGAAAACGTTGAGTGTTATAATAAGTTAGAATGTAATACAATTGTAGGGAATGAGCCTACCTTATCTTCTTTGTATGAGAAGATTGTACAACCTAAAGGAGGCGGTGATTATTGTAATGACCCAAACTTCTATTAATTAATATTCTTCTTGATATAATTAAATTTATTATTATGTAAAATGATTATATAACATATGCACCTCCTTGTTTTTATGGATTTCAAAATACTGTTAAAAATTATTACCATTGTTAAAATAGTCATTGAACAGTGAATAATTTATTTGTATAAATATAGGGATTTAAAAAATAGAATTTACTTATTCAAAGGAAGCAATGGCCTCATCCAATAGAATTTCTCATTATAAAGCCCATTGATCAGATATCATAAAGGAGATGGCTTCATTAGGCATCTCTGTTGACCAATCCCATGCCGAGATTTAACACGTTAAGCTCGAACGGACCCACCTACAATATAATTGGATGTTGATAGAGATTACCACCTAAGTGATGTTATCTGAGCCACCCCAAGAGTTTTTCACCATCACAAAACATACTCGTAGATCATATGTGGATGTTATAAGGTGTTATGTAAAAGGACCCTATCATTATGATTATGTGGATTATTTTGTATATAATGAAGAATATATAATCATTTTTTTATTTTTAGTTTGTAACTTGTTTTTAAAGAACAAATAGTATTTTTAGTTAATATTCATTTAAGAAATCAATTTTGATTAATTAACAGATTTTTGGAATTAAATAAAATTTTACTAAAATGTTATTAATAAATTAATTTTTATTAAATATAAATGATAGTTTAATTTTTAGGAATACAATAGTGATATTTATTATGGTTTGATAGAAAGTTTTATCAAAACCCATGAATTTTCGATAAATGTTGGTTTTGACATTAAAAATAGAAAAATAACATATTTAGAAAATTATTTAGATAAAATGAATATTATATTTTGGAAACAGTACATCGAAATTATCCAACAGTGATTGTTTAATAATTTTATGAGACATTCGAATTTTAGGGTAAAAAAAGTAAATAATGTTTAAATATATAATGTGTTTTATGAAATAATAATGAACAAATAGGTATTTAATAAATTAATATAAAGGAGATTTTCTGATAATATATATTTTATCTTTAAAATAATGTGATTATAGAATTTTTTGATTAATTTTATGGTACCTCAGTGGATCCGCCAAGACTTATAAAACATTTTAAATTTTTAAATGGATTTCCTTGAGAGTATAACTCACCTTCACATAAGAAATATTAATATTTTAATAATTTATACCATTTTAATTTTAAAATATTTTTTTCAAGTCTCCATTGAAAAAAACACGGGCAAAATAATGGGATGGATTGTGGTTTTGATTAGTTTACTGTATGGTTCCCAAAATCTAAATAATAAATAAATCCCTCACTTGTCCTATATAAACCCACCTGATCTCCCACATCCTCTTCGCTAAAATCCATTGGAACTCAACCTACCCCAGACCTACTCTCCCAAGAATCCACCCAATGGATCCCCATGCCCCCAAGAATCCTCTCTAAAGCCTATCCCAAGCCTTTGGAATCACACTTCCATGTAACAGATTTCATCTTTTCACATTTTTTTCCAAATTTCTTTATGTTGTTATTCCCTTTCAATTTAAATTGTAAATTTTGGGGTATGATTTCACACCTCCAACATAATTCCCTCTTTATGATTGAATTATTAGAGACCCCTTTCGATCTCATTAATTCCTCCCAGTACAACCATTACCATGTCGAAGTTCAGTAAGGAATTTCTCTCTCCTCAATTACATTCAAGCAATTCATTTGTATTATTAATCTAAATTCTATTACATATGTTGGTACATGTATCTATATGACCCCCTAGTGACCATTTCATGTACATATAATGATACAACCCTTTAATTCTCATTAACCATTTTTATGAATTCTTATGTCATGCCGTTAGGCTGCCAAAATTGCCCTACGATTTTCCAAGCCAAAGTCATTGTGTAATAATGACCATGCTAATTTATCTATCAAGAGTATTAACCTTTATAAACATTTAATTCTTTATTGTAGATTTTAATGTATTAATTCAACATTAACTTATCATGGAATAAATGATGTTGTTTAATGAATCTATGTTATATGATCCATATGGCACACTTATGCATGAAATGAAATTATTAAGAAGGGTATTCTCTTATAGTCATCTAATGCTTTTGGTAATGAATAGTATCATGATAAGTCGAGTTAAATGAGGGTTTCATCATGGTAATTCAGGTTCAGTGAGGGTCTACTCATTCACGATGTGCAATGAACCTCGGTTCATGATAAAATCTTGTTTAAGGTTGTTTCCAAATTTCCATGTTATGAAAATCATGCTATATCATGCCTTTATTTTCATGTTTCTCTTATGCTCCATTGATATTCCTATTTCCTAACATTTATTTTATTCTTAATGTTATCCATTTTTTATGCTCTTACTATGCTTTATAACTCACCATTTTCTTATGAATGTCCTCAGGTTATCCCATGCAATGGTAAGTATACAAGAATATTGTGGACATGTAAAAGATGTTTTCAATAATAATGTTGTGTTTTATGTTCTAAGATTCTATGTAATGTTCCTAATCCCCAATTTCAGTAGTCCTATAAATCCTCGTATTTTTTTATGTGAAATTTTATTTAATAAATCATGTTAAAATTTTTAATAAAGAGCATGATTGTTATAGATAGAATTAGATGATAGGTTTAGTTATTTTTGGGATTAGGATTAGAAAAACCAAGTGAAATCCATAGATATAAGACTAAATATAATAAAAACATCCCTAAAATTTGGTGAGTACTGAGTAAGTGGTTTTTCAAGAAAATACATCCCTTTATGGATATGATAAGGAAGAGGTGGCTCTGGTATAGATGTATCAATAGGTGAAACACAAAAACACTTCTTTGAGCTATTCTCGAATGGAAACCTATGCATGACAATGGGCCTTGGTATACTCATGGATACAACACTCCTAGGGGATAAGCTTTGGTAAATTCTTAACCATAGTATGTGCCATTTTTAAGGGAATAAAAAATTCCCCTAAGAATATTTGTTGGGATGTAGATCATGGATAATAGAGATTGAAGCCTATAAATTAATAAGTTAAGGAAATAAAAGTAATTTATAAGCAATTTGATTCTCTCATTGTATTACCTTTTATGTGTTACCCCTAAAATTCCTTTTCTTCCAACCAATGTGTAGTAATAGGAGGACTCGGGCTAATAGCCGATGCGATGATCATTGTAATGAATTTTCTAATGAAGTTCCCAATCTGATGAGAGAAGGAATCATGAACATTTTCATGCGACTCTCTCAATTAACTCATGTTTTGAATAGAAAGATGGGTTGAGAGGAACATTCATCCTCCAATACCCCTAGTAAAGAACAAGTCTTAATTGAGTGCTTCATGAGACATGGTCTCCATCTTTTATTGGATCATCTGATCCACCATTTGACAAAAAATGGATCAAATCCATTGAGAAGTTCATCTCCATACTTCAATGTTCCAAACATGAGAAGTTTCTTCTGAATTATTATCATATAGATGGTGAATATGATCAATGGTGGACATTGATAAAAAATAAAAAGACTGAGGAAGAGAACAAGGCATTGGAATGGAAGGATTTCTGGAAAATGTTTTTCAAAAAATATTTTCCTTGCACACTCCGACTTGAGATGTAAAGGCTCTTATTTTACCTCAATGAAAAGAAGAAAAATCCATCAGAGTGTTTGAGTAAAATATTAAAAGGATTTCATGATATGCCTCTGGATTTTTTGTTACCCTCGAATGCAAGGTTGAACACTTCTTTGGTTTGCTAAAACCTTGCCTATGGAAATCCCTAATGATCTGTGACATCGATCGCTATGGGGAAATTGTCTGATGTGCCGTCATAGTTGAAATGGATATCGACGAATCTCATGGGTATCATGGGGATAAGAATCATAAGGATGAATTCAATTTTGGAAATATGATGTATAAATCCAACTGTGCTATGAAAATCCAATACCCCACTTTCTAAAGGTGTGAAGGAAGCACCCCAGAAAGTGCCTGAAGGGGATGCGGAAATGCTTTAGGTGTGGAAGATTAGGTAACATGGCCATTTACTATCGATAAGAAAAATCCCTGGCTATGACAGAGGAGAGAAACACTCTATTTTACCCTGAAGGTGTTGTTCATTACTTTTACTGCAAATAACTATGGCACTTTGCAAACCAGTTCATTAAGAGAAGGGATTTCAGAGGATACCAACAACATCCAAGGTAGAAAGGGTGAGATTTTTCCATTACTACTGCTGAACTGAACCCCAACAACAAAGTGAGGATATGTACGCTAGTTATTCATTCGTGAATAGAAAATTTACCTATTTATTCATGTTCTACGCATTCTTTTATGTCATGAATGATTAGTAGAAAAATAAAAACACCACCACAAGTTATGGATGTAAAGATGTCAGTGAGAATGGAAAATGGAGAAATAATTACATCCCAGGAATATAACACCTCCCCTATCATAATTTGAGGGTTGATGTTCCTGGTGAACCTCAGCATACTCCATTTCATGGAATTTGATGTAATTATTAGCATGTATTATATTTCCTTATAAATATCCAACATAAATTGCCGTGAGAGGGAAATCACTCTCCAAATTGAAAATATACCCCTATTCTATACAAGTGCAAGGAGGAGGATGAGTCTTATTTAGCACCATCATCTCAAGTGTGGATATTGCTGCCCTATGAGAATGTGTACCTAGATAAATTGATTGAGTATAATCAAGAAACCATCCTTGAAGACATGAATATTTTGAGGTAATTCGGTGAAGTGTTTCTCGAGGAATTTCCCAGTCTTCCTCCTAGAAGTGGTGCTGAATTCTCAATTGATCTTATACCTTGGTAATTTCCAATATCCAAGAATCAATATAGAATGGCTATTTTGGATCTTGAGTAGTTGAATAAATGCCTATAGGAGAATCTAAATATAGAGTTTATACATCCATGTGTTTCACTATGGGGTGCACCAGTCCTTTTCCTCAAGAAGAAGGATGGGTCAATTCACCTTTGCATTGATTTTAATGACATCGACAAAATCAAGATAAAGAACTTGTATCTTGTACCCAGAATTGATGACTTGTTCAATCAGATAAGTGGAGCACAATACATCTCTAATGTTGATTTGTAGATAGTATATTACCAATTAAGGGTGAAAAAAGTTTATATCACTGAGACTACATTTTATACAAGATACGGGATCTATGAATTCATAGTACTGCCTTTTGGACTCACTAATTCTCTATAAATCTTCATAGACATTATGAATAGAGTTTTTAAAGATCACCTCAACAATGTTTTGGTAGTCTTTATAGATGATATTCTAATATACTTCAAAACAAAGGAGGATTATGAAGAGCATCTAATAACTATACTAGAGACCTTTAAAAATGAGAAGTTATATGAAATGTACAAAAAGTGTGATATTTGATTGAAGTAAGTCTCATTCTTGTGACATATCGTCCCAAGTAATGGTATATATGTGGATCCCTCCAAGACAACTACAATTGGGGGATGTTTGAGGCCAACATCGGTTATAGATATCTCTAGCTTCCTGGGGTTAGATGGATATTATCGCCAATTTGTGAGAAATTCCTCACTATTGTCTAACCCTCATACCAAGCTCACTCAAAAGATAGTAAAGTTTTCTTGGAGTGATGAATGTGAAGAGATCATCACAGAGTTGAATAATAGCCTTATCACTATGTCATTTCCCGCACTACCCATAAGTGGAGAAATTTTTGTGGTATTTAGTAATTCTTTGAAGAAGGTTTTGTGTTGTTTTTTGATTCAAAATGAAAAATTCATCGACTACACTTTAAGGAAAATGAAATTTCAGCAGAAAAACTATCCGACACATGATTTGAAGTAATCTATAGTAATATTCTCTTTAATTTTTTTTGACATTACCTAATTGGGGAGAAGTGTGAAATATACATTTATCACAAATTCCTCACCTATATATTCCAACAAAAAGAGTTTAATATGTGCCATATGAAGATGGTTAGAGTGGATCAAAGACTATGAGTGCTCAATTCATTACCACATTAGGAAATCAAACAAGGTTTAAGATGCTTTGAGTAAAAAGGACCCAAAAATTGTATCATTTGATGAGAATTTAAAAGGATACATTATTCTTAGATTTGATGAAGATATACATGGAAATATTGAATAAGGGAATGTCATCAATTTGTTCAAAAAATATTTCTCAATCGTCTCTTTAGGAAAGGGTGAAGAATGATCAAAAGGATGATATGGTAATTTAATAGAATGTGGAAACTATGAAAATAGGTAAATCACCAGAGTTCAATTTTAATGAAGATATAATTGTGAAATTTGGGAAAAGAATATATATTCCTTCGAATCTAGAGTTAAAGAATGAAAATTTGGAAGATTCATATTGTTCAAATTTCTCCATTCACCCTAGAAACGAAATGATGTATCGTGATCTCTGAGAGAATTTTTGGTGGGATAACATGTAGATGGAGATTTATGAGTATACATCAAAGTGCCAGGTATGTCAAAAAGTGAAGTCTAAGGGGAATAAGTCTTAAGGGATGATAAAACCATTACCCATACCAGCATGGATGTGGAAAAAAAATCACAATGGACTTTGTTAGTAGACTTCTGAAGATATACAAAGGAAACAATGTTGTCTGGGTTATTGTGGATTGTTTAACAAAGACTGCACACTTCATTGAAATTCAAGAGGATTTATCATTTGTTCAACAAGAACATATATATATATATATATATATATCAAATAAGTGGTAAGGCCTCATTGAGTTCCACTATCTGTTGTATCTGATCGAGATCCAATATTCACCTCTATGTTTTGGAAGAGTCTTCAACATGCTATGAATAATGAGCTATAATTCAGTATGGATTATCATACTCAAACTGATGGCCAATCTGAGCAGACTATCCAAAAACATGAGGAAATGTTGAGATCATGATCAATGTAGTTCAAAGGAGGATGAGATCCACATCATCCTCTAGTTGAGTTCTCTTACAATAACAGTTTCCACTCAAGAATCCGAATGTCTCCTTATGAATGCCTTTATGGGAAGAGGTGTAGGAAAATGACATGTTGGGATGAAGTTGGGGAGTGAAAAAGCATAGGTACATAAATCATCAAGGAAATGGTGTAGAAGGTTAATAAAATCCAACATCGCATTAAAGATGGTCAGAGTCGATAAAAGATCTATTTTGATAATCTTCGACGAGACCGAGAGTTTGATGTTAGAGACATGGTATTCCTCTGCATATCACTGTGGAAGAGTGTTATTTGATTTGGGAGGAAGGTAAATCTTAGTCCAAGGTACATCATCCCTTTTGAGATCCTTGATCACATTGGGGAAGTGGCCTATCGACTAGAACTCCGACTAAACCTATCTCATGAAAATGATTTATTCCATGTATCACTCTTTAGGAAGTACATATATGTCCCATCACATGTACTCAATCTAGAGGTGGTACTATTAGATAAGTACCTATCCAATGAAGAGAATATATGGAAGATCTAATATCATAGGGAAAAACATCTACAAAAAAAGATAATTCCCCTCTTCAAGGTGTTGTGGAGAAACAATAAGTTTGAATAAGAAATGTCGGAATCAGAGGAAGTGATGAAGTAGATTTACCCGCATCTGTTTTAGTGTGGGAAAATGAATCTTCGAGGGAGAAATTTCTTAATGGTGGAAGATTGTAACAACCCAAAAATTTATTAACAAAAAAATTTCATGATCTAATTAAATGTATTATTATATAAAATGGTTCTATAACATATGCACATCCTTGGTTTTTTGGATTAAAAAATACCATTAATAATTGTTACCATTTATAATATAGTCATTGAATAATGATCAGTTGATTAGAATAAATATAGTGCATTACCAAATCCAATTTACTCAGACAAAGGAAGTGATAGCCTCATTTAGTAGAATTTATACAAACGAAACCCATTTGTTAGATCTTGAAAGGGTGGTGGCATCAAAGGAATTCACTCTTGACCATGAGCAAGCTGAGCTTCAATAGGTTAAGCTCGAATGGAACTGTCTATGGGAGTAGTGGAAGTTGAAAGATATTACCACCAAAGCATTGTTATCCGAACCACGCCATGAGTCTGTCACCATCACACACCTTACCCTTAGGTCATATGTTACTGTTATAGTGGTTTATGTAACAATATCCTAGCACTATGATTATGTGCATTATTTTTGTATAGAATGAAGAATATACATTCATTTTATAATGGTTACTTCATAACTATTTTTTAAAGCACAAATAGTATTTTTAGTTAATAATCAATTAAGAAATTAATTTTGATGAATTAATGGATTTTCTGAATTAAATAATATTTTAATAAAGTATTTTTACTAAATTAATTTTTATTAAATATAAATGATCATATAAGTTTTATGAATACAATTTTTATTTTTATTATAGTTTGAAAGCCAATTTTATCAGAACCCATGAATTTTTGAAAAATTTCCGTTTTTATTTTAAAAGTAAAAAGGTCAAATATTAAGAAAATTATATAGATAAAATGATTATAATTTTTGACATTAGAAAATCAAAATTACCTAATAGTGAATTTTTCATAATTTTCTAATACAGTCAAATATTATGGAAAAAAATTAAATATCGTTTAAATACATAATGTGTTTTATGACATTATAATGAACAAATAGTTATGTAATAAATTACTATAAATGATTTTTTTCACAATATATGTTTTATATTTAAAATAGTGTGATTTTAGATTTTTTTTTATTAATTTTATGGTGCCTTAGTGGACCCTCCAAGACTTATAAAACATTTTCACTTTTTAAATTTATTTCCTTGAGAGTATGACTCACCTCCACATAAGAAAGCATAATATTTTAATATGTTGGTACATTTTCCATCTATAAAAATGTTTTACACTCCCCTTTGAAAAAAACCATTGGCAAAAACCATGGGTTGTTTTGTGGTTTTGACTAGTTTAATGTGTAGTCCCCAAAACCTAATTATTAAAGAATTCCCTCTTTTTCCAATATAAACCCACACAGTCTCCCATTGTCTCTTCAATATATTCCTTTATAACTCAACAAAAACCTACCCTACTATCTATATAATCCTCCCAAGTCATCCCATGCTCCCAAGAAGACTTTATCAAGCCTCTCCCAAGCCTTTGGGATCACACTTCCACATAAGGGATTTCTTCCATTATCATTTTTGTCCAAATTCCATTATGTGGTAATTCACTCGAAATTTCAATTGTAAATATTGGGGCATGATTTCTCATATCCCACATACTGACCTATTTATGTTTTAATGATGAGTAACCCCATTACCTCTCATTAATTCCTCCCATGTACACCAGTTCCAAGCTGAAATTCCGTAAGAAATTTCTCTCTCCTCATTTACATTCAAGAAATTGTTTTGTATTATGAATCTAAAATAAATTAAATATGTTGTGAAATGTATATATATGACACCCTTACTGTACATTTCCTGTAAAAATGATGAGACACCCATTTCTCTCTCATCAACAATTTTTATGAATTCTTATGTCACTCCATTGTGGTGCTGAAATTACACTATGATTTTCCAAGCCAATGTGATTGTGTAGCGAATATAATGCCCATTTCAATATCAATAGGAATAACCATTATGAAAATTTACTTATTTATAATATATATTAATGTATGAATTCCACATTCCTTTATTGTGTAATATATGGCGACGTTTAATTAATCCATGTTATATGATCCATGTGGCACACTTATGTATGAAGTAAAATGATTAAGAAGGGTGTTCCCTGAGAGCGCTCCAAGGAAATAGTTAAATATTAGTATTTTGATACATCTAGTCCAATGTGGATTTAGTCATGATAATTCATGATAAATGTGGGTCTGCTCATGATCAATGTGCAATGAACCTTGGTTCATGAAAAAATCAGGTTAAATGTTGTTGCCAAATTTCTATGTAATAATAATTATGTTATATCATTCATTTAGGTTCGTGTTTCTATTATTCTCCACATTTAACAACCCAGGATTTCAAAATAAGTAATCTATTTAATGTAATTCAATATCTTGCGCCACATGAAACACCAAGTTCGAGCGCACCACGACTTACCTAACTACCCGTTTAAAAAGAGGTTATGAATAATATTAAATGTATTTTGAATTTTATATACACTATATAATTTAAAATCCATATTATGAGTTTTTTGGACATTATAGAAGAACAATTCCAATTTTCCAAATAAAAGAAGAGTTTTTCAAAAAAAATCAATTTTAATATCTTTTAATGGTGAATGCTTTTTAAAACCCGTATTTGATAGTTTTATATATTCAATTTGACAAAATAAATTAATTCTTTTAAATAGTGACATAAAAATTTTATTTTGGGTAAATTTTTGGTGTTTTTTTGATAACATTCATATTTTGATGAATAGAGAAAAATACTAGTTTTTAATTGAAAACAACTTTTTTAATCCAAATAATTTATATTATCAAATTATACATTTGGATGGTTTTTAAGTATATGTAGTTCATATTTTTATAATTTAGTCCAATATCAGTAATTGGATGTAATTTTACATTTAAATTGGACATAAACACATATCTATCTTTAGATAGTGTTTACTTCTTAAAAACCCACTTTATAGTTTTGACAACGGGAATTAATTTTAAATTAAATAATGAAACTTCTATGCATTGAAATTGGTAAAATAGAAATCATTTTAGATTTCAGAATATAAAAATTAACTTTGGTAAATTTTTTATATTTTTTCTGAAGACTTTCATTTTTTGATGAATAGTGAAAAATACAACATATTACATAAAAACAATCTTTTTAATTTAAATAATTAATTTAAATTAAAAATATATCATAAAATAGATACATAATACATATATTAGTAAAATTTATGTTATTTGAGTTATTTTATTATAATTTTATATATTTTTAATTTTATTGAACCCTTTTAACATACTTTTACCCCCCCTTCTAGGCAAATTTACCCACCTTCTACGAACATTAGCAAATTTGCATAAAATGTAATTTTACAGCTTATGTGAATTGAAATTCAAAAACATTAAATACATGGTTGACATCAGTAAGTAAAATTTTGTTCAATAGGATTAAATTTTTTGGTGAATAGTAACTTTTGAATTTTATTTACCACGATTAAAAGTAAAAAAGGTTATTAAAGGTAAAAATAATATTAAAAATATCCCCCCACTGGTCCTAATTCTATTGAATAAATTTGTTTCTAAAAAAACCTTAGGACAATAATAATATCCTTTAGATACATTTGTGTTAGATAAGGTTATTTATTATATTTTATTTAATAAAGTGTTAAAATTGTTAAATTCATTGTTTAATAACTATTCCATATTTAAAAAAATGGTTACACAAAAGATAAAATATAATATAAATATTTATTAGGAATAAAAAATTATTTCCTATATCATGGTATATTATTTTTTATTTTTAGATATTTAATAATTAATGTAATTAATGACACAATGATGAAGCTGTAATTACCTAATTATTGAATGATTAAAATAATTGATATTATAAATATCAAAATAAATGTAAATTGAGGCTTTTGATTATTTAAATTAATTTTATAGGTGTATATGACATTTTTGGGTTTGTTTAATGTATTTGGATCGATGTAATCAACTATTTTATGACTTTTAAAAAACCAAATACTAAATAATGTCAAAATTGACAAAAATGTGCTTTTTAAAACAATAATATATTATTAAATGATATAATATTCCCAAAAATCTAAGGTTCAGCCAAATGACATATATAATGATATAAAGGTCACAAATGAAGCCGTTGTGGTTCTCTTGATATTTTATAGTATGTTTATCAACCATGTATTATAATAATACATGAAGACATGGTAAAAGTTGAACTATATAACAAAGGGTTAAATATAAAAGATAAGGTTAATATGGTGACATAAACTTCTATAAAACCTATTTTTTGAGATTATTTGGTCCCATACCAACATTATATTAGATATAAATCCATTTGGATTGATTATAAACTGAAAATTATTTTATAATAAAATAAATATTCAATCTTTTCCTAAAGTGCCCCTCACATCTCATATAAAAGTGTACTTCACCTTCTCTTAAATTCACACCTCCAAATACCATTGGATCGGCCAAAAAATTCTCATATCTCCCCCCCCACAAATAAAATAAATTCATATTAGAGGGATTACATTGATTAGAAAGCTAGCCTATGGAACCATTTTTTTCAAATCAAATAGAAGAACCCGAAGAAGAGGTAACTTTTTCATCACCTCTTTCAAATTTATTTTCTTCATCCACATCCTCCTTCTTTTTTGTTTCCATACAAAAATAGTAACTTAAAAACATTACTCATATTGTCATGTTATTATAAATACCATATAACCATATTCATTATTCTACCCATCCTATGAATGACAAAGTCACCATACATTTGTATGTATGACTTACTGGCTCCACGTCGTGGTATAGATTATTATTCAACACTTCATTAATTGGATGGGTATAATAATGAGTATAAATAATTTAAATATTAAATAAAGCATTTTAATTATTTTCTATATATAATATACCATCCAATTTAAGACAATTCCACCATCAATAGAATGATATCATCCCTCGTGCGTACATACGGCTTACCGTCTCCACAACGGGATGCGATTCATTCCCTTGTTCACCATTCAACAATGATTATAAATATATATTATTAATAATTATGTAATATATGAAATAATAATTATAGATTTAATTTATAGATATATATGTGTGTGTTTGTATTTACATATATCTCATTCACTTACTTTCCTTCAATACGATATGAAAACGGAAATGACTTTTATGCGTACGTACGACCTACCCTCTTTATCAACAGATTTTTACATTTAATATATCTATCTATTATGCATACTTATATTAAAAATATATATTATAAATTAATAATTTTTTATTTTCTGGAACAAATTAAATCATGATATATGTTATACGATCGAGAATAACAAGTTAAAGCATATTTGATAAAGAAAGCAATTATTACCCTCAATGTTATTTTAACAAATAAATAATTATTAAATGGGTAGTATAAAGCCAAAAATGAATCATGTATGATATCATAATTATGAATATGGTTCTGTAATAAAATAATAACATACTATGTTCATTATACAGTAGGTAAAATGTACCCTCAAGCGAAGGAAATTAAAAGGTAAGGGTTAATTCATCAATCTCATTATTACATGAGATTGTTTATGTGTAAGTATTTGCTGGGAAATTTTTATCATCCATGTCCATGTTTCATGAATATGTTTTCAAAAACAATATTTTACAGTTTTTTGAATGTTATTCTTTATCAAGATAATCATTTTAAATGTTTTAATGATTTATTTTTCTAAATCATTTTAATTAATGTTCATGTTTTAAAAATGATTTTATAGTTTTGTTTTTGTGTACATGATTGTTTAAAAAGGTTAATTCCCTTCAAAAGATTCAAAGTGTTTGGGACAATGTAATTAAAAAATCTATTTTAAATGTTTTTTTTATAAATATGGCACTTTAAAATGATTTCAAAAAAGGGATATTTCTATAAAATAGTTTTACTGATCATTTTAAATTATGTAAAAATCCTTTACTGAACATTATTCTGGATTGAGGATGATCTATTATAACACAATATTCACTATTTTATTGAATATTTTATGATATGTTTGATTGTGGAAGTTCTATTTTTATACCATTCAGGGATTAGGGTTAATGTATTGACAATTATTATGCAAGTTTAAATATAAATGCTTATGTTTTGTTTCAAAATTTTCATATGAGGAATGCATTGGACATAGTAAGTGATGGGTGCAGCCCGCTATGGATCCTCATTGAATCAGTAGTTGTAATGGGTCGAATTAGTGTCTTGGCACAAGGATTTGACAGAATTTTATTTGTAGTATTGGAAAGAGTCCTTTCTTTGTGATTATGATGTCTGGATTTATGGATTCCATCATTATGGAATTAGTTATTTATATTAAATGTGATTATTAAACAAGTAGAATATCCATGTGAATATGTAAATGTAATTATTTGATTTATATTTTCCATATTATGTTGTAGTTTATGTTTAAAGGGATTTTGTTTCAATTTTACACCTTTCCATATAAATTTATGAATATTTATGATAACTTCCACTATATTGTTTGTCATTACTGAGCATCTTCGCTCACTCCTTTCTTATGTTTTATATTCCCAAGATTCCCACAAGTATATTATGATTTATACATAGGTTTAATCTAAGGGAATAATAAATTCTTAAAGGATTATTTATAATGTGTTTTATGTTAGAAATTGTAATGTAAAGATCATGTATGAAATCTATTTTCAAAGTCCACTAAGCTGATCAGTCCTCCAGGAATTTATTCCTTATAATCATGCTAATAAATTAAAATAATTCATTGACTCTTGGTAGCTAAGGGCAGGGCATTAGAGTTGGTGTAAGAGGATGTTTATGAACAACTATGGAAATAGATTTAGATAATCTCTGATTTTGAAACATTACCCTAAGATACCACTGAGGATTAGTATAGAAGAACTACATAGAATTTTTGTAATGTAGTGATTTTTTGAATTTTGAATGCAATACATCCCTATCTTGATATGAACTAGTAGAGGTAGCTCAAGCACTGATGTATCTAGGTGTAGAACCAGAAAACACCTCTTTGATCTTGACTTGAATTAGAATTAGTGCACACCAATGGGCCTTGTTGCACACTAGGTTATGAAACTCCCAAGGGATATGCCTAGGATAATTCACATTTTATGTACAAACTATTAAGAAGGATTTATTAGTAAATATGTCAGCAACGAAACCATTTTTATTATTTTGATTCTAGATTTATGAAAATCATCAATTAATGTTGAGAATTTTTCATGTTTTTGGAATATAAATTTTGACATGATCTATCCTACTCCATGTACCCATTTATAAATGGAGCCTAGTAGAATGAAGGACAATGTTAGCAATACGCATGATCCAAAGAGTAATAAGGGTCATATTATTCATGGTCTTATGCAAACATTTAGAAAGGAAATATTCTCCCACGTATTCACATCATATGATGAAATAGTATCGTGTGATAATCATATAAGTATTGAATTCTCTGAGTCTTATGAAATTGAAGTGATGCCAGAGAAGAAGAGGATGGAAGTGAAAAATATAGATAAAGGGTAGAAGGGAAAAATTATTTCCCTATATGCGTTAACTGTGGAAAGAATCTCCCTAGAAAGTGCTTGAATGGAATGAGAGTTTTTTATAATTGTGGAAAAAAGGACACCATGTTCACAATTGCAAGGGTATGAAAAATGTTTTAAATGTACAACGCTTCATCTGTAAGGAGTTGGGGCTCTACATGAATAAATGTCCCAATCATCAGAGTATACCAAACATGATTCCATTTGATAATAATCAAGTTAAGATGCTACAGCAGATGAAGAGGAATGATTAGTGTTCTTAAGTTCTTATTAAAGAATTTGGTCATTTGAGAACAAGTTGTAAGAATAATAAAGTATATAAGGATTGTACTGCAATATGTTTTCATTATGAATTTAATATTTTATAGTACCAAGTAATGTCACATAGTTTTAAGTTAAAATTTTAGAAAATATATGGCTGGTGGAAATATAAAACTTAATATGATTCTAAAACTGAGATAATGATTTCGGAATAAGATATAATTTAGTTGGATAATGTATATCAGATATTATTAACTACCCTGGAAATAATTAATTGTTTTTTATTCCATTATTGTTGGAGTTTACAAATTTTTTTAATTTAAGGTGTATATTAGGTATTCTATAAGGAATAGGGGAGAATGAATGTATTCAATAATGTTTTATGGTAATTCAGGGTGTTACCATGTTTTAAGAGAATATATGATAAAGGACATCACATTTTATTACCTGGCCAATGATATATTCATTATGTTTACCTTCCTTATAAATGTTAGGCTGTTAGTTTTGAAAAAAGTATTTTAGAGACCTATAATGGTTGGAATTAATTATGTTTGAAATTGGATACTATTTTTTAAGGGTAAAAAATTTCTTAATATTATTTATGTATTGTTAAAAAATAACAACCCGGAGGTCGGGCAACAACTCCTCACGTCTGGCAAGGCTGCAAGACTTGAACTCTCAATCGAAGGGTCAAAAGGGTGAATCATCTACCCGTAGCCTACATGATGTCTATGTTTGTATAATGTAATTGTTTTTAAATTTTCTAATAGATAAATTATAATTCATTATTTTTAGAACCCAATTACATTAGGATAAATGGAATATTTTTGAATTCTATTATCTTTTGGAGTGAAGGATGGGTTTGTGGTAGAAGTTAGATTAAGGATGGAACTATACTAGTAAAGTATTTTTTTCACATATTCTATGAATAAATTAATTAATAAAATTTAGGGAAGGGATCTTAAAACCAAAAATATGTTATCATAATACCTAATGTTTTCTTGAACCAATGATATTTAAATCATCATCATAGATTTATGGATTTAAGGTCCTCAATTTTCCATTTATTGTTCACTTGTTTTTGTCTGATGACCTTAATAACTCCCTATAAATAATTACTTTTTCCTCGAATTATGTGACTCTAATTTCAACCAATGTTCTAATATTCAAAATCATAATTTTGTGGTTACTATTTCTTTTCCATTTCATTCTTATTAAGACTAAATTTTATTAACCCTATTTCGGATTTGGGTTTTCCACAAAAGTATTTTCTATTTTCAACCATTCATTTTTGATGAAAAATTTCAAATTGAATGAATGAATTTTATTTAAGGATGGGATAATGTAACACCCGAATAACTCATATTACATTATCTCTTTAATGTAATGGAATAGCTTGTGCCACACACAAGATCGAGTTCGAGCACACCACGACTTACCAAACTAGACGTTTAAAAACATTTTATAAATATTATTAACTAAATTTAGAATTTTATATAACAAATATATTTTTAACATCCATATTATTTGTTTTTTATACATAATATAAGAACATATACAATTTTTCAGATAAAATAAGTGTTTTTCAACCAAATGTAATTTTAGAGCCTTTTAATGGAGAACACTTTAAATCCCATATTTGACACTTCTATTTATTTAATTTGACAAAATAAACTTCTTCATTAGAAGAAATACATAAAAATTTATTTTGAATAAATATTTGGTGTAATTCTGATAAATTTCATATGTTCATGAATAGTGAAAAATGCAAAATTTTAATTGAAAACAACATTATTAATCAAAATAGTTTATATTGTCAAATTTTACATTTTAATGGTTTTGAAGTATAATTAGATTATATTTTTATCTTTTAATCTTATTTTTTCATTTTATGTAATTTTATATTTAAATTGGACATAAACAAATATCAATCTTTTAATAGTTTTTATTTCTCAAAAACCCACTTTATGGTTTTGAAGAAGGGGAATTATTTTTAAATTAATTAATACAACTTATATTTTTTAAATTTGGTAAAATTTACCTCATTTTTGAAATCTAAATATCAAAATTAGCTTAGGGTTAATTTATAGTATTTTTCTGAAAACATTCAATTTTTAATGAATAGTGAAAAAATACTGCGTAATAAATAAAAACCGACTTTTTAATTTAAATAATTATTTTTAATTAAAAATTTATCATTAAATAGATACATAATACATATATTAGTACAATTTATGTAATAAAAGTCGTTTTATAATATGATTATATATATATATATAATTTTATTGAACCATTTTAATGAATTTTTACCCACCTTCTATGCTCATATACCCACCTTCAAGGTGCATTTTCAAATTTGCATAAAACAAAATTTTACAAATTCTGTGAATTGAATTTCATAAATAAAAGAGACACGGTTGACATCAGTATGTATAATGTTGTCCTATTGGATTTGTTTTTTTTTGACTAGTAACTTTTGAATTTTATTTACCACAGCCAAAAGTAAATAAGGTAATTAAATATAAAAATAATATTAAAATTACCCAAAAACATGTCATAATTCTATTGGATAAGTTTATTTCGACCATAATAAACCTTCAGAAAAATATAAGGCCCTTTTGAACTAGTTGGGTTACTTTAGGACATTTATTTTATTTTATTTAAAGATGAGTTAATATTGTTAAATTCAAAATTTAATACCTAATTTATTTTTAATATAGGGTTACACATAAGTTAAATTCGACTATAAATATTACATAGAAAGATTAAAATATTTCCTACATTATTTTATTTTATTAATAAATTTTAGACATTAAATATGCAATGTTATTTATGACCCAATAATGAAGTTGTAATTACTTTATTAATGAAGGATTAAAATAATTGATATTATATATATCGAAAGAAATGTAAATAGAGTTTTTTTGATGAAATAAAATCATTTTATAGGTTAATATGACATTTTATAGTTGACTTTATGTATTTGTTTTGATTTAATTAACATTATATGACTTTCAAAAAAACCAAATACTAAATAGGGTCCAAATTGTAATAAATGAGTTTTTTAATAAAATACTATATTATAAAATGATATAATATTCAAAAATAACTAATTTTCAGCTAAAGGACTCATATAATGATAGATATGTCATTAAAAAACATCTTTAGGTTCTCTTAGAATGTTATTGTTTGTTTATTAAACATGTAGTATAATAATACAAGAAGACATGGTAAAAGGTAAACTATTTAACTAAGGGTTTACTATAAAATATAACGTTAATATGGTGACCTAAACATGTCTAAAACCAAGAGGATGAGATGATTTCGACCCATTCCCACCTTATCATAGAACAAAATCCATTTCGAGTCATTAGAAACTAAAAATAATTTTACTATAAAATAATATTTCCAACTTTTCCTAAAGTCTCTCTCACCTCTATTGTAAAAGGACACTTCCCCTTCTCTTAAATTCACACCTCCAAAACCTTTTGGCACAACCAACGCTGGCTAAAATATCCTCCCAACTACCCTCAATTCATCCTAGAGGCCTTAGTTTCATTATAAATCTATCCTAAAGAGCCATTTTGTTCAAATCAAAAGTACGAACCCGAAAAGGTAATTATTTCATCACCTCTTAAAATGTGCTTTTCTTCATCCACTTCCTCTTTCTTTTTTGTTTCCGTACCCAAATAATAACTCTAGAAACTTATACATACTATGGTATTATTATAAATTCTGTACAACCCAATTCATTATTCTATCTATCCTATGAATGACAAAGTCACTATATATGTGTATGTATGACTTACCGTCTCCACGTCGTCGTGTAGTTTGTTATTCAACACTTCATTAATTGGATGGGTATAATAATCAGTATAATTGATGTAAATAATAAATATAACATTATAATGATTATTTATATATAATATACCAATCAATTACATACAATTTCACTAACAATAGAATGATATCATTGCTTGTCCATACGTATGGATTACTATCTCCACGACACGATCAGATTCATTTCCACGTTCAACATTCAATGATGATTATAAATATATATATATATTATTAATAAGTATGTAGTATATGAAATAATAATTCCATTGGAAATATATATATATATATATATGTGTGTGTGTGTGTGTGTGGTTGTGTGAGTGTTTTTACATATATCTCATTCACTTACTTCCGTTCAAAATGATATGAAAACAGAAATGAGATTTATGCGTACATACGGCCTACCATCTCCAGAAATGGAATTTTCCATTTCATATATCTATATATTATACATAATTATATTCTGAATATATATGACACATAAATAATGTTTTATATTCTGGAATCAATTAAATTATGATACATTTTATACAATCAAGAATAAAAATTTAAAACACATATGATAAAGAAAGCGATTAATACCCGAAATGTTATTTTAAAATTTAAATTATTATTAAATTGGAATTATAACGATATAAATGAATCAAGAAAGATATCGTAAATATGAATATTGTTAGGTTATATTTTAATAACATACTATGGTCATTATATAGGAGGTTAAACATACCCTCAACTAAAGGAAAGAACAAGGTAAGGGTTAATTCCTCAATCTCATTATTATTGGAGTTTGTTTATGTGTAAGTATTTACTGGGATATTTTTATCATCCATATCCATGTTCCATGAAAAGATTTTCAGAATGAATATTTTAAGATTTTTTTGGATGGGGATCTTTATCAAGATCACCATTTTTAATGTTTTAATGATTTTTTTTAAATCATTTTAATTAATGTCCATGCTTTAAAAATGATTTTAAGGATTTATTTACATAGACATGATTGTTTTAAAATGTTATTTCCTTTAAAATTTTCAATGTTGAATGAGATAGTTTGATTGAAATATATATTTTAAATTAATTCCGTTAAAAATATGCGATGTTTAATTAATAACACAAAAAATGGATATTTCTCTCAAAGAGTTTTATTGATCATTTTCAACTATGTCAACATCATTTACTGGATATTATTTTTTACTGAGGTTGATTTATTATAACTAAATCATCTGTGTTGTGTTGATTGAATTATGATATTTTTGACTGTGGATGTTCAATTTTTATACTAGTTGTGGTTTATAGTTAAATTATTGACATTTCTTATGCTAGTTTTAATACGAATGATTTTGTTTTGTTCCAAAATTTTTATATGAGGAATGAATTGGACATAGTATGTTATGGGTGGAGACCGCTATATCACCTTGATACATCTGTAGGTACAATGAGGAAAATTAGTGTCTTCACACACGACCATGAAAAATGTTTTTTTTGTATTCTTGGAACAAGGCCTTGACTATGTGGTTATGATTCCGACATTATGGAATCCATCATTATGAAATTAGATAACGATATTACATGTGATAATTTGACTAGTAGAATATCCCTGTGAATAAGTAAATGACATTATTTGATTCATATTTTACATATTATGCTATAGTTTATGTTTAAATGTCTTGGGATTCAATTTTATTCCTTTCCATAAAATTTTATGATTATTTATGAAATATTCCACTATATTTTTTAACCTCACTAAGAATCTGAGATTACCCATTTTTTATGTTTTATCTTCCCGGGATGCCCAAAAGTAAATTATGATTTATATGGTTGTCTAAGCTAAGGGAATAATGGTGTTCTCAAAGGATTATTTATTATATGTTTTATGTTATAAATTTTAAAGTAATGTTCCTATATGTAATCTATTTCCGAAGACTACTAAACTGATTGGTCATTTAGGACATGAATCCTTGTAATCATGAAAATGTATTAAAATAATGCACCGAATCTGGGTAACTGGGTTCAGGGTGTTACACCATTGATATGCCTATTTATTAACATGAACTATATTCTTCATGTAAATCCTTTTTTACTCCCTTAGTGGGCTTTATAGCTCACCATTTTCTTATGCATGTCCTTGGGTTATCCCCTGCAATACTATGTATGAAGGAATGTTGTGGTTATGTAAAATAAATTTTCAAAAAAGATGTTGTGTTTTAAGTTCTATATTGTTAGGTAATGTTCTTAATCCCCAAATACACTAGACCTATCAATCTTAAGAGTTGTATTAAGTTCATGTTTATGTAATATATCATGTTTAAATGTGTAATAAAGGGCAGAGTTGTTATAATTTACCAACTCGGTGAGTGAAGGAAGGGGAGATAAATCATTAACAGTGCACTAGTAAAACGAAACTATGGTTAGATATAGTTGGTGGGAATGAGAAGAATGTTGGGGAGGGTAGTGTTTCTAAAAAGTCCTTGATTTAAAATCCATCACCTATCATGGATATAATAGTTATTATTAAACATGATTAAGAAGTCCATGTTGTGATGGATTATGATTCAAGAGTCATTAATAACTCTATGGAGCAGACGCACATTCATTATAAGTGGGAAGAACTAGAAGGTAGTTGGTAGAAACTAAAGATATCAAAATGATGCCGACAACCTAAAAACTGTGGATGGGGATGTGGAAGAGATGACAGGATTGTTGGGTATGGGCTGTCTACTAAGTCTTCCCCCAATGATCTCACTCTCGAGTAAGATAAAATCAAGGAAAAGTGCTGTGTGATTTTCAATCATAAGAACCCACAGTCAAAATTAGAATATATTGATGATACCATTGATTATTATGGGTATGGTTCTTGTTCTACACATTTATAGTTTACTTTTATGGATGAGTACTTGGCCTTTTTTAATGTCCTTTCTCTTTTTTGTGTACTTTGTTTTATTTTTCAATACATTTGGTAGGAACAAGTTCACCTAAATCTTGGACCTGGTTAAACTATATAAATATATTTCTAATTAAAAAAAATATTTAAAAAAATATTTATAAATATAATTTATATATAATTATAATTATAAAAATATATCTATAATTATATTTATAAATACATATTTTTAATTATATAAATAATTATTTATTTATCACTATAAATATTTATTTATAATTAAATACATTTATATTTATTTATAATTAAATACATTTAAATTTTTTATGTATTTTATTAAATATAAATAATATAGGTTTTTATTAGTTTTTTTCTAGAACTGATAATGATATAGTTTTATCATCACTATAATATTTAGTGCTAATAAAACCTATCATTATTAGTGATAATATTATAACACTGATAAAGGGAGCTTTTATCATCTCTTTTTATTTTATCACTGAATAAACCCGTCTTTATCAGTGCTTCTTTAAAAGAACTAATAAAAAATTTCACAATATTGTAAAATAGACCCTAAATGAACTGATTTCTCTTATTCCATTCAAATCTCATTGAAATATACTGTTACCATTTCTCCCCCTTGCCTTATCTCAAATGAATCAACCCTCTCAAATCCCAAGGAATGTTATTTTTTCTACCCATCCTTCATTTATCAGTTTCTTTATATTTTCCTCAACATGAATAGATCTCCTACCTTGACATACCTAATATAGATAAACTCATCTTTTCTCCATCACACAAGAGATTATATCATTCTAGGTGCATGGATTACTTTTGTTTCTTTTTCATGAGACATATATCCCCTATATTATCCCTCATATTGATTTTAATCACACGCAATTTTTTCTGGATCTTGTTTATCAATTAAATTATATGAGATATTGTTGAATAATACTTAACATCTACATTTGAAAATTTCACACTCAAAATTCATTGAGCTCTTAGATGAATGCGGATATGGATGAAAAGACCATTTATGCACTATAAAAACCCAATCCACTTATCAAGTAAGGTGGATAATCAAAAGGATATAGAGGGAGGGTTTTTACAATGCACATATAGTAATACACTCCATGTTCTATGTATTCTTTCTACTTCCATGGATATAAATCAAACCATTTTTACATTTTAACCCATTACCAGGTAGAATAACCCTGATCCTTTTTATATTTGAATTACCATGAACATCTACAATAGGTTTCCATTACGAGGTAGAATTACCCCACTCGACTACTCCGGCTTGTTGTAATCCCACCTAACAATGTTACAGAAATCATCCTTGATCTCTTTTTTTAAAGTAGAAAAAAACTTAAATAGATTATTTATAACTTTATATATTTGACACATTCCATTCCATAAATTATTTACCCCCAATAAAATAATCTCAATATGAACTATAAATCTCTTAATAAATTAGAACAATGGATTCATGTAGCTTGAATCATTCTTTAAGAATGACCTTTTATGAGCTCTAAGATCATACATTTTGTAATTTTTTTAAATATTGATATTACTAAATCAAATCTGATTTATATTAATATAAAATGTATATATTCCAATCACATGAAAAATGTGTATGAGGATGGGGTCAAATATTTCATCATGTTTGAAAACTATAATGCCTATGACCCTTCTCAAGTCATTTTCCATGTTTTTACTCTTATTATTCATGACTAATTAGTCTAGAAGAGTCGTAAGAAAACATTATATATCATGGAATATATAGAAGTTATAAACGATAGAATAAACATGGGGAAATTGGATGTAGCTAGTGACTGGGATGACGCTGTTTTTTATATATAATCTACTATGATTACATGTGTGAACAATGAAGAAGACATTATCAAGGATATGATTATAGGTGTGAACGATATTGATCGTATTGAGGAAATGATAATGGAATTTGAAGATGAAATTTTTGACTGTTAAAAATTGTTTAATAAGTTACATAGTTGTGAAATGTCCCCATTTTATACTGGTTTTACTAAATATTTAGTATTGTCTTTCCTACTGAAGCTCTATAATCCAAAAGTTGTAAACAAGTGGGGTGATGCTAGTTTTACTAGGCTAGTTTCTATCTTTAATAATATTTATAAGGACCTAGCCTTAAACATTACTTAATATTGAAATAAATGAATAATTCACATTGAGGATCTTTTCAGGATTATATTTTTAGAGAATTACGACATAACTGTTACATCTCAAACGATTACAAGGTAGACACTTCTACAAAGTTTCTATAGAATAAAAAAACTCCTAAAAAGAAACATGTCTAGTTCCATGTTTTATATAGCATGAATTTCCCTTGATCCCATCCTTGACCCTATTCCACATTATGTAATGTGAAAAACATTTCAAAAAAACTTGGGGTGAGCATAAAAAGCTCAATAAGGGATAGACAAATAATGAAAACTGTTAGTTTTTCAAACATCAAGTAAACCATGTATACATTATCAAAGTAATACCTTCACCTTCACGAAGTAGTAAAAACTCTTCACTGAATAAAATATCATTACTTACCCTTTTGTAACCAAAGGATTACCATAAAACCCATATAAAGAATACATATCATATAAAGGAAACTTGGGACATAAACATACTTAAGTGTAATAACCATACATTCGACTTCCACAGACATCACTTAATGGAATATCCATACGGCCAACTTCCATACATAATTAATGGAAAATCCATACGACCAACTTCGATACCCAATGAATTGGAGGTTATAACGTAACCACCCGTCCTGGTATTCACAGCACCACCCGTCATATGGTTTATCACGTAACCACCTGTGAAATGTCCAAGTACCATTATAAAATCATAAGACATAAAACAAATATAATAGAATGAAAACATTTCCACAATTTGATCACAAAATATCACTCAAATATATTGGCATAACAAATACATTATAAAAAAATATTTTCAATACCAAAATACATAAAAGAGTATATGGTATTTATTTCATTTAAAAAAAACATTATAGCTTGTTCAGGAATCCAAAGACCAAATAATACTCGCGACGGTGGAAAAGGTCATTATCACCGCGTACGTTAAAAGAAACATTCCCTTTTGTCCTTTAGTAAAACGCTTCATAGAAAAAGATTGCTTTTGTATAAAAGTAAAATTCAAAGGGGCTTATACACCGTATAAAATATAGTTGTTTATAAAAAGAAATATGCCTCAATGAAAGGACATTGAGACGAAGTCCCTTACCTCGGGTCTGACTTGACTCGACCATTCTTTAACGTCCTGAATAATAAACTTGAGTTAATATCTATTTGCTTTAGAACCTTTTTCAAGTTCATTATTCCTTTTATATCACTTATTTCCATGTTATAAACATTATGTAACCATTTAAGTTAATAATGATTGTTTTGTCAATATTTGGTTCTTAAGTCAAAAGTGGACTTCTTACAATTACATGTTGTTCGTGTGGTCAAAGGTTCTTTATATCCATAATGACATTACTGATTTGGATATAATATATATCATATATATCTAGAATATACATGTATTTATAATATAACATAATCATTTAGAGGTAAGAAATGAAATGCAACGTTTATGGAGACGGTAAGCCGTACGTACGCATGAACGCTACTTTCATTTCTATGTCATATTAATGGAATTAAAACTAAATGAGAGGTATGTATATTTTAATTACAGAATTATATTAATCATTTAGATGTAACATACCTCACAGATATCCATTATATATATGTACTTATAATAGTACATTACATTTCAGGATAAGAAATGAAATGCACCGTTCATGGAGAAGGTAAGCCGTACGTACGAATGAACGCTACTTTCATTTATATCTCATACAATAATGGAATGAAATAATAATTATATAGAGGTATATTATAATTATAGTATAAAAACATATATAATATCTTTAAATCCATCCTTTATATGTCCCACATATGGCATTAACGAATCAAATAACTTTGAGGGGGCGGTAGTCCGCACTTCCTAAAATGAAATTATCGTGTTTACCCACAACGGAAAAAATAAAGTTATACCACAAATGAAAAATAAAGAAGCCTAAGGGAAACATAAACATAATATATATCATATATAAATAGAGTGACATCTTAATGGACACCATTAAAGGTGTTTAAAAGAAGATTGAACAATCATCGTTTCGTGAGGCAGAAATTCTCCAACCACAGAAACAGTATGTTCTATAACAATTAGATGTAGATGTGTGTAAGTGTAGCTCAAATTATTTTTATAACAGAATCCTAGTATATATAAGATACTGGAGTTGTTACAAAATAAATTAATAAAAAGAGTTTATGGGGTTGGAGAAGCAAAATAAAACAAAAGAACACAAGTGAACATATTACCTCAAAACTCTCTTAGATTTGAGCTCAAAGGCTTCCTTGAGAAGAATTCTGCCCAAAGTGAGGCTTCAAGAAGTAAGAGAGGGATGTCGAGAGACAAAATGGGTAGGGGTTGGCCGAGCCAAAGGCTTTGGAAGTGTGGGTAAGGTGGTAGAGGTAGGTTCCTTGTATAAGAGGAGAGGAGGGGCACTCTGGGAAAGCAAAGAAAAGTTACTTTATTTTAAAATGAGATTCGGATTTAAGAGGTCCCACATTGATATAATTCGATGATAAGGTGATAAGGGATTTAAATATACCCATCCAATAGGTTTTGGACATTTTTAGGTCATAGATTTTACATTATCTTTTCATTTTATTTAAATCAGTTATTAATGAGGTAATCGTTGTATCATCATGATGTCATAAATAATTTAATATATTTAATGTCTAAAAATAATAAAAAAACTATCATGATGTTTTAAATCTTTTTAGATTTATAATGAATATTTATAGTCAAAAATCTGACTTGTATAACCCCATGTAAAAATTGTTTTAGTAAAACATCTCATGTTTGTGTCATTTTTAATTTAACATTTAATAAAAAGTTATTTATGTCATTTCCCAACCAAAGTGGCTCCATGGGGTCCCCAAGATGACCCATGGATTTTCTGGTTGGCCATGACACTTCCAATTAGGGTAGGACATGTGTCAGGCTCATCTCATTTTATTAAAACATTATTTTTACATTAAACTACACTAATTACCTCTAATCACGATTAAGAACTTAAAAGTTACTATTCACCAAAAAATTATTTAAATCTCATTGAACCACATTTTACTTCTTAATGAAAACCATGTATGTCAGATTTTTGAAAATAAAATCACAGAAGTGACAAAGTTTCATTTAAACGAAAAATCAATTTCTTTAACTACCACTTAGTGGATTCACTATTCATCAAAAATTGAAGTTTTTCAGAAAAATACCAAAACTTCACCCTAAGATATATTTGATATTATGAATTCAAAAATGATGTCTATTTTACAAAGTTCAAATAATATAAGTCACATTAATTAATTTAATAATTAATTCCCGATGTCATGACAAATAGCTTGTTTTTATGAAACAATTAGTATCAAAAGATTGACACTAGTTTAAGTCCAATTTCAAAGTGAAATTGATTCCAATGACCACCATTGGATTAAATGGTAAAAAATTATTCTAATTTCTCTTTAAAACCAATTCCAATGATAATCTAATCATATAAATAAATTAGATTAAAAAGAGGTTTTGAATTAAAATACAACATTTTCACTATTCATTAAAAAATGAACTTTATCGGAAAAATAACAAAAATTCACACAAAGTAAATTTTGATGTCCCAATCATAAAGAATAAGTTTATTTTGAAAAACATTGCTTATAAAATTGTCAAAAGATAGATTTAAAAATGGTTTTCCGTAAAAAGGTATTAAAATAATCTTTTAAAAATATTAGTGTATTTCATGCTTAAGATTTGATTTATTTTCATTTCAAGCCTCTAAAACACTATATAATTCATTAATAAGCATAGATAAAAATATATATTATTCATTACTTACTTGGAATGTTACATCCTTCCCCTCTTTAGAAAATTGCATCCTCGCAATTTATTTACTTATCGAATAAGTGGAGGTATTTATCCCTCATTTCATTTTCAGATTCCCATGTTGCCACTTCAATCATATGGGTTTTCCACAAAACCTTTACCTGATGAATCACTTTATTCCTTAACACCTGCTCTATGTGGTCAAGAATCTGGACCGGTTGTTCCTCATAAGATAGGTTCTCTTCCAGCTGAACTACCTCAAGACTCAAAACATGACATGGATCTGGCATATACTTTCTCAGCATCGAAACATTAAAAACATTGTGTACCAGAGATAAACTCGGAGGTAATGACACTCTGTATGCAACTGATCCAACTCTCTCAATAATTTCATATGGTCCAATGAACCTTGGACTCAACTTTCCTTTCTTACCAATTCGCATCACACTTTTGCATGGAGAAACCTTGAGAAAAACACGATCACATACCTCGAAAGATAGATCCTTCCTCCGGTTATCTGTATAACTCTTCTGCCTGCTCTGAGCTGTTCTCATGTGTTTCTGAATCAGCTGAACTTTTTCGACCATCTCTTCTACCAATTCTGGTCCCATCATCTTCCTTTCAACCACTTCATCCCAAAATGCTGGAGTTCGACACGACTTCCTATATAATGCCTCAAATAGTGCCATATGTATACTGGAATGAAAACAATTATTATAAGAAAACTCATCCAAAGGAAGATGTTGGTCCCAACTTCAGTGATAATCCATAGAGAAAGAACGTAGCATATCCTCCAATGTCTGAATTGTTCATTCTGACTGCCCATCTGATTGAGGATGAAATGTTGTACTAAAATTTAATCCAGTACCCAACTAATGCTAAAGGCCCTTCCAAAAGTTAGAAGTAATCCTGGGATCACGATCGGATACAATAGAGATAGGAACTCCATGTTACCTAACTATCTCATTAAGATAAAAACAGGAAAGTTGATCTAGAGGGAATGTATCTCGTATAGCAAGGAAATGAGCAGATTTAGTCAAGCGATCAACAATAACCCAGCTTGCATTATTACCTAGAGATGTCTTCGGTAATCCCACAACAAAGTCCATGGATATATTCTCCCATTTCCACTCTGGCACTGGTAAAGGATGATGCATCCCTTTCAGTAACTGCTGCTCTGCTTTAACCTGTTGACAAGTCAAACACTTCACAGTAAAATCTGCAATATCTCTTTTCATTCCATCCCACCAGTAATACTCCCGTAGATCTCGGTACATCTTAGTACTGCCAGGATGAACTAAAAACAGAGAACTATGAGCTTCACATAACAACTCTCTCTTCAACTATGAATCACAAGGCACACACAATCTCTTCCCAAATCTCAAAACACAATCATTATCAATGTTGAATTCAGGAAACTTACCCTTCTGAACCAGCTCTACCTTTTTCTGCAACTCACTGTCTTCCCTCTGTGCTTGCTTAATTCTGTATGATAGGGATGATCTCACTGATACCTGAATCAAAATATAAGAACTTCCTACACCAACAACTTCTATTCCATAGTTCATCAAATCAAAAAACAAAGGATCTCGTTCCAAACATAGCATGGTTAATGAAGCATTACTTTTTCGACTCAAAGCATCAGCCACTTTATTTGATTTTCTCGGATGGTAGTGAATTGTACAATCATAATCCTTGATTAATTCTAGCCATCTCATCTTTCTCATGTTCAATTATTTCTAAGTGAATATATACTTTAAACTTTGGTGTTTAGTATATATTTCACACTTTACTCTATACAAATGATTCCTCCAAATTTTTTAAAAAAAAACATCAGCTAATTCCAAATCATGTGTAGGGTAATTTACCTCATGAGTTTTCAACTCACATGATGCATAAGCAATTACCTGATCATTCTGTATAAGGATACAACCAAGTCCCTTCAACGAAGCATCACTGTATATAACAAACTCACCATTCCTGGAAGGAAGTGACAAAACTGGAGTATTCACTAATCTTCTTTTCAACTCTTGAAAACAATCATCACATTCTTTTGTCCAGATGAACTGATCACCCTTACGAGTTAGCTTAGTCATTGGACTAGATAAACATGAAAAAATTTCAATAAATCATCGGTAGTAACCTGCCAAACCAAGGAAACTATGGATCTCAGTTACATTTGTTGGTCTTGGCCATTCATCAACAACATTTGTTTTAGCAGGATCAATAGTTATGCCATCTTTTGAAACAATGTGACCAAGGAAAGAAATTTTTTGTAACCAAAACTCACACTTTCTAAATATTCTATATAGTTTCTTTTCTTTTAAGGTTTTCAAGATAACCCATAAATGTCTTTCATGCTCCTCTTTACTTTTAGAAAACACCAAAATATCATCAATAAAAACAACCAACAATTTTCACCTGAGTCAACTCAGCCATCACTGCAACAAACTGTTTAGTTTTGATTCTGACCATTTCATGATACTGATTTAAAAGGTCATTTCCCTATGTATGCCTTCCCAGAAAAGATTTTTTGTTTCCTCTACGAAAAACTATTCTTATCAAAGAAATATCTTAGGCGAAGCAACATGGTAATCCGTAAATGCTATATCATTTCAATCATACCATAAATTATTTTACAATTTAACACTTTTCTAACTCCTAAAGTTGTCTAAACCGACCTCTGATACCAACTATAAGGCCCTGGCCTTAAACATTACTTAATATTGAATTAAATGAATAATTCACATTGAGGATCTTTTCAGGTTTAGAGTTTTAGAGAATTCGGCCATAACTGTTACATCTCAAAATATTACAAAGTAGACACTTCTACTAAGTTTCCATAGAATAAAAAAACTCTTAAAAAGAAACATGTCTAGTTCCATGTTTTATATAGCAAGACTTTCCCTTGATCCCATCCTGGACCCTATTCGACATTATGTCTTGTGAAAAACATTTCAAAAAAACTTGGGGTGAGCATAAAAAGCTCAGTAAGGGATACACAAAGAATGAAAACTGTTAGTTTTTCAAACATCAATTAAATCATGTATACTTTATCAAAGTAATAACTTCACCTTCATGAAGCAGTAAAAACTCTTCACTGAATAAAATATCATTACATACCTTTTTGTAACCAATGGATTACCCTAAAACCCATATAAAGAACACATAACATATAAAGATAACTTGGGAGATAAACATATTTAAGTGGAATAACCATACGGTCGACTACCACACATATCACTTAATAGAATCGCCATACGGCCAAATTCCATACATACTTAATGGAATAGCCAAACGGCTGACTTCCATACAAAATGAATTAGAGGTTATAATGTAACCACCCATCCTGGTATTCACGGCACCACCCGTCATATGGTTTATCACGTAACCACCCGTCAAATGTCCAAGTAACATTATAAAATCATAAGACATAAAACAAATATAATGGAAAGAAATAATTTCCACACATTGATCACAAAATATCACTCAAATATATTGACATAACAAATCCATTATAAAAACAATTTTCAATACCAAAATACATAAAAGAGTATATGGTATTTATTTCATTTTAAAAAAACATTACAGCTTGTTCGAGAAGCCAAAGGCCAAATAATACTCGCGGCGGCGGAAAAGGTCGTTGTCACCGCGTACATTAAAAGAAACATTCCTTTTTGTCGTTTAGTTAAACGCTTCGTAGAAAAAGATTCCTTTTCTATAAAATTAAAATTCAAATGGGTTTATACACCATATAAAAGATATTTGTGTATAAAACGAAATATGCCTCAATGAAAGGAGATTGAGATGAAGTCCCTTATCTCGGGTCCGACTTGACTCGATCATTCTTTAACGTCCTAAATAATAAACTTGAGTTAATTTCTATTTTCTTAAGTACCTTTTTCAAGTTAATTATCCCTTTTATATCACTTATTTCCATATTATAAACATTATTTAACCATTTATGTTAATAATGTTTGTTTTGTTAATATTTGGTTCTTTAGTCGAAAGTAGACTTCTTACAATTAATGTTGTTCGTGTGGTCAAAGGTTATTTATATCCATAATAACATTCCTGATTTGGATATCATATATATCATATATATCTAGCTTATACATGTATTTATAATATAAAATAATCATTTAGAGGTAAGAAATGAAATGCAACGTTCATGGAGATGGTAAGACGTACGTACGCTTGAACGCTACTTTCACTTCTATGTCATATTAATGGAATTAAAAATAAATGAGAGGTATGTATATTTTAATTCCAGATTTATATTAATCATTTAGATGTAACATACCACACATATATTCATTATATATATGTACTTATATTAGTACATTACATTTGGGGATAAGAAATGAAATGCACCGTTCATGGAGACGGTAAGCCGTACGTACGTATGAACGCTACTTTCATTTATATCTCATAAATTATTGGAAAGAAATAATAATGATATAGAGGTATATTATAACTCCAGTATAACATCATATATAATAACTTTAAACCCATCCTTTATACGTCCCACATATGGCATTAACAAATCAAATCACTTTTAGGGGGCGGTAGTCCGCACTTCCTAAAATGAAATTATCGTGATTACCCACAATGGAAACCATAAAGGTATACCAAAAATGAAAAATAAAGAAGAATAAGGGAAACATAAACATAATATATATAATATATAAATATAGTGACATCTTAATGGCCACCGTTAAAGGTGTTTAAAAGAAGATTGAACAATCCTCGTTTCGTGAGGCAGAAATTCGCCAACCACAGAAACAGTATGTTCTTTAACCATTAGATGTAGATGTGTGTAAGTGTAGCTCGAAATATTATTATAACAACATCCTAGTATATTGAATATACTGTAGGTGTTACAAAATAAATTAATAAAAAGAGTTTAGGGGGTTGGAGAAGCAAAATAAAACAAAAGAACACAAGTGAACACATTACCTCAAAATCGGGTAACTCTCTTAGATTTGAGCTCAAAGGCTTCCTTGGGAAGCCTTCTACCCAATGTGAGGATTAAAGGAGTACGAGAAGTATGTGGAGAGACAAATGGACAGGTTTTGCCCGAGCCAAAGTCTTTGGAAGGGTGGGTATGGTGGTAGAGGTGGGGGCCTTTTATAAGAGGAGAGGAGGGGCACTCTTGGAAAGCAAAGAAAAGATACTTTATTTTAAAATGATATTCGGATTTAAGAGGTCCCAAATTAATATAATTCGAGGATAAGGTTATAAGGGTTCTAAATATACCCATCCAATAGATTTTGGACATGTGTAGGTCATAGATTTTACATTATCTTTTCATTTTATTTAAATCCTTTATTAATGAGGTAATCGATGTATCATCATGATGTCATAAATAATTTAATATATTTAACGTCTAAAAATTATAAAAAAACTATCATGTTGTAGGAAATCCTTTTAGCTTTCTGATGAATATTTATAGTAAAAAATATGACTTGTATAACCCCATGTTAATGTTTTTTAGTAAAACATCTCATGTTTGTGTCATTTTTACTTTAACATTTAATAAAAAGTTATTGATGTCATTTCCCAACCAAAGTGGCTCCATGGGGTCCCCAAGTTGACCCATGGATTGTATTGGTCGTCCATGAACCATCCAATGAGGTTAGGACTTGTTTCAAGCTCATATCATTTTATTATAACATTATTTTCACCTTAAACTACACTAATTACCTCTAATCGCGATTAAGAACTTAAAAGTTAATATTCACCAAATAAATTATTTTAATCTCATTGAACAAAATTTTACTTCTTAATGACAACCATGTATGTCGGATTTTTTAAAATCAAATCACAGAAGTGATAAAGATTCATTTAAATGAAAAATCAGTTTCTTTAACTACCACTTAATGGTTTCACTATTCATCAAAAATTGAAGATTTTCAGAAAAATACCAAAACATCACCCTAAGCTATGTTTGATATTCTGAATTCAAAAATGATTTCTATTTTACAAAATTCAAATCATATAAGTTACATTAATTAATTTAATAATTAATTCCCGCTGTCATGACAAATAGCGTGTTTTTATTGAACAATAAATATCAAAAGTTTGACACTAGTTTAAGTCCAATTTAAAAGTGAAATTGATTCCAATGACCACCATTGGATTAAATGGTAAAAATATATTATAATTTCACTTTACAACCAATTCAAAAGATAATCTATTCATATAAATAAATTAGATTAAAAAGTGGTTTTGAATTAAAATACAACATTTTTCACTATTCATTAAAAAATGAACTTTATCGGAAAAATACCAAAAATTCACACAAAGTAAATTTTGATGTCCCAATCATAAAGAATAAGTATATTTTAAAAAACATAGCTTATAAAATTGTCAAAATATAGATTTAAAAATGGTTTTCCATAAAAAGGCAGTAAAACAATCTTTTAAAAATATTAGTGTATTTCATGCTTACGATTGGATTTATTTTCATTTTAATCCTCTAAAACACTATCTAATTCATTAATAGGCATAGATAAAAATATCTATTATTATTTACTTACTTGGGATGTTACAATATCATTCTATAAGATAATGATATTCCCTACCAAACATTAGATTCCAGAAGAATGAAATGTTCAATGGATATGGTATTTATAATAATACATTCATTTCCAAAATATTGTAAACTATTTTTGAGGGAATATTAATCACTTAAAAATTTACAAAGGTGGTCCATCTCGATGAAAGAATGGTGAATCCATCCTTATGAATGTTTTATGGAATATTACAATTATTACAGGGTTTGGAAAACTATGTGAAAGTGATAACACTTCAAGGATGATTATGTGGAATTCAGATATATGGATAAAAATATGAAAAATCTTTTCACCTAATAGACTCTCCTCAATAGAATAAAATGATCATGAGTGTGCTGAATTTTGAAATGATCAGAGAAAAATTCTTCTTGTTTTATCTATTGATGGAGTTATCTGTTTGGTTTTCAAAGTAGCATTCATAGTACATAGATGGTTATTTTAATAAATTATAACTTTCTATCATGTTTATGCATGATATGAAAATACATTATGTAATATTATATTATATCAGTATAAAATGACCAGATAATGATATTGATGTTTATTTGGCTCCATTGATAGAAGATTTAACATTATTATGGGATTCATGGGTAACATTGTATGATTCTTGTTGAAATAAATATTTCACATTGAAAACCATGTTGTATGAGATGATAAATGAAATTCATAGTATGATGGATATAGCAGTAAAGGATCTCAAGGGTGTCCCATTTCTGAATAAGGAACACATTCGATTAGGTTTAAACATTAATCGAAGACTAAGTTTCTAGGACATCACATATTTCAACCTCAGTGACATAAATACATTTCAAGGATGAAATCATTCAATTTGAGTTTCAAAAAATCAATAACACCATATTTACTAATAGGTGATAAATTTTTTAAGAAATTAAAAGACATGGAAACTGAATTTGGTAATCCTTTTTTGAAAAACGTTATAAAAACTAGTTGGATAAAGAGATTAGTTTTTTTAATTATCATACATGATGTTATTCTTGTAGAAAAAAATGGATGTGATAGTGTCACTAGAACATTACTAAATTAACTTCGGAAAACAAACTATTGAATTATGTCTAGGTTTTCCATGATTTAAATGGAGATAAAGGAAGAGCTGGAACCTGTGAAGAGTGAAATATTCAAATTTTCTTTCTCAATCTACTACACTATTTCTTAAAAATAGAGACCTCAGTTTTGAATCTTATTAAATGATGTAATATTTCTAGAGGGGTATACATCAAATATTAATATTATAATTTCAATGAATTATTTAATGTTAAATGGTATGAAATCACATGACTACCCTGATTTGATGCAAGATCTAATGCATATATCATTACATTTCATTTTTCCCAAGAAATTTTGTCATACATTAACAATGATTTTTTTAAATCTATGTTTATAAAATTTCTAGACATGATGAAATTGAAACTAATTGAAAAGGAAATTTTGGTCATAGTATGTAAATTTGAGATGTTCTTCCCACTGGCTTTCTTTTTATGATGGTTCCCTTGGTGGTTCACTTGGTTAAATATATTTTTCAATTTAGTCCTATACATTATAGATGGATGTAACCCCATTTAATATCATATAATTTTTTTTGAAGGGTATGTAAATAATAAAATTAAACAAAAAGATTTTATTATAGAGAAATATGTTTTTGAGAAATTCATTTAATTTTATACGGACTACCTATCTAGTTTTGAAATCATTGTTTTACTAAAATATCAGCACAACAAGTGGCTTTTTGTTTAACAAACATCCAAAATAAGTTTTATCAGAATTACTATTATAGGGAGGGAGAAAGATCACCATTACATTTTACAAAATTTTTTAGAGGTTGGACCATATATTGAAACTCAAATAGTAATTCATAGTCATTATAATCCAAAAATTTGTGAAATATGGATATCAAATAAACATAATCATTAATTTATAATATGATTTTAGGAATATATTTTGATATAGTCAACTACAAATCCAGATTCACATTTAGAATGACATTGATGGATAGCTATAGGACCATGTTTTCATGTATTATATGATAATGGTTATGTAATTAATGGTTATATTTTCTATACGAATGAACATTATAAATGTAGTACAATAAAAAATAGTGGAGTTGTAGTTATGATTGAAGAGATGCTTGTATTTGATACATGTAACACCCCAAAAATAATAAAAGGATTACTTTTCTATTTGATATCATGTATGAAATAAATGATATTCATAATATATTTATTCATTTATAATTATTAATAGAACATAACTTCATGCTTACAATTTTGTTAGAAGAATATAACATCATGCTTGTGTTCGACATACGACCGCCACATGAAGCAATGCGATTCGTTCACACATTACATGGAATGTATTAAAGATGGGTTTAATAAAACATGTTATATAAATAACATAAATATGATATTTTAAGGATAATATACAAGTATATCGCATACTTTAATTTATTTTAATATGATAATATAATGGAAACATCGTTCATGCGTAAGTATAGCCTACCGTATCCATGAATGATGGATTTCATTTTCTATAAATAAATTTTATTGATTAATATAAAAAAAATATAATAAATATATACGATATATAAATAATATAAATAATATTTTATATGATGAAATCGTGATATATTTAAGAGGAAAAAAATATAACAAGTCAAAACATACTTATGAAAAAAATATATTATTAACCAAAATGATGAAAATAATGAATGATTATTAACAAAAGGGTAATAATATGTTATAGAAGGATCATATATGAAGTCATAAAAAATAATATGGTTTTTAAAAATTAATTACATGTTTAACCAATATAAAGGAGGTTAAAGGGTGTTAAACCAAAAGGAATTGTACGTAAAGGGATTTTGTATAAATTTAAATTCCATTGAGACTAGTTATTATTAACCAATTAACATTAATATGGCTTATATACTATTCCTTTTTCATTTAATACCATTATTATGGTACTTTAAGATTCACTTTGAATCTTCTCATGCAAGGGTTTTAAAATGAAAATTACCATTGGTAAAAGTTATCTTGGAAATATCACAATCTTTTGGGATTTCTAACTTTCTCTTAAAACAATCATTTCCTCATTTTCATTTTCCAATGTATATAACATTAATTTTAAATATATATACTATTCTATGGTGGGTATTATTATTTCCTAAACCATATATCATTTTTATAAGTCGTTTAATCATTCAAATATATTTGATTAGTCAGGGAAGTAATGATAAATCCATATATTTTAATCAATATGGATATTTGATAAAGTAAACTAATCATGAATTAAATCAATTATTTGATAAATTTTGAATTATTTAGGAATGTATGAATTGGGTGGGGTCCAGTTTTAGATATCTCTTGTATATATTGGTAGTCACATGCAATGAATCACGTGTCTAATCAGATGGGGTTTTACCAAGTATGTCATAAACCATCTTGTGAAAGGTCTTGAAGGTAAAAGAATCATGTACCTATGAAACATGAAATCCAATAACCAAAAAATTTCTTCATTCAGATTAAATTATTATTTAACCAGGATATTTTCTATGGATGTAGTTCATTTTCATTTTATTGATTAAATATATGTGTTTCAGATACTTACCTTACCATATTGATTTTTCCAAATACAACTTTATAAATGGAATTTGTCCTCAATAATATAACTTTTCCATGTTGATTATTCTCATTTGTTAATTATTTATTCTTTTTTAAATAAACCTTCCTAGGAATTTGAGATAACAATTATTTTTATTCCTTTCCCTTGGATATTAAGATGAATTATTGGAAGGAATTTCACAGATCATGATCTTTTAATATTGTTATGATTTATTTTATTTTCCCAATATAATGTGTGTATCATGTATGTAATTTTGTTTCCCAAAACTTCTAAAATTACTAGTCCTTACAGATTTGATTCCATATAATATTTCCAATTTAATAAAGTAAGGAAATAGTTGTGGGCTTCTATGTTTGGGGTTCTATAGTTGGTATCAATGTAAGTTTTGTTTAATCAATAAAAACTAGATTTAGGAAAATATATATTAGTTAAAATAATCCAATGATATACTCTAATGATTAGTATAGAAGAACATATTAATTTTTTGGAATTATACTTTATAATATAATGTTAATAATATTATCATCTAGTCTAGTGTATTACATTGTTTAGAGATATCACATAGAAGGAAGAAAGGTATCAATACTCATGGTCAATATAGAGGTTTCCCTAATGATTAAGTTACTATAGCTGGTATTGGAACTGAGTAAATTATGAATATATTGGGGAAGCATAATAAGGTAATGAAAAATAGTCTTTCCTAGAAGTATTATCAGCTTCATTGGTGAGATTATCCTATGTGATATTTCATTATGCTATAGAATACCCCATCATTTAGTGGGACAACTAATCAAATTGTAGCTATGAAATAGATTATGTCTCTAGAGAAAATATTTGTGGAATTAGGATATGGTGAAAAAAAAATGATAAAAGTGTAGTGTATTACCTCAATGGAGATATTAATAAATGTTTATTATTGATCTATAATACTCATTAAGAAGATTAAATAGAACTCTTGGAATGGAATGCTTTTAATGATACATTATTTGAAAAACTATTTCCCTCATGAGGAACCCACTAATATGAGTATAAATTTCTATAATTTAATGAAATGGATGAAGAATGTGTTTTAGTGTATGAAGATAAATTTATATGGATAGCAGGGTATGCTCTAAAGTTCATACACAACATAGAAGGCATGATTGAAAACTTCTTTGAAGGTATTATGCCATGTCTCTGAATGTCACTAGTGTCTCATACTTTTTCTTCATACAATTAAATGTTATTATGTTCTATAAAGATGTAGTTATAATTATACATGTCTTATGGGATCAAATTGAATTAAGATAATAAGATAATGGTAGAGGAAAAAATAGATAAAGGAGACAAGGGAGTGAATGATTTTACCCAAAATGATAATTTTGGAAAGAATCACCCTTGTAAATTATTAACGGGATTGGGAGTCTATTATAAGTACAGTGAAAAGGGTCACCAGGAAAAATAATTCAATGGGAGGAAGGAAAATAATACTATTTATTGTTACATATATAAGCAAATGGGGAACTATGAAAATTAATTCCCCAAGTGTTAAGGGAATATACCTCAGAAGAAGCTACAAGATTAAGGTCAAGCATATGTTATTAGAAAAATCAAAGTGCAATATTTAATGTACTTCTATATTTGGATCTAAGAAATATCTTGTAAAATATTTTATTTATAATTTTATCATGATATGATTTATGAAATATATAAGCATTGTAATAAATTAATTTTTCATTATGTAATTGAGAGAATAAGTTGAATGGTATTAAGAATGATATTTGTTATAAATTTAATTTTTTTTTTGAAAAAACATGGTTGGGGGAATGATAACCCTTAATATGTTCCTAATTTTGAGACAATGACATTTGGATAAATATATTATTATTATGGTTAATGTAAATTGGTCAATACTAATTATCTTGGTACTGATTCTATAGTTTTGGATCTTCATACATTTAACCAATTATGAAATTGTTTAAATTGATATTTGGACCAATTTTAGAATATTAATGTATTACATCACTATATGGTGAAACCTATGAAAAGTGATAATCTATAAATAGTTAAAGGAAAAACCAAAAGATAGTATTGTTCTTATAAAATATAAAGATATTATTTCTTTATATTTTAATAGAGGGAAATAATTCTATAACTCTAGGAAAAGTATCTTGAAATAAAAATGGGTTATCCTATAACCATATTTTTTTTATAATACCAAAGAAATTTTTCACACCTATAGTTTATGGTTTTGTGGTAATTGAAATAATCATGAAAATTTACTCTATATCTCTCCCCCATTATATGACTGTTACTTTCACTTCCATGTCCATGTTTTTATTTCCCACCTATGTTCTGCAAACCAAAATTCTACTTATGTGTTATTATAAATGAATTTTTTAATTAATTTTATCTCATATTGAGAGGTTATTTTATTATGTATTTTTTATTTAGGTTTTTAGGAAATGGTATTTACAAATTTCAAACACTATAATAACAAGATATTGTCTATATTTCAAGGACACAATTTATTTTAGGTGGGGATAATGTAACACCTCGAAAATTATAAAAGAATAATGTATTATTCAATAGCATGTATGAAACACGACACCAAGCTTATAATTTAATATAAGATCCAAAGACTTTATGATATATTTACAATTTTAAAAAAATTCAATCTTTGATATATCTTTAAATGCACACGACACTGATCTTGATTACGTTAAACACATCAATTACTTTCTTCAATAGCACGTATTACACGTTAGACCGAGTTTTACCAAATGTGATTAATATTATTATTTAAAATTTTAATTTTATTATATCCATTAAATTTGATGTTTTTAATAGGAATATATATCTTAGAAAAATATATGGTTGAGTTCATTGGTTACTAATTAATTATAAATTAATGTAAAAACCAATTGAATATAAAAGAAATGTTTTTATAAAAACTTTTTTTATACACCGATTGAATTTTATTATATTAAATTAAATTAAATAATATTAGTGGATGATCATAATGAAATTTATATATTATATATTAAATAAAATATTTTTATTCATACAATATATTTTATAGGAATATGATAAAAAAATCCAATTTTACGAATAAAAAGTTGTATTTTTGTAAAGACATTTTTTTGCATCCTTTTAAGGGCATGTTTATTTTAAAACTAAATTTTGATGGATATAGAATTTATTTTGAAAAAATATGAAAAATTGAAATCATAATGTCAAAATTATCTTATGGATAATGTTGGGTACGTTTCAATGAAGTTTCATTTTTTGATGAATAGTGAATAATAATGAATTTAAATAGATTAGTGACATTTCATCTAAATAATTTATAGTGTTATATTATAATTTATGTTGGTTTAGTAGTAAAATGTGGTCAATTATAACAATATTAATACAATTTAGGTAATTTTAATCATTTATATATTGATTTTTGATATAAAAACATAGTAACCATTTGAATATTTTGTCTTTTAAAAACTACCTTGCTTGTTCTGTTGGTGGGACAACACTTACATTAATTTATTTCAGTTCAATGATATGAATTTTTGAAAATTTATTCCAAATTTATAATAATAATATTTTATATTATATATTTTTTAATCTTAATTTATGAACAAAAATGTTAGGTAAAACAATTAAAATTAATTACAATGACTAAGGTAAAAATGAGGTTACTTTGGGGTCAACATTATTGTTAAGGGGAAAATGGCCTAGAAACTTGTCCACAACCCATTGCATAGAAATATTTAGACCATATCCCATAGATTATTGAAATGTTTTCTTTATTTTATGCAAATTATGTAAGGGATACCTCTCCATAGTGTTTACAATCTGATATTTTCAAGAATGTCACTCCACCTCCACTATAAAAAGGCACTCACTCCCCCCCCCCCCACATAGTCACACCACTAATGAAATTTGGCTCATAAAAAAACATTATAAGATAAACTCCAAAAATCCCTACTATAAACCTAGATGATGTTTTGGATAAAAATAATATCAATGAATATTTTTGGTATAAACCAAAATGATTTACCTAAAGAAGAGGTAACATTCATCAACGAGCACTTTTGATTTATTTATTTATCCACCAAAAAATCATATAATAAATTTATAATTTTATAAAATAAGAATATAATATTCACTTATATGTTTTTATTATATGTTTAATACCAAAAACCACACCCACTTCTATCAAATGCGATAATCAATCATCTTTCATGTCTACGGTGGACTACCTCACCACGAATCAATGTTGTTAATTATTTAATTACCAGCATTAATGGATGGGAATAATGATTTATTTATAGTTTATATGTTATATTTATAATATATTTAATCTCCAATCATTAGTATATAACACGTAACTACATGTTTTCCATTTTTTTGGAATACGATAACATTGTTCATGTGCACGGTGGACTACTCATTCACAAAGAGATGTGATTCATACACATGTCACATGGAATGTATTGATGATGGATTTAATAAAAACATGTGATATATATACAACATAAATATGTTACCATATTTATAATATAATTATATACCTCTTTTATTTATTTTAATATGATGAGAAAATGTATGCATCATTCATGCATACGTACGACTTATCGTCTCAAGGAATAATGCATTTCATTTCCCATAACTAAATTTTACTGATTACACTAATTAAATAAATAATAAATATATATGATATCTAAATCATGGTTTAAATTATAGATATAATAAATCATGATCAATTTAATAGGAACAAAAAAAATATCATGTCAAGACATACTAAAAAAGTACTTATTACCAAAATAATGAAAATAATGAATGATTATTCATGAAAGGGTAATATTATATTATGAAAGAATTACATATGATATAATAAATATTAATATGGTTATATAATATGATAATAAAATACATAAAAACATTATATAGTAGGTTAAATAATGTTAAACAAAAATGAATTGCAATGTACGGGATTTCATCTTAATTTACATTCCAATGAGTCTTAATCATGTTTATGAACAAATTCACATTTATGTGATGTATATACTTCCCATTTGACATTTAATCTCATGGTTAACTAATAATTAATGGTATTTTATGTTTCACTTTGAATTATCTCATCAAAGTGGGTTGACTTGAAAATTACCAAGTGGAAAAATCAATATTTTAAATCTCACTTTATTTTTTGATTGTTAAATTTATCTTGAAATAGTAAATTACATATGACTATTTTCCATTGGATATTTTTAAAATAATCATACTATTATTTGTTTAGTGTAGTTATTGTAACATCCTAAACCTTTTCTAGAGAAATATGGAGATCATTTTTAGGTACTCGATTGCCTAGTTTTGAGGGTATCTTTGCTGGGTTTTCTATTACAGATTTTTGGGGAAATATTGGAGAATTTTGGGAAGAATATGAGAAATCCATGGTTGGAACATGGTTTTCTGAAACTTTTAGTAAGGCTAGAAAATTTTGATAAACCAAATAGAGGGGATTTACATATCTGGCATACAAATTTTCTGATCGTGCACCCACCCAATAATAAAAATGTGGGTCCCTAGGAGGAGTAGCATAGATAGGCCCACAGTTAGAGAAAATCAAGAACCTCATATAGGAAACCACGCACATGGAAATTTAAACCCAAAAAAAATCATTTAAAATTTCCCAAACCATCATTTAATATCACGAAACCCCTTAGTTGAACTCTAAACTAGTTTCTATCATTTTTAGAGTTTTCTTGGATGGATGACAAGGAATTAAAACCTCAATTCATGAAAAATTTAATCCTTGAATTATGACATGCACCTCTCTCAGTTTTCGATCAGGATCTCATTCTTCCTCGTTATCATGGTTGTTCCTATTCAAATTTTGGATTTCTATTGGCGAGTGTTCATCATAAATCTTGAGGTAGGTGGTATAAATTTAATTCTTGTAGTATTTAATTCCAATTTGATGAATTTGTTGTGAAATATTAGTTTAATATTTTTTAAATTTTATCTTGAATTAAATAAATAAATAAATTAGTTAATTAATTGATTTATAGAACAGGTTATTTGATTTTCAATGTGATTATGAAATGGGTTGAACTTGGGAAAATGAAATTTGGTGATTTTCAATGAGAAATTGGTGAATAATTGGATATTAAATTCATTGATTAATGGGATTGTATAATTAATTAGTTGATGGGATTATCAAAATGATTGATGAATGGAATGATGAATTGGTTTATTAATTGAATAAAAATGGACGTTTGGCTTAACCTTGAGGGGTAAATGGAATATATAGTAAAAATTTGTTAGTTAGTTTAACAGTGATTTATTCATATTATTTCATGTGATAGAGATAAATAATTATGATTATTGTGATAAATTAAAATGTTTCATTTAAATTAAAATGTTTGATGAAAAGGGCTAATGATGCATAACCTCTATGTATGTGAAATTGGGATTTATTTGATACTATGATATTTTTATGTTTGCGATATATGAGATAATGAGTGTGGTATTGGGATTGGGGATCCGAATACCCATATGATATATTGAGTGTGGGACAGGTAATGATGTTCAAAATACCCATGTAATAATGATGTGTGTGATAGGGATAGCGGATCCAAATACTATTGGGGTGTTAGACAAAACATTCCATGCCCAAGATTTTGGCATTGGACTATGGTTCCAATTTACGGTGATATGACTTGAAATGAAATGATAAATGATATCAATGGTATTGTGATATGTGATATCCCTTGGGTATATTTTAGACTCTTTAATGTGCTGAAAGAGGTATTGAAAATATGGGTGACCCCATGATCTAGGAAAAAAATGTGGTTAGTTAAAAAATAGAGAAATTTGATAACTATTTAAATAATGAATTGTAATTTATTGTTTATACAAATGCATAAATTTTTATGGAATGGATATTTTTTAGACACTATTGGTGGTGACCCATTGAGTTGTATTCACACCCTACTTGAGTTGTTGGATGGGTACCTGAATAGACTTCATGCTTTTTGGAGATAATAAGGGAAAGATCCCCATGTTAGATGAATGAGTCAAGATGGAGCACGAACAAGGGAATAAAAATTGGCGTCAAGACCCACATGGGAGTTTTTAGTGTCTTTATTTTTTGTTTTTGATTTGAGACATGAAATATACCTGGCATGAAATATATACTGTTTTGGTTTGGATATTGTATTCCTATTTTAATTATCACATGTTAATGGTATTATTATGGTTATGTTTATTTCCATATGGATATAATTTATTTACTTCTTTTATTGTGATATGTTGAAAAAGATGGTATATTCTCTCTATGATTGATAATAGACCCTCACTACTAGTCGACAACCTATGTTTTATGGGGAGGTGTGTCTGCGATCATGCGGACAATAGGCTCAGGGAACTAGTCTTTGGAACCCATGTTGAGACATTACAAAGTGGTATTACAGGGGTTTTATTTTCATTTTATTTTTCCTTATTATTTTGGAAATGTATAATAGAGAATAAGATTTGTTGTGACTTAGTTAAGAGATCATTCATGGTATTAGCTATCCCATGCAAGAGGTTCCAAGACCAATAACCATGTTGGGATTATTGTTATTGATGTCTGTTGTTATAGATGGATTCTATTTCACTAGGAGTGATGCAATTATTATGTGATGTGATTATTTTTTCTCATTTTTTTAGATTTTACTCATGGCCTAGTATGAAACAAGGGTTTTGTATCCATTCATCATTCTAGGAATGCATGATTTATTATGAAAGGCATCTCTTTAGGAAGACATTGTAAAATAATGTTTTGGGTATGTTAAATGAAAATTATTTTATCTTCTTGTGTAATATTTTAATGGAAAATATGTTCTTAATGTGAACTGGAATGTTGAAAAAGAAATGATATAAGATGTGAATAAATGTGTGTTTAATGGTAAACATGGATAATGGGAGTGTGTTTACCCTTGTTAACCATAACCAATATGTAGGATGGATAAGGGTTGTGATATTTCCTCACTTTTGACTTTGTGGTCCAAATGGGGGAAATTAATTGTTATGGATATATGTGAAACACCGTATTTATGTTAATGTTGGGCTATGTATCCCAAGTCATGTGTTTTTTAATTTTATATATAATCCTCCATGAAGATGTTTGATGACATGAAAATAGGAGGATATGGTTGGAAATGATCCTCCAGTAATGGAACCTTGGGAACAGAGAGTACTAAGTAAAAGATCTAGATGGCTGTTTTGTGAGAACATTTTCCACTTTATGCAGTTTATTGAAAGAGACCCAAAGAGGGTCATGAAGTGTATGTCTAACTTGAGAAAAGATTTTCAATTATATAACCCTCTTAATTTCACTGGAGAGGGTGGAACTGAGGTAGCAGAGTTCTAGATTGAGTCCACCTATACTATAATTGGACATTTTGAGATTCTTGTTGAGAAGATTTTTAAGTTTTATGATTATATCTTATAAGGATTAGTGAAGTATTGGTGGGTGGTTTAGGCTCGGTCTGGGTAGGCAGATGGTATGGTATGAGAGGAATTCCAAGAGAAGTTCATTGATTACTTTTATCTAGAGACCCTAAGACAAGAGAGGGTAGCTGATATCATGAATTTGACCTATGGGAGTATGCCCATGATTGACAATGATAAATGCTTTACTAAATTTTTGGTCTTTTCACTATAAATGGAATGGGATGAGATAAAAATTGAATAGAATTTCTAGGATAGACTTAAATGTGAGATTATGTCCCAGGTTAACATATTTTTTTGAAGAAGTTTTCTACGGTGGTACACGAAGATCTCATATATGAGTGTGACCTGAAGGAGGCTTCCAGTATAGTACATGTGGTTTTTGTTGGATGGTCAAGAGGTACATCATCTAAGAGAATGATGTATCACTATGAAAGTGTCGGCCCAACCAGTGGAAAGAATAATCTCTAGGTGGATCAATTACTCTAGATCTTACCTAAGTTCTTTTCCACTAATACGGTAGTAAAAGATAACATTTAAAACATTGTATTTTACCATCTGTAGAGTATGGGGATTCCTGAAAGATAGGAAACCTACAATGGTTCTGTACGAAACCATGAAATATGAGTAGTGATGGAGAAACAATGAAGAATAAAAAAGTGGGAATATGGTCTTATAAAATATATCAGTCCGGTAGTTAGAGTTCTACGGGATGTGGTGGATAAGGTAGTGGATGTGGTTCTTCTAGGAAAATCACACATATTATCATAGTGGTGCAGCTCTGGGGACTTAAACCGCAACATAGGGGAGAGTTCAGGGACAATTTCATATAGTCCATCCTATAATTGTTGATAGCATGGTTGGACCATCGATAGATTTAGGTACTATTCTTATAGATTCTAAGATTTATAGTTCATTATTTGATACAGGTTCCTTATATTAATTTATATCTTCAAAAATTATGAATAGTTTGTGCTTGATGGTGGGGTTCTTGTGCAGGGTTATGATTATAGATACACCATTGGGAGTCTGTTTGAGAGACATATGTCTGTAAACGAGGTGTTCCCTCAATGTTGGGGAGTTTCATTTCAATTGGGATCTTTAAATCCATCACATGTTTGGAGTTGACTTAATTATGGGTATGTACTAGTTAAAATCATAACAATACCACATTGATTGTTACTATAGTAGAGTGACTTTTATGTCCCGTGAGGGTGATAGCTACATTCACCATGGATAGTGGGATATAAAGGTGGGCCAAGAAGGGCCAGTTCATCAGCAATTGGGGGAGATCACCGACGAGGTTTTTAGTATGTTACCAGATGACATTGGTGAAATGTATGATTTATTTCCACCCCTAGTTTATCAATTTTACGATGTGTTCCCTCAATACTTCTCAAGGGTGCCACCTGAGAGGGATTTCAAATTTAATATTATGCTTATGATGAGGGATAAGATAGTTTCTATTCGAATATACTTAAAAGTGGAAGAGATTGTAATGATACTAACTAGTACATACCCACCTAAGAGATATTTTGAACCAAAAAAACATCACGATCTTATGAATCAAGTGGAAGGTTTGATGGATAAGGGATTTATCCATATGAGTTTCTTGACTTCAGGTTATCTTAATTTGTTTACAAATATGGTTGATGGGAATTCATGATAATAGGTTAACTATCATAATTTGAGCCATATGAGAATGGGGACTCGATATCCTCTTCCTCATATTGATGATCTTTTGGACCATTTGAGGGAATCTTGTTTCTTCTGAAAGATTGACCTGAGATCGGGTTATCATCAAATGTTAGTTTGACCTTTTGATACAACTCCAACTACTATTAGAAGCTAATATGGACTTTATGAGTTCATTAAAATTCCATTTGTGTTGATCAATTCTCCTATAGAGATTATGAACATTATTAACAAATTCTTTATCTTGTACATGGATTACTTTTTTGTAGTATTTGTGGATGAAATAATGGTTTACTCTAATACTTATGATTATCATTCTCAATATCTTAAAAACATCTATAGAATACTAAGAGAGGATCCAATATACACCAATCCATCTATGTTCTAATTTTGGATTGTCCAGCAACACTTATTGGGTATCATCATCTCAGAGGATGGTGTTTCTATGGACCTTTAGAAGGTTTAGGGAGTTTTTCCCGAGAATAATCACAATAATTTTTTATATCCATAGTTTTCTAGTTCATGAAGGTTATTATTGAAGGTAAATCAATGATTTCTTAATTAAAATCATTACTTTATAACTTTACTATGAAGGGAGTGAATTTTGAATTGTCTAGAGAATGTGATAATAAATTCTAGGAGATGAAGAAGCATTTGAAATCTTCTCAATATTTATCTTCATTGAGTCAGGTTAGGAGTATATGGTGTTTTTTATAGTTCCGGGATAATTATTAAAGTGGTGTTGATGTAACGGGATTGAGTTGTGGCATATGGGTCTCATTATTTAAGGCCACATGAATAGGACTACCTTGTACACGGATCGAATTTTCTTTAGTGGTTTATGCTTTTAAGTGTTAGTGACATTATTTATTGGGAGAAAAGATTTCTATGAATACCGATCACAATACCTCGAAGTGTATACTTTTTCATTGAGATTTTAATCTCTGACAACATCTTTGGGTTGAATATATACAATAATTTGACATTGATCTTGAATATCTTCCTAGGAATAGAAATATTGTTTTTGAATATTTAAGTAGGAAAACTTATACACAGGTAGTTCAGGAGCCCAGTGATGAGTGAAAAATGGTGACTTTAGTGTCTATGATTCTTTTTGTGATTCAGGAAGAATAATATCATATTAATCTCATATCTATTTTAGTGGAGTGTATATTTTGGAGTTAGATATGGGAAAGGAAGTATCAGTATTAATAATTTTTTACCATTTGGAAATTCCTTGAAGTTGGGGAGTCACCTTAAGATTAGACCATAAATGAGGATGAGGTCATCTATTTTTGGAAATGGGTTGTTATGCCTACAAGTATATAGGAGGACATGATGCATGAATTTCATGCCTTGAAGTGGATGGTGAATCAAGGATGACCAAAATGTTCCATGGCCTATGATGAAAATATTAATAGATGGGCATGGAAAGGTAGATTGTAGGGTTCTTGACATGATTATAAATCTGTCAATATGTGATCGATGAGCATCAATGACATAGTGGTTTACTAAAACTATTTCTCATTATGGAATAGAAGTGGGATAATGTCACTATTGAATGTCGAGGGTCTCTCGTGGGTGCCTCAGAATAATGATAGTATCTGGGTGGTTGAGGACCCACTGATGATTGTTGTGCATTTCTTGCATATAATAGAGACATTATTAGTAGACTATTTGGGAAATTTGTACCTATGAGAAATAATCCATCAATATGGGGTTCCATGGAGTATTATTTCAGACTATGACTCAAGTTTTACTTCATGATTCTATTTATTCTTACATCAAGTACCTTGGTACATAGGTTTTACTGAGTACATATTTCCATCCACAGAGATATGGGGGGATAGAACATAGTAAAGTGGCGCTTGAGAATATTCTATGAGAGTATGTGGTAGATTTTTATGGGTATTGAGGAATCCCCTAGCACATGATATGTTCTCCAAAAAAAATATTTATTAGGAAACTATTATGATGACACCATATGAGAATATTTATATTAGTCTATGTAGATCACCTCTATGTTGAATGGAAGAATGTGAGTCAGATATTTTGGGAATAAATCCCATGCAGGAGATGTTGTAGTAGGTTCAGTTAGTTTATAAATGTATAGATACAACTCAAAGAAGGAATAATTCTTTATTGATAGACATCAATGACCCGAAGAGTTTATAGAGTGATATCATGTGTTCCTTTAGGTGTTTCCTATATTTGGTGTCCCTAGGATTTTCATGTAGGGGAAGTAGGCAACAAGGAGTGTTGGACCGTTTGAGGTTGTAGAGAGAATTATTCCAATGGAATACTATTTGAATACTCCATAGAGGTATAGTGTTATGCATGATGTTTTTCATGTGTCACAACATTGATGGTATCTACCTAACCATTATCATGTGATCGATGTGGATAAAGATGAACTTGAGACTGATTCATCCTTTTAGGATCATCCAATACCTATGTTGGATCATTGTGAGAATATATTTTGGGGAAAGTTTATACAAAATAGTTCAAGTATTATGGCAACCAGTGTGTGTTCACAATGAAATATGGGACAAAGAAGTTGACATGTTGGCTCAGTTGCCCAATCTTTTTGGCATAGAATCATGATATAAAAGGGAGTACAATATGAGGATTAGATATTATATGGTGAGGAGATTATAATATCCTCATACATTTATAAATATGTACTCAACTCTTTCCATGTATTGAGGGTGACTTTTTGGTTTGTACTTTTTTGACTTTTGGGGTGAAATTGGATAATTTTGGGATGAAGAGGGGTAGGGAATGGTTTTCTCATACCATGTGCCTAAGAAGGAAGATCATATGAACATAGACATAGTGGACTCAAATGGTGGGAAAAATATTTGAAAAACTATGTGTCCTTCGAGTAGTAATCATGTGGCCACCTTGCAGTTTTCGCACAGTTATTGTAAATTGTATACCCCGTATAGGAAACTATTCATGTGGAAATTTAAACCCTCAAAATTTTATTTAAAATTTAATAAACCCATATAATACATCCCAAAACCCCATTTCTCAACGATAAATATATTTCTCTCATTTTTTGAGCTTCCAAGTTGGTTTAAAATTATTTCCAACCTCCTTTCCTGATAAATCATATCTCAGATTGAAGATCAGCACCTCTCCAAGCTTCAGATCTAGATCTCATTCGTCATGGTGGTCTTGGTTGATCCCCATCAAATTGGGGATTTATATTGGTGAGTTTGCATCATCAATATTGAGGTAGGTTTTCTAGATTCAATTTCCATGCTATTTAATTCCAATTGTGTGTATTTGATGTGAAATTTCAATTAGAACATTTAAAAATTGAATCTTAAATTGAATATAATAATTTTTTACCTAATTTTTTGTATTATGGAATTGATTATTTGAGTTTACATGTGATTATGAAATGGGATGAACTAGGGAAATTCAATATGGTAATTTTGATTATGAAATTGGTGAATAATGGTACATTAAATTGATTGGTTAACGATATTTTATAATAGGTAAATTTATGGGATTGTGGAATTGATTGATGAATGGGATGTTGAAATGGTTGATTAATGGGAATAAAAATAGATTTACAACTTGACATCTAAGGGTGAATGGATTATATGGTTAAATGTTTTTAATTGGTTTAATAGTGATTTATTCATATTATTACATTTGGTAGAAATAAATAATTGTGATGGCTTTGATGAATTAAAAAGGTGGACTTAAATGAGAATTTTTGATGAAAAAGGGTAGTGATGCATAACCTGAATGTGTGTGGAATTATGTTTTAGGTGATATTTTGATATTTTTGATATTTTTGAAATATGATATAATGAGTGTGGAAAGTGGACTAAGGCTCCAAATAATCATATGAGGTTTTGTGTGTGGGATTCGGAATGAGGCCCCAAATAACCATATGTGATTATTATTTAAAGGGATATGGACTGAGGATCAAAATTTCCATTTGTGATATCAAGTATTGGATTAGTACTGAGGCTCCAAATACCCATGTAACAATGAGGTGTGGGATTGGGACAGAGGCTCCAAATACCCATGAAAAGTTACACATGATATTTTAAATCCATTAGTTTGGCATTGGACTGTGGTTTTTATTGATCATGAATGACTTGAAATGAAATGATAAATGTTAACCATGGTATTATGATATGTGATATCCCTTGGGGATAGTTCAGACTCTGGCAGGGGATAAATAAGGTATTGATAATATGCATGACATTGTGAACCAATAAAACTATGCAGTTAGTTAAAGAATAAGGAAAAGTGATAACTATTTACCTAATGCATTGTACTTTATTATTTATATAACTGCTTACACTGTTATGAACTAGATATTGTTTTAAATATTTTTGGTGGTGGCATGAGGAGTTTTACTCACACCATACTCTGTCTCCCAAGTCGGTACCCAAATATTATTCATGTTTATAAGATGGGATAAGAGAATGTTCCCCATTTTAGATGTCTGAGTCAGGATTGAGCTTTCATGGGGGAACCCAGCATGTTGTCGGGACATACATTAGAGTTTTCAGTGTTTATTTTGGGTTTTTCATTTGACACTTGACATGTAATTGGCATGACATATCTACTATTTTGGTTTGGATTTTTTATTACAATTTTAGTCATCATGTGTTACTGGTATTATTCTAGTTTGGGTTATTTTCATATGGCTATTTTATATTTAATTCTTTTGTTGTGATACTTTGATAAAAGGGTATAGTCTCCCCAAGATTGATAATAGACCATAGTAGGTATTTAGAATCCTATTACGTACATAAGGAAGCACCTGAGTTCATGTGACTGACCGGATTTGGGCACTAGTGTGTGGCTCCCACGAAAGGGAATTATTATTATTGGCTAAACTATATTCCATTTTTAAATATGGTGTAGAAATTTGAAAGAAATTTGATTAGCTGGGGAAATAATGATAAATTAGTATCTTTTACTCAATAATAATATTTGATAATGAACATTAATAATGAATGAATTAAATTATTTGATATAAGATAAATTCTTTGGAATAGTATGACATGGGTGGTTCATAGTTATAGATTTCCCCTTAATGCATTAGTAGTATCATGAGATGAATCATTTGGCCAATAATATTAGTTTTTTACCCATTTGGTTATAAATTTCATTGGGATAGTCCTTGGTAGTAAATGTATCATATAACCAGGAAACATGAGATCAAATAATAAAGAATTTCCTTCATTCATATTTAGTAATTATTTATCCATGATATTTTTTCTTTCATATTATCTATGTATTTAGTTCATTCTTATTTTTTCTGATTAAATGGAATGTGTTTCCATTACTTACCTTTTTCATATTGAATTTGAATTATCTAATTATATAAATGGAATATGTGTTTTCTTATTTATATTTCCATGTTGATTTTTCCCATTGATTCATTATTGATTATATTGTTCATAATCGTTACTAAGCACTTGTCCCCAACATTATTTTCTTTCATTTCCCCATGATATAAAGATGAATTCTTGGATTGAGTTTAAAGGATGATATTTTTTTACCTTTTTATGATTTATTTTTTTCCCTATGTAATGTGGGTATCAGGTTTGTAATATGGTTTTCCAAAATTGCTAAATTGATCAGGCAATCAGGATTTGTGTAACACCAACAGGTTTTCAAAATAATGCATGGAACACTAAGTCTATTTGGAGAAATTTTTTAAGGAGATAGTTATAAACTATCCATTATCCATAATTTTTCTATTTCTATGTTTTGAATTTCAATAATATGACAATATAGTTGTGATCAGTATGTTATTTGGATTTTCATATGGAAAAATTAATATTTTTTGATTAATAACCAACCATTATGAATATTAACCTACCCTTATGAATAGTAGTACGACCCTTATTAATAGTAAATCAGCCAAATGAATAGTGACCTCACTAATGAATGTACAGTAAGAAGACATCTTATATGTAACAATATAACCATAGTATAAGTTTTGGTATTCTTGTAATTCATAAATATTTAATTAAAATATTTTTGAATAATCTAATAATTTAAATGAATATTTATTTTCATAAAATGTTGTAAAAAACTATTTTTATGTCTTATGGTTTCCAGATAATTTTATGAGATCCACATTAATTTTTCAAGGAGTTATAAAATTAGTTATAGTTTTAAAATTATTATTTATTGAATAAATTATTATTTTAATTAAAAATTTAAATAATCAATTTTAGAAATTTATTTTCAAAAAATGGAGTTCATTTTTGAATTATACATGGTGGAAAGTGTTTGGGGTGCCGTTTTGGTATTTTTCTAAAATACATGAATATTTTTAATAGTGAAATTCGATAATTTAAGAAATCTACTAAACAAATGAATTTTTTCATCAAGATTTATTTGTGGATGATTTAAATGGAAATTGGATCGAAATCACATGCACTTATTACTCTCTTTGATCACAATAATCATGTCTATTGATCATCTTAAGAAAAAATATTAAACCAATGATTAAAAGAATGTAAACCACTCCACTCCGCCACTATAAATACCACCTTCACCCTCTCTTTCTCCCACACCACTCAAGATTTGATAATTTTATATATTCTTTCCAATATAATTACTAAGGTTCTTCCACATGTTCAGGAAATATTTTTTTTCACCAAAAGGGTAAAACCAAATGCCTTTGAGAGGATCTCAAGGAAAATATATAGAGACGTAAAAATACTCTTTCATTTCCTTTTAATTTCATTTCATTATTTTATATTCTTAATATTTCTTCACCTCCCCATATTCAAAAGTAATTAAGTCTCCAGTATCGTATTTATAATTTATCATTAACATGTTTTTTGGAAAAAATTATCATCATACTTCTTATCCCCTCCCCCTTATTCAATAAATAAATACAACATTTTTGATGTGTTAATTTACTAACAATGTGGATGTTGTGTCTTAAATTTCATTTTATTACTTTAAACCATATTAATGGTTGGAATATATTCTAATGTGTATGATATTACCTCTATTATGTTCTTTAATTAACATATATTCATAATATTAAATCTATATTATGAAACAAGCTAGTGATTATTAAAGAACTACTAAACTGATCTAAACAAATTTCATTAAAATTTTATCTAATAAATAATACTCATATCAGAAAAAAATGATAAATGGTATAATTTAAGGTTCTAGATACATTTAAATGACATATCATTTCACTTTTGTAGTTTCTCTTCCATTTGATATGGAAATCCATTACTAACCCACCATGTAAACCATGAAAAGAACGCACCAAAAACAATGTAAAAAAACAAAATACTAAAGTTTACTAGGTTGGAAGATGTTATAAAATGATCATATAAGATGTTATGAAAATGAATATTTTTCTATGAACTATTAATAACACTATATTAACAATTATAATGGAGTTTTAAATGCAAGTTAATGATGTCAAACTCGAGGTAAGGGATCCTCTCTTTCCCACTTTTATTCAATAATCTCCTCTATTGTATGGCCTTTTATTTTTTAATTCCTAATTATGCGGTATGTCTTCACACCTCCCCATAATTCCCATAGGACATATAAATAATGAGATTCCCCATTATCTATCATTAATACCTCTCAAGTACACCTATTAAAATTCCAAAATTTTGTTAGGGAATTCTTAACCGAAATTTCATTCATTAGGTTAAACATATACTTTATTCAATATGTGGTATTAAGATTATTTGTGTGATTAATTATTTTTAAATTATTTTTTATTACTTTTTTTATATTTTATACAAATATCCACTCCATTTAGGTAGTTCTATCATAAATTATATTTGTATGGGACTTTCCTTTTAAAATACATCTAAAAGTCTCTTTAATGAAATTCTAAAAGATTATTATATATATACATGGATGAGTGGTTTGTCATGATTTCATGATACTTTATTAGTATGATATTTTACTTGGACATAGTTATGTTGGGATGAGCCAATTATATCTCAAGATATGTTTTGCTGAGCCTATTTTAGATCAAGATATGATGGGTGAACCCCATTATAGCTCTCCAATGCATTGGGTACTCCAGAGATGTAAGTTGATTTATTGTTTATTCCATGTACAAAAATGATTATATGAGTGATATGGTAAACATTTCCCAATGCTGATACATAATGTTTCTATTCAGGTTAATAAGTTTTTATGTGATGGGTTTTCTTGGTTTTTATGTTATCACTTGAATAAAAATTTCATTATATCCCTTATTGAGATCTTTGTGCTCATCCCAAGTTTTAAACTAATTTTCATAGGTTATAAGGATATATATGATAATTAAGGAAGACAATTTAAATGTTATGAAGAGTAGTCAATGAAACTGTATCTTATTTAAAATGTTTTATATTTCAAAAAAATTGGATACTACTTTAGTAGTATCCTCATGTATTGTTATGGTATGTTATGTAAGTTCTATGTCATAATTCACTTGAACTCTAAACCTAAAAATATTTTCAATCTTTAAGAATTCATGTTCTTGTCCAAAACTCAAAATTATGTAATATTTTAATGCTGGGTCGTTATAGTTGGTATCATAACATGGTTGAGATAAATTTACTACTTTGGATAATGTTAATAGAATAAAATAAATAATTTTTACTTTTTGGTTAATGTAAAATGATATAACATTTAAAGATTACCATGTTTCTTTGTCCAATATATGTCGTTTACAATAGTTTTCTATAGAATAAATAGGGAATATGGGTTAGGATGGAACTAAAAGGCTGATATCTATCTGAATCTACAGCTTGGAATGGTGGGAATTATATCCAAGTAGTTGTAACAATAATAGATCAGTTGACTCATATGATTAATGGTGGTGGTATCCATGTTGGAGAGGAATATAATATACCATGATGAAAAAGTTCTTTTTTTAAGAATTTCTGGAGGCAACATCCTCCAGAATTTAGTAAAACCATAGATCCAGTGACAACCGAAGGATAAATCAATTATCTAGAAAAGATATTTTATATCATGGGTTGTTTGGAACATCAAAAGGTAAGAGTATCGATTTATCATTTTGATGGTGAATTTCATTAATGGTGTTCTCTGGTTACGAATATGAGAGAAAGAGATGAACTTCACTGACTGTAATGGGATTATTTTAAGTGACATTTTCTAGAAAATATTTTCCCAGAACTATTCGACTCAGAATAGAGAAAAAATTCATGGAACCGATGCAGATAAATGATGACTTTATGGTATCATATGAAGCCAATTTTACAAGACTATCTATATACATACCATATTTTACTCGGGATGTTGAGAGTAAAATTAAAATATTTTTCTTTAGTATGAAACCATTTTTATGAATATATTTCTCTTCATGATAGTTTAAAAGATATGAGAAACTTTTATGTTGTGCTAAAAAATTTGAGATGGTGTTTTCTGACATGTATGTGCTTCATAATGATAAGAATAAGAAGAGGCCAGGTTGGTAAGATTTGGGGAAAAATTCTTCTAATAAATATACAGGGAAGACAATCAATTTCCCTTCATATGAAAGGTGTGGTAAAAATAATCATGGAGAATGTATTTTATATTTTGAAAATTACAATCAATATGTAATGTTTGTCCACATATCTCATTAGTATAAGGAAAATGATATAAAAATTAATGAGATATTGATGGTGCGAAGAATTAACTATATGAATTGGGTCATTTTTATATTATGTATCTAAAACTAGTCAATCAGGCTGAAAATCAACATGATTGGAAGTAAAATGGTGTGGAAAAATGATTTTCAACCACATCAGTAGATGTTGAGCCATAAAATGAGGTGGTATCAGGTACATTGGTTGTTTTTATATATTATTCAAAAGTGTTGTCTGATTTGGGGTCTAAACAATCCTTTATTTCTGAGAACTTTTCTGCAAAATTTTGAATTCCACCTCTTGAAATGAAACTATAAATCATGGTAAAAACAACTAGTGGAAATATTTTGTAAAAAATTTATTATAATAATTTAATTAACATTGAATGTAGAAATAGTTTACCTATAGACCTTGTTGTATTGAATTTAGTGGAGTTTGATGTTTTTTTGTGTATAGTATGACTTTCTTTATATCATCTATGAATGATTTTAGATAAAAAGAAGTTGTTTTTTCTGAAATAGTTTCAATTTGTACAAAAAAATGAACCTGTACAATTAATAACATATCATGAATCTAAGAAGATGTTAAAAGATTGAAATGAATGTTATCTTGCACACATTGTTGAAAATAAGTGAAATGTTCAGATTTATGATGTGACAGTGGTAAATGAGTATCATGATGTATTTATTCATGATTTCACTAGTGTTATTCATGATTGAGAGGTTGAGTTTACTATTGTCTTAGTTCTATATGCTAAGACAATTTCTAAACCCACTTATCGAATGGATCAAATGGAAATTCTAGAATTACAAAAGCATTTGCTGGAATTATAAGATAACTGCTTCTTCCAACCTAGTACATCACCATGCGGTGTTGTTGAATTGTTTGTTAAAAATAAATATGGTTCAATGAGACTTTACATTGATTATAGAGCCTTGAATAGCAACATTTTAAAAAACATGTATCCTTTTTCACATTTTGATTATTTGTTTGATCAGCTCAAGGCAGAATAGTATTTGTAAACGGTTGACCTAAGGTCTAGGTACCATCAGATGAAATTATATGAAGTAGACATAATGATGATTGTGTTTCATACTATATATGGGCATTATGAATTTGTCGTTATTCCATTTGGGTTAACAAATGCACCTACAGTATTCATGGATCTTATGCATATAATATTTTACGAGTTCTTGTAAATTTTTTGGTTGGGTTTATTGATTACATTAAGGTATATCATGAAAATAAAGTGGATCATGAAAAACATATAAAGGTTGTTTTAAAAACCTTGAAAGAAAAGAAACTGTATAAAAAAATCAGCAAGTGTGAATTTTGGTTGAAACAATTTTCATTCCTTGGACACATTGTTTCTAAATAGGGAATAACTATTAATCCTTCTACAAAAAGTTTTTGAAGAATGTCCAAAACCCATAAATATAATTGAGATTTATAGTTTTCTTGTTTGGGAAGGATATTACTGGAGGTTTGTTGAAAACTTTTCCTGATTATCTATCTGAGATACGAAGTTCACTAAAAAATGGTATAAATTTGATTGTACAAAAGAATGTGATGATTATTTTCTAAAATTAAAAAAAAATATTGGTGAATGATCTAGATCTAACCCTACCATCTTGTGGTTAATTTTTCACTTATAGTTATGATTATTTTAAGTGACATGGTTGTGTTTTGATGAAGATTGATATGGTAATTTCTTATGCATCACTTTAGTAGAATCCTCCTGAGTTGAATTACCCTACCCACCATTTTCAATTATTTTTCATTGTTTTTTTCATTAAAAATTTAGAGGCATCATTTGTATGGATTAAAAATTGAAATATATACTGACCATGAATTCTTAAAGTATATATTTTCTCATATGTAAATGAATATGAGACATAGAAGATGGTTGGAACTAATGAAGGATTATGATTTCATGATCCATAACCATCTTGGAAAAGAACACAGAGTGTATGATGACTTGAGTCATAATAATATTGATACATTATCCTTGATACATTCTAAATGTGACCCTGTGGATAATGATTTGATGAATTTTGTCTTTTATGTTATTAGTACAAGAAATAACTCTATTTTTTTAGGTTTCAATGTAGTCTTTTTTATTAGAAATAATTAACCAAATACAGAATGAAGATGTTGAGTTAAAGAAAAAGGTAGAATCCTTTAAATGGGAATGTTACTAGAATTGAACCTTGATAAGGATAGTGTTTTTTGGTTTAGCGAGAGATTATGTGTTCCTTGTAATTCTCAGATGAAAAAAAAACTATTATGTGAATCCCATAGTTCTATATTTGAATTTTATCCTAGAAGCACAAAGATGTACATAGATATTAGAGAATATTACTGGTGGGATGGAATGAAAAGAGATATTTCTCATTATACTCCGAATTTTCTAACATGTAAATAGGTTAAATAATTGTTGAAGCTACTGGAAGGGATTATTCAACCTTTACCAATTACATAGTGGAAATGAAAAAATATACCCATTGACTTCCTTGTGGGACTACCGAAGATATCTCAAGGTAATAATGTAAATTGGGTTATTGTTGACTGACTGATTAAATCTGCTCATTTCCTTCCTATTCAAGATCATATGTCTTTAGATCAACTTTATTGACTATACCTCAAAGAGATTTTATGGTTACATCAAATTCCTCTTTCTATTATATCTGACCATGATCCTAGGTTTGATTATAACTTTTGGAAAGGCCATCATAAGTGATTAGGCATAGAATTAAATTTCACCAATTCTTCTTATTCTCAATATGATGGGAAGACCAAGAGAAAAATTTAGACATTTGAGTATATTTTTCGAGGGTGTTCATTAGACTACTTGGTAATCTAGGATTAACATCTGTCTTCAAAAGAGTTTTATTATAATAACATTTTTCATTCCAGTATATAGATGGAACCTATTGAGGAATTTTATGGAAAGAGGTGTCAAACTCCATCATTTTGGGTTGAAGATCTGGAACGGTAGTTGATGGGTCCATAATTAAGAGAGGAAGTGGTATAAAAAGTTTAGATGATTCAGTAATACATGAGGAAAACTCAGAGCGACTAGAAAATTTATGCAGATATCATGAGGAAAGACATTTTATTTGAGGTAAGTGGTTATTTTTTCCTTAAAATATCTCATTGGAAAAGTGTTATGTGTTTTGGTAAAAATTTAATGTTATGTCCTTGGGTTATTGAACCTTTTGAAATATTGGAGAAGTTTGGTCAAGTTTCTTAATGAGTGGTGTTGCCTCTAATTTTATATCAGGTACATAATGTTTTTCATGTTTTGATGTTTAGAAAGTATGTGTTAGTTTTATCTCATGTTTTGGTCCCATAAGTAGATCAGTTTGAAGAGAACCTATATTATGAAGAGAGACATGTTTAATTCTTGATCATAGATAGGGAGTATTGAGGAATAAGGCAATCCCCCATATAAATGTTTTGTGGAGAAACCACATGGATTGAATAGAAACATGGGAATCTGAAAATTTTATGAAAGAAAGGCACCCCTAACTTTGTTAATAAGTAAATAAAAATTGTGAGGACACAATTTCCTAAAGGTGGGGAAAATGTAACACTCCAATGTTTTACAAATAAAGAATGAAACAATAAGTCACTATGAAGAAACACTTTTCTTTATGTATATAGTTATAAACTCTCTCATTAAACATATTTTTTTTTTGTTTTTATGTTTTGAATGACGAAAATCTGACATACACGGTTGTGATCACTAAGTTATGTGGATTCTTATAGGACAAACATAATTTTTGGTGAATAGTAACCTACCCTTATGAATAGTAGTATGACCCTTATGAATATTATATTGGCCAAATGAATAGTTACCTCACCAAGGAATGTATTATAATAAGGTATCTTATAGGTAACAATACGACCATTGTATAGGTGTTGGTATTTTTGTAATTAATAAATATTTAATTAAACATTTTTTATTAATTTAATAATTTAAATTAAAATTTATTTTCATAAAATGAAGTCTGAAATTATTAATTTATTATTTTATGGTTGTATGATAATTTTATCATACCCTGATTAAATTTTCACGGTGTTATAAAATCAGTTAGAAATTTAAAAAATTTATTTTTCGAATAAATTATTTTTTAATTTAAATTTAAATTTATGATATTTAAAATTTGGTTTGGTAAAATGGTTTTACTTTTTAATTATACATATCATAAAATGGTTGGGGTGAGTTTTTGGGATTTTTTGAGATATATTATTTTTTGGAATTGTGAAATTTGAAAATTTAAAAAATGTGCTAAATAAAGGAATTTCTGCATCATACCTGAGTCATGGCTGAGGTAAATGGAAATTGGTTTTAACTCACATGCACATATTACCATTTTTGGTCATAATAATCTATAATATTCATTTTCTTTAGAAATAATATTAAGCTAATGGTTAAAATAATGTAAAACCACTCCCCTCCTCTACTTTAAATACCACCCTCATGCGCCCTCTTCCACACACACCTATAAAACTTTGATATTTTCTTTATTATGACCAATACCCTTTCCAAGGTTCTTCCCAATGTCCAAGACCTACTGGTCTCACCAAAAGGCCAATACCAAAGTTGTTAAGGATAATCTAAATGAGAAGAGATCAAGAGGTAAAAATCCACTTTCATTTCCTTTTAATTTTTTTCAATTATTTTATCTTATTAAACTCTCTTCACCCCCATTATATAGAAGTAATGTTTTATAAATTATCTTATATATAATTTATTTTTATCTATCTTATGGAATCATTCTTAATCATACTTCTTATCCTCTCTATCATTCTATAAATATAAAAAACAACGATGATGATGTGTTGATTTATCGACATTGGGGACGATGTGTCTTCAATTTCATTTACTACCTTTAAATATTATTGTAAAACCATTTTAATGGTATGAAAATATTATAAATTATATGGTATAACATCTATTATGTTCCTTAATTATCTTATATGCATATTATTAATGTTATATGATAGAATAGGTTTGTGATTATTGAAGACACACCAAAATGATCTAAACAAATATCATTAACGTTTCAACTAATAAATCATCCTAATATTAGAAAATAAAAATTAAAAACGGTATAATTTAAGGTTCTTGAAACATATAAACACCATATCATTTCACTTGTGTAGTTTTTCTTCCATTCAACAGGTAAATCCTTCCTAAACTCACTATGAAAACCATATAAGTAACATACCCGATACAATGTAAATAACAAAATGTTACTAATTAATGGGTTGGATGATGTTATAAAATGATCATATAAGTTTTTATAAAAATTAATATGTTTCAATAAACTATTAATAATAGTATTTTAACAATTAAATAAGTGTTTTAATTTTTTTTGAAGGAAGTTGAACCTGAGGTAACAGATCTTCTCTTTCCGACTATTATTCTAGAATCTCTACTATGTTATGCCCTTTTATTTATTAATTCCTAATTATGGGGTATGTTTTTGAACCTCCAACATACTACTCATATGATATTTAATTGATTAGATACCCTTTTTCTCTCATTAATACCTCTCAATTACACCCATTACCATGCCTAAATTTCGTAAGGGAATTCTTAACCCAATTTTCATTCTTTGAGTTAACCTTTTACTTTATTCATTATGTTGTATTAATATTATTTGTGTGATGAATTTTTTTATATTTTATTATATTATTTGAATTTATATTGTATACACATATCCACTCCAGTATAGTAATTCTCACTCCAATTATATTTGTAAGGTACATTACTTTTTAAAATCCATTTAAAAGTCTCTTCAATGAAATTCAAAATGATAATTTTTTAATATATATAAAATGTTTTGATTCTCATTATTTCATGATTCTTTATTACTTTGATATATTCCCAGACCATATTTCTATTGGGTTGAGCCCATTATAGCCCATGATATGTAGGTTTGAGACAATTATGGATCATGATATGTTGGTTTGATCCCATTATAGATCCAGATATAATGGGTGAGCCCCATTATAGCTCTCCAAAGCATTAGGTACTCGGGATATTGAATTTGACCGAATTATTATTCCATGTGTTAGGTTTATTGTTAGAGTTATGTGGTAAATATGTCCCAAGGATACTAAATTATGTTTTTATGCATGTTAATATGTTTTTGTGTGAGGGGTATTATTGGTTTTTATGTTATCACATGAAAATTAATTTCTTTATAACCCTTACTAAGATCTATGTTCTCATCCCATGTTTTTAAATGTTTTTCACATGTTCTAAGTATGTGTAAGAGAAGGAAGGAATAAAATTTCAATGTTTTTAAGAGTATTCAAGGAAATTATGTTTTATTTAAAAAGTTTAATATTTGGGAAAAATTTAACACTATTTTAGATGTATCATCATGTATGGTAATGGGATGTTATGTAATTTTTATGTCATAATTCTCTAGAATTATAAAATTAAAAATATTCTCAATGTGTAAGAATTCATTTTCATGTATAAAAATAATGATTTTTTAATGTTTTAATTTGGGTTCCTTATAATTTGATTCCTTGTAATCTTGCTAATGTAATAAATTAAGACATCATCTATAGGCTTCTCGGGTCGGGGTGTTACAATATCAACAACATAAAACAACTTTTTATGAATTTTTATTACTTTGTAAAAATCAAAAAAATATGGTAGTTGAACTATAAAAAATTCAATGTGTTTAAAGTGTGTTGATAACAGGACTAAAATTAAAATAGATGAATTGGGATTCATGAAAGTGGATTTAACTAAGGATGGGTACAAAGACAGATTGTTTATAATGGCACCATAGGAAGTACACATATTTTATATTCTAGAACCAAAAAAATTGAATGTATTAAATTATTATATTATCATCCAAAACCATTAAGGTTCATATGTCAATTAAACTAAGGATTAAATTTTCATTATAAAATCATAATCATTTCATAGTAGCCTAAAAGTAATGTCCTGGATTTTCACAATGGTATTGATAATTTTTTTCAATTTAAATTTCATTGTTCAGACTTAATAATGATTCCTAATGAAGCCAAGAAGTTATCTAGTGTTTCTAATTATCATTTGGATCCTAGAGCCCCAAATGGGAAGATGCATACTGGTCCACATGTTTAGTAGAAACTGTGCTTCCCAACCTTCATGGTTTCCCTAAACCATGTCGTTACATATAGTGGGATGTTGGGGGGCCGTACAATTTGTCTACAACTGTGTGACCCCATAGAAATGGTTCTGAAATCTAGATTTAGTTTTTTGAAGTGGATTTTTTTTTGTGGTTTGTAGAATATTAAACAACCATATACCTAGCCATGGGGTTTTACCATTGATTTAATGTCTTAGCACATAGTTGGCACATAGTTTGTCCAATCATGTGGCCAAACCATGTTCCCATGTATGTGAGGGAGAAATTTCAATTTTCCCCTCATTATTCCTTTAACCATTTATGTTTCTCTCTTCCTATCTTCTACTGGATGAAACAGATACCTCCGTCACATATGATATATCCTCCATTATAACCTAGGGATCAAACAACCACCTCCATCCATCATTTATTTAACTCACTAGTGGATCTGTTGGAATGATCTCGGTAAGATCCAAAATATTTTACCTTTTATTTCAAGTTTCTTCAACCCTCTATTGCAGTATCTCAGTGCAAGCTCGTTTTCCACATTTTCAGGGAATTTGATGGTTTCATTGATTCTCTCATTATAGCTCGAATAAAAGGGAGATATTGGAAGAGGGAAGATCTACAAGGCTGTGGAAGGTGATATATGTTATTTACCCCAATTTCATTTAATTTTATTATATGTGTCATTGTTCCAGGAGTCATACCTTTCTAATAACACATTATAATTTATAATTAAATTAAATTTAAATCGTTAACATGCCTTTTTTACCCTATATAGTGGTGAATAATACCCCTAAGATGATCACCATGATTTAGGCCACCCAAATGTGTGTGCTACACCTTAAAGGAAAAATTTCCCATTTCTGTTAAATTTCCTAACACCCTTTAGGGGTGATTTCATAATTAAAATACCATTTATTTTTAAATTAAAGGAATATAATGGTGTTCCAAATTTTAGGCTCTAACATCCCTTTCCATAAATTAAATTGTAGGACTATGTGAATGATCATGTGATAATGCTCTATAACTAATTCCACAAATGGAGTTTTTAACTATATTACATGGACTATTGTAAATAATATTGATTATATCTAACTTTTTAAATTTAATATATTTGTGGAAGCCCATACCTGACTTTACCTTTTTATTATAGTGATAAAGGGGCTCTTACTTAAGTAACCCTTAGAAGGGAACCTCATGGCTTAGTTTGAAATTTTTTAACTATTGTAAACACATTGGGGTGACACTTGTTATTCCTAGAATGGAATATCCATGCATGACCTATTTTACATGTAGAAAAGTGAAAATGGTTCCCTAGGGGATACCCCATGGATGGAATTGATGGAATGATGGTTTTACCATGTCATGAGACAGACTTGGGCCCCTACATGTTATACTCATTATGGAATCAAAGGTTAGTTTTCACATTATCACATCAAGACTAGAGTGAGACTTGGAACTTCTTCTTGAGTCACCTTGGGAAGAATACCTAGGAATTGTACATATGTTGATCCCCTGAAGAGATACTGGAAAATTCTCTTTGAATTTCCTTGTATGGGATCAGGGTGACTCCGAATATTTTATAAAGAGTTTTTTTAATTTTAATTAAAGAGTAAATGAATGATTTCCAGTGAAATATGATCCATTTGTTTTGGAAATATAGGAATATTTCCTCCAAGACTAATCAAAATCACGGAGATAGTCCACCTTTTGGCATATTAACTGACTCACTTTACCATATATGATCCCTTGATTCAAACTCACCAGAAATGACCGATGTAGGTAAAATTGGATGGGTGTCCAAGTGGAACCCAGTTCAATGTACTTTTATTTACTATGCCTTTATTAATTTATTTATTATGGCACACTTATAAATTTATAATGAATGTTCTTGATTGATATACACACTATTGGTGGTGGCATATTACCATTATATCTCACACCATTCTTGGGTCTCCCATGGTACCCAATAATACATTATGGTTCCAGGTATTGATAAGAGTAAATATACTACTTCCAATGTTTTATTTGATTTATTAGTATAGATTATCGGGGTAGAGGACCTATACTATGTTCGAGATGCTAGTTATAGATGGTTTTTGTCCATTTTAATATTTTCTCAGCATGCGGTTTATGCATGTATCACATGTTCTCCACGCACACTTGGTATAGATACATGACATATCATCAACCTTATTTTTTTCTATCTATCATTCAAATTCCACCTCTTATTTATTTTTTCTGTACGTTTTACCATCATTGATCCATTGCTACTTGCATGTTATTACTCTTTCTGCTATATAGTGTTATCGATCTAGTCATATGGCGTATACATCGGTTGTTTCTTATTATATTTTTTTTTATCACAACCACTCTGATAAATTTGGCAATAGTATCCCCATGGACACACCCTATACACTCATTTCTAGTCGGAAGACTCTAGAATTTAGGGAGGCACCAAAGGTCTTATGGTCCACCGTCCTAGGGAACTATTAAGTTCCATCGGGGGAAGGATGCTACAAAGTGGTATTAGATGGTAGTTTTTATTTTTTTGTTATTTTTTGGGATTTAGACCGGATAATATGATATTTTTAATTCGTAATGAGCCTATACCTGGGTGTAGCTACCCAATGTATTGGGGAAATGAAAATTTCCTGGGATAGGAAAATGTTTTTATTTATTGCATTGTTATAGTTTTATTAATTTCACCATTGGGTGACACAATTACATTGAATTATTGTTATCTTGATTTGATTTAAATTACCATTAGACCATTTATAAAAGGTAATATTTATGAATGCATCACACTAGGCACCATAAGACTTACATATCATGCATTATACCATGTCATATTTATTTTCTTATTCATTGATTTTTTAATGTGATTTTTCTAGGTGAATTGATTCTTATTTCTTTGTTGGGTTTTATTTTAATATCTATAAATGTGATGATATTATTTTTAGGGAAAAGGTAAAAAATTGGATCTAACTGTGCCTTCTTTAACCTAATATTATTTTCTATCATAGGTTACCTTAAGTAGCCAATTTTGGTACATTGATCCATTGACCATTTTCACCAGGGATGGAATGTGTTATTGTTAGGATTATTTAGATTCCACATTTAAATTTATAAGGTGTTTTCTCCCTTATGGATTGGATGTGTTGATCCATTTAATTCAACCATTTAATGAAAACTCAAGTACCTAACTAAAAAACAAATCAAAATTAAAACCATCTTTAAAGAGAAAGTATTACCTTATATGTGTGATATGATACCATGACCCTGACCCAACCATAGTAGTGGGAAGTTGGTTATGTCCCTTATAATCCTTTTATGAATCATTCTTTCCGCCCATACCTAGATCATGTAGTAGGATAGGGGTTGTAACATTCTTATATGTTTGATTTGTACCAATAATTAATTAAAATTTTCCTTATCTATTATAAAACATGTTTGAGGAATGGAATTGGTAATTGTAGAGATATGACACCCCAATTTTCTTATGTTTAATGCTAGGAAAGTGGTGATGAGAATACTCTAGAGCTGGTAGACCTAAATATATCCATGATACCTCTTGTAGTTCCACTTGAGAAACCTCCTAAAAACCATTCACTGGGAGTTTATTCCTAGTTTAGATAAATCTTTTTTTGATTCATGTAATTAGTATAGGGTGCTCTCGAACATTTCCCTACAATGGAAGAGATGTCGCAAAATTTATGACAACATCATCCTACCACCGTCTTGGAGGATTTAGGACCTCAGGTTACAGAGTCATAGATAGAGGAATTTTTTTTCAATCATCAACCACATCGAAATGCATCTAGAGAGGAGGTTCGTGCTTGTAACCTATATGCTACGTGACTCCAGAAAATGTTGGTGGAACAATATGAATCAGGTCGGTCGACATCATGGTTTGTTCTAGGTAGACATACGAATAGAATTTTAAACTACTTATTCCCTTATACCCAAATAATAGACCATGATCAAGAATTCATACACATTCATCAATATAACATGTTCATTTGTAATACTCTGCTCACTTTTCCCAACTAATGCATTTTGAACCTACATTGTATGATGAAAAGGTTACTTCTTTGAGGAAATTAGATGATAGACTTGCATTCACCATCTAATCATATGAGAACATATTTTGACTAACCACCATTAACAGATAGTGAACCAGTCCCTTGTCACTAAGGGGGATATAAGGGAATCCGGTGATGTAATGAAGGGCAGTCCAGAATCTAGCAGGAGTGGTGGTTTATCCAGTCAAAGGAAGAGGCATTTTGAGGATACATTTGGTGGAAGTACCAACCACGTTTCATGAACTGAAAGTAATGTTTTGTGTCAATGGTATGGTTTTCTTGACCAAAAAAATCCTTAGTGTATGGGGGACCCGATTGAGTGTCGGGGCTACAACATATTAGGTCACCGACATCATTTCTACCAATATTTTCCTCCATTTTCAAGGGAGAAGGTTTTTTTCCACCAACAAATTCAGTTGTTAGATCTGTGACACCACATCAGGTAGGGATCTTGTCTTTTATCACCTGATTAAGCAATGAAAGTTGTTGTGTTCGAGTTACCCAGGCCTCAGAGATTCAGTGACGACATAGTGGACTTGCTCAAGCGACTCATGTGTGATATTAATGCCATGGTTGATGCCACATCTATAATTTACATCCTACACTAGAGGAGAAGATTCGATCACTATATAAAATTATAGGAACTATTCTGGTAGTCTCTACTTTAGTATCTTCATTTTTTGTTATAAGTGCATCGTATTATTTTCTATCAACAGAAACTACGGGAGATCTGGTCTTAGTGATTGATTACTTCAGTTTTGTTATAACTATTGAAATTCCATTAAGAGTTTGAGAAGAGGGTATAATCTAGTGTAAGGAGTTCCCCCATGAGTTTGGTGGGTACTATTTTATGTGGAGTTTCTTCATCTTATAGATTACTGACTTTTACCTCATTCTTGGTGTGGATTGTAATGTGCCTTATCAAACAAAAGTGTATTGTTATCAACACTGAGTGTCTTTCAATTCACCTAAGGATATAATGTATATCGATAAGGGAGAATTGGGTATCTATGATAGTAGAGCTAGACCGAAGCGTACTGGGCTAGGTGGAGTAACAACCATGTTGTCCAATCTCTTTATTGGTAATTGGAAAATAAATATTGCAGAATCCCCTTTAGGGGTGGATAATTTTCGAGATATCTTCTTTGAAGATTTATCTGACTTACCTCCAGAGATAGAGGTCATGTTCTCCAAAAATCTTGTTCTTGGTGCGACACTAATGTCCACTCCTTTTTATAGGATGACACCTATAGAGTTCCACGAACTCTAGATGAATCATGAAGACATACAGGTTAAGTGTATTATCCAACCCAGCAAAACTCTATGGGGTTCACCAAACCTTTTCACCAAGAAGGAAGATGGTACCCTTATATTTTAATGGATTACAGCTAAATAAACCTTCTTGCGGTGATGAACATGTATCCACTACCTTGTATAGATTACCTCTTGTACCAGATCTAAGGATCGACCGTTTTCTCAAAGATCAATTTGATATTAGGGTAACATCAGGTACATGTGAGGCCATCAAAAGTACAATATAAAAAATTCTTGAGTAGGTATGTCTTGTATGAGTATCTGGTCATGTCGTTCGGTCTAACAAAAAACCAAAAGTCTATAGGGATTTTTCAAATGAGTTTTCCACCCATATCTTTATTCCAATATGGTGGTATTAACAGATGGAATATTTGTGTAATCGCGCACTAGAAATAACAATTACAATAATCTTGAGATCCTTCTAATTTCACTAATAGTGCACCATCTATATATGAATCTCAGTAAATACCACTTTTGGATCAATCAGCTTCACTTCATGGGTCATATCGTATCTGAGGCAGGTGTGTCAGTAGACAAAAATAAAGGGAGTTATATGGTTTCCAAGAAGTATCCTAAGAGTGTATTCTATACACATAGATTCTTATTGTTGAATGAATACTATAAGTGTTTCATTCAATAATTATCACTCCTAGTAGCGCTGATTAAGGGCTTGACCAAGAGGGGAGTGAAATTTTCATTAACTAAAGCCTATTAAAAAAATTTATAGGAGTTAAAAGGAAGACTGACTTTAGATCTATTCTTGATTCTTCCTTATATAGGAATATGATTTTCTATCTGTTGTGATTCTTTAGGAATTGGGGTGCAAACATTGCTGATTCAAGGTGATAGAATTGTACCATAAGTGTTCCACCTTCTGAAACCTATTATGTAGAATTAAACAATGCACGAGCAGGATCAAACTGCCATGGTTCCATCCTTATTCTATTGTATTCACTATCTATTGGGTGAGAAATTCATTGTTTACAAGGATAATAAATGTATCAAGTATATATATACTCATCAGGACATGAATTTAAGGTAGCGTAGGTCAGTGTAATACTTGCAATCATTCAACATTGAGTTTTCATACACACTAGGAAAGGGAAAATTCATAGTTGATGCCTTGAGATAGAAGAATCAGATGCAAGTCGTCATGAATTCCAACAATGAGTGGATGTTGATGAATCTATTCTTAGATATATATCTTGAGGTTCAAAAATTTCATGAGAAAATATTTTTATCTCCTTTTCAAATGACATATCCCTTTTGGACTGAGTCTGAATGAAGAATTTTACTAATTTTGTGGTCCTCAATTTTAGGGACAACGTCATAGGAGAGAACACATCCTCCTGCTTATTGTTGATAGAATTGTAACCCTACTATTTTGTGGTCATGTATCTTAAGATATATGGGAGGAGATGATAATGGAATCACATGCCTCTTCTTAGGTAGTTCAACCTAGGATCAAAAAGATATATAGGGATATACATCATCAGTATTGGTGGCTAGGTATGAAGAGGAAGATAAAAGGATTTATCACTGGGTGCTCCACCAATTAGTAGGTGAAATTAGAGAACCACTAGCCTACTAGAAATCTACAACCTCTCTACATTTCGGAGTGGAAATGTAATGATGTCATTATAGAATTTGTGAAAGTATTTCCAATACCTCCTCGAGGCAGTGATGTAGTGTGGGTGATCATAAATGGGCTGAACAAGGTTACACACATTCTTATTATATAGTATACCATCTCTATTGAACAGCTAAGAAGGTTTTAAATCCATGAGATAGTGCAGCATAATGGTTTTCCCCATTCTATCATTTCAGACAGATATTCTTGGTTAACATCATAGTTCTAGAAATTTTTGAAAAAGGAATAGAGTATACATGTGTTTTTGAGTACAGAGTATCTCTATAAGACTGATGGGTACTACGATCAGATGATACAAGTGTTAGAGGATATGATACAGTCTTGTATCCTTTATTTTGGAGGTTTACAGGAAAATCAAATCCCTTTGGTAGGGTTTTCCAAGAATAAAAAATTTTAGGACACAATTCAGATGACTCTGTATGAGTCCATTTACATTGGGTCATGTCACTCACCCCTGTGATGGCTAGAGTTAAATGAGGTAGCTCAATTGGGTCCTCTTTGTTTAAAAAACATCAAATAGTTAATTCCGAAATGTATGGTTATAGATCCATCCATGAATATGTATTATAATGATCATCACCAAAGACCTCTAGAATTTGAGGTGGGACATCAGTTATTTCTATGTGTATCACCTAAAATGGGTCATAGATGAATTTATATATAGGAAAACATATATCTCTATTATATCAGGCCTTTAGATATAGTAGAGAGAGTCAGGTCGGTATCCTATCATTTTTTTGTTACCTCAAAGGTACAATATTATTCACAACAACCTCCATGTATCACACCGTTTCAGTAACATGCCTACTCATCTCATTCATTTTACCCTTAGGAAATTTATCTAGAGGAAGATGTGTCCTTCGATGAGTTTTTTATATGTATCTTTGATCAGAGCACGAATTCTCTCTGAGGAAGGCCAGATTCTCTATTCAAGGTGCTATAGAAATTTGGATGCATGTAGGATGAGACCTAGGAGAGGGATCCCAATGTACATTCCAAATGGCTACAACTTTTCTCAAATGACATTCTACCACCTATGGAAGGGAATTTCAAGGATGTGTTGTCTTAACAAAGGGAAGTTGTAATATCTTGGATTTTACCAAAGGAATGGAAAATTTGTTTTCATTTTTAATTCCTTTGTTTGGACCTATAAATGGTTCCCGATGATGTTAAGGAGGACTTGAGTGTTTTTGAGGCTCATTCGGTGCTCGAAGCCCCGAAATGGAAAGAGGAAAACATAGTCTCGTGGTTAGTAAAAACCATGTTACTGAACATCCATGGTTTCCCTAAACCATACGGCTACAAATAGTGGGTTTCTAGGGGGTGCGATGTTTGTTTACAACCATGAAAACCTAGTTTCACAACTATGGGGACCACATGATTTTTTTAGCAGAGTCTTTTTGGTTGGTTTTGAAATGGTTAAACAAAATATTTTCCTAGACATACATGGTACCCCGTGAAGTTGTGTATTGGAACATGGTTGTTTCATGGTTTTTCCAACAGTACACCTATGTAACTGAGGTTAAAATTCCCATTTTCCCCTCATCAAACCTTTAACCCATTTCTTTTTCTCCATTCCTCTCCTCCCACATATGAAACACTCTCCTCCATCATATACGATCTCTCCTACTTCCTGACCTATGGATTAGGTTACCACCTCCATCTAGAATCTATTTCACCCACTATTAGATATGTTTGAAATCTCTATATAAGGTCTTGAATCCCCCCTTCTATTTCATGTTTCTTCGAAACATTATTTTTCTATCTTATTGAATGTTCATTTTCCCCATTTTTAGAGAATTTGAACATTTATTTGATTTCTACAATTCTATCCCAATTCAAATGGAGACCCTTAATGAGGGAAGCTCTAGGAGGATAAGGTTGTTGGTATGGGTTATCTCCCCTAATTTCATTGCATTCTGTAATATGAATTGTCATTCTTCAGGCTATAACTTCCTGAAGACACCATATAATTTATAATTAAATTAAATATAAAGCTATAAAATTCCATTTACAAACTATGATAGGGGATAATCAACCCCTAGGTTGATATCCTTTAATTATGCCACCCCAATTGGTCTGTTATTCATTATAGGCCTAATTTTCCCATTTTTTCAAATATACTAACACCCTTGAGGGGAGATTTCCTAATTTAAATTCAACAAATTCCGAAATTAAATGAATAGAACGGTGTGAGAAAATTTATTCTCTTACAAACCTTTCCATAAATGAAATGGTTGAACTATGTGAATTGGTCATGTTCTAATACTTTTCTCCTAATTCCACACATGGATTTGATTAATTAGATGTCATGGAAAATTGAAAATAATATTGATAATGTATACCATGTTAAATTACATGTCTTTATGAAATAAAAAAAATGTCTTTACCTTATTTTAAGGGAAATACAAGGGGTTTCAACTTATTTACCCCATGGATGTGAACATATTCTCTTAGTTATAACATATTGAATGCTTGTGAAAATATTGGGGGTGACCCTATTTATGAATGGGAAGGGCTCACCATGTTTTATCTATTTTATCTTCAGATGAGTGACTTTGGTTCCCTAGGGGAGACCCCATGGATGGGATCAATTGCACTATGTTTATACCATGCCGTGAGAGAGACTTATTCCCCTAAATGGGATATGACCCAGATTGATTTTGATGAACAAATATATGGCGGGGCCAATGTAGTCTATCTTGGTCTTGAGTATGTAAATTGAAACCTTAATCATGAATGGCTTGGAACAATAGTTATAAATGTATACATGAGGTGTGTTTTCATGATTGTTTTTCCAATATCTGATCCACTATGTAAATTATGACTAAATATTATTAATATTTTTTTTTGTAGAAATATATATATCCAAAATATATGAATGTAAAACCCTCTGAACAAAAATTTGGACTCATTATTCCTTATATCTATTCTCCACAACTATTCTCATTGGAACCAAAGCAGTATAAAGAAGTAGTGGGGAAATGAGTTGTAATCATTTAAAAAAACTTATTGATGATAACTTGTTTTTTATAAAAAAGGTGTAGGTGTAAAAATATATAATTAAATCACATCAAATTTAGCTTTACTTGTTTTATAAATTATTCCTTTTGGGGTTTTAATGTATTATTGGTTACTCATTACAATCAATTTGGATAAATCAAAGATTTATTTTATGGATTCAATGCACGGATTCCCAACAAACTCATCGCACATGATTAGATTTATCAATTTTTAATACACTAAATTAAATATTTTACAAATAAATGTCTATTTTCTAATTTTATGTTATTTTTTAATGTTAATTATATTATAATTGGGTGATACTTAAATATCATCAAAATCACGGGATGAGAAAAATATTTGAGAACAAAAATCCTATCAACATCAATAATATGATAAGTATAATTGTATATATAATAATATATCACTATAATAACAAACACAAAAAAAATTACTTTTTTTCAATGTTTCTGCAACTCCCAAAATTAAATAATGCCAAATATTATTATTATTATGTTTAAAAATTTATGAAATATGTCATATTCCATCAACAAACTAGAATCCCTAAATAGGAATTTATTCTAATAATTACAATTTCATTTAATATATTTATTAATAAGTTTCTTATTTATATAATTCTATAACCACTAGAAATCTCGAATGTCCTCATATTTAAAATATGAAATATAATTTTTAATAAATGAATTGGAAGAATACATTGTGTCAAAACGTATACAAACATCATTAAGAGGTGACATCTAACTACATATTTACTTAAATATCCTATTGTTTTATCAAAAAAATTTAGAAAATTTACTTATAATATTCATCTAATAATTATTATCATAATTTTATAAGAAATCATGATTATATAACTTCATCTATAATTTTTTTTATTCATACATTTTGTGCTCTATTAAGAACACGAAACCCTCTGAGAAAAAAATATAGAAAACGTCTTCAACAGGGATGATTCTATCTTGTATATGATCAGGAACTCAACAAGGATGATTAAATCATGATGTTTTAGTTTTATTTTTATTATATAATGCATTCTACATTATGGGTTACCTAACAACATTATTGTTATATAAACCCAAATGTTGAATTCATTTCAGAATAAAAATACATAGTGTGATGTGTAAGAATCAACCACACATCAATCTAATACAATATAGGCCCATTTTGTCTCAAAGATTTTGTTTTTAGTTTAATATTTATATTTCAGTTAAAAACTCATGTTATATACTCAAAATTGAGAAAACACATTCATATTAATTTTATAATTAGAGAAATGATGCATATGACAATTGTGGAATGTAGGAATCAACTATACCTTAATACAATTCATTATGATTTTGGTAAGATAAATCCAATAAAATTTTCCAAGCTGAAAATTTTCAAGAGATATTGGAATTCATGGTTGTAGTTCAGGTAATGACGATAGACATATCATTAATGAATATATACAGTTCTCAAAAAAATGTCAATTCCTAATACTAATTTTGTTAGTTTTTTCATTATTTTATCTTTTATGTTTATGTTAATTTCCTTATATTTTTTATCTCATAATTATTATTTTTTGTTTTATATATATTTTTTGAAGTGACATTTTACTTTAAAATATATGAAACAAGCCAATAAATAGGGAGCATGTTCTATTCAGATAGAAGAGGAAACAATATTCTTACTAAAACATGAATTGAATCATAAAGATGAATCTATAAATTTTATAATCCCGTGAATTTTCTTCAATCAATTTTGGAAAGAGTATCTAAAGTTCCTATAGAATTTTGCATCTACCATTGTATTTTCAATCGTTAAAGGCAATGTATGAATTTTCAAAAGATCCTTCAGGAACACTACTTTAAATGGTGTATGAATTTTACACACCTCAATCAACCACACCTCAATCCAATATAGAATGTGTTTAGTATTACTCAAAGTGTAGGTTTTTTGTATATAATTTAAATTTTAGTTTCAAAAACACATCACATAATCAAAAATATTAAAAAAATTAGGTTCTTTTGATCATTTATGAAAATAATCCAAAATAATTTGGAATGTGTAGTAATTTTCCTCACCTAAATTTGATACCCTATTTTCTCGGTAAGACTCAAAGTGCATGTTATCAATTTAAAATTGACATTTCAGTTCAAAAATTGTGATCCTCAATGATAAAAAACACAATACGATTTTGTTGATACTTTAGTAAAATTATTCATAAGTCATTTACGATGTTTTGGAAATAGTCTCACATAAAACTGACTCATAATGTGATAGGAATGACTCAAAGTTCATGTTTTCAGTTTAAATTGACTTTTTAGTAAAAAATGGCATTATACATCATCAAAAATGATAAAAATCATTTAGATTGTATTTATAAAATACAAAACAATCCATATGTCTTTTTTGATTTGAAGGAATCAACAAAATGTCAATATGATTCATGGTGTTACTGATATGACTCAAAGTGTATTTTTATTTAAAATGGAAATTTTTGTCCAAAACAAACCTCACATACTCATAACCATGAAAAAACATTTATATTGATTTTATACATTAGTAATCTAATAAATGTCCCATTTTTGACATGTAGGAATTGGAATCACCTTAATATGATACTTGTTGTGCCCGATATTACTGAAAGTGTAAATTATCAATTTAAAATTGACATTTTAGATCATAATATGTTTCACCCAGTAATAAATAATATAAAATTATCTAATTATATTGATATTTTAGAAAAAAAATTCATAAGTCATTTGTGATGTGTAGTAATCAGTCTCACATTAAATAAACACATAATGTGACTCATATGAATCAAACTGTGTGTTTTTAATTTAATTTGAAATTTTACTAAAAAGACACATTAAATAATCAAAACCATGAAAAGGAATTTGAATTATTTTTGGTTCTTTATAAATATTATCCATAAGCCATTTTTGATATGTATGAATCAAAAACACGTCAATCTGATATATGGTGTGGCTTGTATGAATAGAAGTGCATATTTTTGATTGAAATTTTTATTTTAGTTCGAAACACACATTGCATTGTCCAAATCATTAATATTAATTCATATTTTTTGATACATTAATAAAATAATCCGTAAGTATTTTTTGATGTGTATTAATAATCCACAACTCAATATAATACATGGTGGGTTTGGTATGACATAATGTTTTATGTTATATATTTAAAATTGATATTTTAGTGAAATACATGTTTCACTCCCTAAAAAACAAGAGAACATGCTACTAAAATCCTGATATTTTAGTAAAAAATATTCATAAGTCATATCTAAGGTGTAGGCATCATTCACACATCAATCCAACACACATTGTGATAGGTATGGCTCAAAGAGTGTCTTTTCAATTTAAATAAAAATATTAATAAAAAGACACACGACATATAAAAAATGATAAAATGAAGTTGGATTATTTTTATACTTTTGAAAATTTATCCTTATGTCATTTTTTATGTGTGGGAATCAACAACATGTCAATATATCAATTTGCATGCCTAGTATAACTCAATTTGTGTTTTTATTTAAAATTGGCTTTTTTTCTCAAAAAATAGGTCCCATACTCAAAAATAAGAAAACACGTTAGATTTATTTTGATGATTTAATAAAATTATACATAAATAATTTGTCAAATATTAGAATTATTTTATCCTCAATATGATACATGTAGTTGCAGATGTGAATCAAAGTTTGTGTTATCAGTTAAAAATTAACTTTTTAGTTCAAAACCTGATTTACATACTAAATTCCTATAAAATGAATGTGTATTATATTGATAGTTTAGTAAAATAATTAACAAATATGTTTTTATGTATAATATTTAGTATCAAATTAAAACTACATACAATGTAACACGTTTGACTCAAAGTGTGTGTTTTCAGTTTAAATTGTAATTTTAGTAAAAAAGATACATGACATACATGAAACCGAAAAAATGAATACATATTACTTTTATACATTAAGATAAAATCCTTATGTCATTTATGACATGTAGGAATCAACATAACATCAATATCATGCATCGTGTTACCATATGACTCTAAGTGTCCCTTTTATTTAAAATTTACATTTTAGTTCAAACCACCTATCACATACTTAAAACTAATCAAATGAATTAGGATCATTTTGATAGTTTATGAAAATGATTTATAAGTCATTATTGATCTTTAAGAATCAATATCATCTCAATCTAATACACAATGTGTCTGTTAGGAATTAATGTTTCCATTATCAGTTTAAAAACAACATTTTAGTTTAAAACGTGTGTTACTCGCTAAAAACATAGATAAATCATATGTATTGTCGTTATAATTTAGGAAAATAGTTTATAATACTTTTTTATGTGTATGACTTATTCTAAAATAAAACCATAACACAATGTGACTGGTATGACTCAAAGTGTGTGTTTTCAGTTTAGTTAGAAATTTTAGTAAAAAAAACGAAATACTCAAAACTAAGAAAATGGTTTTTATTGTTTTGATACTTTAGGAAAATGATACTAAAGTCATTTTTGAAATGTAAGAATCAATTTCCCATCAATTTAACACACTATGTGGCCATTATGACTCCATGTATGTCTCTTTTATTTAAAATTGACATTTTTATTCAAATCACATATCACATACTCAAAATTGATCAAGCATTTTTAGATTTTGTTGGTACTTTAAGATAATGATCCATAAATTATTTGTGACATGTATAAGTTTACTGCCCCCAATCTGATACATTAGGTGCCCGGTATGACTCAAACTGTGTGTTTCGATTTTAAAAATGAAATTTCAGTTCAAAACACACATCACATACTAAAAAATTAGAAAACACATTCATATTGTTTCGATACATTAGGAAAAAAACCATAATAAATTTTTGGTGCATAAGTATCAGTTACACCTCAATCTGTTACATGGTGTGATTAGTATCACTCTAATAAGGTGGTTCCTGTTTAAAAATCACATTTTATTATTGTGTTGTTTCATATTTACGATTAAATTAGTAATTTATAGTATTACTAATATAAGAGTTGTTTTATTATATTGGAGGATTATTTTGATTGAGTTGGTATGGTTTTTTGGGATACTGATACCGCAATTATGCTTTTTTAGAGGTGGTGAGGTGCTAAAGACAATGAAAGCATTAATGTTATTAATGTTTTTTAATAAATTGTATGTAATAAAGTAATTATACAATTCTTTTTTGAAATGTCTATAATATATTGTTTTTCTTGTATTTGTGTTGTAATTTTTATTTCAAATAAATTATTAGTTTTCAAAATATCTATATTTACTATTTTAGTGTGCTATAATATTAAGGGCACACTGTAATGGTATGTATTTTATCAGTTCTCTATCTAGAATTTATAAAATTTTACATTATTAGTGAAAGAAAATAACTAATAAAGGGATCCATTTTCAGTGTTATAAAATTTATGAAAAAGAGGCACCTTTTAATGGCACTTGGGACAACATTGTTTTTCTTATTACAAATAATTATTTTTCCGTGCACTGATTATAAATTGATCTGTAGTAGTGATGGAATATATATCTTCATGAACATTGATTTGATATGCGGTAGAGCCCAAATGGAATACCACACAAAAATTTATGTTCATTTGATGTTCAATTCCTATTTTCAACTTACCTTAATATATTATTTAAAATTTAAAATTTTCCTCTCATCAAATTTTAATTAAATTCCTATTATTCAATACTAATTAGGGAACTTTTTATTAATATTAATTTTTAGTTATTTTTAGACCAATTTTCTCCAAATATATTATATGTTAATTGTAAATACATATATTTTTTTATACAAATCAAATTTATGGGAATATATTTTATATATGTCAATATAAATATATTTATATATTAAAATATCATTTTTAAATATATAAATATATAAATATATATATTTAAGGTATCCATTTGTTAGTGATAAGATAAGAACTCATACAACCCCCATTTATTTTCATTAAAAAACATTGAAAAAAACATTTTTATATCAATGTTAGGAAAAAACACTCATAAATGAGGTACTTTTGTCAAAACGTTTTTAATGCTAATAAAATGGAACTTTATCTGATCATTTATCTAGCACTAAAAAAATCACCCCATTTATCATCACTTTTTATTAACACATAAAAATACAACGCTGAATAAGAAATAATTGTTTAATAGTGATATGATTTTGTAAAAACATGTAATGAATGGAATAATAATTAATAATAATAATAATGATTATGTACAATTAAAAACATAATAAAATTAATATTAATGATCATGATGATCATAATATTTTTATTTTTGTTGTTTTTATTATATATGTAGAATGAAACATAGGGACTAAAATATATGTATAATTCAGATTGAGGACCAAGAATTCCCAAAAACGTGAAACTGTGGCCCTCCTTTTTTATAATGGGCATGTAAATGACCTTTATACCCAAACATGTTTCCCCTTATCCTAAATTCTCTATCCCCCCAATCTTATCATAGGAACTACTCTCGTTGTCACCCATTGTCACACGTTATCACCCTCTTCTCCTCAGTTGTCTATCCCCTCTCCGCAAAACCCTAACACACTATTGGATCACACTGCATGCTAGTGTTTCCATCACCATCCACTCCTGCACCATCATCCATTACACTCATGAAATTTCCCTCAACTCCTACACTGTCACATTGGCATCCCGAAAATCCTATTCTACAATGGCCTCCTCTCATTTGTGCTCATCTCATTATCTCCCACCACTCTCAGTTCATCCCCCAATTCTCTTGTATCATCTCCCTCCTCTCTTAAAAACCCTATATGACCCGCACCTCTTTATTTTTCCCCCTATTTCTACCATAAAATTTTCTATGGAAGATTTGGGTCCTCCCCCTATTGTGTTCCTCTTATAAATTTTGTTGAATGATTCCTTACATCATTCATAGATACTTTACAAGTATATTATTTGGTAAAACTGACTCCAATTGAGGGGAAGTGTTCATCTGGTTTAATAAAATTATGTATGTTTTTATTATTGGTAGGTTTTTGTTGTTTTAAAGAATAAATCTACATTTAGGTTGGGATAGAATTTTATTTTTCTTTTTAATGTGAATATATTTTTTTAAGAAAAATAATAGCGTTTATAAAAATTCTATGGATAAAAATACTTTCATATTAGATAGTTGTTCAAAACTATCAAAAACGAAGAATAATAATTAGAATATCATGAAAATGAAGAAAATAATGTTATAGTTGTTCAATGATTTAGAACCCAAACTATTTTAAATTGAATATTTTCCCTAAATTTATTTAAATATGTTGGTGATTTCATTATTATTGATGGGAATGTAAAACAAGGGGTGATTGAATTGGGATTTGGTATTTTTATGGAATTTAAATTTCAAATATTTACAAGATATTTATTTTAGAAACTTGTATATGCCATTAATCCTACAATATGCCCCATAACACTTAGAGGAAATGAAATGATTATTATTGTGGTAGATGTTAATTACATGTTAGAAAATGTTTCTGTAATAAGAAATGTCTTCCTTGAAAAGGATAGTTATGAATACAAAAAAATTGGTACATGGGAAATAGGATAAATTAATTAAATGAATTGATTTTTAGATGTCTAGGGGATATGAATTTGGTATAACTAGAATATTATTTACATTGAGGACCTTGTTAAATCGAATTTCTATTTCTTATGTTACTGAAATAAATATCTGTATTTTTTTGGTGGTTGTCAAGGAAATGGTGAATAATGGGATTGTTCACAAGTTGTTTTGGAGGAGCTTATTCGTGAGGTAAATATCTATAAAAAGTTTGTCCAAAAGGGTCATATCAGAAGGAATTTCATGGTTTCCTTCTGGTAATGTTTTAAAAATATTTATCCATGTTGGATTTTTTAATAGCTATTAAATATAATTTGTGAATATTAAAATGTTGACAAACAATTGCAGTAATATTTCTTCATCCACTACCTAATTGGAGAGTTTCATAATTTTTATGGAATAGTTTTTCTAATTTTGGGATAAATTAAACAATACAATATGAGTTAAGTTTGAAGTATTAAACAAAATCATCTTATATGTGCCTATTAATTAATTGGGGAGTATATTTCCTGATCAATCATATTTCATGCATCCGGTAAAAACATAATCTTTATATTACCAAAAGCACCCAATTTATAATTTCAAATATAAGTGTATAAATATTATAATTTAGTGTTAACATGTGAAATTGTTTTATTAATATCTGAATTTATCTATTTAAATGATTCATATTTATATCATTGATTCCAATATAAAAATCTAGATGCTTACTATTATAATTAATATGGTTGGTGTCAATTTTTTCTAGTTTTTGTTTCGAAATTCCTTGAAGGCCTCATTAAAAATTCCTATAATATTAAATGTATATTTTCAGTGTTAAAACTTGGAATTATAGTATTAAATTGTTAAATTATGTTATTTATAAAATTTAAATGTTCATTTGGAATGATTTCTTTATTATGTCTATTATGTAAGTGTTACAATACAGATGGTTAGTGTTATAATCAAGTTGTTGAGTATTAAATCATGGATGTGTGGTGTGAATTTCTATTAACCTGATGTTAATGCCTTGAAAAAATCATAAAAAATTAGGATGTATTTATATATGTATTTATATTGTTAAAATATTGAATTATAGTATTTACATCTTTGAAATATTCAATTTTAAAGCATAATTTTTATTCCTATAATGTCTATGTAAAAATTATGTTGGTTAGTGTTAGAAGAAGGATGAATAGTTTTAAATTTTAGGTTCTCTGTGTTAATTTCTATAAGATTGATGATAAATACTATGAAAGTCTCATTTTAGATGAAAAATATTATTAAATGTTTCTTTCCAGTGTTATAACCTTTAATTATAGTGTTAAAATTTAGAAATTTATTGTTATTATCTTGATTGTTTAATTAAAAATATTATTGTGTATATCTATTACTATTAAAGTTAAAATTCATATTGTCGGTGTATAAATCTAGATGTTGAGTGTTAAATTTCGGATGATCAGAGTTAATTTCTGATAGCTTGATATTAGTTCCAAAAAGACTAATTATAAATTCAAATGTGTTTATATATTCATTTCCATTGTTAAAATATATACTTATAGTGTTAAATTGTGGAATTTTGGAATTTCAAACATTGAAATTATCTATTGAAATGCTTAATGATTATGTCTACTATTCCAGTTTTAAAATTTGGATAGTTAGTGTTAAAATATAAATTCAAAGTGTAAAATTGTCGATGATCCGTGTCAATTTTTGTAATCTTGATTTTAAATATGTTTAAATCCTTAGTTTTTATTCTAATATATTGCAATGTTACTTTCTAATGTAAAAACACGCAATTATATTGTTTAACTTTTTAAATTTATAGTTATTATTTGGATTATTTATTTAAAAAGATCTTTGTTTATATCTATTATTTTTAAAGTTAAAATCTTGATGGATGGTGTTAAAATCAATATTATGAGTTTTAAAGAGAGAATTATTAGTGTTAATTTCCAGTATCTTGATGTTAATTCCTTAAAAGACTCATTAAAAATTCCCATGGGTTTAGAATTGTATTTACATTGTTATATTAATTACTTATTTAGTTAACTTGTGGAATTATAGTGTTTCCAACAGTTATATGTCCAATTAAAAATTCATACTTTTTATGTCTATAATGCTGGTGTTAAAATAAATATAATATGTGTTAAAATCTGGATTAATTTTAAATTATAGATGAAATGTGTTAATTTATTTATAATTGATGTTAAATAATTTGTAATCCTCATTCTAGATGACCATATGTGTCTTTCTAGGGTTAAAATCAATTGTTATAGTGTTAAATATTTAAAGTTTTCTGTTATTATCAAGATTGTTTTACTAAAAAACATCATGTTTATAAATTTTACAATTAAAGATAAAATCTAGATAGTTAGTGTCAACAAACGGATGTTGGATATTAAATTGAGTATGCTCAGTGTTAATTTCCAGTCACTTGATGTTAATTACATGAAAGACACCTTTAAAATGACCATGTGTTTTGATGTGTAATACTATTATATAATTATTGAATTATAGTGTTAAATTGTATAATTTTAGCATTTCCAACATTGAAATGTTCATCTGAAAAGATTAATTTTTTAGGTCTATAAATTTAGTCATAAAATATGAACGGTCAGTGTTAAAATCTGGATTCATAGTGTCAAATTGTGGAAAATCAATGTTAATTTCTCTATGATTTATATTAAATACTTTTAAATCCATATTTTGGATGCCCATATGTTAAAACTTTTCATTCGAGTGTTAAATCATTTAATTATAGTGTTAAAAATTTTAAATTTAGTTTTATTATCAAGATTGTTTAATTAAAAATATTGAGGTTTATATATTTTAGTGTTAAAGTTAAAATTAAAATAGTTAGTGTTGAAATCTAGTTATTGTGTGTTAAATTGTGGATTTTTGGTGTTAATTTATAATATATTTATATCAAATTCCATGAAATCCTCATTAAAAATTACTATATGTTTTTATTTCTAGTTTTAAACCTATAATTATTGTGTTAAAATTTGTTATTTGTGTTAGAAACATCAAAATGATCAATTAAAAAGCTTAATTTTTTATGTCAATAATGATAGAGTTAAAAACAGGATTGTTCGGGTGAAAATATGGATGCTCACTGTTAAATTATGTATTCTCCATGTTAATTTTTTTAATTTTTATGTGAAATACTCTTAAAGACTCAATCTATATGCCCATGTGTTATTATCTGTATTTTTTAATTTTAAATATTTATGTTTATATCTATTGTTAACATTTTTCTAACCATTATATATTATAATATATCAATGTTTTTTATGGTGGATATATGAAAGGTGTTAATGAGAACATGTATAAAATCATTTTTATACTAAATTATTTTCTAGAGATTTTGCTACTGATTTTGATATATTTGATCATGTTCTTGTATAAGAAATAGAAGATGATGAACTGTTTAAGGGGAATTAAAAGGAGTTCGAAGTAGAATTAGAGGAGATAGATGAATTTGATGATATAGGGGAATATGAGGAGGAGGAAAATGTATTAAAGGTAGATGAGGAATGTGTTGACTTTGAGGGGTGATCTATGGATGTCAATTAGTAAGGAGAAGACAAATTAGATAAACTTTCCTTTGAACCATCATTAGGAGACCCATCTACATGCATGACTCCTTTGAGGTAACAACCAATGAAGACTGAAAAAATGGTCACCCTATGTTAGATAGCCTCTTTAAGGTTGAAATGACCGTAAATAAATGGTTTATAACTTGTGCACCTCGATAAGGAACTATGTAATAAATGATAGAGAGGCTATAATCAAATTCATATTTTGACAAGTACAATTTTATTGAAATGTATTTTATGTACTTATGTCCTGAGATTTTAGTTTAGGGTTATTTTTGACTTTATAATTACTATGACTCACCATGAGTTTCATTGTTTAGGCCTATGGAATGGGTCAACAACAAGGTTAGTATACGAATCCTTTATCATAAAAAATTTTATGATTAATAATTAGTGACATAATAATGAAAATGATGAAATCATATATGGTGACCAGGATTAGAAGAACTATTGTCATTGGTAAAAAAATCTTCTAGAATAGTAACTGGAAACATCTTTGATCCATTGTTCTTGGAATGAATTCTAGGAATATATTGATGTCAAAAACCATTTTTATTATTTTTTATAAATTAGGATAATATTTTATTATAGGATAATATTATCTCAAGTAACGAATAGTGGAAACTCACCAATTTTTTATCTATGTCATTCCAAATGTTGTTGGATAAAACATGGTATAGTTATAACTTGTTTTTTCCCCACTTAGAAGTATTTTCACATGTTTTTCTACTTCATCAACTTAGAGATAACGAAATTTAATATTCTAGACACACTTCCTACAAATACCACTGATAATGAAATGAAAGACGTGTCTACATTTCTCACACTTTAAATTGTCTTCCTCATCATTTGGTTCTCAGTTAACAAACACAATTACTGATACAAAAATTAGTAATTTATTATATCTTTTGACATTCATATATGGTGAATTCCTTGTTACCATGTGGAGACATGTTTCACGCTGGGGTTTTTTTGGTCCATCAGAATTTGAATTTCTGGGTGAATATGGTCGGCTAAAATTTAATATATAGGTTAAATTAACCAATAATTTATTTTACAAATCCATTTTTTGTCTAATATGGATTCAATTTTTAATTTTTCAATAATGATTGTAAAATTAACATGATAAAATAACTGGAAGAATGTGACAATATCAAAGAGATGAAAATAAATACTAATTTATTTATTTTACACATATTTATATATTTATTTATATATATAATATATAGAATTTGTTTCATAATATGTTTGTAGATTCAGCTTCAAAGGAAAAGTGTTGATTTACTATGGTGCTTGGTGAACCACGATTGCAATGTAATCAAGACAAATTGTTTGGTGGAGTTGTCTATTTTAAGACATAGTTTTTGGGTGAGTTGGATGTTTTGGAAAATTTATGTGATTTTCTAGGGTTTAGTTAAATTTGGTGGTAGTTTGGTTTTTTACTGTGTATTTTTTTAATCAAGGGTATACCCAATCCTATTGTCACTTGTAATTTCTTTTCTGAACCAATGGCATACAAAATCAGGAGTAAGAGTGTAATGAACTTCATTATAATGATAAAGATAAAAATTTAATTTTTTTTATATTTACATCATTTTTCATTTAAAATTCCTTTATTTAGAAAAATATTAGGTAGAATACATTGAAAACATTACCATTTACAAGTTTTCACATCAACTTAGATTGGTATTTATTCACCTTTCTCACATGTGACCAACATATTTACAACAAAAAGAAAAATAGTTTATAACTATAATAAAATTATTATATTTAATTGGTATATGTTAATGGATTAAATTGTAACATATGTTTTACAATCTAAAAAATATTTTATGTTAAATTCATGATTTGTTAGTTGATTTAAAAAAACAAAACAAACAAATATGGAGTAGGGGTGTTAAAATCGTGAGGCTGAATGTCAAAATCTATATAAATATTTTTTAAATATATATATTATATACTCTAAACAATTTTACATTGTTTAAATGCCAGAATTTTTATATCTTACTGACTGCATCAATTAATTAATAATAAACAATGATTATTCATACCTAAACATCATTATAAGTAATAAAGAACCACAAAAACCAGAATTAATATGATTTAAACAGTAAAACTCCACAAAAAAATATTTCTATCATTTTTACTTTTATATCATTATTTGATATAACATTATCTTATTTGAAAACATATTAGGAACAATAAACAAAAAACATAATCCTCTTCAAGTTGTCACATCAACTTGGATTTTCATTTCTTCGCCTTTCTCTCATGTGACCAATGTCTTTACAATGATGATGTCTAATATTTAATGAAAAAAAAATCATCAATTTAATTGGTATATGTCAACACATTTAATTTTAATATATATTTTACTCTTTGAATATTATTTTAGGTAATATTCATTTAGTGTTAATTGAATTTTCACAAAGACCAAAAAAATTGGACCAAGATTTTAAAAATATAGAGGCTCGGTGAGAAAACATGGAAGTTCACTATAAGAATCTATAAATTATTTCATATAAAAATGTTTAAATAGATTAAATATCATAATATCATACATATTATATGTTTCATTATTTAATTTATAAACACTAGTGATTATTCATACGTCAACATCATTTTAAGTGACACAAAACCACTAAAACCATAATTAATAAGACTTAAATAGTTGATTTCAAAAAAAATATTTCAATTTTTTTAGATTTACATTATTTTCTGATATAACATTCTCTTCTTTATAAAAATATTAGATAGTATAGAGAAAAACAACACCCTATCCAAGGTTTCACATCATCATAGATTGGGATTTTTTCACCTTTCTCATGTGTGGCCAACATCATTACAGTGTCGAATACCAATATCTGATGTCTACAAAAAGGATTCATCCACATCATTTTTTAATGTAAATTCATTCAATTATAGCATAGTTATTACAATATAATAATTATTTTATGTAAAATTCGTGGAGTGTTATTTGACTTTTCACAAAAAAACCAAGAGTATTAGTGTTAAAATGTGGAGGCTAGGTGTAACAACCTAGAAGGTCAGTGTTAAAATTTTAAATTATTTCATATAAACATATTGAATGGTTTAAGAGTCATAATTTCTTACATATTCCTTAATTCATCAATTAATTTATAAACACCGGTTATTATTCATACACACACCTAATTGTATGAAACAAAAAAATGAATTAATAGTATTTTAATAGTATTACTCAATAAAAACATATTTCAGTTGTTTTTAGAAATAATGGATTGGCTTCTCAAACATTGAATTCTTTATAAACATATTAGGAATAATACACTAAATCATCACAGTATCCATGTTTTCACTTCAAGTTAGTTTAGGATTTATACACATTTCTCTTATGTGACCAACATATTTAAAATGATGAAGAAAAGTCTATGATGGTAGAAAAAAGTTTCATTCATTTAATTGGTATATGAAAATGCATTTGATTGTAACATAGGTGTTACCATATAAAAATTATGTTATGTAAAATTCATGTATTGATAGCTTAATTTTAATAAAAACAAAAACAAAAACAAAAACAAAAAAACATGGAGTAAGAGTGTTATAATCTAGACGCATTGTTTTAAAACCTGGAAGGTCAGTGTCACAATTTTGTAAATTATGTCATATAAACATATTGACATGGATTATATTTCATAATTAAATACATATTCCTATCTATATCAATTAATATATAAATAGAAGTGAATATTCATATCTCAACATCATTATATGTAATATAAAACTATAAAAAACATATTTAATATGATTTAAACAATAAATCTACACTAAAAGTCATATTATAATAATATTTAGATTTACATCATTGTTTCCTCTCGCATTCCCTTATTTAGAAACATATTATGAAGTATACAAAATACACAACCCTCTCAAAGTTTTCACGTCTAATTTTTTTTATATTTCTCCACCTTTTCACATATGACCAACTTATTTATAAAAATAACCATGTAACAACTTTTTTATTTTGAAATTAAGTCTCAATACAATTATGAGATGATCAACCTGGAGGATGATAATTATTCAGTTCTTTTGAATTTTTTTGATACATATAATCATTATATGATAATGAATTCAAACGTGGAATATCATTGGTATAAATTGAATTCATTACTCCAAGATAAATCCTTTATTTGGTGTTAAATAGGTAAAAATATTATAAATTGTTTTATAGGTTTCCATTTACTTTTCTTATTGTTTCACAAGAATGAACACTAGGGATCCCACTCATTTTCCATGCTTGATAAGTGCATTACTAACTACCAAGTTTTATAGTGATATCTACATTACTAGTCCAATATAATACAAAATTATGTCAATATTTCATTACTATCAAAGTTTCACCCTTTATCCCATTCACCATCAATTTATCCTCAACATTGGGAAAAATCAACTTATCTACCTTTTCATGTCTTCCATGGTTGTAATACATTTCTTACACAATTTATCAAGATTTTCATTAATCACCCCAGAAATATTGTGTCTCCCATCCCACTACCACAGTTCAAACCTTTAAAAGCATGTATAAAGGGCATTATTAGTGTTAAAAAAGAACTATTGTCCTCATCATCATTAAAGGGGGTAGGCCCTTTATCAATTCTTTTGTTAGTACTGGTAAAGTCCATACTACTGCAACGTGATGTTTAAATAACAATACATTGTAGAAAATACATTGGTATACACATATATAAACATAAAACTATATGAAAATACACAATTTAATAGGAAAAAAATTAAATAAAAAATACAAACAATACTATATACAATTCAAACAATGTTCAGTATAATTATATTTGCAATCAATGTCCCTAAAATTTTAAAAAACATAATTGTTTCATCATCTTGGGTACCCGCAACCCCTTATCAAAAAATCATGAAGAGGTTATCAGTTGTGAAAAAATGCAACCGATCTTGAGAAAAAGATTCGACTTATATTAGAAACAAGTCTTATACTATTAATACTATAAAGAACTAAATTAAACATAAATATGAAATAATACCTTTATAAAATGTCAATGTTAAATAAAAAGACACACTTTGAGTCATATCAGTCATATCATGTGTTAGATTGGGGTATCAATGTTCCTTCAAATCAAGAATAAAATTTGTATCATTATCTTAAGGTATTACAGGAATCTGGTTTCCTTTTATTAGATTATATTATGTCACTTTTTTTTATTAAAATGAAATTTCAAACTAGAAACATGATCTGTGATTAATACAGGTCACATTTTGGGTTTATATGATGTGAAACTAATTGTTAAATATCAAAAATAACTTATAAATTATTTTTTAATCATTAAGACAATACGAGCACATATGATTTTTTTTTTCAGTGAGTGACACATGTTTTGAACGAAAATGTCAATTTTAAATTGATAACAGACACTTTGAGTCATACCAGGAATAGAGTGTATCATATTAAGTTAATAATGATTCCTAGACAACAAAAAAACTTATAAATCATTTTCATGATGTTTAAAAACAATCCTAATTTGTATTATTGGTCATTGGTTTGTCACTTGTCCATTTTAGTAAATTTAATGTCAATTTTGAATAAAAAGAAACATATAGAGCCATACTGATCACCATATGCATCATATTGATGTGTGATTGATTCCTACATGTATATAGATCATTTTAACAACATATCAAAATAATATGAAAGTTTTCTCTCAATTTTGATTATGTGATTTGTACTTTTTAGAAAATTAATGTCAATTTTTACTTAAAAGACACACTATGTGTCATATCATTCAAACTATGTGTCATATTGTGGTGTAATTGATTCATAAAAATCATAAATGACTTATGAATCGTTTTTTAATGATAAAAAGATAATATGAATGTTTTTTATTGGTTATATGTATGTAACTTTTTCTTTTTTACTAACATCAATATCAATTTTAAATAAAAAGACACACTTGGAGTCATTTCAGCTGCACTGTTCATTAGATTGAGGTGTGGATAATTTATAGATATTAAAATTACTAATGGATAGTTTTTCTAAATAATAAAAATAGTCTAAACTTGTCTTTGGGGTTTTGAGTATGTCACCTATGTTTTTTACTAAATTATGATTTCAAACTGGAAACACACAATTTGAGTCATATTGTTCACATTAGGGTATAGTTTGAGGTTATACAGCATCGTACACATCAAAATGACTTAGGAATAATTTTCCCAAATTATAATGACAATCAGAGCACATTTTCTCAGTTTTCATGGAGTAATGTTCATTTGTAACTTAAATGAAAATTTTAAATTGATAAGAGACACATTTAATCATACCCATCAAACCATACATTAAATTAAGATGATATTGATTCCTATACATCAAAAATAACTTATGGATAATATTTATAATGTATCGAAACAATCCAAATTATTTTTCATTATTTTTTGTATGTCACATGTTCTTTTTACTAAAATTAATGTCAACATTAAATAAAAAGACACAATTTGAGTCATATCGGTCACACCATGCATTTTATTATGGTGGGGATGATTATTACACACCAATAATGACTTTAGATAATTTTAATAATGTATCCTAAAAATCCTAATACATTTGATTGGTCATGAATAATTAACATGTCATTTTTACAAAAATTAATGTCAATTTTAAATAAAAGGACTCACATGGAGTCATATCGGTCACACCATGTGTCAGACTGAGGTGTGGTTGATTCCTACATATAAAAATTACTTATGGATATTTTTAATAGTGTATAAAATAATATGAATGTATTTTTTTGGTTTTCATTATTTCACTTGTCCTCCTTATTTAAAATTAATGTCAATTTTAAATAAAAAGACACAAATGGAGTCATACGAGTTACATTGTTTGTCATATTGAGTGGAAGTTGACTCTTAAATGTCACAAATGACATAGGGATCATTTTCCAAAAGTATCAAAACAATATGAATGTTTTTTCTTAGTTATGAGTATTTTACTTTTTCTTTTTAGTAAAATTGATGTCAATTTTAAATAAAGAAGACATACATTGATTCATATCAATCACACCATGCATATGATTGAGGTGATGGGGATTATGAAAAATATTCTATTTTGTTTGACTCATTTTTACAAAGTATCAAAACAATATTATTGTTTTTGATCACTTTTGATTATATGACTTGTGTTTTTTACTAAAATTAATGTAATTATAAATAATAACTCACACTTTCAGTCATACCTCTCTCACCCTGTAACCCATTTAGGTGAGGATAATTCATACAACTTAAAAATTACTTATGAGTCATATTAATAATTTATGAATAGAAATTGAAGGTGTTTTCTTAGTTTTGAGTTACTCTTCTTTTTTTGAACCAAAATGTAAATTATAAAATAAAAACAGAAAATTTCATTCATATGGAGCACACTGTGTACAAGATTTACGTGTGGTTGATTGAGTTTTTGATGTGTGTTTTTCTATAAACTCTATATACCAAGATATAAAAGATATATTTGTTCCATTTGTATTGAAAAGGAAGCCCCATGCTGTCTGAAACGCCTCACCCATGGAAACATGTTCTCACTTTTTTTCTTATTATCGACAGTTGAAGGAAAAATATAATTTCTCCAAAGAATCCACCTATATAAGAATAAAATTATAATGTTGGTAATAACATAAATAAATAAATAAAATATATACATGAAAAAAATAAATTTATAAAATTTCAATTTTAAACTAAAACCACACAATTTGAGTTTCGGCGAGTACACCATGTCTTAGATAGAGGTTTGTTTTATTTCATCATGTATTTTTATCCGACACTGCATGATCATAGTATAAGAGTGAATCATCCTTATTTATGAGTTCATTTCTTCATGATATCTTTGAAAATAGAAAAAAAATATGTATTGAAGATTAATTATGGGGAAATTAACTAAACAATAGAAAAAATGATGAGAAAATTTACTAAATAAGTAGTATGAAGTCATATATTCATTATATACGTGTATATTTTTACATCAGGTATGCATCCCAGTCATTTATAAAAAAAATATGTTTTGTCTTGTGGAAATGAGGGCATTTTACAGTCATGGTTTGACTGAAAAAATATAAACAGTAAAAGGATTGAAAAATATTTTTTATAAAATAGTAATAGTCTCAAAAACTAAATCTTCATGTAGGGTAGTTTTTTATTGTATATGATATCTCCCATGAATTTTAAAACATAACAACCCCAATATTTTGCACTGTTTTTTTTGTAAATTTCAAAAACATTGATAAAATTAATTAATTATTATTGATATTTTTTTGGATAGTGCCATCTTATTATAAATACATTAATACTTATCCACTTGTAGAAGTCAACAGGATCCTTGCACGTATGGATTGTCCTCATGCCATGATTTTCATGATATTTATGTACCAAAATATCAAAACCAAATTCTAATTAAAACATAATATAAAATATATATCTCTAATTTTAGTACTAAACATTATATGTAGTGTATTAAAAATTGAAAATGTTTATCACGTGTGGTCGGTTTGTTGGGTATCAATGCAGTGAATACAAGAATTATGTATTTAGTGTATCCAAATAAACACTAATGAGTACCCAATTATGTCTAAAAGAATAAAAGTAATAACATATAAAAATAATAAAAATATATTTGAGGTTATGAAATTGTAGAGTTTTACCCCTGCATCATTGGAAACAAGAATTGTCATTCATCTGTATGTTTTCTTTAAAACATTGCATCTAGTTTTTCCACTATTTCATCATTTTAAGTTGATTCAATTTTGTTTTGGTATGTAGAGATTATTTGAGGACTAATGATTCCATATTAATGTTCAGAGGGTTTTCCCTTCAAATAGTATTTATATATACTCTTACAAAAAAAATCTGAATTGTATTTAGTTATAATTAACAAAGAAGATTAAATATTGAAAAAAATAGATCATGAAAACACACTTCATATATATGTTTCCTACTAATACTCATATCCATTTATACTTGAGGATTTAATTTACATTCTCATGAAAAATTAATTTTCTAATGGCCTCACCAGATATTTGTTCTTCAAAATCACCTATGTTATTACTAACACATTATAACATTGTATCCAAATGAAACATAAAGCTTAGTAACTAATGATATTGATTGGGTAGGTTAATCATTTTTATGATGATATTTTCGATTGGATAGTTGATCATTTAGATCATTATGATTTTTCCTTTCATTTCCCCACTTCCGTATTTATTTCTATAATAACATTCATCAATTCAATTTTTTTTCATTATTTGTTAATGGTTTTGCATGAAAAATAAATTTGTAATGAATACCTCCTTATCAACATGTTTTTTTACAAGATCATAGGGCCATGATATGAATGATCCCATATATTTCGTAACCATATGAATATATGCATCATCAAGAGGAACATAAATCTGGGATCTCGGCTTATGTGATATGCTAATACCCCCTCTAACGTGACCTTTTGGAAGTTATCTGTTGTTTATAATGTCTTCTTGGATATTGTACATAGCATACCTTGCAACAAGGCGATGGGTGGGTGTTGATAGATATAAATCATAGTCATTTTTTCACTTTAGTATATTAGTTTATTAAACGTATCAGTTTATTCCTGATTCACATTTCACATAAATAATTATTATAATATTGATTACCTAATCTATGATAGCTCTTTTATGTGAATGGGTCACCTCAAAGCTTGTGGGGTTGTGGTGTATCATCATAAAATGGTTGTTCTTGAGTAGGTTATTATTTTTCTCCCCCCTGATAACATTTTTTAACTATTCAGACTACCAATGAAATTATTCTTCAAATGAAGCCAATTGTGCCTACGTCTCTTTCATTTGTTTATCTTTATCCCCTATTCTTTTATTATCTCAAAATATGATTAGGGTGTCACCTAAAAACCCACACCTCTGATGCATTCATGTTGTTTTGGCCACTTCATGGCCACTAATAGTAGTTTTCCATATGGTACAAAGTGATAATGATTCATATTTATATGTCAGATAAAAATTATAAAAAATTTTAATCATTGTTATGTAATACCAATTTAAAGAAAACAAATTATTTATGTTTTACTTACACATTATTCGGACACATTTTGTGTATTTTCATCTATTACTATCCCATACTCATTTACATATGCCTCCTTCAAAAGCACATGAAGTGAGATAGAAGTGGATTTTGATTTGTATTCATCACTCTAAATATAAATAGACGAACAAAATTATATTGTTGTTTTGTGAAACATAAATGCATTATGGTTTGTGTAAAATACATACCAATTTTTTTAGTGAAGCATACCCCATCCTTTATTTATAGTTGGGGTGCGTTGGTTCTAGTGCCCATTGCACATTTTCAACACTCATTTTTTATTCCATAAAATAAAAAGTCATAAAAAAAATTTTAATACACATATTTTCAAACAATGTATTACTATTAACAATGCACCGGAAAAGATGTCTCCTCTTGATTACTAGTAAACCAATCCTAAGCTTCTTATCTTATCAGGTGTCATGCATATGCAGTGGTTGTGGGTTTATTTTCCCTTTATCATCATTAAGATGAAACTTGGGTATAATTGTGAAATATCTTATGTGATCCCTTTCAAAAAACCTTAATAAAAATTTCCTTCATGAATCATCTATAATAAATGAAATCTGTAAGGTATAATTAAGAGTATGTCATTGTTTTATTGTTTTTTTAGTAAAATAATTAAATGAAATCATAATGATACCCAAATATCTTCCCAAATTAGGGTCTTAAGCGTGATCACAACATGTTACCATGAATCAACCAAAATCATCACGTGATATAGAGTGGTCAGCCTAATGAAACTATGGAACATCGCCTTATTGGGGTTAACATGTTGGTCCTATGAATAACATCTAACCTAGAATTTGATTCATTTCTTTATCCCCATAATAATTTTCCTTAACACCATCATGCTACAACACTCCTATTTGCTGAAGGACATTGGTTTTTAGATATCTACAATTTCCTTGGGTTTAATATCATCAATATGTTGTCCCTGAATATTGGTATCATCATCATATGCAAATGGTTATTATTCCTCTACATTAGGAGCACCATCAGGTTTAGAAACATATTTTTCCTCTGGATTTGGAGTATTAGAAATTTTAGTGGTCATTATCTTCAAAAGTGGTTCAAAATTTAATTTTGATTAGATAAATTTTGTAGTGAATAAATAATAACATGAAGAATATCAATATATAATACAAAAAATGTATAACCTGATTATCGAACTCTCTTTTTTAATAGGTTGAAGGTATTTTAACCCTTTATAGAGTATCCAAACCCTTTATTATGGTATCCTATGACATACTATACACAATTTACATTGGTGACACTGTGAAATGATTATGACATTCCAATAAATGGGTCTACCTCAGTTGAATTTTCATGTGACCCTTCATTGGATTTGGCTTATAACATACCAATTAATCATTTTTGGTTTTTGGGATCTGGAACATAAAATACATATACTAATTGTGATTTAGTTATAAAGAGTTTTTCATTATACCCTTCCTTTCTGAAACCCACATTCCTGAATCCCAATTTTTTTATTTTAATATCCCTCCTATTATTAACCCGCTTTTATTGAAAAATGAGCACTTGGAATGATCATTAATCTGACTCCCATATTTTTTTTGATGATTCTAAAGTATGACATATTCTCATAAATTGGACTTCTATAGTTGGAAGAAAATACTTACATATCTTCATCTATAAGTTTAGCTGCACTATTTTTCATGGTAAAAACATTATCATGTTCACATTTAAAGAATATATAAACAGTAATTACAAAACCATTATATGATAATACATATACACATGGTCCTCTGGCTACACATCCAATTCGTTCTAAAAGTGAATCTATATTTTCATCTGACTCATAAAAAATTTGGTCTCAAATGCATCCTTTAAACTTTTTTTTATGTTTAGTTGATATCTATATCTAATCCCTTGATAGATTTAAATTCTTAAGAATTTGTTTATCGGTTTCAATATATGGGTAAACCACTAAACTATTATGAAAATTTTAATGTTGGGCCAACTATATATATTTATTAGTGATTTTGCCAACATATATTTTAGAAATTCTTTCACTCGGAAGTCATCTAGTGTGATGAGATTTTAGTAGACCAATTCATTCGACAAAGGACAGGTGGTCAGTACATAATTCAATAGATTCCTCAACAGAAGATCAATTTGTAATAAAACACTCTAATGAATACGATTTTTTTCATTCCCTTTCAATATCATCATATAGTGTTTAATGGGGTACATCCATCTATAATTTATAATACTACATAGTCAAATATATGTTACCAAGTTATCCATTCGGTGAACCATCCAATCAAATAATGTTGACAGGAAGAACATTTTCAATACAAGTAATATGATGAAAATTTCCTTCTCCATAGTTGAAATTTTTTCCATGTCTATTACATTGCTACATATTGCTTTGAAAAATAAATAGAGCTTGGTTAATTTATGGAGAACAATTTTGGGAAAAAATTTAACATAAATATAAATGCATTAGATCTTACATCCAAATATGATAGTCATGTTATTTTTTACCCATTATATTTAAATAAGTCATTTAAACAATATTCTTGATATTTTTAGAATACCCCAATCAAACCTTTAAATAATTTAAGAAGTCTATAAAATAATTTTTCTCCTTTTTGGAAAGAGTGTAAGTAGTTAGAGGAAGAAATTTCTATTTTCCACCCTTCACTATTACCAACTCATCCCGTATTCCCATGTCACTCATGACTTACCTAGCATTAATTCCATATTTTTATTTTGTGGGTGTATTTAGTAGCATGCCTATAACATTATAACATACAATTTTTAATCATGAATGTCATCAAGGAAATTCTAGACATACAGACAATTCCATTATGGTAATTAAATAAAAAATTTGACCTCTTTTTATAACCATTTTTATATGGTTTTTTAAAAATGTTTTAATAAAATCAATATTCATATCTATTACTTTATAAAACAGTTGATCGCCCAATTAGTGTAAATGGTGTTGTGTGTACTTTTGAACATAAATTGAATAATGTCTTCCATGATCGGTACTTATGTCCTTATGGTAGAAATATATGATGTCCTAGAAACACAGTTGTCATTGAATGTTTCAACCTAATTTACTATGTACCTTGTTCACAAATGGGATTCCCTTGAGTTCCTTTAATGAAATACCCTAAAAAATTTCTATAAGAAGGATATCCAATTATCATTCCATAAAACATGGATCTCTATGTGAGATCTTCATTTATATAAGCATCATAACACATAACACTATAATCCCACAATAATTTCAAATCATTGGATAACAGATCCAAATAAACATCAATATTATGTCGTAATTGTTTTGGTCCCGATAAAATCATACATGACATAATGCATTTTCCTTTCATGAATATCCATAGTGGAATTTTATAATTTACCAATATAACTGGTCATGTATTGTTAGTGATTATTTTAAAAACAATATGATTCAACCCATTTATTGATAGCATAAGATAAAGGTCTCTCATCTCATTTCCATGTTTAGGATACTCATAATCAATACACTTAAACTGAGGAGAGTCTACTAGGTGAAATATTTTCTGATCATTATAGGTCCCTAATACAAGGAATGATGGGATGCTTGAATACAGATTTCTGAGGAATATAGTTATCTTTAATGTATCAAAAAATACCATAATTTTAGAATTATTTGACTAATTTGAGGTCCTTGATAAATAGTATAAATTCATTTGGATAAGCATGTATTATTTTAGATATCATGCTGATTGAACATAGAATTTGATAATCATCAAATGTCAGATAGGATGATCCATATCTTTTGGGAGAATATCATTCATGAGATACATTAGTTATATAAAACTTGTATCACTCCATCTGTTGACAGATCATAAATTATACATCTTCAGTATGAGTTACAATACTATATATTTAGTATATCAAGCATACAATGGAATCCTTTCCCAACTCTTAAAATTCTATAAAAATTGAACAATCAAGAAGCTCATATTAAATTTTCATTACCATTTCTTCAATACAATCATCATCAACATTCACACCTGTAATCCCGTCCTCAATATGTTCTTCTTCATTTTCAAAACTTGTAATCATATTAGATGATTCACAAAACATAGTTTAATCCCATTATATTGCTATGTTAAATTCTTCCCTATGATTAGTTCAAAATTTATTACTTTGATCTATTACATGCAAGATAATGTGTCCTTCCATATACCATGAACAAAATAATCTTGTAAAAAATTATGTAAATTGGGATAAGGGATTAGATAAGGGTTATGTGCATGATATTTTTCAACCATGATGAACTGTTTCTTCCCATATTTTTACTCTTTTGTCATTTGATTGGAATCCATAATTTTTTTATTCATATCCATCACATTTTATTCAATAATGTTAATATTTTAAAAAACAAATACACAAAATGGGTGTAATAACCCAGATCTTTTTTTTAGTATGTTTTTTCTTTCTGGACGTTTTTTAGAAAAAGCAGAAATTCTGGAAATTTTAAAGGTATACACCGTGTACATTATGTGTACACGTCATGTACTTCTTTGTCGTAGTAGGTCATGTGCTGGCCATGTGGTGGCCACACACATGGCTGTGTGGAGGTGGTTTGGAGGCCACTTAAATCGAAGTATAGAAACGACAATTACATACCATGTACTTCATAAGTTCATGTCTTTTAGTTTTTCCATTAAATGAACTGGGGTCACATCTAATTTCCAGAACACTCTTCTTTTTGGTCTCATTCAAGTGAGAGCTCTGTACGGCTGTTGATCTTCAATGAAACCTCGGCCGTGAATCCGTCCTCCAAATCAAACCTTGTCAGTTGCGTTGGAATCGCATCAGTGAGTTATCTCTTCTCATAGAGCATCATCTTCTAATTTCTCTTCTCTTGTGTGATATCAGGGGTTGAAAATTTTAGATGTTTTTGTAGATCTCTGACATTATAAGGCGGTACAAGCCTCTAGGATCACATATAGTGATCTCCTAAAACCATGCTACGTGGTTTGTTCCATTCTGTTCAAAGTCATTGATTATTATGTGCAAATTTCACGAATACCCTTGAATGGGATATTACGTGTTTACTGTTTTACCCATGTTGTTTTCCTTCCATGATCACATATTTGTGTAGAGGTTATTTGGATAAGAGTAGGGAGGATTGATATTCTTTGGATGTTTTTCCCAGGCAGGTTCTGTTTACAAATGTTTGGTCATGTTTAGCCAGTTTGGCCGCTTTGCCTCTTTTTTATGCCTGTTGCTCTAGGATGGAGACTTTTTATTCTAACATGCTTGATATGTTGTAGACTAATTAGTCAAGTATTTTTGTAGGTTTAATATTTCCATATTGTATTTCTATTATCATTTACCTACACATGGTCGTGATAACCTGGTGTAGTAGGCTATAAGGAGAATTGACTGAGTGAGCTTCCTCAGAGAGTCTTTGAGCACTTTAGACTGTAAGGGGAATTGAACGAGAGAGCTTCCCCGGAGTGTCATTGAGCATGTAATACAATAAGTGGAATTTCCGTGTGAGCATCCTCAGAGTGTCTTTTTTTTACTTTTAATTACCTTGATTACACTAGAAAATAAGGGGAATTAACCGAGCGAGCTTCCTCATAGAGTATTTGAGTTACATTGAATGACCAGGTATATAATGGGAATTGACTGAGTGAGATTACTCATAGAGTCCTTGAACTTGGGACTATAAGGGGAATGGACCATGTGAGCTTCCTCAGAGAATTCCTGACTACCTCAGACTATAAGGGGAATTGACTGTGATTGCTTTCACATAGAGTCTTTCTGAATTCTTATGACTGAACCAGAGGGGATAGGCCAAGTGAACTACCCAGAGGGTTGATTTTACTTATTAAGTGGGAAAATAGGGTATGGTTGTGAGTACATCCCATAGGGTTACCTGTTTGTGTTTAACTGTTTGTTGTTGTTGCTTGATATTGAAACTGTGGATTGTTCACTACTGAGTACTTTCCAGTTTACTATTTTATGTACTTACCTGCCATATATTCACTGACTCTTAGGTACAGATCTTTGGGTGGTTACCTACTGGGATTTAGTCTCACACACTATTTGGGACATGCTTTTGGGCCCAAACAAATTATATTGCTGCTGTAATAGATAAGGAAAAGCTCCCTACTACATCAGGTACTTGACTAGATGTGGAGCTGGAGAGCATGGGACCAAGCTTAGTCTTACGATGGTGGGGAGCTTTTTATCTTTTTCTTTCGTACATTGGTTTTGAACTATCTGTATTTCAAGCATTGTGATGTGTTTGGCTGTTTTCCTAGACATATGTATCACATATAATTATATATATATGTGCCCCAATTGTTTTTTATTCCACTCTTCTGCTGTTTACTATCGTTGGATATTTACTTCATTCACTATTGTGTGTTGTTTACATCAGCTGTTTACTCTACCAATGAGGGAATAGATTCCCCACTATCACACCCAAGGCCCTCGAAGCTAGTCGATAGCCTCTGGTGTTTTTGGAAATGCGTGTGAGGCCATGTGACCAAATGAGTACGGGGCACCTATGGGTGGTTTTCAGAACTAGGATGATACAAAGTGGTATCAGAGGAATTCATTTCTCTTTATTTACTATTTGGAGCCTTTATCCAGGGTTAGGAATGAATATTTACTTGGTAATAAGTTGTGCCCATGAGTATCTAACTCATGTACAGGGAAAAATCCAATCTACCTCATTTATTTCAATTTTTCTGGTTTGCGATTTTACATTTGATTTGATCTTCACCTTTATGTGAATCACATGTATTGTGCTCTTATCATTGATGTTTTTGAGGATCTATTTATATTTAAACCTAATGAGATGAGGGTATGCCATCTCATTCATCATATAGGCTCTTGCTACAAATCACATGTCATGCATTCTTGTCGCGTCATCTAGGATGCATTAGGAATTACATGTTGTTGTGAAATATGTTGTGTAGAATATGCATGTTGTTATGATAGATTCCTTGATAAGAATACCTTCTATTTGATAGGGTATTATTTTTGTAAGGTTTTGGTTGAATGAATTCCAAACATTGGTTCTTGAGGTGGTATGGGACCTCATTGACCAGAATTTGGTGGATCATTGCCTTGTTTTCCTTTTCATAACATGTATAAGATGCCAAAATCTGATTCACATGGATTATGGGCCCCCATGGATCTGAATACAGCCCTTTCAATGTTTGTTTTAGTTTTTTTCAAGGTCCTGGAGTAGTTTTTGAGGCTTACTATCTGGGAAAACCTAGAATACACACCGTGTAGTTTTGACTACATGCCATGTGTTCTTCTATTCGAGGAAAAACACTTTATCTTAAGTACATTCCATTTACATTATATACATGCCATGTAGTCTCAAATCATGCCATTGGACATGTGGGTAGAGACACGAGATAAGTAATATCTTTCGGGAACACACCTTTTACCTATTGAACATGTCGTGTAGTGTAAGATGTATGTAAGGCCATGTAAGTAACAACACGGGCTTGGTGATGCTTGTCCAGTACACGTAGTGTCTACATTGAACATGCTGTGTAGTCTTGTCATAGGAGAGATGTGTGGCTTAACCGTGTTGAGGGACCGAGGAAAGGGAAGAGGATTCATGTACACACCGTGTGTTAGGAGAACACACCATGTGTTTGGGGTGTTACATGACCAGCTTAGGAAGGATTACGCACCCATGTAAATGTCTAAAGGGAACACAACGTGTAGGAATTGTACACATCCTGTATTCATTTTTTTAAAACATGAATGATTTCTTTCTCTTATTACTCTCTTATAATTCTAGTTTTCATCCCATGATAATGATGTTTTAAGGTGTGCACTTGACCTTGTAGACTCATGCCACATAGACGTCCTCCGGTTGTATGCATGTTTCATGGAAGTGATCAGACCCCAGACATGGCTGATCAAGGACTACCTATAGATCCTCCAGTTGTTCCAGCCAAGATACCAGCCATTGTACATGACATAGTTGTTGATTCATAGTTCAAGGAGGTATTTTTGAGGATTATGCAGACCTTTCAGGGTGCACCACCTCTTACCTTGTAGATGGCAGAATTTAAGTAGGTCTTTCAGCAGTATCATCCTCCTATTTCTCATGGGATGGAGGACCCTATGTAGCAGATTCATGGGTAGAAGCCACGCTGATTATTTTCAAGTGTCTGGAGATACCTCCAGAGAAGAGGGTGAATAATTCTACCTACATGCTTCGAGACTTCGCCAAGAGGTGGGGGATGTGATCTAATATTCAGAACTCCAACAGAATTTGACTTGAGATGAGTTTAGGTGGATCTTCTATGATTACTTCTATCCAAATACACTGAGGGCCGATCGATCCCAAGAGTTCAAGAGTCTGGAGTAGGGTACACATCCTATTTTGGAGTATTCCAATCACTTCACAGAGCTAAAGTGTTTCATGCCTATTCTCAGAGGTGATGAGTTGTTCCCTACACGGATGTGTGAGGATGATCTGAGGCATGAAATCCAATCGCAGGTGAACTTCTTCAGGTTGAATTCGATATATTTTATCGTCAACCTGGTGCTAATCACAGAGGAAAATATAAGGGATTACGGAGTGGTGATCTAGGGTGGTTTAGCATCTACAGTTAGTATCCCTCCTCATGACAGTAGGAATAACCATAATGAGTATACACGAAGAGATCAGAGTAGATGGGATACATCATCTGGGAGGTAGGTGGTGTGCTAACAGTGTTGGAAGAGTGGACAAACAAGGCCATGTCACCTAAGAGACCATGTATAGTGCTTATCTTGCGGTAATATGGGTCACCTTCAGTGCTTTTATTAGTTATTCTCACCAGTAGTTGGTGATAGGGGTTCTTCTATGGATCCTCGTTCTGGAGCAGCGCCGCCAGTCTAGGAACTGGAGTTCTACCAGCCATTCAGGCTGAGGTGGAGGTCAAGGTCATAGTAATCAGTCACCTATTATTTTTTGATAGTAGGGTGGATCAGCTCAGAGTGGTCAGGCAGGGTCACATGGCCGCGACCTAGGCCATACTTTTGTAGTGGAGCAAACCTAGAAGTATTAGGATCCCGAACCCTCTACAGTTTGAGGTACGATCTTAGTAACCTTAGTTTCAGCTTCTTCTCTTTTTAATAAAAGGGATTCCCTATAGCTTTATATCTATTTCTATTGTGGAGATCCTTGGGGTCTATATCTTTTATTCTACAGATGTTTTGATTCTAGACGCACCGTTGGTGAATAGAATGACTATTGTACATTAGTGCAGGGAGTTCCCTCTACAAGTTGGTGGGTTTCAATTCATATGGGACCTCTATGTCCTAGATATGACAAGATATGATTTCATTCTTAGAATAGACTGGTTAGTTCTATTCTAGGTATTCGTCGACTGTTATCACCGCAATGTGAGTTTCACATCACTAGAAGGTGAGTCTTTTCATCATAGGGGTGAATGGGATGTCCAGGCAAGCAGAGCGGGTCTAGAGAAACATGGGTTAGGAGGAGTTAAAGCCATTATTTCTATTCTATATCATGATAACTAGTGGACTTCGCAGTTATACTTTTCTGCAGTGGTGGATCATTTTAGAGATAAGTTTCTAGAGAACTTTCATTGTTTTCCTCTAGAGCGTGAGGTAGAATTATCGATTGATCTTTTTTCAGGAGTGGAACAGGTGTCCATTTCTCTTTATAAGAAGGCTAAATAAGAGTTGAAGGAGCTCAAGAATTAGTTGGAGGAGTTGTAGGCAAAGGGTTTCATCCGACCATATACTTCTCCATGGGGTTCGCATGTCCTGTTATCAAAAAATGTAGATGGGACCCTCTGACTTTGTGTGGACTATTGGATGTTGAAATAGTTGATGATCAAGAACTAATATCCCTTGCCATGGATTTATGATCTCTTTGTTCATCTTTGAGGAGCACAGGTTTTCTTGAAGATTGACTTGTGGTCCAGTTATCATCAGTTCTGTGTTCGACCATCAGATAGACCTCTTACAGTCTTCCGGAGCAGGTATGGTCTATACGAGTACATGGTTATTCCATTTGGTCCCACGAACACAGCTGAAGTTTTCATGGCACTGATGAACAAAGTGTTCTATCTAATCTTGGATTCCTTCGTGGTTGTTTTTGTAGACAATAATATTGTGTACTCTCACACTCGACACGACTATGCTACCCATATTGAGATCATTTTGAGTACATTGAGGGAGTATCAGTTATATGATATTCCCTCAATGTACAACTTTTGGATGGATTAGATTCACTTCATGGGTCATAATATCTCAGAGGTAGGAGTATCAGTAGACCTAGAGAAAGTGAGAGTTGTAGTTTCGAGGGAATATCCGAAGAATGTCTTTGAGGTGCTATGTTTTCTAGGGCTATCTGGATACTATAGAAGTTTTATATGGGACTTTTTTCATTCTTAATAGCACCACTGATTGGTCTGAAAACTAAGGGTGTGAATTTCTTATGGTCGGATTCTTGTGAGTAAGCTTTCCAGGAGCTGAAATGGAGGTTTAATTTAGCATCCATACTAGTCTTGACAGAGCCGGGAAAGATCTATACTATTTACTATGATGATTCAGGTATCGATCTAGGAGTTGTGCTTTTTCAAGGGGATGGAGTCGTTGCATATGGGTCTCGGAAGTTGAGGCCACATGAGAATAATTACCTAACACACGATCTAGAGTTGCTACCAATTGTTCATGCCCTATGATGATGGAAAATTATCTTATGGGCGAGAATTTTGGGGTTTTCACAGACCAAAAAATCTCAAGTACATCTTCACTCAACGTCATCTGAATTTAAGATAGTGGAGGTGGGTCGAATACCGACAATACTTTGACTATGAGCTTCCCTACATGCCTGTGAAAGGCAACACAGTGGCAGATGCATTGAGCAAGAGGACTCAGATACATGCAGTTCAAGAGGCCGACAATGAGTGGTATTGTATGGATATATTATCTGAGATGAATTTGTAGGTGCATGACCGATATGGGTAGACTTTTAAATCAAATATAGCTATTACCTCAACTCTTATTGATTGAGTTCAAATGAGGTGCCTATTTGATTTGGGAGGCCTAGTCCTAAGGGAGTGTGTGTCAAGAGAGGTCCCTATTCCTAGATGGACCATAGGTTTGGATGAGATCTCACATTTCTAGGGGTTCTTATGGGTGCTAGTATACATACATAAGGAGATGATGTGGGATTTTCAATCCTCATTTTGGGAAATTCATCCTGGTGTCACCATGATGTATAGTGATCTACACCACCAATGTTGGGGGCCAGGTATGAAAATTGATGTTGTAGGTTTCATTATGACATGTTCCACTTGTCAGCTGGTGAAGGCAGACTATCATGAGCCAGTACGGCTTCTACAACAGTTACACATTACTGAGTGGAAGTGGAATGTCATCACAATTGACTTCGTGACCAGTTTTCTAAGGTCGCCTTGGGGGAATGACGCAATGTGGATTGTCATTTACAAGCTTGTGAGGGTCGCTCAAATATTGTCGATCAATTAGTTCTTTAGTGTTGATGAGTAGGGATGGTTGTACATCTATGAGATTGTACGTCTTCATTGGGTTCCACACTCCATCGTTTCAGATAGGGACGCGCGTTTTACTTCTCGGGTCTGGCAGGGGATTTAGAAGGCCTTTGGTACACAGGTACTATTGAGTATAGCTTACCACCCCCAAATAGATGGTTATTCTTAGCGTACAATTCGGGCACTTTAGGACATGCTTTGGGCATGCATTCTGGAGTTTGGAGGCTCTAGGTAGAATCATAAACCTTTTGTGGAGTTTTCTTACAACAATAGTTTTCAAGAAACTATTTAGATGGCACCTTATGAGCCTTTCTACGGTAGGCCATTCCAATCACTCTTATGTAGGATGGGGGCATGAGGGGAAAATTTCTTGGGACCTCATCTTGTTTAGGAGACCACATAGTAGATAGAGTTGATTTGGAAGAGGATGGCTACTGCTCAGTCTCGACAGAAGTCTTATGTTGATATGTGGAGACAACCTCTGGAGTTTGAGGTCTGGGATCAGGTTCTCCTGCGTGTCACAACAAGGTTGGGACACAAGAGGATTAGGAGAGAGGTTAATCTTTCACCAAGGTTCGACAGGTCGTTTGAGGTATTTTTGAGAGTGGGGCCAGCTGCCTATCGGTTGCAGTTACCTCAGAGTTACCGAGCGATGCATGGCATCTTCCACATTTCCCTACTTCAATGTTACTTTTCCGACCTGTATCAGGTTTTGCAACCATATGAGGTTGAGTTGGAAGTGGATGAATCGTTTTAGGAGAATCCTCTATAGATTGTGGATCTAAGTATTAACGTTCTCTATGGTTGTTTGTTCCTCTGGTATGAGTGCTTTGGCATCACTGGATAGTACAACATGAGACATGGGAGAGAGAGGCAGACGTATGATCACAGTGGACGAAGCTGTTCAAGGCTTCATCTTCTTCACCATGCATGGGAAATTTGGGGTTCAATTTAATTAAGGGGAAAATTATTTAAGAACCTGGATCTTCTTTTTAGGTATTTTTTCCTTTCGTGTCCTTTTTGAGAAAAAGAAGAAATTCTGGAAATTTTCAATGTACAGGCCATGGACTTTATGAGTACATATCGTGTACTTCATTTCCACAAAAGGCCGTCTGCTAGCCGTGTGGTGACCACACACCTGGCCATATGGAGGTGGTCTAGAGGCCCCTTAAAGCGGAGTATGGAAACAGAGAGTACACCACGTGTACTCCAAAAGTACAAGATGTGTACTTTTTTATCATTAAGCTCACCAGGGTCACGTCTAATCGCCATAAATCTCTTATTTTAGGTCTCATTTGACTGAGAGCTTTATACAGCCACAGATCATTGATGAACCCCTAAGCGTGTGTTATTCCTCCAAATTGACTACCGTCAGTTGCGCTGGAATCAAATTAGTGAGTTCTATCTTCTTCTAGAGCACCATCTTCTAATTTCTCTTTTCTCGTGAATTTCATTGGTTAACCGTTTTAGAATATTTTTTAGATATTAGAATTTCTATGGTGGTATAAGCCTCGAGGCTCACATATTGTGATCACATAACACCAAGGTAGGAGGTTTTTTCCTTTCTTTTCAATGTCTTTTAGTATTATGTGCAAATTCGACCAATACACAGGAACCGAGCATTGCTTTTTTACTGTTTTACCCCTATTGTTTTCCAACCATGATCGCTTCTTTGTGTAGAGGTTATTTGGACATGAGTAGGGATGATGGATATGATTTGTATCTTTTTCCAATTCATTTTATATTTATGACTGTTTGGTCCTGTTTATCTAGTTTGGCCACTTTTCCTGGTTTCCATGGTAGTGGCTATAGGATGGAGAGTTTATATTCTGACATGCTTGATATGTTGTAGACTGATTAGCCAAGTATTTCGGTAGGTTTTTTATGGCCATATTGTATTTATTTACTCGTTGACCTACACAAGGCTATGAGAACCTGGTATAGTAGTCTATAAGGGTAATTGGCCGAGTGAGATTCCTTAGAGAGTCTTTGAAGTCTTTAGACTATAAGGGGAATTGACTAAGTGAGATTCCTCAGAGAGTCTTTGAGAACATTAAACTAAATGTGAAATTGACTATGTGTTCTTCCTCAGAGAGTCTTTGTTTTACTTTGAATTACCTTGATTTTTCTAGACTATAAGTGGAATTGACAGAGTGTGATTTCTCAGAGAGTCTTTGAGTTACTTTGAACAACCTGGGATATAAGTGGAATTGACTGAGTGAGCTTCATTAGAGAGTCATTCACCATGGGGATATAAGGGGAATTGACCATATGAGCTTCCTTAAAGAGTTCCTGACAACATTATACTATAAGGGGAATGTACTGTGAGTGCCTCCTTAGAGAGTCATAATGAATTCTTATTAATGATCCAGAAGGGTTTGGTTGAGTGCACTACCTAGAGGGTTGCTGGTACTTCTTAGGTAGGACCAGACGAGATGGATGTGAGTACTTCCCAAAGGGTTACCTATTTGTGTATATCTGTTTTTTACTGTTGCATGATATTGAAATTGTGGATTGTTTATTGCTGAGTACATTCTAGTTTAGTGTTTTCTATACTTTTACATGCCATATATTTACATACTATTAGGCACAGATCTTCTGGTGGTTTCCTACTGAGATATTGTCTCCCACTCTGTTTTGTTCATGCTTGTGGTCCCAAACTAATTATATTATTTTAGGTATAGATAAGGGAAAGTGCCCTTCTACTATTAGTATTTGACTTTCTGTGGAGCTGGAGAGAATGGGACCAAGCTTTTTCTTGCAATACCGAGGAGCTGTTTATCTTTTTCTTTTGTACTTTGGTTTAGCACTATCTGCATTTCCAGCATTTTAATGTGTTTGGATATTTTCATAGACATATGTATCATGCATCATTATATATATATATATATATATATATATATATATTTGTAATCCAGTTTTATATTATTCCAGTATTCCACTATTTACTATCATTGGCTATTTACTGCATCTACTATTGTGTGTTGTTTACTTCCACTACGTACACTTCAAATGAGGGAATAGTTTCCCTACTATCACACCCAAGGCCCTCGCTTCTAGTAAGAAGCCTCTGGCATTTGAGGAAATGTGCTTGAGGCCATGTGAGCAACCATGTACGGGAACCTATAGGTGGATTCCGAAACCGGGACCTTAAAATGTGGTGTTTTAAATATTAGGAACCCATCCTTTAAATGCTTCAATTAATTTCATCATGATTTGAAGGAAATGGGTAATTGAATTTAAGAAAATTATTACTAAATTTGTGGTAGATGTTTCCATATTAATTCAATAATAATAATCACCAATACCTAGTATGAGATTAATACTACTCAGGGTTGTTCATGAAATAGAGGTTCATGTCTAGAAGATATGGGGGATGAGACTCAGAAAAAAAATGAAATAATAATTGTTTGGGAGATGAAGCTGATGAGGATGATAGTTAATATTGAATTTTTATTCCTAAGACTCATCCCCTTTTAAGCTAACACCAAATTATAGATAATATTTTGTTGCGAAGGACTCCCCTTATTTCAACAATGCATGTGATGTTGGATGCAATGTAGTTTTTTGAGTTAAAATGGGGTTGAACATTAATTCACCACATGATATTGGTATATTCTTGTTGGACAAGACACGGTGGTTATCTTTGTAGAGGATTTATGTTTCAGTGTGTGGGAGGGATGTTAAACAATCACAACAAGAAATTTTACAATATAATGGGGTTATTCCTAGTTACATTAAATTGAAAAGTTTTTATTGAAATTCATAAGGAGTTTTCATTACTAATATATTTAGGTGCTTTAATAATTAAGATAATGATCTATCTATGACCATTTTTTAATAGGTACATCTTGTCACTTTTCTATTAGTTTGAATTTTTAATTTTCTATCAATATTGAGCATTGCATGTCATTATATATTTTTATAAATTTATTTTGAAACCTTTTTAAACATATTTTGACATTTTTTTCAGGTTTTTAAATGCTATTAAATCCATATAACAAAATTAAGAACAAAACTTACCTAAATTTTGGAATCATCTATATTGGAGATTATTATTTTTTACTAACATCACCTTTTAAGGAAGTTTATAATTCGAAGATAAATTTTTTCAATAATTACTTTAATGAGATAGAGTATTATCCAGTTTCAAATATATTTTTAGTATGCAAATATAATGTGGGTATGGATCTATCTAAATCAATCTATTTGAATAGGTTTATCATATATATTTTCTCTTTAGTTTAATTTGTTATTTTTTATTTATCTTGAATTTTGTGTCTCGATATGCATCTCTATAAATAGAGTTTCAGCATTATTAAAGTGCCATAGTTTCATGGAATAATATTTTAAAATATTATTACTTTTGGATGTGATTTTTTGGTTATAGATTTTTGTGAAATATTTATCATAGGTGGTACATTATTTTGGTAAGAGGATTAAATCAAAAGGGTCATAGAATTTTGGTTATCAATTTCATGTTATTCATCATTTCTATAGTCTGTAAATTCATAATTGTTATTTCATTATTCAAAAATAATCTAAAATTGTTTTCTACTACTAAAATAATTTTATTCATGAATTTTTTTTAAAAATATAAAAACATAAATAACATTTGGATGGTTTAAAAATAGATTGAGAAAATGGAAAAAAATATTTTGGTTTTAATTTATAAAAAACACTATAGTTTCAATTAAAATATTAGTATTAGAATATTTTTAAAAATGTTTTTCAAGGAAAGAAAGATGATCATCATAACATTTTTAAAAATAGAACATGATTTTTTATAGAATTAGTTTAAAAAAGAAATAATAATTTCAAACAAGTTACTTCTTCAATAAAAGGCATTTTTTCTGAAAAATTATTAAACGAAGAGGTTGTGAAAATGTTTACAAAAACTAAAGTATATTTAAATGGTAAAACATGTTGGTTCAACTCACACTGAATAATTTATTTCTTCTTAAAAAAATAATTAAAATTCAATAAATATTAAAAAAAAGTGTATATTTCTAATGATTTTCTTCAGGAATTTAATTATAAATTTTATTTAAAAAACTTAACAACAATCAATTTATTTTAAAAAAACTACTATAATAAAATAAATGGAATAGAGTTTCTAAAAATTTGGTATTTATTAAGATAATATATGATAAAATTTAATATAAATGAAATATATTATGGAATATTCATTTTTATAGGGAATTAAAATATATAATTACAAAAATCTGAGTAAAAAAATTAATAAATAGTGATTCCAATGTTCTTTTCATTACAAAAATTACTCTATGTCCCCATTAAAGATTGAATAATTTATAAAATCACTATGTCAGTCACCAAATAAAACAATAAAACACAGTATGCATCATTGACACTCATGAACATCCCACACCATGCTCTATAACAAGAACTACCATGCATGGAATGTAACCAATGCCTCCCTCAAATCATTTCTCACACAAATGACAAACTAATATCATTCACAATATCTACTAAAAACCAGAGAACCTGAATCATCAACCCTAGTGAAAAAGGAGATTTGTATATTGTTTAACGGTAAGTGTTTTCAGGTATTAGATGTGTGTGGGTGGGTGTTAGGTTATTGAAAAGGAGATGAATCAATGTAAATGGATGGTGGTGGAAAATATGGTAATCCTGTATAAAAAGAATGGTTTTTGTAAGGCTAATTGTTTGGTTTTCCAAGAAGACATAACAATAGGTAGAAGTATGGATTGGTGAGATGCAACTGATGAAATGAGTGCATTCAAAGGAATTAATAAGATAAATCGGCACATACCTTAGACATTGAGAAATTGATTCATTGTGAAAGTTGATCGGTGGAATCAGTAGTGTTTAGAAAGAGTTACAGAATTACTTTGGTATTGTATGAGATTGAAGGTGTGAGTTGTGGTTCCACTCTTACGATTCTTTTTATAATAACCCATAAGGATTTTATTAGTGATTTCATAAAATAATTCGTAAAGAGTAATTTTATCACTGCTAAAACAGAAAGCACTGACAAAAAAACTATTTGTCATCAATTGTTATAGATGATGAAAATACACCATTATTATTGCTATAAATATGTTTGTTATAATTTCATAATTAATTATATTTTTTTATTTTTTTTTATAATTATAATTTTAAATAAATATAAATATAAGTGTTTGTATATATTTCTAAATATATATATATGGTATTATTTATATTTTTATTATTGTAAATAATATAAATATATTTATTATTTAAATATAAATTTACTTAATTATAATTATAATTGTATATAAAAATATTTAAAAATATCAATATATAATTATAAATATATTTATATAATTATATATATTTTTATAATTATACCTCATGGTCTGCACCAATTTGGAATATTTTTCTAAGTATATATATTTATATCAATATATTAATATATAAAAATATTAATATAATAAAAATATTTATTATTTATATATATTTATTATAATATTATAATATATTTATTAAAATATAATTATAGCTTAAATATATTGATTATCATTTTATAAATACTTAAATATGTATTTATTTATTTATAATTATAATTATAAATAATTATATTTAACATTACTTATATATAATTATATATATTTATTAATTTGAAATTATAAGTATTATAAATATATTTATTCTATAAATATATTTATTATACTTTTATTATTTCATAAATTCTATTTAAAAAAATTTATATGCTTATAATTGTGTAATTCAAATTTTAAATTAAAAAAATATTAGAATAACATTTTTGTAAGGGCCCATATTCTTGTTGATAGATAATTTTCATGTTTACAAGGCTTGTGGTTCTCAAAGGAGGCAATGACGTGATTTGAAAGTGTTTGGCTGTGAAATGAGGGAAGCAAGGTGAATACATGACGTGTTGTGATTACATGTCATGTACGTGCAGTTCATTTCTTTTGCAGGGATGGTTCATAATGTGTAAATGTCTGGGGTTAAATAAAAAAAGGTGACACATTTTTTCGAAATAACTGAAGCTCGACATTTACATGATGTATAAATGTTTGACACACTGTTTAAATATCGTGCACTTCATGCTAGTAAATGTTACAGTGGAATGAGGGCTTCTAAAACTCTATATGTTGCAACACCTCTCTCTCATTCCAAGATACTAGCAACTCCCTCCTTTAACATTTCGTGATCCCTTCAATTAGAGATTGATTATTAGATTCTGTTATCAATCAATGGAGATCTATGTTGTGTTGTTTAATTGTATTCTAGTGGCTTCTACCGCTATGATCTTGTTTCCTCATATTTTTCCTTTCAATGTGATGATGAACCATTTACCTTGTTTTTAATGGGATTTACCAAGGATTTTGTTGGTGTGATTGTAATTCAGAATCCTTGGATAGATGCAGTCCTTTCAAGAGAGGTCATTAGAGATCCCTATTATGGTTTGTTCTCGTGTGAAAAATGTTGACATATATTGATAGAAGGGATTTAATTCTTCAAAACTATTTTTGTGCACTAACAAATTATTCATGATTTAGCCACATGGATGGAAATGGAATTTACCTAATAAATATTAAACTAGATTAAGAAATTGGATAATGGTTTCATGTTACAATGTTGTTTCAGTATACCGTGATATATTTATTCTTCTTGTTTTTCTATATAGTTTGATATTTATTATTTTTTTATCATGTTGTTCTTGATGGAAAATTGGTAAAGAAGGAATATTCCATGTTAATTGATAATAAATTGGCTTATGATTAATTAATGTGGCATGTTTGTAATTCAGTGGATAATGTAATTTGAAGAAAATAATATTAATTTTGATGGAATGTTTAATTCAAAATATTCTTCCATGTAATTATTGGAATTAATAAAAAGTGGTTGATGGACTTAAATCTCAATAATTCTTGTTGATAAAAATAGATAAATTTTACATTTTTGTGGATTATATATGATTAGAGAATGTTTTTTCATTGAAAGAATATCATAGCTTGATGATTTAGGTTTCCCATAGTTGGAACCTATAAATAAACAAAAAATCATTTAATTAATGATTGAATATAAAGTGGTAGTGTGATAATGATAATTTTTTAGGTCCTGGGTGTCCTATTTTCTTGAGAAGGTTGATTTTTGTGTTTTTGAGTTTTGTGCACTTGTTTTAATTAGAGGGATGAAAGCCTTGTCTTTATGGTATAGTTTACCTAATGATATCTTATTTGTTATTTATTATTTGAGATGTGTTGTGGATATGAGACCAATGATATGAGTCTGATACAGCTGAGGTTGGATTGGAAGTTAGGGGATGAGAAGGCCCATATGTGATGCGAGCCTAGTATGGCAATGCCTTGAATGGATGACGTGTATGTGGTTAAGGAGTCCTAGATTATGTGTAAGTAGTTGAAATCTATGAGGTTGAGAATCATTAGTATATGAATGTGGGCATCGATGATGAAATCAGAGGTGATGCAATGAGTTAAAGTTGGACTTACCCGTAGTGATATACTGAGATCTAATATGCTTTCTTGAAACTATTTAATGGTTAATGGCTAGGTTTATTGTTTATCAACATTCATTTCCTCACTTCTTGAGGTAGGTATAGGTGCTTTGTTGGATTTTCTCATGGTGGTAGCTTACGATGTATTTCTTAGAGTATCTAGTTTATGTAATAATGCTATTAATGATTAAATAAATGTTTAACCCATGGGGCTGGTTGTTGTTGGCATGAAAATTCAAAAAAGATATCAATCATGATAAACCATGTACATGGTTTGGATTTTTACTGGAAGGAATACACATTACTCTTATTATTAATGTAATGCAATGTGGATTAATGTTAATGGTTAATTAATCGATAATTAATTAATTAATTGAATAAATTCTTAGATGTAAATAATTAATTTAATGTAGTTCTTTTATATGATTTTGATCTTCTAAGATATCTGGTCATAGTAGTGGAAGCTAGGAGTCCATTGAGTGTAATACTAAGTTATTCCCCCAATTTGGTTGTAAAATACATTATAAAATGTATATTCTGGGATTTCATACACTACCCCACCCATATCAGTTCAGTAAATTGACACCCAGTAGACTCTAGGAGGGTGTTTTTTCCAATATCCCAGTTGGAGGATAGATGACGGGAAACCCCCTCTAGCCCTGCTCTCCTGTCTTTCTAGTTACTTATTCTAGAATGAAAATAGGTTATCTTTCCCCTATATGTGTTTAGTGGGATGTTATGGATTTTAATTTTTTGTCACACATGTATTACCAGATACAATGTCTAAAGGATTATTATTTGTATGACATGTATAAGTTGTGATGGAATGTGGTACTTACTTAGTGTATGGGTTGTAATGTCCAGAGGTATAATATATGTTTTTTTATATATGTCATTTGGGCTGTGGTAGCTTCTAGAAACTACTTGGCCACTATATATGGAAATTTGATATGCTATGGTGTGGTTTTGTGATCCAACTAGGTGCACGTTGTGAAGCCTTTCAAATGTGTCCTCAGGTTCCTTATTTTTGGAGAGAGAATACTCAGGACGAGTGATGTTGGGGAAGAGAGGAAAACCAGTGTGGAAGACAGAGCGGGGTACCCATAATGTTTTATTACTATATAATATACTTGGTAGTATTAAACACTTTGTGAGAGTTATCCGTGGTGAGGCTAGAAACATAGAATACCTATTTATCCAATGAATTAGTGTCACTAATTTTTATTGTGTTTTAACATACTTTCTTAATATTTTTCATGAGAGGAAATAGGGAGGATCCTTCTGAGTATTCTATTATTCTCACCCTATATATATATAATATGTATTTCATGTCTGTGGCAGTAGGTTGGTGATCATGATAGATTTTAATTTGGTGTAGTTTGGAAGGAGATTTTTGGGATTTATGTTCACTGTCACCTTTACGTTGTGGTACTTTTAGTTTTACTTTTAGTTGTTTACAATTGAATGAAATTTAATATTTGAAGTTTAGATTTCTTATATATATATATATATATTGGGATGTTTTTGGTTGTGTATACTTCTTATCTATCTCTTCTACATGTTTCTATTAGAGGGTAATTCATCCCATATGCATGTTTATTATACCATTGGTGATAGTCACTAACCCATGGATTACTGGTGTTTAAACGTAGACTATCACCATCTCTCTACCCTCATTGTGGTGTCTTTGTTGGGAGTCATAATAGAGTGGTATAAAAGGCTCATGTTGAGTTATATGATGAATTTTGGAGTTAGAAACAGGTGAGGTTGCGAGGATTTGTAGGGAAATGGTGTCAGCTATGTTTTATAAGAAATGTAAACATGAGAGACTCCATGAGACACATGTATTTAGGGACCCCTATGATCTTATGCATAGACCATTAAGTTGACTGATCCTACTAATGGAAGTGATACTAGTTGTAGGGTTTACACCTAAGAAAGGATCATGAATCATTATACTTTACGACTATGTTTGAAATGGGTAGAGCTTGGCATTATTTAAAACCATTAAATGATAATAAAATAATTAATTATTTAATGCTAAATATTCCATATTGTAGTTTTAGGATCTATAATATTTTTTTCTTCCTATAGGATTGTATTTAGTTCAATGTCAACATCAGGTCTTCACTAATGATTTTCAAAAAGTCATGGCAACAGATCATCGCAGGGAATAGGTTCATAAAAATGATGCTTGGAGGATGACACTCTGAGTGTTTTAGTGAAAGATTATATATAAGTATAATGGATTTGTTTCAGATACTGTTATAGAAGACTATTTTAAGGAGGTTGATATATGATAAAGTATGATTTATTCTAGGAATAAGCACTATTTTTCATTGGTTGTGATGATGCTACATAGAGAAACAAGGTTGTGATTGTAACACCCCGAGATTTTATGATTTTTTTTAATTTCATTAATGCCTTGTGTTGTACGCTACACCAAAAGGAGCTTGCACAACACACATCCTTGACTTGCCTTTCATTACACACAATCACGACCTTCCTCGATAGCGCGTGTATTACGCAATACCGAGTTTCACTAAATAATGACATGCTATTAAAATATTATTAAAACTAGCCATTATGAATAGTAATAACCACTTTTTGAAATTTTGTAAATTTTATTTTTTAAAATGGACTTCATTTTTGGATTCGAAATATCGAAATTATATTAGGGTGAAATTTTGGTACTTTTCTGCTAACTTTCATTTTCTGATGAATAGTGAAAATTACTAAATTTTAAATTAAAAACAACCTTTGTAATAAAAATAATTAATAGTGATAAATTATTAATTTGAGTGGTTTTAAAGTATATTTAGAATATATTTTTACAATTTAATACAATGTTGGTCATTGGATGTAATTTCACATTTAAACCAAACATAAACTAGTGTCAATCTTTTGATAGTTATTATCTCTTAAGAACACGATATTTGTTTTGATGAAGGGAATTATTTTTTAAATTAATTAATGCAATTGATATGTTTTGAATTTGGTAAAATAGACATCATTTTTGAGTTCATAATATCAAATATAGCTAAGGGCTAATTTTTGGTATTTTTCTGGAAACTTTTATTTTTTGATGAATAGCAAAACCACTAAGTGGTAGTTAAAAAAATGAATTTTTAATAAAACTTAATTTTACCGCTTCTGTGAGTGGAATTTCAAAAATTCAAGAGACAAGATTTATGTCAGTATGTAAAATGTGGTTCAATGAGATGAAAATAATTTTTGGTGAATAGTAACTTTTTACTTTTTTTACCACTGTTAAAAGTAAATAGGGTAATTAATGGTAAAAAAGTTATTATTATTCCCCTAACACTTGTCCTAATTCTATTGGATTAGTGTAATTCAACCAAAAACAACCTTAGGAATAAAGGATGACCATTTTGGCCCACATGGATTAGATTAGTACATTTATTATTAATTTATTTAAAGAAGGGTTAAAATAGTTAAAATCAAAGTTTAATAACTAAATCATTTTTAATATATGGTTATTCATAATATATATTCGACTAAAAATATTCATTAGAAATATAATAATATTTCCTACATAATTATATTTTATTTGTAATTTTTAGACATTAAAAAAGTTAATTTATTTATGAGGAAAAGATTATATAGTAATTATCTTATTAATGAAATATTGACATAATTGATGTTATAAATAGATAAATAAATGTAATTTAAGACTTTTTATGTATTAAAATATTTTTATAGGTTAATATAACATGTTATTATTGATTTAATTAACTTTTTTAGAACTAATCATTCTGCTATGATTTTCACAAAAATCAATTAGAAAATAGTGTCAAAATTGACATAAAATAGTTTTTAAAACAAATATTATATTATTAATTGTTATTTTGTTCCTAAAAATCTAAGGTCCGGCCAAAGGACATATATAAGGCTATATATATTAATAATAAACAAATCTGGGTTAGTTTGGCTTGTTATAGTATGTTTATTAACCTTATAGTGTAAGAACACAAAAAGACACGGTAAAAGTAAAATTATCTAACTTAAAGTTAAATATAAATGATAAGGTTAAAATAGGAACGTAAACTTGTCTAAATTCTATTGGATGACATTATTTCGACCCATCCCCACCTTATATTCTAAATAAATCAATTTGGAGCTATTTAAACCCGAATTTGGCTTTATAATAAAATAATATTTTTAGTTTTTCCAAAAGAGCCCCTCTCCTCCCTTATAAAAGGGCACCTCCTCCCTCTCTTCCTCACACCACATTGAGCCTTCAAGCTCAGAAAATACCTAGAAAATTCTCTTATCCACTTCCTTAGAAACATCCTAGAGGTCCTGGTCTTCTTCAAATACCAATTTTAGTTCCCTAAGAGGAGGACTCAAAGAGGCGCTTTAAAGAAGGGCTAATGTCTGTTACCAATTCTTTCAAATTTATTTCTTCTTCCACTTCTTCTTCTTAGGTTGTTTCATTATGAAGTAATATCATAAGTATTACTAATATAATTATATATTATTATAATTATGAAAAAACCCTAATTCACCATCTATCCATCCTATGGAAAACGAAATCACCGCGCGTGCGTACGTACGGAATACCGTCTCCACACCGTGGTGTAATCTATTTTCCACCACCACCTTACTTGGATGGGTATAATGGTGTAAATAATAACTATATATGATTATTTTAAAGTGATATTGATTCTGAAATAGTATACATACACTCCAATACAATTCCACGATCATGAGAACGATATCATCACTCGTGCGTACGTACGGACTACCGTCTCTACGATGCGATGAGATTCATTCTCCACGTTAACCATTCATGAATGATTATAAAGTATATATAATAAGTAATAATGAAATATATGACATAATAATGATACTGTATTTATGTGTATATATATGTGTATTTCATATACTTAATTCCATTCAACTCAATAAGGAAACAAAAACAGCGTTCATGGGTACGTACAGCCTACCGTCTCCATGAACGGTGTAATTATTTACATTTATCAATCTATTATAAATATGTATATTATGAAAATATATTATATATTAATCATTTTTTATATTATGGAATTATGTAATCATGATATAAGTAATCATATGAATAATTACAAGTCAAAACACAGATGACAAATGAAACGATTTTACCCAAAACACTCTTTAACATGGAATTTAGAAAAGAACGGGTAATATAAAGTCATAAGTGAACCATATATGATATAATAATAATGAATATGATTCTGTAATAAGTCAATGACATTATTTAAATCATTATACAGGTGGATTGGATACGTACGAAGCATATCGGACCTAAGGTAAGGGATAATTTTGCAAATCTCATTTTTATCCGAGATTGTTTATTCATACGTATTTACTGGGGTTATTTCTATCATCCATGTCCATTTTTTATAAAAGTTTTTTCATTTATGTTTAAAGTCATTTTTACCCATTTTTTACTTTTACTACCTGTTATGTAAGTAATCTTTCTTTTGTTTACGTTAGGAGGTACTTTTTTTACTTTCCGGCAAAAGTAAGAGAAGAATGTTTTTTTAACTTATACAGCACGAACAGATTTTTACGGTTTTATAAATCCTTATTTTCATGAAGCTTCCTCCAAAATATTATATTAATAATTTCAACCAACACTATTTCTTTAAATATTTCATGACATTTTGTGAAAAGAAAATGATTTTGAAGAAGAAAGGATATTTTCCCCAAGAATTTATTTCAAGTGTTTTATCAAAACCATTTTTCATCTAAGATGAAATTATTTCATATGTGTCTGTTTCAAGTATAATGTCTGTATGATTTACATGGTTTTACATTCCTTATTATGATAATTATATCCATTTCTTTTATATGGATTATGTGATGATAGGATGATGTTTATGAAACCCATTTTATTTATTCAGTTATTATGAATTATGTATGTTTATTTTGTGTCATAAGTAAGAATGATTTCATTATGAGATGGGTGGGACCTATATCTCCCTCCAATGCATTGGGTAAATATTTATATCTCACGAAATATACATGGCTGGAACGGAAAGTTAAACCGGTTCATTAATACAGGACTGGAATGAGGAGTGAACTCGATTCAGAAAGGGACTTTTTCCACTAAGTTGGTCTTGGTAGCAATGCCTTGGCTACTATAGAAATCATGAAATGTGCTGAATGGTTGCCACAATTACATGTTTTACTCCCATGCTATTTTATCATTATTAATGTTTCTTTATCATCTATGCCTTACGTACTTCCATGTTTTATGTCATTGCTCAGGATTTTGATGTTTAAACATTATGTTCATGTTTTTAAGCTCAAATGTATATGATTTGTTTTATTTTATCCATGCTTACCCTTAATAAGAATTTGAGCTCACCCTTTATATGTTTTCTTTTCCCAAGGATATAAAGAAAGGTTTTAGGTAGGAAAACAAAAGGGGAAGATCGATATGAGAGATGTTGAAGATCTGTCAACAGGATTAGATGTTTATATTCCGAGTTTCCAAAGACACTAAACTATTACAGTCCTTGTGTGTATGTTTTTGTTATGTATTAAGTATTCAGCAAAATAATGTAATGTCCTTGTACGTCAAGCTTTGGGTCTCTACAATTGGTATTAGAGAAAAGGTTTAGTCAAACATTGGAAACTAGGATGCAAAAATGTTAGTGAGATTCCTAGAGATATTTCTAAGGTATGTATAGGGATGTCCCTAAGGTTAAGTATAAGTATAGGTTATAGTCCTAGAATTATGGTAACGATATTAGATTAAACCTAAGATGTTAGATATTGAAGTTACTCCCCCTTTATTATTATTTTTTCCTCTCACACTATTCTTTTTGGGTTTTAGAAAATGCCTGGAAACAAGATGATTCACAATAATGGAGGATATGATGGACAATGGAATGACATTATTCATGAGCAACCAAATGAAATAGGATTTGGAAGTCTAAAAATCATTGTTATGCCGAATAAGCAATCTCATAATATGATCAATAAACTCAAATTTGGTATGTTTCCTGACTCGGCTAATAAGAGAAAGATGGAGTTTCATGATGATCATAGAGGAAAGAAAGATCAATTTCCCTCATGTAAATCATGTGGGAAGAAGAATCAGGGAGATTGTTTCAAGGGAACTGGAAGATGCTTTGGGTGTGGAAAAGAAGGACACAAAGATGGTAAGTGAAAAGGAAAAGGTTCAGTTAATAGCATGGACAAGGATAATGGTATTGCTACGACATCATCAATGATTAGATGTTTTAAATGTGTAATGTATGGCATTATGCAAACCAATGCCCTAAGGGAAAATCTCATGAAGAGAATCAGCATTGTCATACAGTTAGTATTTATGTGGATGATGATGAAGAGACTACAAATGAAATATGAGATGAAATAAATGATGAAGATCAGCTAGTGGTTTAAGAAGTTAGTGAAATGATTGTATGTATATAAAGAATAACGTATGGTACTATGGAATAAAGAGACATCTAAGGATTGTTACACTGTTGTCTTTCCTTGAGTTTTGAAAGTGTATGATTAATGGTACCGGTATCCATGAATGTTTATTCAAATATTTTTGGAATGTATATGATATGCGCATAATGAAGGGATAAGGATAAAATTAAATGTTTGATAGTACTCATGAGCACATGACTGATATAAGGAGAAGGTTATATCATGGTTTGAGTATATAGAATATTTGGATTTTGGTATGTGGAAAGAGGTAACTTTTAACAGCATTATTGTTTTCACTAAGGTTTAATGGGTATTCATTTTTCAAGAGAATACATGATTAAGGTATTCACATGATTGGAATGTGACCAACAAGATATATGGGGGATAATTTATGGTATTCACATGCTTGGTTGATGACATTTTAAGTAATCATTTTCTTTATACTATGAGCATGGACCGAAGTTTTTTGGATAAGCCTAAAGATTGGAATGGATTATGTTGGACATAAGTTAGTATTGTTTAAGGATAGAAGTTTTTTTCGATATTATTTTTGGGATGTTATAGTAATGTAGTTTTAGAAAAAGGACAACCAGAAGGATGGGCGACATCCCATCGCGTCCGACAAGGCTGTGGGAATCGAACCCACAACTGAAGTGTGGTTGGCCTTTATTGCCTACCACTGGCCTACAGGAAGTCCCTGTTTAGTAGAAACTAGTTTTATTATATTAATAAGTATGATATAATAAGTATAAGTCCATTTTAGGAACCATATATGATTAATCTCACTATAGATGGACTTATGTATTTCTTTGATAACTTTTTAACCTTTTGTTTGAGACAGATGGAATGACCCATCATTCTATCACATGATCTGCTAACACATCACAAATGACAAATTCAACTTCATTTATTTAAGTGATGAAGTGAAAATTGTCCAAAGAATGACCAATAGTGAGACTATACCAAAAATCACAAAAGTATTTCTTCTAATTCCAATTTCATCAACTTTAGGGAAATGATCTTGAAAACCAAAAATGTTATCCTATTTCTCTTATATATGATGAATCAGATGGTACCTTAGATCATCACATATTTATGGCTCTGTGATTGATGGCTTTTCCATATCCATGTTCTCTACCACTCTCCATCAGAACATGATGGTTAGATTTCTCTTCCATATCCATATTTTCACCTATGTGGAAACCCAGTGATTAGTTAATTTGGGTAACCATTACATTTCATACTTTTTTTAAGGATTGGTTTAGGTATTTCTTTTTATGATGTGGGTTTCTATTAAAGAAACTTTCAAGTAGTAAACCATTTATAACCCTGACAAATTTCGTGGGTGAAATTCATTTTAAGGGGGGTAGAATGTAACACCCCGAGATTTTATGAAAAATATTCTTTTTAATTTCATTAATGTCTTGTGTTGTACGCTACACCAAAAGGAGCTTGCACAACACACATCCTTGACTTTCCTTTCATTACACACAATCGCGACCTTCCTCGATAGCGTGTGTAGTATGCAATACCGAGTTTCACTAAACAACGATATGCTATTAAAATATTATTAAAACAATCCATTATGAATAGTAATGACCACTTTTTGAAATTTTGTAAATTTTATTTTTCAAAATGGACTTAATTTTTTGATTCGGAATATCGAAATTAGCTTAGGGTGAAATTTTGGTACTTTTCGGCTAACTTTCAATTTCTGATGAATAGTGAAAATTACTAAATTTTAAATTAAAAACAACTTTTTTAATCGAAATAATTAATAGTGATAAATTATTAATTTGAGTGGTTTTAAATTATATTTAGAATATATTTTTATAATTTAATACAATGTTGGTCATTGGATGTAATTTCACATTTAAAGCTGACATAAACAAGTGTCAATCTTTTGATAGTTATTATCTTTTAAGAACACGCTATTTGTTTTGACGATGGAAATTAATTTTTAAATTAATTAATGCAACTGATATGTTTTAAATTTGTTAAAATAGACATCATTTTTGAGTTCATAATTTCAAATATAGCTGAGGCCTAATTTTTGGTATTTTTCTAGAAACTTTCATTTTTTTATGAATAGTGAAACCACTAAGTGGTAGTTAAAAAAATGAATTTTTCATAAAACATAATTTTACCACTTATGTGAGTGGAATTTAAAAAATCCTATTGACACGGTTCATGTCAGTAAGTAAATTTTTGTTCAATGAGATGAAAATAATTTTTGGTGAATAGTAACTTTTTACTTTTTCTTACCACGGTTAAAAGTAAATAGGGTAATTAAGGGTAAAAATGTTATTATTATTACCCTAACACATGTCCTAATTCTATTTGATTAGTGTAATTCAACCAAAAACAACCTTAGGAATAAAATATGACCATTTAGGCCCACTTGGATTAGATTAGGACATTTATTATTAATTTATTTAAAGAAGGGTTAGAATAGTTAAAATCAAAGTTTAATAACTAAATCTTTTTTAATATAAAGTTATACATACGATAAATTTGACTATAAATATTCATTAGAAAGATAAAAAGATTTCCTACATAATGATATTTTATTTGTAATTTTTAGACTTTAAAAATGTTAATTTATTTATGAGAGAAAGATGATGTAGTAATTATAAGGAAATTAACTTACAAATAGTTTATAAAATGATGACAAAATTAATTATATAATTAGTAGTAATTAAACATTTCTAGATGGTTATATACAATCTTCATGCATTTACTTTTTTTCATTATCTCATATGTAGGCACGAATTCTAATATTTCAAGAAGATGAGTAGCATCAAACCAACCGACCCAACTCGAAGAAAATAATCCACCTGTATATGAAAAAAATTATTATGTGATAAATAATAACAAAATAAATTACAACTAAATATGAAATAATAAATTCATTAAATTGGAAATGAATTTACTATGAAAACATCAATATTACCTCTTTGATTGAAAAATAGGGGGATCTTTAAGGAATGTGATAAATGAAAACACTACATGGGTGAAGAATTTTTTAGGGATAATAAGTCTATAGATGATTTTTTTCAAAACTCATAAAAGATAGTCATACCACCCCAACATGAAAAAAAGAATCCACATGTATAATAAATCAATTATTATGTGATAAATAATAAGAATAAATAAATTAAACATATATATGAAATAATATATTACTTCTATGGAAAATGATTTTGTTGTAAAAACATCATGATTACCTCTATTATTGAATTTAGGCAGTGCTATTTGTCTTCCTACAATGGTAGTTGAGTTAACATGAAATAAAATGATAAATAAAACACTACAGTGCTGATAGTTTTTGAGGGAGAAGAAATTTATGGAATTTTTTGGTGTATAAATTAATGGAATATGGATATAAATCATAGAAAATAAATTAAATCTATGCAGAATACTGAAAATTAAATCAACGTTTCATTACATAAAATTTCGATAAAGTAATGAAATTATATCCTAGAATTACCTATAAAGGAAAGGGTTTCTGTCATTATTGTTTTTTCAACCAATGTAATGGTAACATCATTATGTGAAGAAGAAACTATATTTATGAGTCATTAAACATTTAATTTAGATTATGTTAATGAAGTAAAGAACATATAATATTATGAGTAAAAACATAGTATATTAAAAAACATTTACCTTCTCATTGAACACTCTTTTTTAAACGTTTTATAGATTTTCTTCATCTATCCATAATCTATATCCCCTCTTTATAGTAACCTATAATGTAAAATACATTTTTTTATTGGGACTGGGATGAACAGATTGTGTTCTCCCAATGAAAGCGTCATCCTCAGTTGAATTTTCAATTGACCTAACATTTGTTTAGTCAACATTAAGACAATCAACACTTTCTTGTTTGTTCGGTCCGATTCCTAAAATAATTGCACATATTGTGATTCCATTATGAATGACTCTTCTTTTTTCCCCTTCCATAATGAAATTCAAATTCACTATGTGCATTTCATCAAATTTCACTACACTAAGATTGTCAACCCATTTGCAACAAAAAATTTGCAATTGATTTTTTGTATAATACAACTCATATATATGTTTGATAATATCAAAATATGATATGTCTTCATAAATTGGATTTCTATACTTGGAACCAGATATGATCATTGCTTCAACAACAAGTGTAACACAACTTTTTTGCATCATACTATAGTCATCATGTTCTATTATATTGAAAACATAATCATTTATAACTGAACCATTGTAAGATATAACATTTGAATTTAGTCTCCTTTATATCCATTGAAGTGGTTGGACAATAGAATTTATATGTTCATATAACTCCTTATAAATTTGATCTTCCAATCATCCTATAAACTATTTATTATGTGTATTTGATATCTACCCATCATCCATTCATGGATTCAAATCTCTAATAATTTCATCATGGTCTTCAATGTATGGATAAACATCTTCAAAATTATGTAAAATGTAATTTTTCACATCATCCCTCTCTATTAAGGTAATTATAACAACATATCTTCCAGAAATCCCATCATCCTTATGGAATCTACTATGTTATGACTAGTAGAGACTGATGTTGTCAACATGTTGTAGTTTATCAATATAGAATTCAATATCTTATTCAACAATATATCACTCTGCAATACAACCTTATAACTAACAATTATTCTTAACATACCATTTAAAAATATTCATATATCATTAAATAGGGTATATCCATCTGTGTTATACAAGAGCACATAGTTGAACCTCTCTAACAAAGTGAACTGTCAGTTTGACCATTATATCAAATAATGATGGTGGAAAAAACATATCTAGTTAATATAATATAACTAAAAACATTTTATTCATGAATAGAAACTTCATTGGGTCTACAAATTTACATCATATAACTCTGAAAAATAAGAAAATTTGGGTTAATGTATATTGTAAATTTTGAGGTGGCCTGCAACAAAAAGTAACATGTATCAAATATTCCATCAAAACATGACAATAATGTGATTTTCGTCTTTTTAACATCAAATTATTCATTGATATGACATTGTTGATATTTTATGAAGAATAATATATAACATTTACCTAATTAAGGAAAAGAAAAAATTGTAATTCTTACTATCTAGATAGAGTGTAAGCTCTTTGAGGAAGAAAATTCTTCCCTTTACTCTTCACTGATGACAACTGTTACCTTATATCTATGCTAATAATGTCCAAACTAGCCTTGATTATATCATTCATTTTTTTGGAATAGTTAATAACGTGCCAATAACATTATCAAATTCATTTTTTGTGAATTCATGATATCAAGAAAATGTTTGACATTCAAAAAATTCCTATATGGTAATTAAATTAAATTTGATTCCTTCTTCCAACTGATTTCTTATTTTTTTCAAAAATGGTTTATAAAAAATATTGTCAGTATATTTTTCTTTTTCAAATAGTTGATCACCCACTATTGGAAATGGTTTTGTACGTTGGTTGATATTCCCATCGAATGTTGTCATCCATGATTTCTATTTATGTTATCAAGGTAAAAAATTTGGATGTCCTAAAAATATAGTGTTAATAGAATGTTTCAACTCAACTAAGTGTGTGTGTGCTTCACAAATGGTACTCCCCAAAATTCCTTTAACGTTATAGAATAATAATTTTCTATAATCAGGGAAGTCATTTATCATCCTATAAAACATGGAACTCAACAAGAATTCTTCACTTCTATGAGAATCATACATTATAACACTTGTATCCCCAAACAATTTCACATCTTCTAACAATAGAGGCAAATATACATCAATATCATTACTAGGTATCTTTGGTGAATTTATAAGTAAAGAGAACATATTTTATTTTCACATGATGAATAACCATGGAGGTAGGTTATAATTTTGCAACAATATAGACCATGTACAATGAATACTACTCTATACACCACAATGAATTAGTTCATCCTTAGATAACTCAAGATGAATGTTTCTCAGCTCATTTCCAAATTCATTACAATCATAATCATTTTTCTTCCATTGAAGAGAATATACCAAATGACATAGGTTCCCATCTTTAATTATTGTATATGCATTCCATGTCAATTATCTCAAGGTATCAAGACATCCATATATTCCTCTAAAACATGGAATGATAATAATATACCATACAGATTTTGAATGACTTGATTTATTTTTCTTATATTGATATGCCCCACACGTAGGGAATCTTATTAGTGATTCAAGGTCCTTTTCAAACAATATTAAATCAGTTGGACAATCATGTATTTTTTAGAGGTCATTCCAATTGAACTTAGTATTCATTTGGATATATATGTTCTACAGGGTAGTTCATTTTATTTTTATAGTATATAATTTTGGATACCAATTAGTACTATAAAGTTGGTGTCTCTCCATCCATTTACATCTTTAAAATTATATAACATCAATACATCTGAAATTTTTTTATTAAGGGCAACCAGTATACAAAGGTATCATAGCATAGGTATTTAATTTCTGAAAAAACATTGGACAATCATGATGGTCATATTCAATTTCCATTTTCCTATTCTCATGCGTTCTCTATCATCATTTACACTGGTATTCATATAAAATGATCCATAAACCATAGTATCATCCAATGTGGTGTTCACATTTAGTTTTTAACAATGTTTATTCCAACATTTATTTCTCTTAACTATTGTATAACAAATTAAATTTCCTTCCAACTCTTCTAAAATAATTTTCCTTGAATAACAACAGTCTAAACATGGAAAAAAGATTTGATAAGGTTTTTTACATGATATATTATAAACCTGATAAAATATATAACTCTATATTTGTAATTTATTGTCAAATGATTAGAGTGAATCTATTTTCAATTCATATCCATCAAATTGGTTTCCAAAAAATATTAATTTTTTACAATAATTAAATAGATAGACATAAGATATTCATAATCAAAAGTGAATTTTATAGATAATTATAATAAGGAAAACCCAACACTTGATTGTTTCAAATAATATTAGTTTGATTGGAAGAATATGGGAAATTTAATTTAAGAAAATAATTACTCCACTATGGTAAGTGTTATACTTTTAATACATTCAAAGGTGAAAATTAGAGTAAATATTTATCCTCATCAGCTCATCTCAAAAACATTTATCATTACACTTTGTTGTTTGACACAATACCTCCATATCTTGTGTACATGAACAAAGGCTTCCTAAAATAATATAATAAGTATTCGTCCATGGGATGACTTAATCTCAGATTATTAAATGTAATATAAATGATATGGGGGATGAGTCTCAAGTAAAAAAAATTCAATAATAACTATTTTGGATATGAATTTGAATAGGATAACATTTGTACTGCATTGTACTCTCTAAAAGGGGGAAGGCCTCCCATATATGAGAATGAAAACATTGGAACTAGTTATTATGTCATGGCCTATTTAAGGTGAGATTTTTGGGGCATAAACATAAATTTATATGACTCAACGGTTCTTGATGGGGATGTATTATGTTATATGAATCCTTGGGGCCTCTATGAATTCTATATTTATAGAAGAAATCTTACTCTTAATACTTTCAATTATCTAAATAAGACTAATCATATCTATATTAAAATTATTGAAAAACTATTAATTAAATATCATTTGGAAATGAAAATAGAATATAGGAAATTAAGGACTAATAAGAATCCAAGATTGGATAAACCAGAATAATAAACTATCATTTGATCAACTAGAAGATATAAAAACGTATTGTTAAAAAAATTAATAAATATTTATTTATTTTATATACATGGGTTCTAATTATAGATTCCTAGCAGTGGAACCAATAAATGTAGACCTAAAATGATGATTACCTAAAAATAATTTCTAATAATTATTCTAACATATATACAATTTGACAACCTATATTCTATTTTTTTAATAAGTTATGTAACAATCGAAGGATTTGTTAAATTTAATATTAATGATATATAAAATATTTGAAAACATCTCAAAATTATAATATCAATTAAAAATCGATATGGAATTGAAGAAATAATTTTAGGAAATGAATATACCTAATAATGATATAGGTTTTAAACATCTCAAAATTATTCGTTGACAAATTTATTACATATTATAACTACACTGGTTGAAAACAAGAATTATTTTCAACCATATAAAGAGTATGATTTATAATTAATTTTCAATTTCATGGTCATTATGGGTTCAATGGTGATTTTGGTCCCATTATATAAAATTTTAGTCATAATGAAGAAAATAATAGTAATACGAAAGATATAGAGTTTTTAACTAAAGTGGGAGATGCCACACTCTTAAAAAAATTGTATTGATGTGAGATGAATCTCTATATCTAAAATTGGATGTTGAATTTCAACCATTTAATGAACTATATTGAACAACTGTCAAATTAAATAGTTGTATGAAGTATTATCAAATTTTTATTGAAACATAAATGATTGTGAAGAAAGAATTAAAAATGTATTATATGTAAAAGAATGTAATGTAAGAGGAATTTATAATTGATGTCACACTAAAGGATTTAAAAAAGAAACATCCTTTTATATTAGATATTGGTTGTTTATATCACATGATTGTTAAATTGATGTAATTATTTTTTTTGACAATTTCAATAGTACCTATTATTTTAGAAATGGTGAATCCCTTATAATAAATTTTTTTCCTTTAAAATATCTTTGAAAAAAAAAGGAAATTTTAAAGAATGATATATTTTTAGATGAGTTAAAGTAAAACATGCATAGTGTTTATTAAATTTTAGATGAAGTAAATGATGTTATTTTAAATAAGTATTAATGAGTGGGTTATCATTTAAAATGTGGATATCTTTTTACAATGGTATAAACAACTATCCAAAACATATTCTAATTTTCGGTAGGTAAAAACTTATGTTAATTGTGTTTGAAAGGGGAAAATGATTTGTGGTAATAAAAATTTTATCATATAAGATAGTGATAAATTTACATATCGACATAAAAACGGTGGTTTGAGAAGTTTTTATGATGATACGATAAAATTGATTGATATTTTTTACTAAATAGAATGGGAAGATTGTTAATAATTTGAAAAATAAATTATATATTTAAATGAAATAACCCTTGGGATTCCCCTTGGGAGACTACCTCTTGGATATTCAATATTAGGTGGTTGTGGACATACTATTCAACTAGAAATATTTAAATGTGAGTTATATCTCATCATACTAACATGTTTTAATTGGAATATCTAGATGAGATATTTTAAGGATTGAAGGAATATGGCCTTTTCCCTAATGTGGACTTTCCATTTAAGATTTTCATTTCATTTATCATAGACCATCATTTAACATAATATTTGGCTAGGAAATTCAATAATAAAGGAAAAAAAATTCACATTAATGGATGGTGGAATCCTAATGGTGTCAAAGACCCTCTCAATTTTCTACATTTTCTCCTCTGCCTCTTTAGGATCAATTCCTTTGAAAAAATGGAGGCTTCTGGTGAAGGAACTCTTGACTAGGATCCTTATCTCCATCAAATGTTAAAATAAATCAATATAAAAATTATATAAAAATTCATATCACTCTATAATATATAGTTAATGTTAAAAGTAAATGGACCAACTCAAAAGGAAGGATAAAATAATCAATAACTAAAATATTGTTCCCAATATCACTTTGAAACTCAAGAGAGGAGGCTAAACTTTATGGATAGACAATCCTTCAAACCTATTAATCAAGATCTAATAGAACTATATCCTTTCAACCAAACATCCCTAATAAAAAATTTTGACTGCGTTGATATGCCAACCGTAAAGAAATAATGGTGATAGAAAAAAGAAAATAAATATCAACAAACAAGAAATCAATGAGTGTGGAGGATGAGGAAAAAATGACACGCTGTGGATTGATGTTTTGAATCATTAGGGAAAAATTAGAGATTATGAAAACCTAGAAAATTTTCCAGCCTTGGATTTTTTTCGATCATTTAATCATTCAAGTCATGGATTTAATCCATTTAATTGTTTGATCCTTTATTTGACCTTTTATTTGATCATCAATTCACCAACGAGGAGTGTCGACAGAGGGTGGCTTCCGCGGAATGCTTCAGATGTCGCAACAAGTTCGTTATTTGTTATAGTTATATAAATAGATTGGGAAAATTTTATCAACACTTCCAAAAAACAATGAAAACATATTTATAATTATGATTATAAATAATTTTTTTGTAAATATATTTATATGAGGGTAAACTCGGACCAAATGCCTTCAAGTTATTTATTTATTTTTGGATAATATCCTTTTTATGGGTTTAGGGTGAACCCTCACATAACTTGTAGGACTAGAGACACAAGGCCAATCACATGAAATGATGTCCCCTGAAATAATGCACAATACATAACTCGATGTCCCAGAACCTGAATACAAAAGAGCTGCCCCTCCATAACATCTACACCATTGAAGGCGTCTAGCTCCCCACTTAACATGGTTGATCGATTAGAATTTCTGTGAGTAGAGTATCACAGTTCCCATAACCGATGACCATTATCATACCCTCGTATCCTTCCAATTCAATTAGCCTTGCTCGATGGATGTTACTTACTCTGAATCCTCATTTAGGCCATGCTCATGTGCGCTCTTTCCGAGCAACTTATTTTTCATTTATGTCTTGGATTTTCAGTGGCCTGAAGGCCTATGATGACTCAAAGGCCCAATGGCCTGAAGGCCATTGGTGGCCCAAAGGCCCTAAGACTCATATACATAAACTGGTGGCCCGAAGCCCCAAATCTAATGAATAGTTTAAACTGCTACAATATCACATAGTACCTACTACAGTGATGCAACAGTACCCGAAAATTCACCCCCAACAAGATTTTTTAATATATTTAAATAATTATACATATTTAATAAATATATAAATATAAATATATATTAAATACAATATTTATCTAAATATATTTATTATAATTTTATAAATATTTATAAATAGAAGTACTTATTTATAGTTATATAAATAATTTTTTTAAAAATAATATTTTTATCAATATATATTAATATAATTACATATATAATAAATAAAAATAAATAAAAATATAGTAAATAAATTCATTATTTAAATATATTTATTAGCATTTTATATTTATATAAATATATATATATATCTATAATTATATAAATACTTTTAAAAAAATATTTATTTATTTATAATTATAAATATATAAATGTATAAATTTAGTAAATATACATTGATAAATATTTTTATTGATAAATATATTTTTATAAATACATTTTTTACATTATTAATGAATATTTAATCTTATATGAAAGAATGTTAAAAAAGAATTAAATTTAAAAATTAAAAATGTGTACACATTAACAATATTGATAAAATAGATTTGTTTTATTAATTAAATATAAATTATTAAAATAATATTGATAAATATAGAAAAAAATTTAATACATATTGAAAATATTAGAACCTTATAAATATATATATATAATAAAAATTATAGAAATTGATTAAATTCCCAAAGAATAAAAAGTAAAATAATAAAATAAAACATATTAAAAATGAATAACAATCTAAGTATAATAAAATTAAACATAAATAAATAAAATATACCATAGTTACAGACATGATATATCAAATTTATAATGTTATAATGAAATTCTAAAATGAATACTTAAATTTTAATAAATTACGTAAATATTAGGTGTATTTGTTTCTATATATGATTTCATTATTTATTTAAATATTTGTGTGTGAGTTATATGTAAAAATGAAAAAATTATGTATATTTGAATTCAATATGATACACGTTTGATCTATGTTAAATTGAAAAATGAAAAAACATTTAGTTATGTCCATTACTCGATGCAATTTGTCAGTTTTTTTATTTCATATTAATTTTTAATTGTAAACAATAATTCACTAAATATATAACTATTTTAATTAAATCATAAATATTTTATATTATATAAATCAATTTTATATACATAGTTATATTTCTATATATTTAATATATACTATTTATTAAGGTTATCAATAATTATTTTCCTAATAAAATGTTCAATATTTTTCTCCATTTATTATTTAATATTTACTTGTTTAAATTTCATTGTTCATATATCTATATACATAATATATAATATTTATTTAGTATTTTTATTATATATATATAATAAATTTATTCATTTTTATCAATAATTATTTAATAGATAAAATTTTATTATTTTTTTTAATAAACTCAATTTTTAATTTATTTTATTATTTCATTTTATCATGTAGACTCTCAGTGCTAAAAAAAGTGCTGATAAAGGATCCCTTTATGAGAGCTAAAAATAGAGCACTGATAAAGGGTACCTTTTACGCGCACTAAAAACACTGAAAAAATGTACCCTTTATCAGTGATTGTTTTAGCGATGATAAAGACCAACATTATTAATGGTCTTTTTTGTATTAGTAGGTATAATACAAGATGTTTGATATATTCCCTATAAGTTGTAGTGGCTTCCCGAAAATACATGGAAATTATATGTGGATATGTGATACATTATGGTGTGGTTATATGATGCATGAGGTGCATGTTGCGATGCCTTTCCCAGGTGTCTTGGGGATCTCTTTCTTTTTGAGAGATATGGATCAAGATGTGAGATGTTGGAGAAAGGTGGCAACCTAGTGGGGAAGTTGGATTAGGGTACCATTTATGATTTATTTTTATATTTTATTTTCTCTTGTATGCAATGCTTAGTGATAGATATCCATTCTGAGGCTGGGAACATAGTATACCAATTTAGGTTACGAGTTAGTTTCTTGTTTGTTTATTCTACATTAGCATGATATCATTATCTTTTACGTGAGTGGATCCAGGGAGGATCATACATAGAATACTATTATTCTCACCCTAAGTATATATAATCTACTATTTAGGTCATATGGGGCATGTTTGTAATGGTGCTAGAAATTACTAGATCAGGGTTTAGCATGAGTAGTTTTTTATTCATGGTCATTGTTGTCTTTACCTTTTGGTACTTAAAGATTTACATTCATTTGTTTTGTACCATATGAAATTACATATTTTCACTTGTGATTTCTTTAATATATATCTCTGTGTGTGTGTCGGAGCTAGTCTTGGTTGTGTATCCTTCTTATCTCTCTCTTTTGCATATTTCTCTTAGAGAGTAATGCCTCCCATATACATGCTTGCAATACACTCGGTGCTAGTCCCCAACCCGTGGCCTACTAGTGGTGGGACTTCGGCAATCACCTTCCCTCATCCCTCATTACAGTATCTTTGTGGGGAGGGGGTCATGATAATTTAAATATATTAATTATATAAATTTCAAACATAATTTAAATGTTAAAGCATAATAAAAAATGAATATATATTATTCATATGAATTACAAAAAAATTGAATATATTACATTTATAATAAATTAATATATATATAATAATGTAACAAAATGATTAAAAATATATATAACAGGATTAATTAATGTAAAATAATAAATTAATAAATTAAATTAAATAAATTAGAAAAAATATTAAAAAGTGAATTTGTTACATTTACATGAATTACAAACATACATATGTACACATACACATCGACACACTAACATACATAGACACACACACACACACATGTATACACACACATACACATACATACATGAAGTTATACATGTATATATATTGTAAATTATTTAATATCAATTGAAATATATATTTAAATAAATATATACATTGAAATATTATATAATTGTTTAAATAAAATATTAATTTTTTATTTTTATTTTTATCATATACACATTTTTAATCAATGTATATAAATAAACTATTAAACATTATGACTAATATATATTTAATAATTATATATATATAAAATTATGAAATTAAGATTCAATTTTTATTAAAAGTTTTATGCATATTTCATATTTATATATTAATTTAATATATAAATATATATACTTATTATAATATAAATTTTATTTTAAAATAAATAATATATATATATAATTATAATTATAAATAAATATCTTTAGAATTATTTTTATATAAGAATAAATATTTTTATACATTTATATATTTAATTATATATGTTTATTAATATATAAGTATATTTAATTATAAATATAATTAATATATATTAATTAATTAAATTTATTATAATTTTATAATTATTGAAATATATTTAATTAATTATGATTCTAATTATTAAATAAATACATTTATAAATATTTGTATCTAAATGTATATATATTTATATAAATAAGGCTTGTTGTGTGGGTTATACCCTTATGGGCTATGACCTACCTTTTTCGCCTGTGTGGGCGGTGTGTGTGTGTTTAATTCTAATCGAACCCCCAAACACTAATTATATCGAAAAAGTTAGGGCATTGCCCATTTATTAAATATGGAAAAGGAAAACAACAGAAAGGAGATGGAAGAGTTCATACAAGCATTCATGCCCTTATTCCAAAAGAATCAAAGGATGATCAAATATCAAAATCATAAGAATCATCACAGTCACAATACAAGTAATTATCAGGTAAGGGACCAAGAGAACAAGTGACTATAGTTGGAATAAGATAGGAATTGTCCTTATTATGTTTTGTATTCCTAGAAAGAACAGATTGAAATCCATAATCTTCCAAAACAATATTTTTTTCTTTGAAAAAATCCTGACTATATGTTGGTTTTTTGGGGGAGTCATCCTAAATATCATCCCACATTCCATTAATACCCTGAGTTCCCCTTAATTCATTAATTTCCTTTTGAATCTTTGATATATTCCTATCATAATTTGAATTTTTCCCCTCAATTATAGGAGAATGATCTTTATGAGACACCCCTAGTGTGAGGCCGCCATCATCAACTTGAGAATCCTCTCCATGCTTAGGCACCGACATCATGGCCATTCCAATCCCTGACCCATGAGTCACATGTGCCGCCTTAGGTGACTTTTTAGGAATAGATTGTTTGTCTCCTAGTGTATCCACATTGGTTTTTCTATTCTGCTTATTCAAATTCATCCTACAAGAATCCTTATGGGGCCCCTTTAAAGGGCCTTGTTGCCATAATAAATGGGTGGGTTATTCCTTGGGGGATTTGACCTTCCTTTTTGGGTTGTGTGTGTTGAATTTCTATATTTCTTTATAAATTTACCCCTATGTATTAATAATATATATATATATATTTTATAATTTTATAATTTTTTAAATATATATATAATTATTTATTATTTTATAAATACTTTATAATATATAGATATATAATTTTATAATTGAATATATAAAAAACAAAATTATTGAAAAATCATTTCAATACACTAAATTTATGATCTTAAAACATATTTTAAATGATAAAACTAATTTTTCGGAAAATTTATGGACAACTCCCCTTTATTAAAAGTCATAAAAACAGAGAAAGAGAAAGAGGAGGATAGACATGGTAATACCTCCTTCATTAGAAAATAGTCAAAACCAATATTTTCCTCTAATTTTAGATTCAATACACCCTTTCTCTTCAGGTATGGCATTCAAATTAATCCTAATGTGCCCTTGAACATGACCTCTAAGGTGTCATCCTATCCTCTAGGTCTTCAAACCTTACAAGAGTTCTTAAATGTCACTACTCTCTGAGTATATTCCCCTAACAACTGATTGAGACTGAACACTCTTAATAGTGTTATCAACCAAGGTATCTTTGTTGTATTTTCATGTGTGGGACTATATTCCCCCATCATAGATATCATCATAAGGATCAAGATCTCCATTAATGTTTTGAGTAGACACCTACACATTGAATGATGTTTCTTGGTAACCCTATAAATTTTTAATAACATTGTCATTTGGGACATCTGGTTGGGCAGGACCAACCTTCTTCCACGTGCGGCTTCCTGATGGAGGTTCCATCTGAAGAGGTAGACCAATGGGGTTCAATCTAAATCTTAATAAGAAATATAAATGGTGATTAATTAGGCTCAGAAAAATTGGACTTATTAAATGGAAACAATTGGAATCCCTCTTTATCCATTAAAATTTATGAAGATTCTTTAATGGAATCTATACATATGGCCTTATAAGAGTCCATACATCTATTAGAATCTACAGGAGTAACATTGCCTATAAAATAAACAAAATTGATGAAACCTAATTGATGGTATGTTCACCTACACTTCATAAGAAGCAGCTATTATTAGAACCTGTCCCTTTTTAAGAAGAAACAATTAAATTAGAACCAATCTAACTACTAATAATTAGATATCACTTCTTACTTATTTTTGGTATAGCAACATCAGTTTTTTATTTTCCCTTACAGACCCTTGAAGCAACCATTTTCTCCTTCATCCACTGCTGATCATCTAGTTTTTGTACAACATCTTCATAAATTGATTTTTTCTATATTTCCTCTTCAACCAAACCATCACCATCCACACTGTTGATCTCCTGAATTGGATTATCGAGACCCCTATCAATGGATACCCAACCAAGGAAACCTTAAATTAGATACCCTTATTCACAGTGGCATTTATTTCACCAGTTTTCTACACCCTGTGTAAACATATAGCATCTATACCACCATTAATTTCCTATTGTGCTATATAATCATTAATATACACACAACCATCCCAGTTTCTGCAAGAATTAGTGACTAAAGCAGCAAGCCTCATATCATAATTAGAGGTTATAGCTTTCCTATAACTAGTTTACTGAGTAATATCCAGCTCAACTAGTCCCTTCTCCCCTAAGAATTCACCAGTGTCACCACTACTGTTAACATAAACATATTTATCACCCTATAAAATTGTACCATTATTCTTCCTTGTCATGTAGATAGAAGATTCATTCCCATTTTTCATGAAAAAATGAAAACCATGGCCCTCTTAAAATAATCCAATGAAAGAACAATTATAATACATTTAAAACATAAATTTGGCAACTCTTCATAACTGATTTGTGAATTTAGTCCATCCGAGTCAGTTGAAATTATCAGCATAATGTTAATAGTTAGAATATGGTCTAGCATAACAAATACTCTATCTATGTAGTCATACCATGCTCGATATTTTTCCTTATCCATTTCCATTGGAATTCAGATTGTAGAGGAAATATTGATAATATGTCTGGATACCAAAAAAATCCAATTCAGCCAAACGATCTTGACTAGAACCCGTGAAAATAAAAGTTTTTTACTTCAAATTGGATGAAGTTAAAACTCCATTCATATATACTTATAGATCCAGGATTACAGGAGTCCATGCCAATGCTTCATGCACACCATTTTAATTTCAATTTAGATAAAATTATGTCAATGTATCCACTTCTGAATTGAATACATTTCTAGTATGAAAACCCTATATCGATGAAAGGCTTAGAATAAGATTTGGGGTTTTCCAAAAGTTATTATCATTCAAACGATTGAGTCTAGATAAAATAAAATGAATACATTAATCAATATAATCCTATATTTCCTCCTTTATTGTCTCATAACATTACTCTTTTTAACAAATCAACCATTTTTAGGACTCTAATTCGAGGAAAATAGCATGAGATTTGAAATTTTACATTTATTCATGAGTAAAATCTGAGGCGCTGATTTCCAATCTTCAAAATAACTAACCCTTTCAATAAAAGTTCATTATCTGGAATGTGGTTTCTCCATTTAAAATTCATAAACCGTTGAAAAGGTCATCTATGGACATTTTTCATTAAAATTTAATAAAAAAAATGAATAAAAATTATTCATATAAATTAAAAACATATTGAAATTATTTCATGTATAGTAAATAAAGATATAAATATATAAATATTTAAAAATGATTAAATATATTTTTAATATTATTTATTAATATATAAAAATAAATTAATAAATTATATTAGATAAATTAAAAAATATTAAAAATTGAATTCTTAACATATATGTGAATTTAAAACATACATATGTACACATAAATATATACACACATATATATACATATACACATGTATATCAGTGGAATGGGATATTGATGGGTTCTTGAAACAAGTTTGACGATGAAGTAAGAGAGCTTTGATGATGCAAGGGTGATGATGTTGAGGGAACATCGATATCCTTGGGGTGGAGTTCGATGGAAGGTGGGGCGATGACATTTTGGATTCAGGTTTCCTAGGTCATTCGTTGGATAGTGGGCTTGGGGGTCATGTTAGATCCCATATTGTGGCTTTAGCTTAGTTTATAGTGGCTTCTATTATTTTCTTTGGTCGATTAGTATGTCTTTTCGGTCTTTAGGGCCCATCATTCCTATGATGGTTAGGAATTTCAATCTTTTTTCCTTTTGGGTGGTGCTCACCTGCATCATTTTGTGTTTGGTGGTGCTTTATGTTCCACTTGTCTTGTGTTAATGTTTATGAACATTTATTTTCTTGAATAAATTTTTAGTACAAACCAAACTCAGATCATAAATTTTCTTAGTTTAAATAAATCTATTTATAAATATTTGTATATAAACATAAATATATTTATATATTTATATAAATTTATTTATTTATATATAATTAAATAATTTCATAATTATACATATATTCATATAATCATATATAATTATATATTTTTATAGAATTATAGAATTATATATATATAATTATAAATATAATAAGAGTATTTATTATAATTTTATAATTATTTAAATATATTTATTTATGTAAATATATTTATTTTTGTAAATATATTTTTTATAATTTTATAATTATTTAAATAAATATATTTATTTAGTTAGAATTATATAGTTACTTTTTAAAATATATATATATATATATGTTTTGAATTATTAAAAAAATTAATATATCATATTTATAATAATTTTAAAGATGAATTTTTAACTAATGTATGTAAAAAAAAGAATTCTTTTTTAATATAAATATGATAATTATATATATATATATATTAATATTTTTTTCATTAAAAGGTTTTATTTGGACTAATAAGAGAACTAATAAATATCCACCTTTATATGTGCTAAAAAAAGAATTGACAAAGGGAACACAATTATCAATGCTTTTCTAGCATTTATAAATGTTACCTTTGTCAATGTTTTTTTAACATTGATAAAAGTTACCTTTATCAAAACTATTATCTAGCACAGATAAAGGTATACCTTTTATTAGCACTGTTTTTTTAGTGATGAAAAAATGAGGTGCTCCATATACACTGATCGACAATAGTGTCCTTGGAAATCCATGATTTGAATGATTTAGCTAAATTTGTTGTGATATGTTCCCATAAATTTAGTGGAAATTGTGACATTTTCCACTTATCAACATCACCGATATTTTCAATCTATATTAAAAATTCCTGAAATAATCTTCTCAATTTCTTCATAGAAACATCGACATCATAGTCAAACTAAGAATAAGAAATGATATCCAACAATTTTAATTGCCCTTCCTTATTTTCACTTCTCATTCCCATATATAATTTTTTAATTTCATGGATAAAATTTTGTTTCACTAGATAGTAATAATCTTCTTGTATATCGCTTCAAAAAATAATTCTAATATCACCTATAATCACATTTTGTCGATTAGAAACAATAAAAAGTTAAATAGAACCCCTAATTTCTTTTTAGTTATTTAAAAACCATGTCAAATCATTATATGTTTCTACATCAACAATTGAATATTCCAATGGGAAGAAGTTGTCGAATTCATCATATTCTGATGCTTCCATCACGTTAACATTACAATGACCTCTGAGGAGACACTCATCCACAAAAAACATAGGTCCAACATCCATTAAGAAACCATTTATACAACACCAATATGCAATTAATGATAATTAAAATATACCATTTTTTGAAGATACCCACTTCACTATTGTTTACAGATCCACATCCATTAAACTATCACATATCTCTAAAACCCTATATATTTCACAAACTGATATTTTTCTCTAAATTCTTACTGATATGTATGGGATATACTGTTTTCTCTGAACTAGTCATCTTTAATTTAAATGGAAGATTTTTACAGATTTGGTTTCACTACATAAAAAATCATAGACAACATTAATGATGCCCTTGATATGTGAAAAATAGTTTTTATGTCTTTAAAAATGTGCATACGATAATTTTAAAAAATATTCACAAAATAAAATGGACTGTAATTCCCTATGAAACGCGTTTTTAACTTACACATGAAACTATCAATTAACTTTCCATTTGTTAATAATTATTTTGGGATAATTTCATAAATATTCATAGTTAAACCTGTATATGAATATAGTCACCTTCAATGCTTGGGCTGAAGGAAAAATATGTGCGACATCCAACAATAATTCATCAACTTTGAATTATTTCACTCTGTCATCAAACATGGGACACTACTAATTGTGTAAGGTATCATTGTTAAATCACCATTAGATTACCAAAATTATTCAGATTTCCTACCAACAAATTAATCCCAACAATTTAATTATCAAATTTAAATACATAACATGTGAACTATATATTAATATAAAAAATTTTGATATGTCATTACCTTTAACCTACACCCACTATTTTCTACAAAAAATTCTCTAACTAAAAAATATTGTAGGCATGAGTAAAAATTTCATTAAATGTGAACAATTTCATAACCCCGTCAACTATAAAGTCTAGAAAAATTCCACTTTCAAACTACAACATGTATTTTAAATATAAAAATGTCCCAACACAATTTATAATCAATGATGAAAATATTGATATTTAATCAAATTAATGTCCTTCTACTAGCACTCTACCCATCAATCTTCCATCTTTATAATGCATTTTTCCTTGTGAATCACTGACAAGTACTCCATATAAATGAAAATAAAAAACATTTATTTTTCAAAATAATTTGGAATCCTCTTATATCAATAATACTACAACATTAATTAATATAATACATTAATACTCATTATCACTTAATATTAACATCAATTAAAAACAAAATCCTTAAAAAATATTTGCAGAATAGAATTTACAAAAAAATTGGTATCAGACACACTAGGTACCATTAGAAGGGAAAAACAATAGGATGTCAGTAACAGAGGAGCAGATAGTTGGAGGAGGGGACTCCTAGGGGGAAATGGGTATGACAGTAGAAGGATGGAAGTAGGAGATGATAGTGGGATGAGTGTAGGGATAGAGGAGAACACTGAAGGATAACTGGAGAGTAGCAATATAAAAAAGCACCAACAATGTGAAGAAAATAGAGGAAACGATGAAAAGATGACCACGGTAGAGGTGGCATCAGCTAGATAAGAATGGGAGGTGGTGCAACAGGTAGACGAGTGTGGAAGAGGATGCAGTGGTAGGATGGGTTCAAGAGAGGAGGGCTACATGTGCAGGAAGGAATTAGGTATGATAAGGGGGATAGGTTTTTTGGGCATAAACATAATTTTCATACCCAATGTAAATAAATAATATCCCCTTTACATTTTACCAATTCATTGTCCTTATTTAGAATTTTTCCCTTTCTTGTAAGTGTCATTCTATATATTATACATATAACTACAAAGATCAGGTAGACATCCCCATCATCCTTCCTTCTCTAATTATCCTCATCCCACTTTTTTCTTTTCCATTTACATGTCATTATTTTATTTAATTTTATCCCCATATTTATTCTTATACATGTATTTGGGGAATTCTTCCCTACACATATAATTCACTAAGTGGAACTCCATTCCTATGGGTGACAATAACCACATAACTCACCACCGAAATGTCTCTAACACACCACACATGAACTCTCGGTCATTCAGTCACCTTACCCTATACCATCGACACCCACAACCCACTAGTTGATGCTTCCATACCTTGTATGTCACCACGTATGCCCCTTATAAATCCATCGATTCCATCCTTGATCAATCCCATTATTGTTCAGCCTCACACCACCTCCTCTCAAGCATGCTGAATATCGAAATGTGAATTAGTGGGATTTTCAATGAGGGTTTATATAAATAAAAAAATGAAATTTCCTTTGAATAAAAATATATCGAATATTTCATATAATTATAAAAAAAATTATAAATCATTAATTTCATTATGTTAATCCCAAATTGTTTTACATAATAAATTATGTTACTAATGTTAATTTTGTAATTCATTTTCAAATTAATGATACAACCAATAGAATTGTTTTTAAGATTTTATCATCTTTATGATTCATGATATGAGAGATAATCATTATGGAAAAATTCATATGCAATGCTAAATAAATAAATCATAATAAATTTTGATTACCGTATTAGAATAATGAGGCACGAATAAAAACAACGAGCCCTATATAAGATAAAATGGTTGTCTAGAATGACTGTGTGATGCCTAAAAATAATATGTTTATACACAATATATTTTTATCATGGTCCATTCAACTATTAAAAACCGTATTTTAAAAAATGCTCTAAATTTCCTTCATCAGCATAAATGCACTACTAATCTATGTATAATTAAATTTCGACATTTATCAGCACTAAATAAGAACCAATAAAGGTTGATTTTTATTAGCGCTAAAGAAAGTGATGAAAAATACCCCCTCAATTTGAATTTTTCTTAGTGCTCATAACCATTCTCTTTATCAACACTAGAAAAAAGTGTTGATAAAATGAGTCCTTTATCTACACTTTTTCTATAATTGATAAATGATAACCTTAATTACCATTCTTTTCATGCTCAGATAAAGGGTAACACAATATAAACAAAAATCTATATTAGTGGTCATACATGAAATCCTATGCTAACTCAACATTTGGGTAAACACAACCACCCTGAAATCAATAGAAGCATGAGATAATTTTTCTGTGGCCATCTGCTAAGGTAAATTTTCTTTTTACACTTTGAGAGGTTATGAGACTCTAGAAGTCAAAATTATTTTTTTTCTCGACCATCGAATACCAAGATATCCACATTCTCCCCACATTAAGAGCTTTACATCTTTAAAAAACAGTAAACTAGCCTCTAACATCAGGTGGTTAAAAAACCTCAAGTAGAAAACTACTATTGTCACAAGAACTTCCTTCACCTAGGAAGATTTGAGCTTTAAACAAACTTGTTACACAACCACCTTGGAAGACAATTTTATATTTGTCACTAAGTTCAATGAATCCCACCTATAATGAAACAATATCTTAGTGAGTTCAGGAATACACCCCTAAGAGACTCACTAAGACACTTAACACAAAAAATACTATCATATAAAGGCTGTTAGGTAACTCAAGTTTGAATGATCCGATCAACCATTGAAAGGTGCCACAAAATGATTCCATGCCAATGGTACCATAGGAAGAATCATTTCTTTTTAAAACTTTAAAGAGAGTTATAAATGGTTATCCCATAATAAAAACACATCCACACCGTACTAAACCACTGGGCATTTTATAATGATTTAGTACTCATAGAAAGGATATTTAATGTCATCATGTTCCACATATTCCACCTCAATTTCCTCATTATTTTCAACTTGAGGGGAACCCAAAATAATTTCAATTCTATATGGAATAAATAAAACAAATGTTTTCATCCTCAAATCTCCACAAAACCATCTATGATAATCCTATATCCACATACAAACCACGATGAGGCCCATGATCACTTTCAAAGGCAAAAAAGTTTTGTCATATTCACTCCTCTGTGAAAGATTCCTACAAAAACATCGAAATCTACACAAATCACTTAAAACTATTCAACACCATGAATATTCTTATTAGATATCCCATTACACCAAAATTCAAAGAGGGTTCTCCAAATCAATCATATGACCCTATTTTTTGATCTCTAGACTTCATGATAACACCTATCCAAACAACTAACATCCTAAAATTCATAAAAAATGTCCCCCAATTATATATAGATGGTATTACCATGTGATGGGTACACACCAAAAATTCAAGGATTGTACCACATCCTGGGTCACTGACACAAGTGTGGCCCCCACTCAAGGCATCCATCCCATTACTTAATTCTAATAACAAATGTTTAATAATGATCCACATGAGATAATAGATTATGTGATTCCCATATTTAGGGAATCACCTTCATGTATAACTTGAGAATATTCAATCACATTGGACCAACAATTCAATATCACCACTATGTCCCTCTGACACAAATAGAATTTTTGTAGGATATCATCCTTTATCGAAGGTGGGTATTGTCTCCATATTAACATAGGATTAATTTCTTAAATGATATAAACTCACAGACCATACATCTATTTGGACCTAGAATCCCTGATTAGAAGTACCAACCACCATGTCACTTAATCCTATCTATGATCTCATCAACTAACTCAACATCAAATACACAAAGTCCCCTACCAATGATTGATCACAAATATTTCACTATAAGATGTTAGTACACCACTGATACTCTCAAGGCATGATAAGGTAATTTTCACCAAATGTAAAAACAAACCTCCCCGTCCACAACTAATTCAAGGGAGAATACACTCCCAGAACTTCATTATTACCACAAGGGTGTTTAATTAGATCTATAACTCTTGAACATTAGACTAAATTAGAATAAATAACATTTTTGCCACCCAATATGAGGTTATATTAAGAAATCACAAGATTAAAACTCTAAAAATAACTCATTGACGCCTGCTCGAAACCATCCATTGTGTGAAACATTTACCATCTCTAAAAGTTAGCACTCCATGCCTGACTAGAACATGACAAAGGTGGAGTCAATAGAAGTGGATTTATAAATGTTCCTTCCCTGAATGAACTTACACCATTGGATATTCCACCCAACAACATTTTAGAAATAAAATAATCTTACAACAAGGAGGTATTATATATCAATCACACCCCACATAGAAGGTTCCATCTATAAAATAGCTCTAACTGCATATTTGTGAGAAACAAACCTTATCCCACGGTCATGTGATTCTTTATCAATGGTCTTCCATTTTCCAAATCTCACTCAGTGGTACTCCATCATAGGATATGTTCCATGAAGACACCACCATTGATCAATAACACATTCCCCATAGTCTATACTAAATTAGTTAAACTTTAAAATTTTCATTATAAAGTGTGTCCAAGGAAATTCATTAAGGTTCATGGGCCAAGATGCAAACTTTTAAATGGTCATGTTTTCCTATAAATGGTTGAACACCATTATATATATCCCTCTTAGATTGGATCACAAAACTAATCCATGGTCGAGTAGTTCAATCATGATATTGAGAAAACTTCATCCTATAATGACTTGATAATACATGTAGGGATATCATCATAAGGATCATCATTTGATCAAAATATTTCTGATCCAAATCAGAATGTGAGCCTCAAACCCCATATAATCACTCATCACATGAGGATCAATATCACCTCATAAAATCATTAGGATCCTTTGATTTTAACACATGATGTGTACTATATTGGAGGTGTTATGAAAAAATCACTATCAACATTTTTTTTTAAATTTTTGAGTTGTTTTTATTGATAGATCATGTTTAAAAAATCATTATATGTTTATAAAAAAAGAATGTTTAAAATGTTCAAGGACCGTGGGGACCCTGGAACATTGTTGGATAAGGAGTCTAGAATATCAGTTTGTGGTTAAAGGTTATAAAAAAAGTGTTTCATATAATGTGTTTATGTTACCTAGTGTTTTAAAAATTTATGGGTGTAAAGTTATGAAAGAAGATCAATGTCATGAAAAAAATATAGATAAAATAAATAATTTTCATACAAGTGAGAAGTTGAGTGAACATAGTGATTCAAGGCTACTATATTCAAAATTTTGAAAAGGAAAGGATTTGATATATGCTTGTAATATTCATAGAAGTGGAGTTATATAAACTCCATGAATTTAGAAATGATGTTACATGAAAATTGGAAGTTGCACAAAGATGGTGATTTTCAAATTAAATGATTAAATGGAGGAATCATGGTTTTAGGGCATGGAATGTTATATGAAGGATTGATAATGCCAATAAATATACCTTTGACCCATCATTTTATATAAATACAGACATTGAGAATCATGGGACTCTATTTATGTATAAGACATACATGTAATTATTTTTTCATGAAAAAATTTTATGCAAACGTATGTTGGGTGATGAAAAGTGATTTTTTTCTTTAAAAAGAGAGTCTAAAAAACAAATAAGAGTTTTGTGAAATTATTGAGTTTCTTGAATTTTTGGTAGTTTCATGGAATTACTATAAAGGTTGTAAGAAATTATGTTGTGTGTGACTCAATGGGATTTCAAATAATTTCTATAATAAATAAGTTTCCATAATTAGATAAAATTAGAGATTTATGATAAACTAATTATTGTGAAACCAATGGTTCTTGAAATAAATAAAGGATATCTATTCAAGGAATAAAAATTTCACATAAACATTGATAATAGAGGTATTATAACAAGAAATAGGTTGAAAACCATGAGGTATAGTGAACCTTATCCAAGAATTGTATCACTAATAAGATTTAGTGATTCAAATATATGAGATTATTAACTTTTTATAGACTTATAATTAACATATTTATTCTAAACTAAGTAAAAGTGTTGGGTCTAATTCTCTCTATCATTCTAGTTTATATATTGATGTGATAATAAAATAGAATAGACTTTTGTTTAACGATGAAACAAGATCATAGAGGTAATTGTTTTAAGTCAGCATACCCTAATTCACCCCCTATAATGGTATTTAATATATGGAGTCTAGTTATTGGTAGAAAATATAAAGGTTAAATTTTGTGTTATTCTATCTCTATGGAAGTAATGGAATTAGTTAATCACAATAGGATTGTAGAGACCCATTGCTTGACGTACATAGACATTACATTCTGTTGTTGGAATACTAAATACATAACAAAAACAAACACCGAAGGACCGTAACTATTTAGTGTCTTTGGAAACTTGGAAAAAAATCTTCTAATCATGGTGAAATATCATCAACATCTCCCATAAAGATCTTCCCCATTTTGTTTTCTTACTTAAAACATTTCTTTAAATCCTGTGGAAAAGAAAACATAAAAAAGGGTGAGCTCAAATTCTCAGTAATGGTAAGCATGGAAAAAATAAAACAAATCATATACATTTGAACATAAAAACATGAACATAATGTTTAAACATAATGATCTTGAGCAATGAAATAAAACATGTCAGTATGTAAGGCATATATCATAATGGGAAATAAATCATGATAAAATAGCATGGGAATAAAACATGTAATTGTGGAAACTATTAATCATATGTTATGATTTCCATAGTATCCAAGTCATTGCTGCCAAGACCATCTTAGTGGACAATGTCCCTTTTTTAATCGAGTTCACTCCTCGTTTCAGTCCTGTAACACTGAACCGGATTAACTTACCATTCTAGCCATGTCTATCTCATGAGATATAAATCATTACCCAATGAATTGGAGGGAGATATAGGTCCCACCCATCTTATACATATACCATTCTTATTTGTGCCACAAGATCATAAATCATACATCATAGCATAACCCATGTAATAAAAATGGGACTCATAAACATCATGCCTTCATAACATAATCCATATAAGATAAAAGGACATCATAAAAATAATTCTGTCATAACATAATCAAATAAATATAAAATAGGGATAGAAATAGAAACCTATATTATCTTATATGGAAAATAATTTTGATAAAACACTTGAACTCCATTGTTGAGGAAAATATCCTTTCTACTTCAAAAAAACATTTTACTTTCGTAACATGTCATACAGTTTTAAACTAAAATAAGATAACTAAAAATAATCTTGAAAACTTGTAAAGGATGCTTCATGGAAATAATTTTCTATGAAATCATAAAAATCCATTGATGTTGTATATGTTAAAAAACATTCTTCACGTACTTTGGCTGGAAAAGTCAAAAAACTGCCTCATACTAAAAACGAAAAAAGTTTCCTTTCATATCTTTTATTAAAAACTCACCGAAGGGTAAAATTGGATTTAAAAAATTGTAGGAGGATAGAAATAATATTTCATAATGAGGAAACATGGATGTGGATGATAAATATTTCCCAGTAAATTCTGATGTATAACCAATCTCGGATAAAAATGAGATTGCGAGATTTTCCCTTACCTTAGGATTGATATGCTTCATACGTATCTGAACCTCCTGTATAATGATTTAAATAATTTCATTTATTTTATAATGAATCATATTCACTATTATTATATCATATATGGTTCACTTATTACTTTATATTACCCGTTCTTTTGTGAATTCCATGTTAAAGCAGCGTTTTGGGTAAAATCGATTTATATATCGTACTTGATTGGACTTGTTGTTCTTGATAATATTATTACTTATATCATGATTTAATTAGTTCCAGAATGTAAATAATGAGTTATATATCATATATATTCAGTATATATATATAATATATAGATAAATGAAATGAAATTCACCGTTCATGGAGATGGTAGGCCATACGTACGCATTAACGCTATTTTCCTTCCCTTAATGACTTGAATGAAATTAAGTAGATGACATACATATATACACACACATAAATCTAGTATCATTAGAATGTCATATATTTCGTGATTACTTATTATATATAATTTATAATCATTCTGGACTTGTTAACATGGAAAATGAATCTCACCGTGTCGTGGAGATGGCAATCCATACGTACGCACAGGTGATGATATAGTTCCCATATTTGTTAAATGGAATTTGAGTGGATGATAAAATATCTTAGAATCAGTATGATGTTATAATAACAATATATAGTTATTCTTTACACCATTATACCCATCCAAGTAAGGTGGTGGTGGAAAAACAGATTACACCGTGGAGTGGAGACGGTATTCCGTACGTACACACGCGTAGTGATTTATTTTTCTGCAGGATGGATAGAAGTTTAAATAGGGTTGTTTCTTATTTATAAAAACATATTAGTATATGAGTGGTACTTATTTTATTAATTTATTATGAAACAAATATAGAAGAAGAAGTAGAAGAAGAAATAAATTGGAAAGAATCAGTAAAGGATATTACCTCTTCTTTGACGCGCCTCTTCTTAACCTCCCCTTAAGGAACTAGGGCTAGTAATTTGGGGAGGAAAAAACCACTATAATGTTTATAGGGAATATTATAATGGAAATGGGCAGGGTTTGGCTGAGATTCAAGGTTAAAAGGGTGTGAAGAGAAGAGGGAAGGGGTTCCCTTTTTATAAGGGAGGAGAGGGGAACCTTTGGAAAAACATAAAATACTATTTTATAATAAAGTCATATTCGGTTTATAATAGCTCTAAATTAATTTATTTCTAATATAAAGTGGATATGGGTCGAAATAATCTCAAAAAATAAGTTTTAGACAAGTTTATGTTACTATTTTATCCTTATCATTTAGATTTAACTCTATGTTAAATAATTTAACTTTTACGGTGTCTTTTTGTTATCTTACACAATATGGTTAATAAAATTACTATAACAAGCCAAAATAACCTCAAGATGTTAATTATTAATATATATATATATCTTTATATAAATCATATTTCTGAACCATAGAATTTTAGGAATAAAATACCAATTAATAATATAATATTTGTTTTAAAAACTATTTTATGTCAATTTTGACACTATTTGGTAATTGATTTTTGTGAAAATAATAACAAAACTATTAGTTCGAAAAAAGTTAATTAAATCAATAATAACATGTCATATTAACCTATAAAATTATTTCAATTCATAAAAAGTCTCAAATTACATTTATTTGGTTATTTATAACATCAATTATGTTAATATTTCATTAATAAGGTAATTACTGCATCATCATTGTGTCATAAATAAATTAAATTATTTAATGTATAAAAATTATAAATAAAATACCATTATGTATGAAATATTTCAAACTTCATAATAAAAATTTGTAGTCGAATTTATCTTATGTATAACCCTGTATTAAAAAACTTTTAGTTATTAAACATTGATTTAAACCAATTTAACTCTTATTTAAATATAAAAATAATAAATGTCCTAAACTAATAAAACTGGACCTAAAGGGTAATATTTTATTCCTAAGTTTGTTTTTGGTCGAATTAAACATATCCAATAGAATTAGGACATGTGTTAGGGTTATAGTAATATCATTTTTACCCTTAATTTCCCAATTTACTTTTAACCATGGTAAATTAAAGAAAAAAGATACTATTGACCAAAATTTTTTTTATCTTATTGAACCAAATTTTACTCCTTGATATTAACTATGTCTCTCGGATTTTCAAAATTCCACTCACAGATGTGGTAAAATTATGTTTTATGTAAATTTTGAAACTCTCCTTGGGGGTGGGTAAAAGATGGTGACAAGTTTAATAAAATTTTTATATCTCTAAAATTATTATAAAATGACTCCAATGAATTACATTGATCTTATATAAGTATTATGTATCAATTTTGACCTAAAATAAATTTAAAAAAATTAAATAATTATTTATATAAAATGTTGGTTTTTAAATAGTAACCCAGTGTTTTCACTATTCATCAAAAATTGAATGTTTTGAGAAAAATATCAAAAATTCACCAGAGGATGATTTCGATATTACGAATCCAAAAATGAAGTCCATTTTGAAAGATAAAATTTATAAAATTTCAAAAAGTTGGTATTACTATTCATAAAGGCTAGTTTATATAATATTTTAATAACAAATCATTGTTTAGTGAAACTCAGTATGTTGTACAACACACACTATCGTGGAAGGTCACGATTGCGAGTAATGAAAGAAAACACATGTTTTCGTGTTGTCCATGATTCATTTTTTGTTGTGTATAATTGAATCCAACCATTTTTCATTTATACATTGAATATATATATATAAACTCAATGTGGCGTAGAATAATTTCTACCAAACGAACTTCAAATTTTGTGTAACACGATCTAAGAATAGTGTTGCGTATATTGCAAGCTAATACAGTGTTGTGTATAATGGAAGGGAATCTGGGTGTAGCATACAATTCAAGAAATCAAATAAATAAAAAATAACACTTCTCATAAAATCTCGGGGTGTTACATTCTACCCCCCCTAAAATGAATTTCACCCTCAAAATTCATCGGGGTTATAAATGGTTTACTACTTAAATGTTTTAATATAAACCCACAACGTAAAAAGGAATACCAAAAATTATCTTTAAAATCTAAATTATGAAACGTAACAGTTACCCTAATCCCTCGGTTTCCACATTGGAGAACATAGGTGAAAATATGGATATGGAAGAGAAATCTAACCATCATGTTCTGATGGGGAGTGGTAGAGAACATGGCTATGAAAAATCAAACAATCACAAAGCCATAAATTTGTGATAATCTAAGGTACCATCTAATTAATCGGATATAAGGGCACTAGGACAACATTTTTCGTTTTCAAGATGATTTCCCTAAAGTTGAAGAATTGAATTAGAAGAAATAATTACACTATTTTGGTATATTCTCACTATTTTTTGTGCCTTGAAAAATTTCAACTTCATCTCTTATAGGAATGAAGTTGAATTTGTCATTCGTGAAGTGTTAGCAGATCATGTGATAGAATGATGGGTCATTCCATCTATCTCAAAAAAAGGTTAACCAAAGTTATAAAATATAAATAAGTCCATCTATAGTGAGATTAATCATATATAGTTCCTAAAATAGACTTATAATTAATATATCATTCTACATAATAAAATAAAACTAGTTTCTACCAACTAGGGACTTCCTGTAGGCCAGTGGTAGGAAATAAAGGCCTATCGCACTTCGGTTGTGGGTTCGATTCCCACAGCCTTGTCTGACACGATGTGTTGTCTCCCGTCCGGCAGGTTGTCCTTTTTCTAAAATGAATTTATTGTAAAATTCCATCAATAATATTAAAATATTTCTATCCTTAAACAATACTAACTTATGTCCAACGTAATCTATTCCAATCTTTAGGCTTATCCAAAATACTTCTGTCCAAGCTCATAGTATAAAGAAAACAATTACTAGAAATTTCATTTGACGAGCAAGTGAATACAATCATTCATCCCCCATATATCATACGATATCTCTTTTTGGTCAAATTCCAAACATGTGAATACCTTAATCAGGTATTCTTTTGAAACATGAATTACCAAAGAACCATAGTGAAAACATGAATGCTGTTTAAAGATAACTCTTTCCATATACAAAAATCCCAAAAATTATATATACTCAAACCATGATATCACTTAGTCCTTATATCAATATTGAGCACATAAATACTATCAAACATATTATTTTCCCCTTATCTATTCATTATACGCTTATCATATACTTTTCCAAAATATTTTAATCACTTTTCATGCTTACTGATGCCATATTCATATGGAAAACCGCAATGGACCAATACATAGATATTCTAATATACCATAAAAGTATCTCAACACCATTTTTCTTGAATAACAATACATAAACACTTTAATCCATCCTCTTCAATGATTGCCATGAAAAAATTCCTTCCTTGATCTAGAAGGAACCTCTTAGGTCAGGGCAATGAGTGGGGTAATGCCCATATTCTCCAAAGATAAGTCATTGGACTCTATAACAGTTTGTCACTCTATGAACCTTTTCTCCACATAGATAACATTTTCCCCTCCATTTGAGGTATTCCTCAAGTTTATTATTCTCTTCTTTAGAAATCTCAGTCTTGCTTTCTCTATGCTCCTCACCATGCGATCATGCATAAAATTCCACCTTCCTCTTATTTGATGACTTAGGAATACAAATAATGTTCACCTTGTAAATCATATATTGAGATGACTGATTCGGCATAATCACAATACCATTCTCTCTAGGCATTACAAAATTTCGTTGATCATAGTCACCAATTTGTCCATTGGAATCAAAGTTAACTGAATTCCTTCTCATTCCCTCCATTGAGTAAGACCAAATACCATAGTGTAAGGAAATGTTAAAATAACGAGGAACCACATAATCATAAAAAGTCACTTATGTGACGTCCAATTTATCAAAAATTATTTAATCCATGACACCTTACGTTAACCATAGGTTATTCATGATTGTCATCATAATTCTAGGACTCTAACCTATATGTATACTTAACCTTAGGAACATCCCTAGATATACCATAGAAATATCTCTTGGGATCTCACTAAAGTTATCGCATCCTAGTTTCCAAAGGTTAACTAAACCGATCCTCTGAAACCAACTATAAACACCCAAACCTTGATGTACAAAGTCATTACATTACTTTGGAGTAATACTTAATACATAACAAAAACAAACACTAAAGGACCATAATAGTTTATTGTCTCTGGAAACATGGAACAAAATCTTCTAATCGTGTTGAAAGATCTTCATCATCTCCCACAACTATCTTCCCCTTTTTTTTCTTACCTAAAAACATTCTTTAAATCCCGGGGAAAAGAAAACATAAAAAAGGGAGAGCTCAAAGGCTCAGAAAGGGTAAGAATGGAATAAATAAAAAAATCATATACATTTGAACTTAAAAACATTGACATAATGTTTAAACATCAAGATCTTGAGCAATGACATAAAACATGTCAGTACGTGAGGCATATTTCATAATGGGACATTAATAATCATAAAATAGCATGGGAATAAAACATGTAATTGTGGAAACCATTAAGCACATGTTTTGATTTCCATAGAATCCAAGGCATTGCGTCCAAGACTATCTTAGTGGACAATGTCCCTTTCTGAATCGAGTTCACTCCTCGTTTCAGTCCTGTAACAATGAACAGGATTAACTTACCGTTCCAACCATGTCTATATCATGAGTTATAAATTTTTACCCAACACATTTGAGGGAGATATAGGTCCCACCCATCTTATAATGATACTATTATTATGTGTGCCACAAGATCATAAATAATACATCATAGCATAAACCATGTAAAAAAATTGGATTCTTAAACATTACGCCATCATAACATAATCCATATAAGATAAAAGGACATATTAAAAATAATTCCATCACAAAATAATCAAATCATTGTAAAATTAGGGATATAAATAGAACCCTATATTATCATAGATGGAAAATAATTTTTATAAAACACTTTAACTCCATTCATGAGGAAAAAATCCATTCTACTTCAAAAAAAAAATTCACTTTCTTAACATGTCATACAATTTTAAACTAAAATATGCTCATTAAAAATAAACAAGAAAACATGTAAAAGAAGCTTCGTGGAAGTAATTTTCTATGAAATCATAGAAATCCATTAATTCCATATAAGTTAAAAAAACCATTCTTCTCGTACTTTGTTCTGGAAAAGTCAAAAAAGCACCTCATACTAGAAACTACAAAAGATTCCTTTCATATATTTTACTAAAAACACACCGGAGGGTAAAATTGGATTTAAAAAATTGTAGGAGGACAGAAATAATATTACATATTGAGGAATCATGGATGTGGATGATAAATATTCCCCAGTAAATTCTGCTGTATAAACAATCTCGGATAAAAATGAGATTGCAGGATTTTCCCTTAGCTTAGGTCCGATATGCTTCGTACGTATCTGAACCTCATGTATAATGATTTAAATAATGTAATTTTCTTATTATAGAATCATATTCAGTATTATTATATCATATATGGTTCACATATGACTTTATATTTCCCGTTCCTTTGTAAATTCCATGTTAAAGCATAATTTTTTATAAAATCGTTTTATTTATCGTACTTGTCTGGACTTGTTGTTCTTGATATTATTATTACTTATATCATGATTTAATTACTTCCAGAATGTAAATAATGATTTATATATCATATATATTCAGTATATATATATAATAGATAGATAAATGAAATTAAATACAGCGTTCATGGAGACGGTAGGTCGTACGTATGCATGAACACTATTTTACTTTCCTTATTGACTTGAATGGAATTGAGTAGATGATGTACATATATATATATACAAATATAGTATCATTATTATGTCATATATTTCATGATTACTTATTATATATACTTTATAATAATTCTTGAATTGTTAACATGGAAAATGAATCTCATCGCGTCATGGAGACGGTAATATGTACGTACGCACGAGCGATGATATCATTCCCATATTTATTGAATGGAATTGGAGTGGATGATATAATATCATAGAATCATTATTATTTTATAATAACAATATATATTTATTATTTACAGCGTTATACCAATCCATGTAAGGTGGTGGGGGAAAACAGATTACACCACGGCGTGGAGACGGTATTTCGTACGTACGCACGCGCGGTGATTTCGTTTTCCGTAGGATGGATAGAATGTGAGATAGGGTTGTTTAATATTTATAATAACATATCAGTATATTAGTGATACTTATGTTAATAATTTATGATGATAAAAACAGAAAATAAGTAGTAGAAGAAGAAATAAATTGGAAAGAATCGGTAAAGGATATTACCTCTTCTTTGACGCGCCTCTTCTTAACCTCCTTTAAGGCACTAGGGTTGGAATTATGAGGAGACCATAACCTCTATAATGTTTTTAGGGAAGATGATAAGGGAAATGGGTTGGGGTTGGCCGAGCATCAAGGCTCAAAAGGGTGTGAAGAGAAGAGGGAAGGGGTGCCCTTTTTATAAGGGATGAGAGGGGCACCTTTGGAAAAACATAAAATATTATTTTATAATAAAGTAATATTCGGTTTATAATAGCTCTAAATTGATTTATTTCGAAGCTAAATTGGGGATGGGTCAAACGCATCTCAACCAATAGGTTTTAGAAATGTTTAAGTTACTATTTTATCTTTATCATTTAGATTTAACTCTATGTTATATAATTTAACTTTTACCGTGTCTTTTTGTTTTCTTACACTATATGGTTAATAAAATTACTATAACAAGCCAAACGAACCCCAAGTGGTTCATTATTAATATATATATCCTTATATATGTAATTTGGCCCAAACTTATATTTTTAGGAATAAAATTACAATTAGTAATATAATATTTGTTTTAAAAACTATTTTATGTCAATTTTGACACTATTTGGTAATTGATTTTTGTGAAAATCATAACATAATTAATAGTTATAAATATTTTAATTAAATCAATATTAACATGTCATATTTACCTAGAAAAGTAGTTTAATTCATAAAAACTCTCAAATTATATTTATTTGGTTATTTATAACATCAACTATGATAATATTTCATTAATAATGTAATTACTACATCACCATTGTGTCAAAAATAAATTTAATTATTTAATTTCTAAAAATTATAAATAAAATACCACAATGTAGGAAATACTCTTAGCTTTATAATGAATATTTATAGTCGAATTTATCTTATGTATAACCCTGTATTAAAATTTTTTAGTTATTAAACTTTTATTTTAACCATTTTAACTCTTCTTTAAATATAATAATAATAAATGTCCTAGTCTAATACAAGTGGACCTAATGGGTAATATATTATTCCTAAGGTTGTTTTTGGTCAAATTACACTTATCCAATAGAATTAGGATATTTTTTAGGGTAATAGTAATATCATTTTTACCCTTAATTACCCTATTTACTTTTAACCATGGTAAATAAAAGTAAAAAGTTACTATTCACCAAAAATTATTTTTATCTTATTGAACCACATTTTACTCCTGGATATTAACCGTGTCTCTCAGATTTACAAAATTCCACTCACATAAGCGGTAAAATTATGTTTTATGTATATTTTCAAACTCTTCTAGGAGGTGTGTAAAAGACGGTGGAAAGTTCAATAAAATTTTTATATGTCTAAAACTATTATAAAATTACTCCAATAAATTATATTGAACTTATATAGGTATTATGTATCAATTTTGACCTAAAATAAATTTAAATAAAATAAATAAATATTTATATAAAAAGTCGGTTTTTAAGTAGTAACCCAGTGTTTTCACTATTCATTAAAAATAGAAAGTTTTTAGAAAAATACAAAAAATTTACCCTAGCCTATTTTCGATATTCTGAATTCAAAAAATGAAGCCCATTTTAAATGAATTTTTTTTTAAATTTCAAAAAGTGGGTATTACTATTCATAACGGCTAGTTTATATAATATTTTACTAACATATCATTGTTTAGTGAAACTCAGTATTGCGTACAACACAAGCTATCGTGGAAGGTCGTGATTGCATGTATAGCAATCCAAGTCAGGTTTTCTTGTAGTGAAAGATTCATTTTTTTTGTGTATAATAGAATCCAACCATTTTTCATTTATACATTGAATATATATATACACACTCAATGTTGTGTAGAATAACTTCTATCAAAAGAACTTGAAATTTTGTGTAACACGGTCTAAGAATAGTGTTGTGTATACTGCAAGCTAATACAGTGTTGCGTATAGAGAAAGATAATCTTGGTATAACGTAAAACGCAAGACATCAAAAAAATTAAAAAGAGTACTTTTCCTAAAATCTCAGGGTGTTAAAAGGATTATGATCTTTGAATGAAATAATTTTCACTTTTTAATGAATTTGACATAGTAATAATTTTAATACCTTAGTGTGTATGTACATATATATATGTGTGTGTGTGTTATGAATGGAATTTTAGTCAGTAATGATAATGGGGCCATATCAGAAGGTCACCATAAATAACATTATATTGAAACTAGATGATTCAATACTTTTGGGGGATCTTTGTCTAATATAATCTACTTAATGGAGATCTCATGTAAATCCACACACACCATGTGAGAAAAGAAAAATAATATCAATGGAGGAAAATTATATGTTAATGATGTAATTTGTATATTCTCCAAAATAATTATAAGGACATGACGATGTGCCCAAATTGATAGGTTGATGTATTATTTGACAAGGAGAATTAAATTTTGGAGGATATGTATGGAAATAGATAAACCCATGATTATTTAAATATCATCAAGGGAATATTGAGGAGTATACCACCTCATTTTAATCAACAATTCTCAATACTTGTGGATAAATACACAAAATAGCAATCTTTTTATATTCTTAAAAAAACTCAAGTAGTATATGAGATGAGGAATGATGATAAAGATGGTATGGAAAAGGGGATGTCAAGTGAGATGGAATTCAATGGTTATAAGAGGCTTTCCATGGAGTATGATCAAGAAGAAAAGGATGTGGATGAATTCATACTTTTTATTTCCTAATATATAAAATTAGAATAAGGGTATTTTAAAAGAGAAACATCCAATTGAATTTTTCTAATGTGGAAATGTTTGTAATATTGTAGTAATGTGTCCCAAAAAATATAATGATGGTGATCATGATGATAAATTTTCCATGAACTAATCCTGAACTAATGTGAAAGGAAGGAGAAGTAAGAAATGTAACATCATTATTAAAATGAACCTACCATTATAAGATGAAAAAAATTTATAATAAATTATGATAAACGAAATTGAAAACCATATGTACCATAGTGAATATAATCTAGTTGTAGTTATAGGTATTTCTCAAACAAGTTCATAATGAAATGATGATGATGAATAAGTAGGAGGGAGAGTTGAACTCTGAGAAAAATTTTGAAGCTACTCGTGAAGATATAGAGTTTTTAAGATCAAAAAAATGAACTCCAATAGTCTGGTTCATAAAAATAAAGTATATATATAGTTGTAAGTAGGAGAGAAATGGGAGAAGAAGAAAAAAATTGAAAAATATAGTTCTAAAAAACATGTAATATCAAAAAACTTTGCTGAGTACATACTAAAATATGAATTACATTCCATGGTTATCGATGGTAAGATTAAAATAGTGAAATAATTAGTTAAACATATTTATGATCTTGAAGTGCAGGTTGTCAGCCTATGATGAAAAGTTCAATATTAGTAGAGACTATTTAATCCCCAATTTAAATTGGGAAATAAGTTTATACTTTTGATATAAACTTTAAATGAGGAGCATAATAATATATAAAAATAGTAAAAGGAGTGTTGGTAAAAGAAAAAGACACATTAGAATGAAAGAATTGACATGGAGCTTGATCAATATAAAGTAGTGATGTTTTATGCCATGACTCTAGAAAATAATCCAAATTTGAAGATTAACATGAGAATGACACAGAATTATAATACTTAGAGAACCTAAGGTATAACTAGTGGTGTTTCAATGTCACATAATAATTCACATCACATCATGTGTTATTATAGTGGAATATGGGACATTATTAAAATGATTAATACATGAAAAAGTGGAAATATAGGGAACAAGTGAAATATTAGTAGAAAATAATTATTACATATTCTAAGATATACAGGTATGATATTTTTAGTGTGGAGGATTTGTATATACGACCAAGTATTTCTCATCAACAGTAAAAAGGAATGTGATTTCAACGACCCTAAGAGGTCATATGGAGTTGATAAATGAATCATCAAGGGAGTTGAAAAAAAAATCAATTTTCCAATTTTAAATAGGAGGATGATCCATCTTATTTCCCAGAGGATAAATCATATCAATCAACACCACATGTGATGTTGAAGACATGGATAAAAAATAAAAGCTATGGGACGGTGTTAATTGTTGATATTTACCAAAAATAATTAAATAGAGTCGTTTTATGGATCCGTTATTGTGGATTCACATCCTATAAAAATATAAATAAGGATCCTTTCGTAGAAATATATTATGAAAATTATGTTTTCATCCGATTTGGAATCAATAAAGGCCTAAATATTAGTAGTATAGTGAAAACAAATATTGGGGGTAAAAATATGAGTCTGCAGGTGTCTTTTTTGTTGATGGTTTCAGACACAACATGATAATTTTTAGTCAAATGTGTGACTTCAGGCATGTACTAAACATTACTAAGAAAAACTATATCATTAAGATAAAATATAGTGCACTTTTTATAATAGGAAAATAATTACATTTTTTGTGGAGAACAATACATGTTCATTCTATACAAGGACGAAGAATAAAGATTATTGACTAAGAGGGATGGGCATATAAGAATACAATCATTAGTAAATCTATAGATGAATTATATATTTTGATATCTAAATAAGCTATCGTGTGATTTGGTATACCTGTATGATGTTTTCCAAAAATGGATTACTACTCAAATGGTGTACACGGAAAAAATAATAGATGTCAAAAAAGTGATTGAATTAGTGAATATTGATGTGTTTGGATTGATATCACAAGGGTATATTGATGTGGATAGGTACTAAGATGTTTCAATTTATAATTTTATTAGGATTACCTGGATAATATTCATCACGAATAAGTTTGATGTGTTCAGTTTCATTATTTATATTTGGGGAATGCTACAAAGATGATTGGGTAGAAAATTCTAAAATGTTGAACTTATAATTGAATCGATTTTACAAATATACAGATATATAATTATCTCTAAAATCATTTGATATGGTATAAGGTCTTAGTAGTGAGAATTTATTAATAAAGTAGTGTGGTTCAGAGGAGATATTATATCATAAAAAATTTCTTGAAAAATGCATATTATGAAATACCTAACAAATAAGGTTTTAAATGTAGTATTGATATAGGTATAAAGATAGAACCAAGATTTGTTTTGTATGGGGGAATAAAATACTTTGTACGATATGTGGTATGTTATTTATAAAATTATAATGTACATTAAAATATTCATAAATAAATGTTTCATTGTAAAAAAATAGAAGAAGAAAAACATTTAGGCGTATTGAAAATCATATAAATTAATACTAACTAAAATGTAAATGTTTTTCAATGTTATGATGTCACTATTTTGTAAAATAATTATAGTTTTAATTAAAATAGTGATCATTGTTTTGATTAATGTGAAGAGGAGGTGAATATATCATGAGTAGCCCAAAGGACTTTAGAAAAATGAGAATAAGATACTAATGATGAGATGGATGAAGTGAGACCTTCATATGAATAAAAGATGAAGATATGAGCTGAAATTGATTAGTTTAATATCATCAATGATTATATAGATCCAATAAACAAAAATATAATTATGCCTATATGAAAAAAAATATTTTTTTACCTACAGTAGAGTTAAAGGGTTTTGAATATGCATTTAGTGATTATAAATTGGTTAATGTGATGATTGAAATGATTAACCAAATAGAAAATAATAAAACATGGGAGATGGTTTTATTATTGATAGATAAGAATATCATCACAAAAAATGGATTTTATATAAAATAATTGAATAATGACAAAATGGAAATTTGAAAAAAAAACACAATTGGTGTGTAACAGATTCTCTCGAATTGATGGAATTTATGTAATTAAAAAAATTCTCCCTAGAAAGGTTGAAGAAAATTCAACTATTCTTTGTAATAACAGGGAAAAATAAATTCATTATTTTCTAGATGGACATCATGTCGTCATTTCTAAATGGAATTAATGAAGAATAAGTGTAATTTAAATAACCACATAGTTTTTATATCCCTGAGGATTAGAAAAAATCTTCCCATCAAAAGAAGAAATATTATGGGATAAATAAAGCACTAAGATCATGCTATTCATGATTGGATCAATATTTGATGGATCTAGGTTTCAAACATAGTAGAGTTGATTGTAATATTTTTTCCATAGTAAGAGTGATCAAAATAATGATGATAATAATGTATATGGGAGAAATAATATTTTTTGGATTGAATGAAGAATGGTGGAAAAAATTATATAATTCAAAAAGCATGAGTGTGAAATATTTATAAATCAATAAATAATATTTTCCCAACTTCTATATGAATTAAAAGTAGGTATTGATGCATTCACATCTCAATATAAATATTCCATTTTGTATGATCCATAACTTTTGTGGAGGAACGTCCTTGTTTTTTTAACTCCATTTTCCTAATGATGTTTTTGTTGGATGTATAAGGAGTTTTGGGGGTGTCCTGGGGGTTTGGGATAAGAAAGGATAAGGAAATTAAACTAATTAGTTTGTCGCGCTTGGTTGGAACATGTTTAATACAAACTATATTCTTGACCAGGGAAATAATATGGAAAAACCTCTTATTGGACAATGGTTGGAGCATTGTCACTGTATTGTTATAAAAACGACATTGGTGCTTCTAGGAAACCATGTGTCTTGGCCCTATTTGGATAGAGCATGTTTCATGGTTGGAACACAGTTTGCCTAACCGTTCTTCCAAACTATGTGGCCCATAAATAGTGGGAAATTCTTGTTTTACCCCCTCAGAATATAAAGATTATAATGCAAATTTATTTCCTATACCTCCTCTAATAGCTTGGGTGAAAACTAAATCTCTGATAGACTTCAAAGTGATTATTCGCCTTCAATTCTTGTCCATTTTGAATATCATTTCCATGTGAATATAAAATCTAAGTGAGTCAATTCTTATATTTCTGTCCTTTTATAGATTAAGTATTTTAGAAGTGTCCTACATATTCCAAAACCCAAAACCCTCAATTTTCCACTAGAATATATGATCATAATTTAATGGGTTTCTTATTACAAATAAAGGGTGGAGGTTAAGAAAGTGTTAATCAACGAACATGAGGTTGGTGGAACTAATGATTTTTCCCATAGTCTCATTATTATATATGTGTATGTGGTAGATCTAATGTAATTAATTGTACAATTTTAATGACTTTTTCTATGAAATGTAATTTTCACCATAGATTTATGTGAGAGACCATTCTCAGACCTCTTTGGACCTATTGATGATGTGAGACCGAACATAAGGCTACCCTTAGGGTATGCCAAACCCACAGAAAGGGTGAAATGAGCTGGTAAACTTTGAGATAGGGTATATAAGTAAATTATTTGGTAGTTAATTGTATTTGGGAATGTGGGTTTTATCAATTGGATAACCATGATATTTACTTTCTAGTTTGGTAAGTTCCAAGGTGTTTTTGTAAAGGGATTAAATGGCATGTTTTGAGTTTCCACCCGACCATGATTTTCAATGAAGGAATTGATGCTGAAAGTGAGTGATGTTTTTAACGGAGGTGTTGACTTCAAATTTTTTAAAAAGGATTCCTTATTAGTCGATTTCAAATGATGTTTTAAAATGGGTGTTTGATCCCATTATGGTGAAAATGCATAATGATTGTTTGAATAGGTGGAAATGGAAATGAAATCCTTGGGGCGTGTTTGGTTTTTCAATGAGTAAGGACGATGTTGTTAAAGGGGTGGCTTCAAGATAAATTCAAATGAATATTTTGAATTATTTATTATTCCATGTTTTTATTTAGAGGTGTTTTGGGACTGTTTTTATTGAAATTATATAAGGTTTAGTGGGAAGGAACCGATGATGATTATGTTGGCCTTTTAACATGGTTATGAAATGAACTAAATGATGAATGTCCTTAGTTGATGACATGTGGTAAGAGGGTGTTTGAAAAATGTTATTTGTGTATATGGTTTATAACATTTAAGTGGAATATGTGTATTAAATAGTGATTGTAAATTATATATTTTTTTAGTTTCTGTGGATTGTGTTTGGTAAATGTGTTATTTTTAAACAAGAATGTGCAAATGGTTTGGTGGTATGTGTGGTATTGGACTGCGGATCACCCTATGAGTCAGGATGGACTAAGGCTCTAAACCCACCCCTAGAATGAATGGGATTGGGAGTCAGACTGATGTTCTTGGCCACTACCATTTGTATTAAATGAAACTACATGGAATCAGTCTCTAATGTATGTTTTATGTGATTTATAGTTGGGATGTCAGACTGAGCGTCTATTCTTCGCAAACACATGAACCTGGATTGACTACTAGATTGAGGCTATGAGATATGTTGATAAACATTAATTATTATATTTCAATTGTGATTAAATGTATTTGTCACCTTATGATATGGATACGACTCCCTATGCGATCAGAGTTAGTTAGGTGGTTGGTTGATCCTATAGTACTTTATGGATAAAATAATTAATTTGTCATTGTTTAAAAGGGAAGATTTTTTATATATAAAATACAATTAAATGGATAATTATTTAAAATTGAAACATGATCCTTTATTGGTATGTTTATTTATTACACTTTTTCCCCTCATACACTATTATATAGACTGGTGATTTTCTTAGACACCGTTAGTGGTGGCCCATTGAGTTTTACTCACACCCTGATAGGGCTGCCATGGTACTTGGGTACCTGAGAAGACACAACTTGTTTCTATTATATGTTTAAAATATACACATCGTGTTCTGTTTATGCATGGGATGTGGGTTTTGAGCATAGTATTTTCGGATAGGGTTGGGTCTCAGGTATGTTATTTAGGGTCTTTTGGTATTTTGGATTGTGTTATATTATTTGTATGACTACCTGGCATATAGTATATTCATCATTATATTATATCTTGTGCTACATGGTTATTGGATGGATTTCATCATATGTTTTACATTTATTATTCAAGATGGTTTTTATATATATTTATTTCATTTCTGCTATGGATTTACTCTAAAACATTGGTAATGTCTCCCCAATGTTTGTCAATAGACCCACACTGCTAGTTAGAAGCCTCAAGATTATGGGGAGGTGTACCTATGGTTATTTGATGAATCGTCTCAATGCACCAAATATATTGTCCACCAAGATAGGGTAGTTACAATTTGGAATAAGAGGGGTGTTCTTTTATATTATTATTTAGGGAATGGTAGTCCAGATACTAGGGTCTTCTTGGGAATTGGTAATAATATTGTGTCAGGGTTCCTGAATCCCCACATATGGGAGAAAATCCACGTCACCAGGGCTGGGAATTGATGTTTTGTTTTGTGATTTTATGGTTGATTGATACTACCACCTAGGGTGGTGATCTAGGATGTTATTATATTAATTTATGAGGTTTTACCTCTTAGACCGATATGGAAAGTCAGTGTATGGGAGTTTATGAATCATTCTAGGCACACAAGTGTGATATGTCATCTGTATGTTGCATGTGATTGATAGTTCTTGGGGACTCACATATTACTACTTTAATTTCTACATTTTATTTTAAATTATTGATCTTTACATGAAATGATCATTAATGAAAATGTTTTGAAATGTAAATTTTAATTGGATTGGATTTCTGAAATGTTGAGAGAATAATAAAGTGTTTGAAAGTTTAACTTATTGGTTTTTTAAATGGAAGGTTGTGAAATGTTTTTAAAATTGAAAAGATGGAATTTAAAAGGTAAGGTGTAAATTAAAATGTAATGGGAAATGATGGAACTTTTAAAGGACACTGGTGTTGTTGATCACATGTGCTAGTTTTTGACCCTATGTATGGGTGGTTAGGGCCATGAGGGTGCCATAGTTTTGAAAATTTGGGTTACAGAATGTGAGAGCTTGATGATTTAGATAGGCTGGTTAATGAAATATTGGCTTCCATGTCCTTGGTTATGTTTTAACATTGGGGTTGTGATATGATGGTTGTTAATGAGGATGTGGAGACTCTTGTGGGTTGATACCTTTCATGTTGTGTTTAGAAACTATATTCGGTGTTTGTCTCAAGGTGTTGATGTGTGGGTTTGAGTAACATTATTGTGAAAAATAAGTCATTGGTATCATAGAGAGTTATATGTAGTGTGTTGGAATGTGGCTTGGACTGATTGTCGTTCGTAGTGGGTTGTTTGAGGTTTTGTTGGTCTAATTTTTTATGAATATGTTCTCAAAACCAAGAAATAGTGTGGGTGAACTAAAGATTATAGTAGGGATCAACCTAGTTGGTGGGTAGTCTTTTAATGATGTGATCACTGTATCAAGTTGAATGGACTTTGGTAGGATCCATCTTGGTATACCAGTTTTGGGGATGGGTGTTGTCTTGGGTTTGACAAGTTGAGAACCTCATAAGGAAGGTTATTCTTTCAATGGGCTTCAGATGTTTTTAAATAGGGTGAGGATAGTGGACCTTTATTTTTAGAATGATGTAGATCAGGAAATGTGGTTAGAATCGATATGTTCCTTGGCGCCACTATGCTTGGGTAAGCATTAGAATTTTGAAAACTGGGTGAGATGGTACCAAATAATTTGGGCCATCAGTTTTGTATAGGATTAGACTGAAGGTTATCTGATTCGTTCATCCTAGTGTCATATAGTTATTTTTTTCATAGCCTTTTATTTGGTGGTTTAGAAATATAACCTGAGACATTTTCTAATGATTTATATTGATAATAATGGGTTGATGTGTACTGATTCTCAAGGATCATCGGGTTTGTGATTGTGGATCATAGTGGGCGAAAATGTTTTCTCAAGTAGGATGTCTTCCTTTTTCCAAGTTTTATTATGGATTGGCTGATTTCAGAGAGAATCTTGGATAATGGAAGTTGATATGTGGGACCATTGCCTGAACATTTGACATGGGGGAATATTTATTCTTGGGAAGTGTAACTCCAGTATGAGTCATTATAAGGTGGGGATGTTTTAAGATTCTATCCTTTCATAGAGGAACATCATTGTTTAAATTTTATTTTAAAATATCACTTTTATGGATGATGAAGTGGTCCATGGGTGTATGGGGAGTTTCAGGGATGTATTTGTGGTTTGATACATGAATGGAGAAGGAAAAGAAGCCAATCAGTCTATAGGGTATGGTTGTTGCATAGTTAGCACAAACTTTGTGTCTAGATAAAGAAACCGTGTATCCAAACCTCATCTGAGATAGATTCTAGCACACAGTCACTGAATAGTTTTCCAAAACATTCAAATTCTTCTATAAAACCATATAGCTTTTCCCCTATTCGACAGAGTGAGCTGCACGGTCAGTGCACGGTTTGGCTAACTGAGTAGCCCTTAGAATGATTGAAATTATTGTATTATACCATCGATCATTAAGGGCTGTAAAATAAATTTCATCACAATTTATCCTCCTACATCATGGGTGTTGATCCAAACTCCCTTAGACATATAAGTGATTGTTTTCCTTTGATTATTGGTTATTTGGAGAGTGTATGGATGTAAATCAATGATTTGGATGAGTCTAACCCTCCCATTCCTACCTTTCTCCAGATTGGGGCCTCTAGAATAATTTTACTTCTTCCAAAACTCTGGAACCCTCACCTTATCAAAAGGTTATAAATTGGGGATTTAATTTTTTTTGGAGTTATAAACAAGTGGAGAGATTAATGAAGTGGTCTTAAAGCTTTTTCCCATGGTCATATTGTCATATATGTGAATGTTCTTATGCCAATATAATACCTTGTTGTGCTTTAATGTATTAGACTATAGAAGGAGATTTGGGCCTTAAATTGAGGTGTGAGACCCTTCAAAAATCCTGTTCGGCCCATTGATGATGTGAGACTGAACCTAGGGCTACCATTGGGGTAATCCAAGCCCATGGAAAGGGTGAAATGAGTTGGTAAATGTTACGATTTGGTAAATATGGAAATTAATGTGTTCTGGATAGTATTTGGGTATACGAGTTTTGTTAATAAGAAAACTGAGATGTTTACATTCTAGTTTTCTAAGTTTTAAGGGTTTTTAAGGGTTTAAATGGTGTGTTTTATGATTTGACCTATCCATGGTTTTAAATGAATGAATTGATTTTTAATGTGAATGTTTTTTTGGAAGAAGGTGTTGATTTCAAAAGTTTGGAAAAAATGGTTCCTATTAATGGACTTAAAATGATTTTGTGAAATAGGGGTGTGGTCCCATTATTGTGAAAATTCTAAACGATTGTTTGAATGGTTGGGAATGTCAATGAATACCTTGGGGAATTTTTAGTTTTTAAAAGATTAATACCCATGTTTTTAAATGTTTTGATTCAAGATTATTTCAAATGAATATTTGTAAATGTTTTTTATGACATGTTTTTCTTTAGAGGCCCATTGGGACCATTGTAATTGAAATGATATGATGGTTAGTGATAAATAAACGATGATAGTTATATTGGAATCTTAACATGGTTATGGAATAAAAAAGATTATGAATGAGATTAGTTGATGAAATATCATATGGGGTGTTTGGAAAAATGGTATTTTTGTGAATGGGTTATACCTTTCTAGTGGGATATGTGTAGCAAGTAATGATTGTAAAATGTATGTGTGTTTAATGGTTATAGTTTTCGTTTGGTAAATTTGTCTAGTTAAAGAATCATGTGCCCATGGATTGGTGGTATTTGGGGTATTATACTGAGGATTCTCCCCTGGGTCGGGTAGGATGTAGGCTCTAAACCCACCCCGAGAATGAATGGGTTATGGTGTTAGATAGATGTTCTACGATCCTAATGGTTTCATTGGAGGAAACTACCTGGAATGAGTCTCCAAGGTATGTGTTATTCGATTTATGGTTGGGTTGTTGGACCGAGGCACTATTCTTTCCAACATATGGTCATTCTAGGGTTTGGGATGTTATAATGAGGCTCTATTCTTCCCCAACACATTGAAATGGAATGATTACAAGACTAAGTCTTTGGGGTATGTTGATAAATTGTGATTAGTTAATTTCCCTTGTGATAAAAATAATTTAACACCAAATTATTTTTATTAGGCTCCCAGTGCAACAAGAGATTATTTGTTAGTTGGTTGACCCTAAAGAACATTATGGATAAAATGGTTAATTTGTAATTTTTTAAAAATGATTCCCGTTTCTTGATAAAAGATTGTAAAATGGATAAATACTAAAAAGTGAAACATGTTAATTTTTTTATGATTATTTATTTCACTTGTTTCCCCACATTCACTATTTTACTGACTATTTATTACTTTATAAACCCTTTTTATGGGCATACTGAGTTGTAATCACACCCTAATCATGTTTCTATGTAACTTGGTTACCCATGAAAAAACTACCTAAAATTTTTATGAGTTTAGGATAGAGACCTGGCATTTGCTTTATGCATGAGATGTTGGGTTGGAGCATGGGATGTCAGGACTCAGTTGGGACTCGAGTCCATGATTGGGGGTCTTCTGTAAGTTATGGTTGAGAGGTCTTATCAAAATGAGTTCTTGACAAGTATTGTATTCATCATACTATTATATCATGTGATACCTCATTATTAGTTTAATTTCTTCCTCTTTTATACCTATATAGTTCTTTCAAATTGTTATATCAGTTCATATTATTTATATTTTGCCATTAATCTGAAAATACGGCATTGTCTCCCCAACATTTCTTTATAGACCTGCGCTTCTAGTTAGAAGCCTTTGGCGTGCATGCAAGGGCAACTGAATTCATCTGTTGACCCAACATAGTGCATCAGATATAATAACCATCTGTTTAGGGATGTTACATACAGAGGTTCTAATATTTTTTTTGGAATAGAGGATTCAAAGGAGATAAAAACTATAGTCAATACCAATATGAATTTATCAATATATGAGGCTAATAAAAAGATCAATGTCACAACATATAGGCTAATTAGTGGGATCCTATTGTATTTAAAAATGACATGACCCAATACAATATTTTCCAAGTGTCTGGAAACACAGTATCAATGAAATCCCAAATAAATCCACTTTATTATATAAAAAATGAATAATATGATATATAAAAGTCTTGATGAATTTTAGTTTTCTGAATAAAAAACATCTCAATAAGAGTCATTGGGATATATAGAGGATGATTGGGCTGGTTCAACAGATGAAAAAAATCAACATCAAGCAGTGCATTCTATCATGGTCGATTTTTCATTTCTTTGATTGGAAATAATAAGGAAGCATTTCTATGTGAACTAAAAAGTAAGGATATATTATGAAAAAAAAATATTTTGTGTAATTACTATGGATGAAGTAATATCTTTAAGAAATGAGATCTCTGGTAAAGTCTCAAATTATAATCAATGTGATAATTCTCGAGTTATTAATATCAGTAAAACTTTAGTCCCTCACTAAATGAAAAATAACATTAAAATAAAGTATGAATTATAAATTTATAAAGTGGATCATGGGTTGGTGAATTTATAGTATATTATAATAAAACATCAAGTCACATTAATCATTATAATGGCCTTTCTTAAAGAAGCGCTAGAAAGGAATCAAGTAGCTCTCATAGACTAATAAATTCCACATATTTAAACTGTACGGATGTTGGATACCCATTCCATGAAATAAATTTAATTTTCCCTAATTTTATTATAATTTATCTATTCATATTTTAGTCTAGAAAAGGGTGACCTTCAGGTTCATTGAAAAAGGGGGTGAAATATTATTCCTGAAAGAGGATATTTCTCGAACCCTACGAGGGGATGAGTAATGATGAAAAATATGGAGAGGTATTTTATATTATATCATGATAGATAACATTTAAGGAGATATGGGATAATAATGATGTTAAAAATGTTCTATCAGTTGATAAAAAACAAAACAGTGTGACATTTGTTTTTATGATGTGATTCAAATAGTTTACTAAGTGTAGTTTAACTGGTGATCATGAGATCCAACCATGATTCAAAAAAATGAATCATTCAATATTTTTTTAAAGAAATATGTGATTCATTCATGAACATTATATCTTTTACATGTTTTCATGCCTAGATTAACTCGTGTGGGATTAGAGAGTGTGTTGATTAATTCTTTCATCATCATATTTATTCATAAATTGTGAATGGTTGTTAAATATAATGATGCACCAATTGTTTTAGATGTACGTTTATAATGGTCATGAATGTTTTTTCAACAAATCACAAGGGGGATATTTTGTGGAAACAATCCCTTTGGATTTCATTTGATGTTTTTTGGGGGGTTTTATTTGTTAAAAATTATATTAAAAACACCCTATGGTTATTATAAAAGTGTATTGATAATTTTTTCAACTGTTTTGACAAAAAAAAATTTAAAAATTCTGGATAAAGATCTTTGTTAAACAAAAAATCAGATCAAAGGGATAATTTTTGAGTATGTGAAAACATTTACAAACATAGTGATTTGATGTCACCTCATTCAAAATTTGTCTAATGAATGAGTTCCATGAAAATTTTATAGATTCATGGAAGTGGATTTGTACGAACTTGGTATATGCATATGTTAAGTTATCTGAATATGGAAATTTTTATAGTGATTGTGATTTTTGATTCAAAAGAATCAATTTAGGTTTCAGGTTTTTGTGTGCAGATTTTAATATGATGGTTTTGTCAATTTTATAAATAGGAAAATACCCCATATTTTTAAATCATGCATGAATTATGGAATCTTATCGCTGTATTTTCATGTACGATATACATTACCATATATCCTAAGAGAATATATTTTACATGAACATCAGTTGTGTGAAGAAAATAGATTTCATCACATAAAAAAGTGATTTTTGATCATATTTGTGCATTTCATAGAAGTGTTGAGTTATGTGATAGTGTGAATGTTTCATGGAAACTATTCAATGTTTAAAGGAACATAAGCTGTGCAATCATCAATGAGATTTACCAAAATTTATTTGGTAAATAGGTGTTCATATTTTTCATGCATTAAGTGATTAATGACCCTCCAATTACCATATAATCTATGTTAAATCAAAATATCCAAGGATATTAATGAGTATACTTCAACCGATATTGCAATGTGATTTCAGAAAGGAAGTAGTTATAAACCTGGAGGAAGAGTGAGTCTACATTGGACATTGGAACAAAAATGTGCTTTAGTGATTCTATTATATATTCTCATTGACTTTTTATTCCCATTATATTATCCTAGTTAGGGTGAACTATGTAAGAATATCATGTATCTTTCTAGGAATAATTTGAGTTTATATATTTTTGTGTGAAGAATAGAGAAGATGTTTTTAATTAATGATGAAACAATATAAATTATTGAATTAAATTAAGATAGCATACCATGAGCCACGTATCATTTAAGGGTATTTAAACTAGTGGTGGAAACATTATATAGTCTCAAAAAATATATTGGATAGAATTGTACATTCCAAAAGAAAAGTTTTTATTAAGAATAAATGGAATAAAAACCACCTTGAATCATGGGGTTAGAAGGTATCACAACCAAGTCTCAGAAATAACTTCTCTTCACCCCTCTATGACTGTATTGGATAACCAAACACTCATTATTTAGCACATAGATGACAAGTGTTACACATAACATTTAGGTGTATCATAAATATCTTATGGGGAAATCGATCCTCATTGAATCACACATAGAAGACATGGGTAGCACACAATAATTGGGTTATTGGTAAGAAATCACGGCTTATAAAATTTCTTGTTGTAGAAGAGTCTAACACATAATAATAATTTATATGAAGAAGATCCCACACCTCATTGAAATTGTACACAATAGATGAGGGTAGAAAACTATAATATGGTATTTTAGACACAACAACTAGCACACAACAGAATCTCTAATGGGGGAACCTATACAATAATATCCTTATAGTTCCTATGGGAATTAATGAACCCTCTCCCTAGAATCCACATAGTTCTCAATGGAAATTTTTCTAGTGGACATCACTCAGGAAGCTCACATATCATTGAGTAATCCTATTTCTCTCATAAGAAATAGAAGTCCCCTCCCACAACTCTAGTGAAATTATTTCCATGAGGTAAATCTCTATAGTCAATACATGTGGATATCTAAGTAATTATGATATCATGTTTTGAATATAATTAATTTACAATAATATGACGCATTTTCCTACTAAATTGTACCCCAGGAAAATTTACCTATGTAATAAATCCTATAAACATATTAAAAGAGTCCATGTTTAGAAATGCACTAGACACCACACCCTTACTATGTTCTTTTTCAAACAACTAGATCTAATACCCATTAGTCATCGTCCCCTCATATATCCCGAATTGAGCTCACATAGACTGTTATCAGAAATTTCATTCCCTAAAAAACCCACATTGATACCAATCTAACATGACCCTCCCCATCTAGACCCCTAGTAGGATATTGTAAAATATTTTTATCACCCAATCCCACATCCAATAGGCCAGGGGATGGGGAAAAACACAGAGTAAGAATAACACACAAGAGCACCATCTCTGGCTGGACCACTTTCCTTCAATGTTATGTTATTTTACTTCTGTGAATATTTATTTTTAATGATTAAGTTTTGTGTCAAAAAAATAATGTTCTCCCCAAAATCTATCATTTCCTACTACCTTTATCCCTAGGCACTATAAAAGATCCTCCAATACAACATCCACCAAGGACACCACTAGGTGTATTCTCCAAACAAGCCACACCATCTCTACATCCACCAATACCACCTCTAATCTGCCCAACATCTACATTGACACATTACATGTTGGAAAAATTCCTAAATAGTGGTGAGTATATACATACTCAGTATGATACACCAATAAAATAATGGAAACATAATGTAAAAATTCATATGAAACTCTTGGTAAGAGAGATGAATTTAAAGAAGGTGATGGGGAAATATAGAAAACATCAAATAATCTTGAATCTATCAACCCTAATGGATACGCATGCCAATTACATTGAACACATTCAACGAGAGAAATAAATTGTAAATGATGGTGATATATAAAACCCTTGAATACTATAATTGTAACACCCTAACATCATCCTGAGTTCCACAAATCTAAAACATTAAACAACCTATCTTACCTCTTAAATAGTCTCATATTAACTATCAAAATACACCATTGAGTTCTATATGAAAAAATACATATGAAAAGTTATTCACTTGACCAAAATGGAGACTCAGTGAAAAACTTTCATTTCATCCTACTAAACACAAGATACATAATGTGATGAGTCTAAGGGATCATTCCATGTGTTAGATCTCAGTATCATATTTTCATCTTAAAATACTCATGTTAATGTTATGTTCACATTGTTAATGGTGGATCATGAATCCTACATCAAAAAAAATTACAACTAAAACATGAATTAACAATAATAATAATATAATTATTATTATTATTATTAACATATACTTATTATTTATGATAAATGGTTATTTCACATGGTCATCCCTCAGATGTCTAATCTCTCCAATAAACCACTCCCCATTTTATATTTTCATCTATGTTTAATTATTTTAATTAATTTGACCCCTAAATTAATACATATCTAGAAATGTGTGGAATTCTTCACTAAATAAGTGTCTAAACTATTGGTTCTCATTAACCACAAGATACAATGACCATAGATCTTTTGTGACACTCCATTCAACACATAGGTCGTCAATTCACCTTATACAGAGTACTCTAGTTACTACTTGAAATTTAGGATATAACCACGGTTTCCAAATTTGGTTATATTCCCAAAAAATATGGCTATAAGATATATCCATGGTTCAATAAACTGTGGCTTGTATTGGCATGGCTATAGGTGACTCCCTTTAGCCACGGTTTCAAACTGTGGCTATAGACCTATATCCTCAGTTCAAACTGTGGGTAAATCCCTATAACTATAGTTTCATGCTATGGATAATGGCCTATAGCCTTATTTTTAGGACATGGAAGATGTTTAAGCCATGCGGGGTCTTTAGCCACAGTATGATTAGTGGCTACATCATCAATTTCTAGGGAAAACACAAACATGCCCTATAACCATGATTTGAAACCATGTCAATATATTAATGTTCAATACAAAAATGCACCAGGCCTACAAGAATGCCTTACTCCCCTGCTAGTCCCCCTACCTTCCAACCACCTGCTAGACCCCCTACCACACCCCTACCTGTCCCCCCATATTTTGCATTCGAATCTACCCCTGCCGGACCCCCTACCTATTTTCCCCTGGTTCCCCACCCCTGCCATTCCCCCATGTCTTCCACCCCTACTGGACACCCCCCTAAACAGACACCCCCTCTCTTGGACAGACCCCCCACCCTGGAATGACAACCCTGGACACCCCATATGGACATACAACATTTGAAACCCCCGGGATAGCCCCCCCCCACAGACAACCATGGACACCCCCTAGACAGACACCCCCCTCCCTGGAAAGACACCCCCACTCCCCGAGACAGAACATTTCCCCTCCATTGATAGACACCCCCTCCCCTGGACAGACACCCCTTGACATTCCTCCAGACAGAGACCCCACTTTTCGGGACAGACACCCCCTCGACAGACACCCCCTCCTAGGAGAGACACCACTAGATAGACCCCCTCCCATGGAAAGAAACCCATGGACACCCCCTAGACAGACACCCCTGGACACCCCCAGGACAAACACCCCCTCAACTAGACTGAACACTCCCCCTCCATGGACAGACCCCCACTCCCCCCATGGACACCCCCTATAGAGGCTCGCCCTACCTCTTGGACACTGCCTCCCCTAGGCAGACATCCCCTAGACCCCCCTGGACCCCCCAGACACTCCCCCCACCCCGGGACAGTCAACCCCCTAGAATGCTAATACAGTTGGCCATGTAATTTTAAATCCAAGAAAAAAACTAAAATAGAACACATTTCAAAGCCCCTCTCCCCAAAAACTCCCCCTCCCCTAGAAAAACACCCCCTAGTATGCTAATATTGTTTGGCAAGAAATTTTATATCACAGACAAAAACTAAAATAGAACAGATTGCAAATCCCACACCCCCCCCCTCTAGGACACCCCTTCCCCTGGACACCCCTCCCACCCCCTTTCAACCCCGCCCCTGGACAAAACCCCCCACGGAATGATAATACAGATGGACATGAAATTTGAAATAAAAGACAAAAAATAAAACAGAACACATTGCAATGCCACCGCCTCCCCCTACCACGCCCTCCCCTAGACAGACACCCCCTGGACCCCTGCACACTCCCACTCCCCCACCATCCTGGACACCCTCACCCCTAGATATACCCCTAGGAATTATAATAAATGAGTCCATGAAATTTTAAGTCAATGATAAAAACTAAAATAGAACACATTGAAAATCCCCCCTATTGGACACCCCTCCCTCTACAAAGCTCCCCTCCACCCCGATGGACACCCATACCTCTACAAATCCCCCATACACACATGGAAATCCCCCCCCACCCTAGACAGACCCCCTGCAACCCACAAACCCCCACCACCACCCCTTTCCCCACAAAGACCCTCTTGGACCCCCCCCCTATGTTACTCATAATATAATTTTTTACGATGAAGAATTATTAACAGGTTCCCCAATCCCTGAAGTTGATTCCCGATGACACACATCCTCTATATGTTACTGGAGAATGAATTCATCTTAGTTTCATCAATTTTTTTTCCGAAACATTACTTCAAGACCATTACTCTAGGATAGTCATGATCCTTGTCTCACATGCCTAATTTTTTAAGGCAATCATCACGTCACCCCCCCAGCACCCCCTACCAACACCCCATTCCCCACTGGCCAACCTCCCCACCCCTAGTAGACCCTCCTAAACCCCCCATATGTTACTCATTATATTGATTTTAAGGATAAAAAATTCTTAATCGGTTCACAAATCCCTGAAGTTGATTCCCAATGATACTCATTCTCTATTTGTTGATGGAGAATTAATTCATCTTAATTTGATCATTTTTTTCTAAAACAATACTTCAAGACCATTACACTAATATGATCATGATCCTTTCTATCATGCCTAATTTTGTAAGTCAAACAACATATCACCCCCCTAGAAAGACCCCCTACAACCCTCCCCTATAGAACCTCCTGGAGACCCCCCCTCCCTGCCATCACCCACACCCCACTTACCACCCCCCTGTAGACCCTCCCAGACACCCACTCCCCCTTCTAGCACCTCCCAACCTGCCATCCCCCCCCACCAACACCAGCCCTGACAGCCCCCTGGACACCACCCTCCACCCCGGCCTGTCCCCCTACTAGAACCACCCACCCCCAGTGAGTCCCCCCTCACAACCCCCTTTCTAGCACCCCCCCCCCCACAGACCCTCCTAGACACCCCCACCTGCCAGTCCTCCACCCCCCCCCCCATGTAGGGTCTTTTCTATTGGTTGTTTAAATGTGGAACCATGGATTCTAGATCCTTCCTGGACATTTTTATGGTGGGTATGATATCTTTATACTCATATTTGTTGACTAGTGTATTGATAACCCTCCACTGCATAATCACCATAAGGGAAAGCGGGTGAGGGAAATAGAATTCATTTCATCCAAATAGGGGTATGAAATTTCCATGTTTGGGAGATCATGGGTTGTAGTAGAATCATGGGAACTTATTCTACCCCTAAATCTATTATAAATGGTTGGGTAACATCACCTATCAAATCTATTTCATGGAATTATGTAAGATAATTTAAATCATATATTGAGTATTTTTTATGATTATGAAGCCTAATATTCCCTATTTTACTCATTATATCGTTTTTAAGAATACAAAATTTTTAACTGGTCCTTCAATCCATGAAGTTGATTCCCAATAATACTCATCCACTATATGTTGAGGGAGAATTAATTCATCTATGTTTCATTAATTTTTTTTCTGAAAGTTTATTTCAAGACCATTGTGTTACACTACAATAGGATGGTCATGATCCTTGCCTCACATGCATAATTTTTTAAGGCAATCAGAATGTCACCAAAAGGGAGATGATGATGGAACCATTAATTGAAATGGGAGGATGGGAGTTTAAAACATATCTATATGGTTTTTATTTCCCAGTCCATATTTCTCTTATACAATTAACACGTGCCCATGAATCTGGTTCTTCATTCCATGTCCATGGGGACATCAGTTAATAATGTCACTTTCTTCCTTATCAAGGTGCGAACCTAATAATCATAGTTGGATTGAATTTTAATTACATTTTATATTTACATAATTCTATAAATATCTCACTATTTCAAGATTTGAGGGAATCATATGTTTGCCACATATAATTAAAGGATGGATCTTCATTTTTGATCTGGGAACGAAGGTTATTATATCTTCTTCTATGAAGCCATATAGACTTAATAGGCTCATAATCTAAGAAATACTATTATCATCACCTATATATCCTAGATTCAGCACCAAAGTCATCATAGGCTAGTCACCTAGGGTATTTTAGGATCATCACCTAATGAACTCGAGGCTCATCACCTAAGGAATTCAATTCTCATGGCATGAGGAATGATGGGATTATGATTAATTAGGAATGTTTAATCATCCTATTCATATCACATAACAAAATCTTATACTTTTAATATGTATAAAGGTATGGTCCTCTTATTCTAAACAATAAATATTAGTCATGACATTAATTCTAGTGGGGACTAGTCCCCTTATGCTCAATGTGTATGTCTGGTCAGGATTTAAATTCAAGTGGGGACTATTCCTCTTATACTCCTCACATAATAAATTTAATGGTTTAAAGATTTTTGGAAACAACTATGAGGTTTAGTGTACTCTTGGATGATGGTCAAGAATAAGATATATTTCCTCAAATGTGGTTGATGTGATGGTGATGATATTGGGATGTTACGAATGAACCATGATGATTTATACTATGTATCATGTTTGAACTGGAATCAGAACCATCATAGTATGAGTTATATAATTTATGTTCATATGATAGGATCATCAATATTGTTTAACATAATGCGCTAAAGATGCTTTTTTTGTGAAATAAGTGTCAATATGTGATTTATTGGGGCTATACATTAGTGTTTCCAAGTTTGGTTCAATGTGGTTTGTGGCTCAGGTGTAGGAATATTTTGGGGTGTACACATAGTATGATTCCCACTTGGAGGTATGGATGATTGATTGGATAAGTTATATAACACTCAATGAGTACATGGATTATTTTTACACTAAAAAGGATGCCAGGAAAATTCATGTAAACTATATGGTTACATGTGGGTCATGTATGTTGAGTTGTATTTCCCTTATTTAAAATAAAGGAAACAAATGTGGGATACAATAATTCTGGTCTAGTGTATAGACATCACATTAATAGTCTAAAATTAGGTAGGTATGAGCCCCATGGTCCATAAACCCTCATGAAAATTGGTATAATAGAGGATTAAATCCCTTACATCTATAATATATGAAATAATATTGTAATCTATGGTGTATTCGTCGATATTCATTTATCTTTGTACCTCTTCATAAGGGAGTAAATTAATCTATGAATAATCCCTATAGCCTTGATCATTTTTACTTATTTCTTTGGAAGATGTTGGATCCTAGAAAAATAAATTAAATATACAATATAAGCCTACATCAAGGGATCATGAATGGAGTTTGGGAATTTTTATGTATTAAAATTCTTGGATACCCATCCCGACAACACCAAGATTAGCTCAAAGATATAGAAGTGGAATTTTGCTTGTATAAGTGCTTTAGACACCAATATATCTTTGGTACCATTATGGTAGGCTAATATAACTAGTTTTAATAATGATTTAAGTTGATTTCAATGAGGGAGAGGTAGTGAGATTCCATAAGAGAAATACCCTATCTACAATTCTTTTCATGACCATTGGCTACTTCTAGGATTCCAACTCAATTTACTTGAAGCTAGTTAGTTGGGAAGGGGAGGCTCAAAATTAAATTATGTATCCTTATAGATTCATCCTCTATAGTGTGATATGTTCACACCATTACTTATGCAAGATTTCAAGTGGAATATTATGGGTGAGTTCCATGATACCAAATATGATTTAAGGAAGCTTGGTATTGGAACTAATAGATCCTTAAATTAAGTAGTGGTCTTTTATGATGAATTTAATTGGAGGTTTAATGAGATCCTGAATGTCTCTAACTAAGGATGATCAATGTCTGGTTTTTAGATCTCTTGTTCTGGTATCTGGAAACTACTAGCATTTGTTAACCAATTTGAACATGGTCTATAAATATGTTCAAGGGCTATTTTCAAATTCATTCTTGAAAAATCTTGTGGTTATTATAAAACCATTTTTTAAAACAATAATGAAATTATGGAAACATTTTTTTTAACAATCAGGCAATTATAGAATTCAAATTAATGGTTTAGGAAGAGGAAACATACCTCAACCTCAAGGTGTGTTGCTTTTGATGATGAAAACTTGATTTTTCCCTTTTTCTACTTTCACGCATATGCATGCATCATTATAAAACAGAAGAAACCTTACTTGAATCCCATTTTGAATTCACTACCTTTGATGGTGGTGGATATAACCCACCTCATCGAATGAAACCACCTATAAGTAAATAATGGGGAAAAAGTGAGATATAATGACTTCTTATATATATGTGATCTGTATGTCAATTGTACATGATAACAGATAAATGACTCCATAACCAACAATGAACAATGAATATTCAAATTGATGTGTAAGTGTAAAAAATACTATTATTAATAATATTATTTGTGAGATGTTAATAGTGAATTCATTATTCTATATCTTAAATTAAAATTTTTTTCATAGTAATATATATCTTTTATATAAATAGAACAAAGATGATCCAATCACCAAGATAACATAACAGTGACATAAAATCATATATTTAAAAATAAAAAAATAATTATATATTTTTGGTATTAGGAATGTGTATGTTATGTTTACATTATTTCGTGTAGTCTTCATCAGTTAACGTTTTTAATATCATCACAAATAAATCATCATGTAGCACTGTATACATGATGGATTAATAAAATAATGTTAAAGAAAACCATATAAGTAAATAAACTCTGTAAATCATATCAATTACCCCTAAAAAAATATTTAATAGATTCAATAAATTCCTTATCAACATAAAGAAAACTCATGGAGTAAAAATTCAGTCTAAAAATTATATATTGAATGATTATTAGTCAAATTATCTTTAAAAGAAGTTGGGGATTTGACCTCATTAAGATGAATTCACAAAAGGATATTATTTAATGTATTGAACTTCATCATACCAGATAGGAAATATTTTTGGTTTCTGTTCTCTCAATACGAAATAAGGCTATCAAGATAAGCAGGTAGGAAAACAACTAAGGATGTGATCAGGTATGTGTGTTCTTGTTTTGGTTTTTATTACATCCATAAATTTTCTTCCTATTGTAAAAAATGTGTCGAATATCTAAAAATAAAAACTATAATACAGCAAAAGGGTTCCTATAGAATTGTTAAATATCAAAAAATTTACATCCTCCCACTATGCAGTATAAAAAGAAATAGAGGAGAATGAAATTTTATGTGAAATATATTGTGATCTTTTTGACTACATTGATCAATCTAGAACACGGTGAATGGACATTGATGTTCTTCCCATGATATAAGGGTATTTTTCACTATAGCCCTAGTGCAAGTAGCATAGTTCAAAGGGTCATCCACATGCTCACACAGAGAATAATTTCCTTAATAAAGATCAATATATTTGTGAAGGAAAGAAGACAACAACTTCTTACTGAGAAACTTATTCTTTGTAAGGAACCCTGGTATAATGAACTTGTTGAATTCTATGGGTCATTTTATAGTCCTGATTCTGGACACATAAGCATAGCTTTGGATCACATGGATGGTGGGTCATTGGCAGGCATCATTAGAATAAAGATGCGTATAACAGAACCAATCTTTTCATCCATGTCTCAAAATCTTCTGCATGGATTAAGCTACTTGCATGGATTTAGACTTCTTATTTATTTTAAAACCGTAATTTCATTAGGTAATTTCAAAAAACTTTCACTCAATTTTGAAAACAACCAATTCTATTGTCAAATAAGAATACGACCTGATCATCTAAAAGATCATTCATTATGTCTTACATTGATTCATCCATCTAAATTAAGGATCCCTCATGATATATATAAACAAAGACCCAAATAGGATGAACAACCATTACTAACCTGATCTCATGATTTGAGAGACCATATGATACCTAGACAATAATTTCTATGAATTTTTGGTATTGATAATTTGGCCATAAAATGGATTATCAATTCATATATGCCAACCTCAAAAAACCCTCCCAATCTCTTTTTCCATCTAAAAATCCATACATACCCAAATAAAACTAAATATATTAAAATTTGGATTAATACATAATCAACCTAAAATCCAAAAAAAAATAAAAAAAATCAAAAATAACTTCCCATGGTAACATAGGCATAATCATAGAGGTTGGTGATAAGGAACCCACTCACGACCACCCTTCAAAATCGCAATATAATTATAAATCATTATTACAAATCCAACCAATATATTAGTGGAAAACTTAAAAAAATTAGTCTAGGTTCCTATAAATAAAGAAACACTTCTACCTCTGACATTATTTGTAATTAAATGGACTGGGATTCCATTTCAAAATTCACCAATAATGACTTTAAACCATCCCACATTCCATTAATTATCCCCATGAGATGGAAAATTATTTTTGGACATCATAGGAACATTTTTGGTAGATGTTTTCTGCAAAATTAGGTAAAAAATAGTGGCATAAAACTAATGAAAAACGGACATAAACATTCCATATATTGTAAAATCATACCAAATCCAATATTTTGAAATAAACTATAGAGTAGTATAATAAAGTAAAAAAATTTCCTGTAGTCAACCCTAGTAAACCACCACTATATATGAAATGAAACAAATCTACTTCTATATGCCTTTTTTACTTCTAGAATCAGATAACACTACCCTCTATCTATATAATGTTTTGAAAGGCAAATTTTCCAAATTAAACAATGTAATTGGACATGTGTTTTGAATAATATGAAAATAAAATAAGGACCTACCAAAATAAATAATAGGCACCACTATCCTAATGTGATAAGATAAATGGTCACCTCAAACCCCAGATAAACCAATGCTCAAAGGGTGGTCTGAATCATAACTAAAAACCGTAAATTTATATAATATAGGAGTCAGTATAATGAATCCCAATATGTCACAACCAAATAAGGCTATGTAAATCCCTATGTAATGTATTTTATAGAATTTCTGGTTGAATATCATGTATAGAATATTATTTAGAGTACATTAATAATATAAAATATACAAACAACAATACTAGAATACCCTATGAGGTTATAAGAAATAATGACCACGTAAATACCTGGATATGGTAACGAGGGATCAAATAATATATAAAGTCATATCAGATATCATTTCAATTAGAATTTCACAAATGTTCTTAGTATACTGATCAATTTTCATATCTATTTGAAAAACCTTTTCAAAACACACATGGAAACTAGATTCAAAAGCCAACATGAAATTATTTTCCTAAATGAAAATTCAAAATCAATATTTTAGACAATCCCACTTTTAAAGTAAAGCAACCTATTTTCAATGAAACAAAATAGTTCTACGAATGAATTTTAAAAATCAAAAATTTCATTTTACGGCCATTTTAAAATCACCAAGAAACCCACTATCTCAAAATTCTTTCAAAAGAGGGCCTACACCACTATTGTTATAAAAATCCATTAATAATTATACACTAATTTCCAAAAAGGATCAGGAAGAAAATAAGATTTAAAACATCTCAATCCCTTTATAAAAGTCAAATGATCACTTAAAAAACACATAGATTGCATATTTAGTCCTTGAATAGTCTTTAAAAAATTAAATCTAATTAAAACCAATTAAATCATTCCTGTTACATTTTAAAAAAGATAAATTTTACAAGAACTAAATATTTTATAGAGAGCTACTTGGGAAATTTACAAGAACATGGGAAGTATAGAAAGACCTTCTCCAGTGTGAAATCTATTTAAATACTGAAAGAATAATACTATAGGCATACATCATAATTTAAAACTTCTAAACAAGGAATTAAAAATCCACAATTTATTTATTACATGAAATGTATGGGGATAATGAATAATGACCACCTCAAATCAATTGGGGGAAATAGTGGTATGAAATGCATCACCCCCAATAGAGGATTCCCGAATTGACCACCAATTTCACCCAAAATTTCTAGAATCACCAAAACAATTTATAATGAAACATACCTCAAGTGACATGATGAACTACATCTTGAAGAGGGGAGATCAATAATGAAGAGGTAAGCACCAGCTGACACAATTAATGGATGTGGAATGACCAAAGAAGGGTATGGAGGAGGGAATGAATTCTAGAGGGATTGAGGAACCACAAATGAAGGAGACGGTGAGGGAAAGAAGAACCGTGAAGGATAAACAGGCGAGTATTGGATGAGGGAGAATTAGGTGGGTGACAATTAGAATATGATAATGGATTTGGGAGATGAAATCTGGAGCGATATGGTGGGAGAGGAAAGACGGAGCGTGAGTGTGTGAGAATAAAGACTATGCGGGAATAAAATTGGAGATAGATATAGGCACGAGGGGAAACTAAACCATGGTTTTGTCGTATCTAAGACAAAAATTTTTGGTCGATCTAAGAGCAATGAAATATTTTGATATATAACTAAGCTATCATGTTATTTGGTATACATGTATAATGTTTTCCAAAAATTGATCACTACTGAAATGGTGTACAAAGGAAAAAGAATAGAAGTCAAAAAGAGTGTTGGAATTAGTGAATATTGATGTGTTTGGATTGATATCACTAGGGGATATCGATATAGATAGGTAGTATGCTGCTTTCATTTATTATTTTAGTATGATGAAATGGATAATATTCATCACTCACATGTTTCATGTCTTCAGTTTCATTACATTATATTTTTGGAATTCTAAAAAGAATATTTGGTAGATAATTCAAAAATGATGAACATATAATGGAATGGATTTTACAAATATATAGATATAGGATTATCTCTAGAATCATGGGATATTTTATAAGTTATAATTAGTGAGAATTTTCAATAAAATAGTGTGGTTGAGAGGAGATATGATATCATAAAAAAATATATTGAAAAATGAAAATTAAGAAATACCTACAAAATAAGTTTTTAAAAGTAGTATTGACTTAGGTATAAAGATATAACGTAGATTTTCTATGTATGGGGGAAGAAAATACTTTATAGGAGATGTGGTATGTTATTAATACAATGATAAAGTACTTTAAAATATTCATAAATAAATGATTCATTCTCAAATAATAGAGGAAGAAAAAATTTGAGGCTTATAGAAAATCATATAAATTATTACTAAGTAAGTTGGAAATGTTTTTCAAACTAATGATGTCACTATTATAAGGAATAATTATAGTTTTATCAAAATAATGATCATTTTTTTGATTAATGTGAAGTGGAGGTGAATATATCAGGAGCTTCCCAATGGTCTATAGAAAATTGAGAAGAAGATACTGATGATGAGAAGGATGAAGTGAGTCTTACATATGAATAATAGATGAATATATGAGCTGAAATGGATAAGATGAATATCATCCATGATTAGATATATCCAACAAATGAAAATACAATTAAGTCTATATAAAAAAAAAATATTTGTTACATACAGTAGAGTTAAAGGGTTTTGAAGAATAATTTAGGGATTATAAATTGGTTCAGGTGATAAAACAAAATGATTAACCAAATAAAGAAAAATGAAACTTGTTATATTTTTAAATGATTTATAGATAAGTATATCATCAAGAAAAAATGGTTTTTCTATAAAAAATTAATGAAGACATAATAGAAATTTAAAAAAAAACACAGCTGGTGTGTAAAAGATTCTCTCTAATTGATGGAATTTATGTAGATAAACAAATATCACCCTGGAAAGGTTGAAGAAAATTTAACTATTCTCAGTAATAAAAATGAAAAATATATTCATTATTTTCTAGACTGACATAATGTCATCATTTCAAAATGGAGTTATGGAAGAAGAATTCTATTTCAAATAACCAGATGGTTTTCATATCAATGAGGATTAGAAAAAATCCTACAATCTAAAGAAGGAACTTTATGGGATAAATAAAGAACTAAGATCATGGGATTGAAGACTAGATCAATTAATTATGTATCTTTGTTTCCCACATAGTAGAGTTGATTGCAATATTTATTTCAGTAGTAAGAGTGATCGAAAGGAAGATGATCATAGTGTATATGGAAGAAATAGTATTTCGTGGATTTAATGAAGAATGGTGGAAAAAATTTATATAATTCATAAAGTGTGAGAGTAAAATATTATTCAATCGATAACTAACATTTTCCAATATTTTATAGGAATTAAAAGTAGGGAGTGATGAATTCACATATCAATCTAAATATGCCTTGGTGTAAGATCTGTAAAATTCTTAGAGGCACATCCTTGTTTATTTCATTAAGATATTTTTTTCTAATGAAGTTGTTCTTGGATGTATAAGGAGTTTCAGGGGTGTCCTGGGTTTTTGGGATTAGAATGGATAAGGAGAATAAGCCAATGAGTTTACAGTGATTGGTTGGAACATGATTGGTAAAAAATATGTTCTTGACTAGGGAAACCATGTGAAAAAACCACTTATTGGACAAAGGATTGTCCATTGTCATAGAACAGCTTTAAAAACAATAAAGGTGAGACCCGAAAACCATGTGGCATGGCCCCTCTTAGATAGAGCGTGTTTTACAGTGGGTGCACAATTTGGCTAAACATTAAGCAAAACTGGGTGTCCCTTAAAAAGTGGGAAATTATAGTTTTACCCCCACATAATTTAAGGATTATAACCCAAATTTATTTTCTATTTCTCATATAATTTCTTGGGTAAAAAACAAAACACTCATAGACTTCCAAGCGATGATTTGCCTTCAATTCTTGTCAATTTAGGACATTGTTTGAGTGAAAATAGAAAATCTGAGTGTGTCTACAATCCTATTTCATTATTTTTATTGATTAAGGCTTCTAGAATTGTCATACATATTCCAAAACCCTAAAACTCTCACTTTTCATGTATATTCTATGTTGTTAATTTAATGGGGTTTAGTGTTAAAGTCATGGGAGGAGTTTAAGCAAGTGTTAATCAACAAACATGAGGTCGGTGGTCTTAACACTTTTTCCCATAGTCTAATTTTTATTTATTTGTATGTGGTAGATCTAGTAAAATTACTTATTGATATTTAATTTCCTTGACTATGGAATGTGATTTTTACCATAGATTTATGTGAGAGATAATTCTCGGACCTTGTTGGGTCTATTGATGATGTGAGACCTAACATAGGGCTACTCTTTTTGTATTCCAAACCCACATGAAGGATAAAATTCATTGGTAAATGTTGAGATAGGGTAAATAAGTAAATTATTGTGTAGTTAATTGTATTTCGGAATGTGTTGTTGATTACTGTGATAAACAGGATATTTAAATTCTAGTTTTGTAAGTTCCAAGGAGTTTTTAGAAAGGGTTTAAATGGCGTGTTTTGGTTTTCCACACAACCATGATTTCCAATGATGGAATTGATGTTTAAATTGAGTGATGTTTTAAAAGGAGGTGTTGCCGTCAAATTTTTTGAAAAGGGATCTCCTATTAATGGATTTCAAATGATGTTTAAAAATGGGGGAGCAGTCCCATTATTGTGAAAATGCATAATGGTTGTTTGAATAGTTGGGAATCGAAATGAATGCCTTGGGGAATGTTTGGGTTTTCAATGTGTAAGGACCGTGTTGTTAATATGGTGGCTTCAAGATGAATTCAAATGAATATTTTTAATTTTTTGATGATTTGTTTTTGTTTAGAGGTTTCGTGGGACCATAGTTATTGAAATTATATAAGGGTTAGTGGGAAGGAACCCATGATGATTATGTCAGCATGTTAATAGTGTTATGTAATGAAATAAATGTTGAATGTGCTTAGTTGATGACATACCATAAGAGGGTTTTTGAAAAATGATATTTGTTTCAATGGTTTATAACTTGTATGTGGCATATGTGTAGTGAGTCGTGATTTTAAATGATATATGTGTTTAGTTTTTAGGGACTGTGTTTAGTAAAAGTGTTATGGTTAAACAAGAATGTGCACATGGTTTGGTGGTATGTGGGGTATTAGACTGTGGCCCATCCCACGAGTCAGGTTGGGCTAAGTCCCTATACCCATTACTATAATTCATGGGTTTGGGAGTCAGACTGATGTTCTAGGACACTAATAGTATTATTGAATGAAACTACATGTACTCAGGCTCCATTGTATGTTTTATGTGATTTATAGTTGGGTTGTTGGACTGAGCCACTATGCTTCACAAACACATGGACCTATCTTGATTACTAGACTGAGGCTATGATATACGTTGATAAAAATTAATGAGTGATATTCAATTGTAATTAAAAGTATTTATCCCCTTAGGTTATGGATCAGACTCCCTGTGCGATCAAAATTAGTTAGGTGGTTTATTGATCATTCAGTACTTGATTGATAAAATTTCGAATTTGAAATTGTTTAATAGTTAAGCCTATTTCTTTATAAAATATGGTTAAATGGATATTTTTTTTAAAATTGAAACATGTTCTTTTATTGATATATTTATTTATTGCACTTTTTTTCCCACATACACTATTATATAGACTGGTAATTTCCTTAGACACTGTTGGTGGTGGCCTACTGAGTTGTACTCATACTCTGATAGGGCCGCCAAGGTACTAGGGTACATGAGCATACATTACTTGTTTCTATTATATGATTAAGATATAGACATGGTGTTTGGTTTATGCATTGGATATGGGGTTGGATCCTAGGATATCAGGATAGGTTTGGGTCTTAGGTATTTGATTCAGGGTCTTTTTGTATTTTTGGTTATGGGATCCTATTTGTATGAATACCGAACATGTAATGTATTCTTCATACAATTATAGCATGTGTTACTTGGTTATTGGTAGGAATTCATCATATGTTTTACATTTATTATTCATGCTGGTTTTTATATCTATTGATTTTATTTATTCAGTGGAATTACAATAAAACATCGGTATTTTCTCCCCAAATATTTCTCAACAGAGCCACACTGCTAGTTGGAAGACTCAAGATTATGTGGAGGTGTAGCTGAGGGTATGTGATGACTCGGCTCAATGTGCTAAATATTGTTGAAACCAATATAGGTGAGTGATGAAGTGAAATAAGAGGGGTTTTAATTTATATTATTATTTAGGTGATGGTCGAACATATACTAGGGTCTTCTTTGGAATTGCTAATAATCTCGTGTCTGGGATACTGCATCCCCATGTACGGGAGAAAATCCAAGTCACCGGGGTTGGAAATCAAATTTTTTGTTTTGTGATTTTATGGTTGATTGATACTATCACCTAGAGTGGTGATAAAGGATTTTATTATATTAATTTATGAGGTTTTATCTCTTAGACCGATATGGAAAGAGAGGGTATGGGATTTTATGCACCAGTCTAGGCATAAAGGACTGATTTGTAATCTGAATTTTGTCTGTGATTGAATGTTCCTTGGGACTCACATAATAGTAGTGTACTATCTACCAGTGATTTAACATTATTGATCTTTACTTGAAACGATCATTAATGAAAATGTTTTGAAATATAAATTTTCATGAGTCTGGGATTTTGGAAATGTTTTAATAACCAAAATGTTTAGTAAAATGTAAATTATTATTTTTTGAAATAGAATGTTTTGAAATTTTTTTAAAATTGAAACCATGGTGTTTAAATTGAAAGTTTTAAATAAATAATTTAATTGGTAAAATGATGGATCATTTGAAGGACCCTGGTGGTGGTTATCACTTGTGAATGTTGTTGACCCTATGTATGGGTGGTTTGGGCCATGAGAGAGCCATTGTTTTGAAGCTGTGGTATATAGAATGTGAGATATTGATGATTGGATAAGCTTGTTAATGAAATATTTGTTTCCATGTCCTTAGTTATGTTTTAACATTGGATGTGTGATATGATGGTTGATAACGAGGATGTGGAGTCTCTTGTGGGTAGAGACCTTTCATGTTGTGTTTAGACACAATATTGGGTGTTTGGGTCATGGTGTTGTTGTGTGTATGTGATTATATTTATTGTGAAGGAAAGAGTGATGGTTTCATGGTGAGTTAGATGCAGTGTGTTGGATGGGGGTATGATTTCTTGTCATGGGTAGTGGGTTGTTTGAGGGGTTTTTTGTCTAATTTTTTATTTTTGTGTTCTCAAAAACTGGAAATAGTGGCTGTGAAGTAATGTGTATGGTAGAGAACACCATATTGGGTGATTTTTCGGTTAATGATGTGATCATTGTCTCGAGTTGGATGAACATTGGTAGGATCCATCTTGGTATACCAGTTTTGGGGATGGGTGTTGCCTTGGGTTTGGAAAGTTGAGTACCACATAATGATGGTTATTCATTGGATGAGCGTGAGATTTTTCAAAATAGGGTGAGGCCATTGGAACTCAATTTTTAGAACGATGTAGATTGGGAAATGTGGATAGAATCTATATGTTCATTTGGTTACATAATGTTTTGGTCACCAATAAAATTTTGGAATCTAGTTGAGATGTCACCCTACAATTCCCGCCATGAGTTTTAGAGAGGATTGGTCTGAAGGTGATCCGATTGGATCCCCTGAGAGTCATATAGTGATTTTTTCATATCATTTTATGTGGTGGTTCAGTAACATTACATGTACGTTTTTCTCAGAATTGATATTGATAATTACAAGTTCAGGTGGATTCATCCCTAAGGATCATTGGGTATGTGATTTTGGATCATAGTGGGGGAAATTTTTTTATGTAGGACGACTTCCTTGGTCCATGTTTTATTATTGAATGGTTGTGTTCAGGGAGAATCTTGGATGATGGAAGTTGATATGTGGGACCATGGCCCATACAATGGACTTGGGGGTGTACTGATTCTTGAGAAGTGGGACTCAAGAATGAGTCATTATAAGGTGGGGATGTTTTAAGATTCTTACCATTCGTGGAGGTACATCCTTGTTTAATGTTTCTTTTAAAATACCTATGTTATTGATGTTGAAGTTTTCCATGGGTTTATGTGGAGTTTCGGGGATGTATTGGTGGTTTGATACATGAAAGGAGAAATAAAAGATGCCAATCAGTCTATAGTGCATGGTTGTGGCATAGTTAGCACAAACTCTGTCTCTAGATAAAGAAACAACGGATCCAAACCTCATCCTGGACAGAGGCTAGAACACAATAATTGAATAGTTTTCCAACCCATTCAGATGCTTTTAGAAAACCATGTATCTTTTCCCCTATTTGAAAAAGTGATCCGCACAGTCAGTGCATGATTTGGATAACTGTGTGGCCCGGAAAATATGGGAAATTATTTTATTATACTCTCAATCATTAAGGGTTTTAAACTAAATTTGTCCAAAATTCCCCCTCCTACATCTTGTGTGATGAACCAAACTCCCCTAAACATATAAGGGATTATTTTCCAATGATTGTTTGTTATTTGGAGAGTGTATGGGAGTGAATCAATTATTTTGAGGATTCTAACCCACCCATTACTTTATTTTTCTATATTGGGGCTTGTAGAATCATATTACTTCTTAAAAAACTGTAGAACCCTCAATTTTTCAATGTATTATAAATTGGGGATTTAATGGTTGTTGGAGTTATAATCAAGGGAAGTGATTAATCAGTTGGTATTAAAGCTTTTTCCGATGGTATTATTTTTATAAATGTGTATGTGGTTATTCCAAAGTATGTTCTTGTTGAGATTTAATTTAGTGGACTATGGAATATTATTTTGCCTTATATTGAGGTGTGGGACCCTTCACAAATCCTGTTGGGCCCATTAATGAAGTGAGACTGATCCTAGGGATTCCATTAGGGTAATCGAAACCCATGGAAAGGGAGAAATGAGTTGGTAAATGTTGAGATTTGGTAATATAGAAATTAATGGGTTGTGAATTTTATTTGGGTATACGGGCATGGTTAATTGGATAACTGGGGTGTTTACCCTCTAGTTATCTAAGTTTCAAGGGTTTTTGGGAATGGTTTTAAATGAAGTGTTAAAGGTTTTGACCTAATCGTGGTTTCCAATGAAGGAATTGATTTGGGAAGTGAGTGATTTTTTGGAAGGAGGTGTTTAACTCAAATGTTTGGAAAAAAGGGTTCCTATTAATGGATTTAAAATGATTTTTTGAAATGGGGGTGTGGTCCCTTTCTTGTGAAAATTCTAAATGATTTTTTGAATGGTTTGGACTGGAAATGAAAACCTTGGGGAATATATAGTTATTAAAATAGGAATACCCATGTTTTTAACGGTATTGATTCAAGATTATTTCAAATGAATATTTTTAAATGTGTTTTATGACATGTTTCACTTTAGAGGCCCATTGGGGCAACATTAAGTGAAATGATATGATGGCTAGTGAGATATAAACCATGGTTGTTATTTTGGCATGTTAACATGGTTATCAAGTAAACTAAATGATTAATGAGCGTAGTTGATGACATACCATAAGGGGTGTTTGGAAAAATGTTATTTGTGTGAATGGGTTATACCTTGATAGTGGGATATGTGTAGTGAGTAATGATTATAAATGATATATGTGTTAATGGTTATGGTTTGTGTTTCTTAAATGTGTCTGGTTAAAAAATCATGTGCACAAGGATTGGTGGTATTTGGGGTATTGGACTGAGGATTCTCCCATTGGTCGGGTAGGATTTAGGAACCAAAAACACCCCTAAAATGCATAGGATGTGGTGTTAGAATGATAATTTATGATCCTAATGGTTTCATTGGAAGAAACTACCTGGAACGACGCATCATGTTTTGTTTTATTTGATTTATTGTTAGGTTGTTGGACAGAGGTACTATTCATCCCAATGTGTGGTCAATGTGTGGCTTGGGATGTTATAATGAGGCTCTAATCTTCCCAAACACATTGAAATGGTATGATTACCAGACAAAGGCACTAGGGTATGTTGATAAATTGTGATTAGTTAATTCCCCTCGTGAATAAAATTTTTTAACCCTATATTATTTTTATTAGGCTCCCAGTTCAACCAGATCTTATTAGTTGGTTGGTTGACCCAAAAGAACATTATGGATAAAATGGTTAATATTTAATTTTTTAAAAGTGAAGCATGTTTCTTGATAAAAGATAGTAAAATGAATAAATATTTACAAGTGAAACCTGTTAATTTCTTGTTATGATCATTTGTTTCACTTGTTTCCCCACATACACTATTTTACTAACTATTTATTTCTTTAGAATACATTGTTGATGGCATAATGAGTTATAATCACCCCTACTCATGATGCTATGTAACTTGGGTACCCAAGAAGAAACTACTTGAATTTTTGATAGGTTTAAGAAAGAGACTTGGCATTTGGTGTATGCATGAGATGTTGGGTTGGAGCATAAGATGTCAGGACCAAGTTGGGACTCAAGTCCTTGATTGGGGGTATTTTGGTAGTTTTGGTAGTGGGGTCTTATCTAAATGAGTTCCTGACCTGTAGTTTATTCATCATACAATTATATAATGTGAAACTTATTTATTAATTGAATTTTATCCTATGTTATACATTTAATATTTTTTCCAGTTTTTATATCAATTGATATGATTTATACTATTTCATTAATATAAAAATAGGGTATTTTCTCCCCAACATTTCTCTATAGACCTGTGCTTCTAGTTAGAAGCATTTGGCGTACATGGAGGTGCACTTAAATTCATGTGATGAACCAACTTAGTGAACCAGTTATAATAATCATCTGGTTAGGGACACAACATATGGAGGTTCTAATATTTTCTTGGAAGAGAGGCTTCCAATGAGATAAAAATATAGTTGATATCTATATAAATTTATAAATATATGAGGATAGGAAAATGACCAATTTCACAACATATAGTCTAATTTGTGGGATCCTATTTTACTTATAAATGACCTGACCCAATACTATATTTTCTAACTGTCAGGCGACACAGTATCAATGAAATCCCAATGAAATCCACTTTATTATAGAAAAAAATAATACAATGACATATAAAAGGATTTATGAATTTTAGTTTTCTATAAAAAATAATCTCAATAAGAGATATTGGGATATATATAGGATAATTGGTCTGGTCAACTAATGAAAAAAATCATCATCAGGTAGTGCATTCTATATTGGTCGATTTTTTATTTCATTGAGTGGCAAGAATATGGCATCATTTCTATGAGAACTACAAAGTTAGAATATATTTTGGAAACAAAATATTGTTTGTAATTACAATTTTTTATGTACTATCTTGAACAAATGAGATCTTTGGTAAGGTCACTAATTATATTCAAAATCTGATAATTCAAGAGTTATTAAAATTAGTAAATTTTTTACCATCAATAAATGAAAAATCACATTGAAATCAAGTTTGAATTTATAATGTATAAAGTGGATCAGGGGTTGGTGTAGTTAGAGTATTTTCTGATAGAACATAAAGTCACATAAATCCTTATAATGGACTTTCTTAAAAAAGGGATAGAAAATAATTAAGTAGCTCTCATAGTCTAATCAATTCCATATATTTAAACAGTAAGGATGTCAAACCCCCAGTCCCTGAGGAAAATTTTAATTTCCCCTATTTTATTATAATTTTGAAATTCATATTTTTGTCTAGAAAAGAGTGACCTTTGGGTTCATTGAAAATGGGGAGTAAATATTATTCATGAAATGGGATGTTTCTCGAACCCTATGAGGGGATGAGTAAAGATGATAAATGTGGAGAGGTATTTTATATTATATCAAGAGAGATAAAATTTTAGTTGATTTGGGATAATAATGATTTCAAAAATATCCTATCAATTGATAAAAATAAGAAAGGTTTGACATTTGATTTTATGAGGTGATTCAAGTATTTTACAAAGTGTAGTTTAACTGGTGATAATTATATCCAACCATGATAAATAAAATGGTATCATTCAATAATTGGTATAAAAAATATGTGATTCATTGATGAACAATATATCTTTTAGATTTTTTCATTTGTAGAATGACTCGTGTGGGATTATGGTGTGTGTTGATAAAGTCTTTTATCATTATATCTATTCATAAAGTGTGAATGGTTGTTAAATATTATGATGCACACGATTTTTTAGTAGTAGGTTTATAATGGTCATGATATTTTGTCTACAAACCCCAAGGGTGTTATTTTGGGGAAACAATCTCTTTGTATTTCATTTAAATGTTTTTGGGTTGTAGTATATGTTAAAAATTATATTCAAAAACAAGATATGATTATTATCAATGTTCATTGATACAGTTTTCCAATGTTTTTCCAAAAAACAATTCAAAAATTCTGGAGAAGGATCTATGTTAAACAAAAAATTAGATCAAAGTGATAATTTTTGATTAAGTGAAAAGTTTCACAAACATTGTGATTTGAAGTCACCTCATTCAAAATTTAGCAAATGAATGAGTTTGATGAAATTTTTAAAGATTCATGGAAGTGGATTTGTACGAACGTGGTTGATACATAAGTGAATTCATATGAATATTGATGTTTGTGTAAATATTGTGATTTTTATTTTAAAATAATTAATATATGTTTTAGGTTTTTTGTGTGCCGAATTTATTATGAAGGTTATTGAATTCTATATACTAGACACTACCCCATCATTTTAAATCATGAAGATCTTATAGAATCTTATCGCTTTGTTTTCATGTAATTCATACATTACCATACTCCCTAATAGAATATATTTTAAATGAACATCAGTTGTGTGATGAAAATCGACTTTATCACATAAAAAAGTGATTTTTGATAATATTTTTGAGTTTCATAGAAGTTTTTAGTTGTGTGATAGTGTGAATGATTCATTGAAATTATGATATGGTTAAAAAAACATAAGTTGTGCAATCCTCATTAAGATTTAACATATTTTTTTGGTAAATAGGTTATCATAATTTTGATGAATAAAGAGATCAATGACCATCCAATTACCATATAATATATTTTAATTCAAATAATCAACACATATTAGTTAGTATACTTAAATTGATACTGCAATGTGATTTCAACATGCTAGTATTTGTAAACGTGGAGGGAGAGAGAGTCTACTTTGAACATTGGAACAACAATGTGCATTAGTGATTCTAGTATATATTCTCATTGACTTTTTATTCCCATTATGTTATCCTAGTTAAGGAGAACTATGTAAAAATATTAATTCTATTTCTTTGAATCATTTGTGTTTATATATTTTATTTCTAAGAATAGAGAATATGGTTTTAAATAATCATGAAACAAGATAAATTAAGAAATTGAATTGATACCACATATCAAGATCCACTTATCTTTTGATGGGATTTAAACTAGTGGGGACAACATTTGATAGTCTCATAAAATATATTAGATACCACTATACATTCCAAAAGAAATGTTTATATTAAGAACAAAGGGAATAAGAACCACCTTGAGTCATGGGGTAAGAAAGTCTCACAACAACGTCACAGAGATAACTCCTCATCACACCTCTATGACTATATAGGACAACCAAAACCTCATTATTTAGCACATAGATGAAAAGGGTTACACATAACATTTAGGTGTTGCCTTTAATAGAATAGGGCGAAATCAACCCTCAATGAATCACACATATAAGACATGAGTAGCACACAAAAATCAGTTTATAAGTAAGAAATCATGACTTATAAACATTCATGTTGTAGAAGAGGATAACACGTAATAATAACGTATTTGATGAATAACCCACAGATCATCGAATTGTATAAAACAGATGAGGGTAGAAAATAGTAATAATTTATTTCACATACAACAACTAGCACACATCAGAATCTCTAATAGGGGAACCTATACCCAAATATCCATATAGTTCATATGGGAATTATTGAACCCGGTCCATAGTATCCATATAGCTCCCAATGGAAATTTTTCTAGTGGAAATCACTTAGGAAGCTCACATATCTTTGAGTAGTCCTATTGCTCTCATAAGAAATAAAAGGCCCCTCCCAAAACTCTAGTGAAATTATTTCTATGAAGAAAATATCTAAAGTCACAACATGAAGATATCATAGAAATTATGATATCATGTTATTAGTATAATTAATTAACCATTATATGATGCATGGACCTAATAAATAATACCCCATGATAAATTACCTATGTAATAAATCCTATAAAATTATTATAAGATTCCATGGTTAGGAATTCACAAGATAGCACACCATCATTGTGTTCTTTTTCAATCAACTAGATCTAAGAACCTTTAGTAATTTTCACCTCATATATCCCTAATTGAGCTCACATAGATTGTTATCTAAAATATCATTCCCTAAAAACCACATTGATACCACTCTAACACCACCCTTACTATATGGACCCTAGTAGGATATGGTAAGATATGTTTACCACCTAATCCAACATCTATAGACCTGAGGATTGTGACCAACACAGAGTAGTAATATCACACAAGATGGGAGTCCATAGAATAATTCACCTACACATACCACACATCTCTACATAGAACATAACAATGTGGAAAGGGAAAATAAAACTAAATGTAATATATATAATTTATTTTTAAACTATTATAATCCATAATGAAAAAATAGTTTATAATCCAAAAAGTATAAGAGGGAAAATAAATTCCCAATATCCACAAAGAAAAATAAAAAATTGATGAAATGTGGAGGTATTAACATTAACTTCTCACCAAAATCTATCATTTCCTACTACCATCATCCCTAGGAACTGCTAAGATCCACCAATACAACATCCACCAATATCTCCACTAGGTGTATGCTCCAAAAAGCCACACCATCTCTAAATCCACCAATACCACCTCTAATATTCCCACCATCTACGTAGACACATTACATGTGGGATAAATTCCCAAATAGAGGTGAGTATATACATACCCAGTATGATACACCAAAACAATAATGAAAACATAATGTAAAAATTATGATGAAACTCTTGGTAAGAGAGATGAAATTAAGGAATGTGATGGGGAAATATAGAAAACATCAAATCATCTAGAATCAATTGACCGTAATGGAAACTCATGCCCCATTACATTGCACACATTCAATGAGAGAAACAAATAGTAAATTAGGGTGAAGAATAAAAACCATGAATACTATAATTATAAGACCCTAACATCATCCTGAGTTACAAAATTCTAAAACATTAAACAAACCATCTTACCTCTTAAATAGTCTCTTATTACCTAAAAAATACACCATTGAGCTCTATTTGAAAAATAATTCTGATAAGTTATTTACTAGCCCAAAATGGACACTCGGTGAAAAACATTTATTTCGTCAGACCGAAAACATAATATGTAATGTGATGAGTCTAAGGGATAATTATATGAGTTACATCTATTTATCATATTTTGGTTTTGAAACACTCATATTAATGTTAAGTTCACATTTTCATTGGTGGATCATCAATCCAACATCATAACAAAATTTTACAACTAAAACAAGAATTAATATTATAAATAATAATAATAATAATAATATTATTATTATTATTATTATTATGAATAAGATATAATTATTATTTATGATTAATGGGGAGTTCAAATGGTCATCCCTCAGTAGTCTAATATCACCAATCAACCTCCCCCCATTTGTTTTTTCATCAAAGTCTAATTATTTTATTTAGTTTGATCCCAAAATAAATATTTATCTCGAAATGTGTGGTATTCTTCCCTAAAATTGTGTCGAAACTATTGGTTCTAATTACCCAAAAGATAAAATCCCCATATACCTTGTTTGACACTCCATTAAACACATTGGCAATCAATTCACCTCATATAGACTACTCTAGTCCACATCTCACTACCCCCATCTCATCAACATGCTTCCACACTTTGGCGACGCCTCTAATAGAGATGCCAAAAATACATTATCCATCATTTAACTACCATGGATGCTAATATGGACAGTTCTTATATCATCACTACAAGCTTCCACTTCACTATTCCTCCTCCCCAAATATGATTGAGCCTGTACTGAAGATGACATATACCCACACTCTTGGGTGCAAAATAAAAATTTTTAAAACTAAATTTGATACTAAGTGATGAAAACAGGTTTTCATGCCTATATTTCATATCATTTAATCATTAAATCTACAAATAATCTTAAAATCTGAAAATTCAATGGTTTTGTGTCTTTGGAAATTTATTATATTAAAATATTAATTCACATAATTATGAACATTTCTCCATAATTTCACTATACTAAACCAAATTATAGATTTATCATATGTTATAATCATATTCATAACCTAGGAATGGAAAAAATAAGAAGGGATGATCTAAAACACTGAGTAATGGAAAAAAATTTAGTATAATATGAAGATTTCAATCGTATACATATGAGAAAACAAGAGCATGGGAGAAATTAAAAACCAAAAAGAACATGGAACAATAAGAGTTGTCCATAAATTATGATATAAGAACATTAAATATCAAATGATTAAACATACACCATAGAATAAGAGTGAGGAAACATGATATAATAATCATAATTATATGAGTATAACATAGGAACATAACATAGAAATTTGGCATAAGCATAAGCATAATAAATCATAACCTAGTGGAGAAAACATCGCCACCTAAATCCTATAACATAGTGGTCTAGAGATTACAACTTGTGTAGCCTAATAATATTGGTCTAACAACCTATGTACCCTCTTGGGATTATTATAGAAACTCATGTGTCATTTTTTGTTAGGGATAACAACTCATTCCCTATCATGGTCTTCAGTTAACTACCCATATACCCTTTTGATATTTGTCTACTATTAATATACCCTTTTATGCTCATAAAATATTAAACATAAACAAATTCAATAAAGGATTATATAGGGCCCCAACCATCCTATAATAATCATATATAAATATTTTTTCACACAAAATCAATCATACACTATTTTATGAATAAAAATAACATTCCAAATGGCATCACATAAAAAAGAAAGCAAGACTTCACTGTGATGATACCGAAATTTAATCACCCAAAAATAGTAATTTACAGGGTAATTTAGAGGGTATTTTATAATGAATTACATAAAAGAATCTATATATTTTTGAGACAAATAGGTACATGGATGTGAAACCATGTAAAATAGTTTTTTAAAATATTTTTTACCATTTTTGTAAATTTAAGAAGTTATGCGACACATTATGAAATAATTTTTAAATATTTACCATTATTTTTTTAAAACAATTGATATAAATCCAAATAATGGATCATTGAATGTAAATAAAGGATAAGACAAAAAATTAGAGTGAAAGATAAAATATACACACATTAAATGAAAACCCCGTTTTAATATTTTAAAATATCTTTATTGGCAACCACAACGTTAAAAAGAATGTAAACTCTATTTAGAAAATTGAAAAGTGAGGTATGAATATCAAAAGAGATATTACAGATTTTTATTTGAAAATAATATTAAAAATTATGGGAATGATATTTAAAAAAGATGTGAAATAGCCTTAAAAATGATTGGAATTATTATTAAAAAATCCATATTTATTTGGAAAATAAAATCCATAAAAAAGAACAATATGATTTTAAGAATTAAATTACCTATTAAAATGATTAAATAAAATATAACCTCATTATAGGATATGATAACATAATCCAATGATATTATTGTTAAATAGGTTAGATTACGACTCATGGAAAATAGTTGAGTCCAAAAAATACAATATAAATATCATAATCATTGATGTAAAAATATTTTAGAAATGAGTTTATGAAAAATAATTGTAAATAAATAAAAAATAAATAAAAAATATAATTTAATATGAACATATTTTGAAACAAAAAAAACTTATAATGATGAATCTTAATAAAAAACATTTTAAATCAATAAACGGAAATTTGAGTTATGAAAATCCACTACATTGGATTCATATCTGAATTGAAATTATCTAAACAACTATATGATAAATATTACCAAATAAATTAATTATTTATTAAAAATTTTCTAATATATTACCTATTATACTATTTAATTATTAACATTCATTATATATTTATTTGTCAGTAAGTTTTTATTAATATCATCAGATGTTTGTAATTCTGATTGTTTCAAAAGTGCTTTTAATGTCAATATCAATCCCCATACTTTGGCACCAGTTTTATCTTTCTGATATTATTTATTTTACTACTATTTATAATAAATAATTTTTTCTAATGTATTAAATTCATTCCATGATAATTATAGTTACAATTCATGAAGATGAAATATGGCAATGAACTTGTTCTCGAAATTATAATGAATTAAAGGTGGTATCTTAATAATGAGTTAAATATTAATATTAGAATTCTAAAACCAAGAAAACATTATTTATTATTAATATAATTTTATAATTGTAATTATATTTTCATAATAATCCATGATATAAAGTTATAACATCATTCATGTAGGTGGTTAAACCAACCCAGACGAGGACATGATATAACCAATCGATGTGTTTTAAAGGGATTTTATCATAATTATTGAATAATAATTTTATTATATATATATTATAAAATAAATGAATTTTTTTAGTAGAGTTGGATAGATAAGGTGTCAGGACCCATCCCCCAGGGCACATGCCATGACTACCCCAAACTCACCTTTCAATGTCCAGGGGCTGGCGACTAGCACCAGAAAGACATATCCCTGTAACAAGAAGAAGTTACCTTCAAACCTATATAAATTCATAGACTAGAGTGAAAAAATAAGAAACCACTAAGTAACTAATTTAGTAAAAGGGTGCTAAAATTAAGGGGCCGTAATACAAGACTAACCAAAAAAGTACATGTACTACTAAAAAGTACAATAAAACTGTAAAACAACTCATGGGTCATCCTCCGAGGATCCTACCTGAAGGGTAGGAACATATTGCCTCCTAAGAACCCCATGTCCACCCATCTCTACTGTGTACTACCTAGTCCTAGCTCCCTCAAACCATAGCCTAGCTGCTCATTTTCTGAACAAGACACAACAAGGTGTGGAAGAAGCCCATACAGGGGTGAGTATAACAATACCCAGTAGGGACCCTGAGAACCCCTATGATCTCTCAGAATTCTACAAAGGAAAACCCGAAAGTATGATCTCAATCACAAATCACGAAGCAATAAACATAACTCAAATAGTGACTTAGCTCAAACCATGTTTTTTTAGTGATGTATATAAGTACATATGATTAGTCGTGAAGCAATATCATCTTATTCGGTCAGGAGGAACTACTTACGACCATACAGATGCTGACCCACATAGGATCAATAGTTACTAACCCCCGTAATGAACTACATAGGATCTGACCAACCCAGAGTCAATAGGTAACTAAACCCTATTAACCCACATAGGATTTGATTCACACAATATTTGTATGGGCTAACACATGAAGGTTCACTGAGCACTGACCCACATAGGATCTGACCCATATAAGATTTTATTATAACACCTCAATATTTCACAGTAAGTTATTTTATTTAAAGTAATTCATTATCTTGCGCTACATGCAACACCGAGTTTGAGCGCATCTCGACTTACCAAAGTACTTGTTCAAAAGCAGTTATCAAAAGTATTAACTAAATTTTGAATTTTATATACTCCATATAATTTTAGAATCCATATTATGTGTTTCTTAGACATAATATCAGAACAAATTCATTTTTTCAAATAATAGAAATATTTTAAAAAAAATGCTATTTTATTATATTCTAATGGAAACCCATTTTTAATACCAATATTTGAAACATTTATATATCCAATTTAAAGAAATTAAATTATTCATTAGAATCAGGACATAAAAAATTTATTTTGAATAAATTTTTGGTACTTTTCTGTTAACTTTCATATTTTGAAGAATACTGAAAAATACTAAATTTTAATTGAAATCAACTTTTTTAATCTTAATAATTTATAGGGTTAAATTATGAGTTTGAATGGTTTGGATGTATAATTTTATTATATTTTTATCATTTAATATAATTTAGTTCATTATAAGTAATTTTTGTTTTAAATTTGACATGAACACACGTCAATCATCGGAAATATTTTAAAATTAAAAAACCCACTTTTTCAGTTTCGACAATGTGAATTTATTTTAAATTTATTAATGAAACTTATATTTTTTTAATTTGGTAAAATATAATAATTTTTTAATTCATAATATCAAAATTTTCTTATGGTGATGTTATGGTATTTTTCTGAAAACATTAATTTTTTTATGATTAGTGAAAAACAATGTGTTATAGTTTAAAACCAAATTTTTATTTAAATAACAATTTATTTTATTTAAATTTATTTTATCTCCAAATAGATATATACATATATAAGTTTAATGTAATTAATTGTAGTCATTTTTTAATAAAATTATATGTAGAAAATATTATTGAAACTTTTACCATCTTTTACCCACCTTCTAAGAGCATTTGTAAGTATTCATAAAACATAATATTACAGCTTCTGTGAGTTGAATTTCACAAATTTTGGAGACACGGTTTGCATGAGTATGTAAAATGTGGATCAACAAGATTTGAATAATTGTTAGGGATTAGTGACTTTTGAATTTTATTCAGAATGGTTAAAAGTAAATAATGTTATTAAGGGTAAAATTGATATTATAATCTCACTAAAAGATCTCCAAATTCTATTGGATAAGTTTAATTAAACCAAAAACAACCTTAGGAATAAAATATGATTCTCTTGGGGCCACTTGGATTAGATTAGGACATTTATTATTATTTTATTTAAAGAAGAGTTAAAAAAGTTAAATTTAAAGTTTAATAACTAAACCATTTTTAATATAGGGTTATATATAAGATAAATTCGACTATAAATATTCATCAGAAAGATAAAAATATTTACTAAATATTGGTATTTTATTTATTATTTTTTTCAATAAATAATTAAATTTATTTATGACACAATGATGATGCATTAATTACCATATTAATAAATGATTAAAATAATTGATATTATAAATATACAAATAAACGTAATTTGAGTCTCGTGATGAATTAAACTAATTTTCTAGGTTATTATGTCATTTTAGGGTTGATTAAATAATTTTTAAGAAGTAATAATGATGTTATTATTTTCAGAAAAACCAAATACTAAATAATAAAAAAATTGAAATAAATGAGTTTTTAAAAACAAATACTATATTACTGTTTGATATAATATTACTAAAAATATAAGGATTAGCCAAAGGGCTTAAATATTATTATATATGTGATTAATTAACCACTTTATGTTCTTCTGGATGTATAGAGTAACATTATAAACCATATAGTGTAAGAATACAAGAAGACACAGTAAAAGTTAAACTATTTATCTAAGAGTTAAATCTAAAATAAAAGGTTAAAATAGTAACCTAAACTTGTATCAAACCTATCGGTTGGGAGGTTTTTGACCCATACCCACCATATATTATACATAAATCATTTTGTAGCCATTTTAAACCATAAATGATTTTATTATAAAATGAAAATTCAAGGTTTTCCTAAAGTGACCCTCAGCCCTCTTATAAAAGTCACTTCCCCTTCTCTCAAAATAACATCTGAAAAGCCATTTGGATTCTACAAAACTAGCCCAAATATCCTCCCAAAATTTCTCACATCTAAATAGAGTCCATACTTTGATTAGAAATCCATCCTATAGATCACTTTTGATCAACTCAAAAGGAATCACCCGAAGAAGAGGTAATAATTTCACCACCCTTTTTAATGATCATTTCTTCACCACCCATTTACTTACATATATCTTATTCACTTACTTCCGTTCAATATGATATGAAAATGGAAACTTTTTTTATGGGTACGTACGACCTACCGTCTCTATAAATAGTGCATTCCATTTCATATATCTATATTTTATAAATATTCATATTATAAATATATATGATATGTAAATCAAGATCTAAATGATATGATCAATAATAAAAAGTTAAACCTTGTACGATAAAGAAATCGATTATTACACAAAATGTTAATTTAACATGGAAATCATTATTAAATGGGTAGTATAATGTCATAAATGAATCATGTATGATATAATAAATATTAATATGGTTATGGTATAATTTAATTACATAATATAATAATTATACATAAGGTTAAATGTACCCTCAACTAATGTAAAGTGCAAGGTCAGGGGTTTCTTATCTCACTTTCAATTTTGTGGGATTTCCAATGTTCGCCACTTATTTATTTCATGTGGTGTATTGGGTACTTCTATTTGATATATATTATCATTATTATATTTGTATTCATGGTATTGTGTGATTCATTTGGAGATTATTATCTTTTTTTCATAGGAATTTATTTATTACAACTTGGTAAGGGGTTTTCCTCTCACTTCTTACTTCCAAGAGATTCATGCTATATTTCCACCATATCATTTTGTGTGGTGTATGTACTGCCCTGGATTGTATTCCTTAGGTAATATAATTTAATTTATGGGTATTAACATCTTTATTTCTTGATCAATATTTCATGGGGTGTATGTTTCATAAGTCACCAAATTGGTAAGGGAATTTCTAATTTCAATTTCCACTCATTGGGTTTTACACAAACTTCATTGGTTATTTTACTCCAAGATTATGTGGGAAATCAATATTTATTTTTTATGTAGTAATTTCCAATCCCCTTTGTTTGGTTATTCTATTGATACAAATAATCACTCCATTGATAAATTCTCAAGTCATAAATATGAACTTGATATGAGTAATCTTTACTCAATTTTCATTCATTGAGTAAAACATCCTAGTCATTGGTGTTGTTGTTAAACGAATATGTGTGAATGTCCACTAGTTGTTTTATACGAAATATTCAATCATACATAGTGTATTAATATTTTTCACACATAATTATGTCATTGATTATCATTAACCAAAAGATATAATCTTTATAAGGGATCAAATCTCAACTTAAATTCCGTTGAGACTTCGTTGTTTCTATGTGCCAATTCACTTTTATTTGGGGAGAATAATCTACATCAACATAATATACAATGAATACATTTATTCTCACCATATAATTAAGTTTTTATTACCACAATTATTTTTATTCAAGAGTCTCTCATTTTTATAAGAACTCTAACTAAAATATCATTTTAAATGTTTTAAAAAATTAATTTTCTAAATATTTCTAATTAATGTCCATGTTTTATAAATAGATATTATGGATTCATATATATGGACATTAATGTTTTAAAATTAAATTTCATTTTAAAAATTTCAAAGTGTTATGGGACATTGTTATTCAAAAACCCATTTTAAATAGCTTCTTGATAAATAGTGGTACTTTTAAATGTTTTCAAGAAAAAAGGAGAATTTTTCTCGCAAATAGTTTTAATGATTATTTTCATGTATGTAAATATCCTAATTTAATCTCGATTGAGGTTAATTTATAATAATAAAATACTCTAAATTATATTGAATGAGTTATTTTTTACTGTGGATGTGCTATTTTAAACCATTCATGGTTTATAGATAATGTATTGACATTCCATATGCAAGTTTTAATACTAATGTTTAGATTATGTTTCACCCTTCCATATGAGGAATGCATTTTACATAGTAAGTAACTGATGGGGCCCTCTATAGCTCCTTGATGCATTGGCAGGTATCATGAGACAAACTAGTTTCTTGGCACAAGGCCGTGAAAAAATCTTATTTGTAGCCTTGGCACAAGGGCTTGACTATGTGGTAATGAAGTCTGGCATTAGGCATTCCATCACAATGAAATTGGATATTGATTTTTCATGTGATTATTCAACTATTATAATATCCATGATAACTAGTAAATGTAATGGTATAAATTTATATTTTCCATATTACGATGAAGTTTAATTTTAAAAGGATTTTGTTTTAGTCATATATATTGCCTAAAATGATTGTTCTTATTTATGAAATTTTTAGGTATATTGTTTTACTTACTGATCATTTGAGATCACCCATTTCTTTTGATTTATTTTTCCTAGGATGAAAATAAGTATAATACGATTGATCTATTGTAATATGGAAGGGGATATAATAGTGTTCAAAGTATACATAATGTTTTTTATTTCATTATGTAATGTAAAAATTACTCATGTATCTAGTACTTCCAAAGATACCAAACTGACCGGTCTTCCAGAACATGATTCCTTATATCATGACAATGTTATGTAATAATGCACTGATTCTAGGTAATCAGGGTGGGGGTGTTATAGTTGGTATCAGAGAAAGTTCAGTAAAAACCTTGGAAGTGTGATTTTGAAAAAAAACTCTTATTACAAAACACTACCCTAAGATATACATTGAGGATTACTATAAAACAACACCCAAAAATTCTGGTAATGTAAATAATATGGTGTTTTTCCTTGAAATACATCTCTGTATAGATATGAGATGGTAGAGAAGACTCTATAATAGATGTTCCTTGGATTGAAAACTCGGACAATGAGTTTTGAGCTTGACCTAGGGCATACTGGTACATGATAACATGCCTTGCTACACTCTTTGTTACGATACTCTCGTAGGATATGCTTAGGATAATTTACATTTTCCTTACAAAACAATTTGAAGGCTTTTTATATAAGATGAGAATAAATAAACATGGTTAATACTAATGTGTTTTATATTGAAAATAAGGAGTTATGATATTCATTAAATGATTTTATGATTCACATTATGCTTTCTGGTGTTAGTCAATGGCTAGATTCCAATGAAGTCATAGTAACATTGTACATGATGTAAAATCTTGGCATGGTTGTGTAAAGGAGAAACGAAATGTATTATTGATAGGCGTAAAAGATACCATGTTCATGCCTAATCAATTTTCCAAAACTATGATCAACATCATAAATATTAACCAACTCCCAGACTCAACAAAGTAGAGAAATACCATGAATGATATGAGCTCTAGTAGTGGAGACCATGGATTAAATAAAGATAAACTTCCATCATACATGAAATGTAGAAGGAGACACATAGGAATGTCTCTCAATGGAACAAGGAATTGATTTACGTGTGGTAAAGAAGGATATAAAGTAAAGAATTGTCGAGGAAAAATGAAGAGTACTATGGAAAAAATAAAAATGATCATAAGAATCCATTTATAGTAATTTGCAATAAATGAAGGGGACCTGGGCATTACCCGAGTGAATACCCTATTAAAAAGGATAACTGCTTGGTCAATGAAAAACCAAGGTGGAAATAAATGGATGGTGACATGTTTATAATTATTAGTTCTCTTTGTTTAGAAAATATTTTTATAAATTTAGTATTATTATAATTATTTCCTAAAAGTTAATAATTAAATGGTTTATAATGAATTTATTTATTTTTATAATCATAATATTATGGTCATAATTTAATATGGAATTTATTTAAAAAAATAACAATTTTTATGAAAATATTTATTTTCAAACAACCATTTTACAATTACCGTGATAATTATCTTTAACAGAATTAAATTATTTTTTTCCTAAAAATGTAATTTACCTTATTACATAATTTGAAAATTATGATTCTAAATATGAAAGAAATTCCCTCAGATTCAAAGTCTATAGGTGATAAAAAAGTAATTTAAATATAGGCATGCATATTAAATAAAAACAATTTTTAGAAAAAATCATTTCCAAGCATTAACAGAATTTGTTCCTATTAATTTCTTAATAATAAATATTGGATGTATATTAATTTATTTAATTAGATATATTATAAATAAATGTAATTAAAAACATTATTTAGTAGTGATTAATTAGAAAAATAAAAATCACTTCAAAAAAATTCTTCAAAAATTATCACTTTTATGTTAAATAATCTGCACCAAATACCATTAAAATTAATTATTTGTTTTCTAAAAAATCTATTTTTTCAATAACTTGATATTAAAGTATTTATATGAATATTATAAATACATTAAATCTTTCATTAATTATAAAATAATTTACAACATAAAATTTTTTTTATAAATAAATTTATTAATTAAATATTATATTTCTATTTTATACTTTACTATTTATGCATTTTTTTTAATTTTTTTACTAATATTCTAAAAATTTATTATACCTGTCAAATATATTTATATCCCACAATGATCCAATATAAATTAATTATTATAACATATTTTCTATGACTATATATCCAACAACCATATTTCCTTCACAATAGTAATATTACCACCATTGATCCCTATAAATTCATTCCATTCTTTCGTCTTAAATCACAATTCCATTCTTTTAATTTTTATTTAATATTTTCATAATTATTACCTATTTTTTCACTATCAATGTTGGTTTTGTGCTATACTTGGTGATTCTCAAGGGAAAATATGATCTTATGGATTTTGTAGTTTTAATGTTATTATTCATTTCCATTTATTATCCCCTTTTAATTTATTCAATTTAAATAGATATAATAATCCGTATTGTGTAATAATACAAGGTATTTAATTATTAGTTTCATGTAATTTTTTTATTCTTTTACTATGAATGAATAACATGTGATTAGTTTGATTCATATCTTGATACAACTCATTTTATAATCATATTTAATTCGTTTAAAAGAATAGCATAACAAACAATAGAATGATAGATATATAATTTAAGGAAGGTAATGTGTCCTAAAAACCTGGGGGATATAATATTTGTGTCGCATAACACTACAAACTGTCACATAACCATAAAATATGTGATAACAACATTGAACTAAGAGTATCAAAATGGAAATGGGGAGTAAATAATGGTATTCAATGAATAGAATAATGCTTAACATCAGAAAGTGTTTCAGTTGGATGTTTGATGTGGATTTATTTTAAAAAAATTATAAAATTTCCTTTACATAAATTGATATTTCATAGAATAACCTGACAATAAAAACCCCCCATTAATATATAAATTTATTATGTTAATCCCTCCAAATTTTACAAAATAATATATTTTATTATTATCCAATCAGTAATTAAAATTCTTTTTCTTATTAGCGCCAAGAGAATTCTTTTGAAGATTTGATCATGGAGAGGAATCATGTTAAAATTCATAATCATAATAGGATAATTCCTATAAAATATTGAAAACAATTATCATAAGAATCATGATTTATCCATGTGAAGAGTGAGTAAGGAATTAATGATAATAGGACTTTTCCAAATGAAATATGATTAAAACTTTGATTTGTTTTGAAAATATAGTTTTGTTCAGCTAATTCATTAAAGTACAATCATTAATTATGATATGTTATTCAGTTCTCAGTTACACTAGATTATTTGGATCTATATCCATTACCTACACTCTCCAAATTCACTAATATTAATATGGGGTTATATTTCTCTCCCTTAAGAGATATATTAAGGAGGATTACATAGTGTGGATTTGGGTTTTAATAATAAATTTCCCCTAATTAAATTAGTAATTTAATTTATTTAATCAAATAAATCTAATAAATTCACCCTCAATATAAAATTCATGAAGTTCATAGTTTAAATGAAACTATCACTCTTTCTACTGTAAAACTCACTTTTTAGATTCAGTCATGGATGCATATTTTCCATTTGACACTCAGTTTAGAATAAAATTTATAATTCATAATAATTCATGCATGGGGGATAAAAATAGTATTATTATAAAATAAATATTTTTATCGAGGCCCCACTACACCTTCATTATCATTCTAACTCAACCGAAATGTAAAAACAACCCATTGAGTCAATGAAACAATCAGATAATTTTTTTAAGCCTATGTTCTAGGGTAAATTTTCCATTTACCCTTAGAGAGGCCCTTGGACTCTAAAACTCAATATTGAAAAAATTATTTATTGGGGAAAACCCGAGTTATTATATAATTGACTACATCAAAATGAAAATGGTCCTATAAGGGACATTATTGAAGTTTCATGTCATCCATGAGAAAATATAATTTTCAACAAATCTACTTTGTTGGGAAAAGAGGTTACTATATAGAAATAAATTTATACTCATTATAAACACCTTAATGATGTGGGGTATATTCACCCTTGTATTGTGATTGTTCCTCCATAAAATACCTTGCCACAGGAAATACTATCCATAAAAAGGTAATGCATATACATGAATATAACATAAGACAAATTGTATAACAATTAATATTATAAAATAAACTATGTTCCATGGTTGGTGGTAGTCCCCCATCCCAATAGTATTTTCCCGATCACCTCAAAAAAACAATTTGAACATGACACATGTTTATATTTGTGAATTGTTCATAGGTGAAACCAAAACCATTAACTAAATGTAAATATGATAAAAATAGTAATGATAAAAAGAATAATAATCCCAAAATCAAAATTAGGAAATGTAATTTAAAAATTAAATAAATAGGACACAACTCAAACACCCCCATGGTCTTCTCATACACCTAAAACATGATGTCCATACTAAATTTTTTCCAAGACCCTAACAAGACCAACAATGAAAAATGCCTAATCATACCAAATTGACATATATCATAAAAATCACAAGTAAAAAAAATATCATCCTATTTTAATAGTGATTTATATTTAATCACCCCCCTCGATGCACTTTAAATGACCATCCATGAAATTAACTCCCAAGAGAAACATGGAGATCACTCTTACTCCACCCATGTAATCATCATGTTCCACAGACATAAAATTATATAGACAATACATGAGGAGAATAAATCCAATATATGATCATTAATATTACATAATTAAATTCTCGTAGAAGTATGACATCCTATCTCAATGTATATACTTTGAGTTACTGACTAATATGGGTCCATAAACATCCAATGCCATCCATTCACCAGAGGATTAATCAATAAATTATTGAATTTCACCCAACATATGAAACCTAAAATTATAATAAAAAAAATTACATAATTAGTACCAAAAAAATTCAAGACCAATAACATCCTACATCAATACATGTGACAACCCCAAGAAGGAATTCCCACCCAATTATATAAAATAAGATTTTCACTCCTAAAAAATAGTTAAACAGGGACAAACTGTCATTAAAAACCAATTTCTATCCTTGAAGCTTGAAAATATTTATATGATATCCCATTTAGTTACAATTAAAGTATCAAATACATTTCCAATAGGATGTATATAAAAATTTTCTAAAAACAAAAAAAAACAAATTGTTGTATAGTTTATATATAGATATTATAAATCATGTTGTGACATTATCCATTTTTGACCCTACATAGTTTAATAACCATGCAGACTGACCATGTATTTCACCCTAAAAACTATGAATCCCATGAAAACTCCCCCAGTAATCTCAAATTAAAAAGCTTCAACTCCAAAACTCATCGTGATACCACATAACACCGTAATATACCAAATATTTATGAATAATCATTCTCATTACAACCCAAAAAAACTATTTTAGGTTATAATATATCAATTTATCTACAGAGTTTTAACCTTTTTGTAACTGAGGAAACACTCACTATGATTTTAAAATGATCATTTATAAAAATTTATTTTAATATACAGGAAACCATTGTTTTGACTTATAACACATCTTATAATTTTTTAGAAAATTCAGTAACCAAACCTCATACAGAAAAAAAATCACAAAAATAAATTGAAATTAAATGAATTATAACCAAAAAAATAAAACTCAAAGAAAACCCATAGAATTCACACTAAAATCCGTTTTTAAATTCACCTTATAAAAGAAATTCATGAAAACAATAACCAATTCCTTAATACTATACCACAAGTATCCCCCTTATAAAATCAAATATTCCATTAATATAAATTACTCCATTTAAAACCCATAATATCATTTTCAACCAGTTAAACTATTCCATTGAATAAATTTTCTTAATATCGTAATATAATATTCAAAAGTGATAAATGCATTGAATTTATGTTAATCTACCCAATAAAATATTTTATGGAAAATTAGTTATTTTTATAATTAAAATAATCATTTTTATTTTTCAAATAACTATTTCCTTTAGAATAAATGATTAAATAACGTGAAAAGTGGAAATATGTTGCATGACCAATTATATTTACATGGAATGAACCATTTAACCTTAGTTATGCATTATTTTAATGAATATTTATTTCTACTTAGAATTCTTCCATTTCATGAGATTTATAAATAAATCAAAGACTCAATAATACCTATCAAGACTCTTGAAACTATAAAAACTCTCAAATAAATAATAAAATTGTGATGCATAATGATTCATCACATGTTTAACACATATCTCAAATGGATAAAAAGTCAGTTATCTATAATTATGTTTATAAATACATCTTCACAGATCATATGCAACACAATCAATATTCATTTCTAACCAAATAAGAATTCCCAATTCCATAATATATTTTTTATATAATTACCTAAAATGAAAAAATTTATCGAAAAATAATAAAATGTTAAAAATATATTGGAAAACCCATAAATAATTTTTATTCATCTTATATAAATCCCCTATATCAATCTTAATGTATTTATCTCTGATTAAAGGAAACCTTCTTTTAAATTCCCTAGATATACAGAGGAAATCAATAAAGGGTGATGATGAGAAAAAACATAGAATAAAGAGATGGTTTAAACATCAATCCAATGAATAAAATACTATTTGACCTATAATGAGTACTTATAAATGGAAAAAAGAAACATAAATTCAAATATCATACACATGAAGACAGTGGAGAATAAATTATTGATAAAATACCCATTATATGAAGCCATAAAATTTTATAAATGATCCAAAATGGTTTATAAAATTTTTATGACACAAATACATCCTTCTAAATCTCATTCACCTATTAACATAAGCCAATACAATTTATCTTTTAATGGATCATTTCTGCATGTCATTTTAAGATTTTATAAATTCTATATACTATTTAAATGACTAATTAATCTTGTAAAGGAAATTATTTAATTTTTTCATGATTATAGACCCATTTACCATTAATCATATTGAATAACATAGTATGTTAATATATATATAAGAATAATGTTTTCATCCCTTGAAAGTTTTCTATAATATTCCCTATTATACCGATAATCTATAATCATGTTTTAAACATAAATCCAGCTCTCTCGATAACCATTCCATCTCATCATTATTCATGCTTCCAAACCCGATAAATTGATTCTAAGAACAAATATCCATACAATAAAACTCATGTAATTATTAAGTAACCAACCTTATTATGTTATAAAAACAAGAATCAAAATATTATACTCACTTATTTAAAATTATATCACAATATAGTAATCTAAAACCCATTGATTTTTCCATACATTAATTCCCATGGTCAACCCAAGAAACTAATTGAATTTTTTTTATCAAGATTTATAAAAAAATATAAAAAATTTAAGATTCCACTATGATTAGATATTTTAAAAAAATGGAAAATGGGTTTTACACCCCCATTCATCAAAATTTAAACCGTTCGTTGTAATTACCCAAACACTAAAAACCAAAAACCAAAAGAATTTTCCAAATTGAATACTTCAATTAAAATATTTATGAGTAAAATAAATTTATAAAGTTATATTTTATTTCATACATAGAGTTTGAATTATCTGATTTATAAATTTTAAAATCAAAATGAATATTATATAGGCTTTTACTAAACCTCAAATTTCAAAACATTACACTAATTTGAAAATTTTATAATACGCATCCTTATTTCCTATTTCAAAGTGAAAAACCCATTAAAAACATTATAAAACTTATTTCTATATCTAATAAGTTTTTCATTTAACAAAGAATATAAAATATTTAAAAATAAACCAAAACCATTAAACACTACACAGTTTTAAAATAATATGAGTCTCAACATGGTTTCTCCTAAAATAATAAATTGGTATAATGTGAAAACATAAAAAACCCATTTCTATAATCTAGAAAAGTAATGAAAAGTGAGAACAAACAAACAATGTGATTATATATAATCCAATAAAATAATGTATTTAAAAACTGAAAGTGAGATCACAATTTATCCCTATGACATGACACCTAATTTTTGTTCAATTATATTCATAGGATATCGAAATTGACACTACAATAATAGTTAAATTGTTTATTCATGATTACAAGTCCCCTATATAACATGGTGTTAAATCAAAAATATGATAGTCAAAAACAAACACAAAATTAATTCCATGTTCTAATAAAATATATCCACATATAAATCACTCAATCAAAATATCTAATCTCTCTCATACAATTTCATAATGACCTAACCAAGAAAATACTAAATCTTGAGTCATATCATCACAAAATTCATGTTTAATTCTCTATACACTAGAGGTTGTAAACTAGTGGGAATATAAATAATAAATAAATAGATATATTATTCCATCACTACTTAAATTAAACTGATTCATGATTGTATTTTTTCTAAAAAACTACCATTTCCTATATGTATGTCAAACATACCTCCTTGAAAAAATGACATAAAAACTATTTCATAATCAAGACCCTTAAAATCCAATATATAAAATAAAAAAAATTCTATATATAAATAATTCATACATCTAGTATCATATAACATAAAATAAAAAATTAATAAATTAAATATCATGTTCAAATGGATAAAATAAAAAACAAATATAAATAAAATGTCATCTTTACCAACTAATGAAAACTTATATTGAGACTCTTCCTCCCATATGATACTATGTCTCGCCCAAATTTCTATTCAATAGTCATATATGAGCTTAAAAACAACATAATATATAATTTTAACACATGAATTGTAACGACCTAATTTTTTATCAATAGAAATTACCTACTTATAATTTTTTTATTTAATCACAATAAACCATAACACAATGAATTGAGAAGTACTATGTGACCTTTAAACATAATACTATCACTTATGTGATTTTAATTTTGAAAATATGACATAAACTGTTGCATTCAGGGTGATTTTTTGGGTTTGATGGAACAAACATATTTTTTAATGAATAATAACCATCCCTTATGAATAGTAAATCTTCCAAAATAATAGAAACCTCACCCATGAATTTATAAAAAAAATTAGGAATATTAAAAGTGAAAATATGACCATAGTAAAGTATTTTTGTTTTTTAATTTTATAACATATTAATTATAAATAATTAAATAATTGAAAATAAAATTAATTTTCCTAAAATGAGTTTAATTAAAAAATTTCTGTCTTCCAATTTTTTGACTTTTTTAAAATACATTATGTAATTTTTTAAAGCATTATAAAATCATTTATAGCTTGAAAATCAATATTTTTCAAATAGATTAATATTTTAATTAAAAATTAAATAATTCATATATTTAAAATTATTTTTGAAAAATGGAGTTCATTTTTATATTCAACATGTTAAAAAATATTAGTTGGATTTTTTTTATTTTTATAAAATACATGAATTTTTTATTAATAATAATATATGGTGATTTACCATATATATAAATTTTATGTTAAATACACTATTTATTGATTCACAGCAGATGTAAGCACATTGGAATTGAAATCACATACACAAATTACTATTTTTTGTCATAAGAATCATCATTATTTCTTGTGTTAATGAAAAATAAAAATGTAATGATTAAAAGATTAAGAAAACCCTCCAGCCAACCACTATAAAAAACCAACCAAAATTCCCTATTTTATTTACTCCTCTAAAGACTTGTTCCTTCCCTAAATTCTGGATAAATATCTCCCAAATATCCTCCCACACTTCCAGAATACCTTGGTCTCCTCAAAAGTCCAAACCCTTTCCCCTTAAGAGGATCTCAAGGAAGATTAAATCCAGATGTAAATTTCTCTTTTCTTTTCTTTCATTTTATTTTCATATTCCTTTGTTCTATTTTGTTTCCTAACCTCTCCTCATCCAAATGGTATGAAAAATATATTACCATACATGTAATATAATTTTGTTATTTTAATTTTACAATTAAATATCATCTCTCCTTTCTCCTTATTTTATACAAAAGAAACGAAAACACCATCTGAGTTGTGTTAAATTATCACATTCATGGATAATGGGTTATCAATTTCTATTACCATATTAAATTTTGGTAAATCAATTATAATAGTTTCACCAAACTATTAAATATTTATTTTATCTTATGTGATGTTCTGGAATCCTTTTTCTCACATGATGTAAAATAATAACACAAAAAAAAGATAATTATGAGAAAAATCTCCAAATTAATCCAAGTGTTTATCAATAATGTTTTATATAATGACTAAACATCACTAAAAATAAGAAAATTAATTTTAAAACCTTTTAATATTATTTATTTTAAATAATTTTATGTAATTTAATTAGGGAGAACCATTATCATCATATATGTTACTCTGATGATGAATATAAGTGAACTGGTCATTAAAATCAAGGAAGAAAATGCTCCCAAACAATGAAACTAACCCTCTAAACTCATCAAAAAGGACATTGATTAACATAATAATTTTATAATAAATAAATAAATAGTATTTAAGTTCTGTAATTATTAATTAATGAGTGTAATTTGATTATTCAGTTCATTAAGATCAACTAAAGTACACTATTAGACATAAGGTAAGGGATCCTCTCATGCTCACAATTATTAATGAATCTCCTCTATGTTATTTACTTTTATGTGTAGTTATTAATTATGGGGTATGATTTAACACCTCCAAAATACTACCCTCATGATTCATAAAATAATAAAAACCCATTTCTCTATCATTAATCCCTCCTAAGTACACCTCATACCATACCAATTTTTCATAAGGGATTCTACTCAAACCCCATTATTCCATTGGGTTGTTATTTCTATATTTTTACCCAAATTAAATTATATATTCCATTTATGTAATGATTTTAATTTATTTATATATGTATAAACTCATGTATCAAGATTAATATCCCATTCTCTTTCAGGGATATACATTCTTTTATGTGAATCTATCCCCAATTCTTCTTGATAAGAAAACATGTTTTAAGGGAACTTCCCTAATTCATTCCTAATTTCTTGTGCAATCAAACATATGTTTCAAGCCACCATTTGTATAATTAAACCCATTTTTTATTAAATAATTCTTGTATAACTTATGGATATATATAAATATTATATCCTTTTCTATTTTATGTTATTGTTAGTATTTTCCTTAAAAAATTAACTAAAATGTTTTAATGCTAAAATTTCATAAATAATATTCTTACATGTTTCCAATTCGATTTTATATCACTAACCATGATTTGATATATTAATATTTGACCATTTTAATTTCCATGTATTTTTTCATTCTTTTCATTCAAGTAAATTTTTATAATACACCCATTCATTATGCTTGATGACATGAATACGATACCCATTTCTTTTCATGGGCAACCTTTTGTTTATGTATGATTGATTATGTATGAATATTAATGTGGAAATGATATTAATGAAGATGTTAACAAGGGTTCACCCAGATAGATCTCTAAATAATTTGATATATTTGTGTCTCATGAGAGGTTAAGTGCAATGGTCTTTACAGTTAGCCCTGCCCTGTGCTACCATGTGCAATAATCATGGTGGTTATCCTTGCCCAATCCTCCTCTATGTGCAATGAGCCTTGAATCATGTTAAATTCATGTTTTATGTTGATTCCACATTCCTATGATTCAATGTGTATATGATCCCATGTTTATATGTTGAGATTATATATTAAATTTTATATTATTATGTCATGATATCTGACCCATGTTCTAAATCCTTATTCTTATGTTTATTCCCTCATTGGGATTTTAGATCATCCCTTCATTCATGTGATCCCCAGGGTACCGTAGGCATAATTAAGGGTTTAAAATAAGTTATAAGCTCTTTATGAATATTAAATAAAGAAGTGTCTTCCAATGTTTTATATTTTATGTATCTAATATTCTAAGACACTAGGCATTACAATCCTTGGATTGTAATATAATGTTTTATTATTCTTAAAATAAAATAATGTTTTTTGTCAAATGATAGGGTCGCTATATGAAAAATTAAAACCACACCATGTGCTTGGGTAAGGTTGAGTCCACTAACTTGATAGGATTTAATAACATGCCTTAAATTCATTAATAGAATGTGATATATATGATAAACTATGTAATATTTATGGGTGATATTCAAACCATCATCATAAGATATATATGTTACCAATGAGAATGATAAAAATAGATAATAAACTATATGTTATGACCAAATAATGGTATTAATATATGGAAAAAACAATAAATTACTCCCATGCCCCCTTATTTAACTCAGGTAGCTTGAATCAGTCAATCATCCAAACATATTTATAAAAACCGAACATAGTCATTGAAGAAAAATTTATTACGTCTATGTCGTCCCATATCGCCTGATTTAGAAGAACCCTACAAAAAAATGAAAAAAATTTCCAAAACATCAAAAAGTTAAAGACACTCAATCTGACGTATATCAACTAATATGAATCATACCCTTTCCATTCACCATATTTCCTCAATATAATACAATATCTTCTAAAAAGGAAACTGAATGGAAGAGAAAACTTCAACAAAAAATAAAAACAATAAAAGTAATATATGGTTTGATAATTACCCTACTCCATAGAAGAATAATTCCATCCATTATTAATAATAGTAAAAATTGAGAAACCCCTGAGTTATAAGTGAAAAATTCTAAAACAATACTATGAAATAGAAAAAGACTAAACTAAATAGTTCTAATCATAAAAAAAGTAACTCACACTCATCAATTTAAAGGTGATATTCATTAAACATAGTGCATTCAATTTATTCCATTTTCATCCACTCCCTTAAAGCATACATACCTTGATCTTGGAAACTAAAATCTTCCCACTGATTCATTGATTTCACCCCTCCTTATATTGAACAATGTATCATCCAAAACTCAACTATTTGATCTTCATAATTGGTCCACTGAAGGCGGTGTTTATTTTTTAAAACTCATAGTAATATTATCACTATCCCGACTAGTTTCATATCTTAATTTTGGATTCACACCTCCTATAATTTCAAAAACACTTAGTGAGAAAATTGTTTTTACATGGCCAAGTCCAATAATCCTCCACTAGTAGAATTTATTCAAGGATTTTTCAAAGTCCACTAGGACACTTCCACATCTCTAATTTAATTTTTTAATTATATCATAGTAACTAGGTCCACTAACAATTCATTTATTCATCCAAGTCCTGTTGAGGTTCACCGGTGCCTTATAATTTATTGTTCTATGAATTTCATCAACATATCCAATGGATTATAAATTCCAACAACCATTAATAGATCCAACACAAAATATTCTAATAACTAAAGATGAAGGGATACTTCATTGGGGTATGATTTGTACAAATGTAAAATATGACATTATTGAAAAGATATATCATGCTCAAAATTTCATATAACAATATTTTATTCCCCAAATTGATTCTGAGGTCGTCCAATAAAAAATTCATCTAAATAAACTCCATACCATCTTTTATGATTTCCATTTACTATATTTTTATTATTTATTACACATATATTAATTTTAGTATGAAAATCCAACACATATTTATTCTACTAAAAGTGACTAAATTGTAAGTGGTAGGAATCAATGTGTCCTTATCCACACAATTTTTCATATGAAACCCCCTATATTGATTTTTTTTAAACATAGTACTAGGTCTATTGAACCATTGTGATATTGATGTAACCACTTCACTACATCTAATGGATCCTTTCTCAAATTCCTCATGAATGAGATGATGTCACTCACTACATTAATTATTCTCAACCTCATGAAAACATTGAAATTCATAATCCTTTCAATCATTTATTTATATATAATTCTTAATATGTAATCTACCACTTCTTCTATTATAATTGTTTTCAGTTTGGATAACATAGTATATCTCTCTAGGGGGTTGACACAGCATTGTAAAAACTCGTTTTAAATCATTAAAATACTTTATAAATGTACCTATAATGAGACTAAATTAATGTTTAATTATTTAATTACATTTTTATTAGTATATACAACTACCAATTTACCATTTAAAGATAATTTTTCTCATATTTTTTAGATAAAATATCTTTAAACACCGCAACCCAATCTATCTTTAGAACCACTAAGAGCATATCATCCAAAAAAAATATAGTACTGATGGAAATTTCTTCACAAAAAACATTCTAATATAAATAAAGACCCGCATTTCTCCTTGAAAATACATTTATTCCAATAAAGGAATAGAACTTTTAGCACTATTACGAGGGTTTTTGTTTCATCCCTCAAAGCACTATTGTAGTTGAAAAATAAGAATTCCATTCAATTTTTCATGAATCCTTCCTATTTACCCATGCATATTTCACCCTAAAAATTAATTTTATTAATTTATTCTACATATCCAACTGATAATGATGTAGACTCTAGAAAGAATCCTTTTTGAGCATTGTTCGAAATGTAAATTGATTAAAAACTAGAGAAATGATTTCACTAAATTATCTAGTTTATGTTTATATAAATCCTTTCAAAATATTCCTTATATTATACCATTACCCTCAATCCACTTATTCATTCATCTTTTGGAACCAATTATTCTATGGTTATATTTTAAAACTAAATATTTATATTAAATTTGTTGTTCCAAAAACATACAAAGAGTCCATATCCTCTTCAATTGTTAAATCCCACTATATTCAGTCATAATGACAATCCATATTTTTAGGATCACATTTTATCCATTATCCATAAGAATCGAGTAGTTCATGTCACCTCTAAACCATTTCATTGGGACCATAGTCTTTTTAGACCACCTAAACTCAACCTGAGGCTTTGATCTTTTTAGAAACACTACTTTTATAATTTATTATTACAATGATCCATCCCATGATTTTATAGTCATTTATAACTACTGAACTTATTAACATGGATATTATAATGTAATTTGACATTGATTTGACACATTATTTGGGAAACTGGGTATCATTTAATTCTATAGAACCCCTTAACAATTAGTAAATTTTAAAATTTCATCATGATGAATTTTGGTATATATTTATTCTTTCTTATTAGATTAATCATCAACCAACATACAATCCTTACATAGGATCCCCTATTAAAGAGAATATTTCAACTTCTAACATCCTTTCTCAAGTCATCATCTCGGATCAAGAAACCCATGTTTTCATCTCTATAACCTATAAAGAAACATGTCTGGTAATTTGCCTATGTGTTTTCTACTTCTCTAGAATTGATGTCGAAAATGGTGAACCATTAAAGAACTTATTGGAGTTAAATATCATCCATATTTCATGAACAAAGTTCATTTGGATGATTCTTTCTCATCTATGTAAAAGGACACATATTCAAAAGATATGATTCATAGTTTGCTATCTCTACCAAAAACTCTTTGGGGAAACTGATATATAATCTCATAATTCTAGACCTATCATTTAGTATATGATAAATTTATTCTAGAACAAAATTTTTTTCTATTTTTCTAGATATAGTATTCTCAAAATACATTCCTTTCTACCAATAAAACCTCCATTACTTTTTATATTTTTATCACTAAACGTTTCCAACATCATTGATTTTAGCTTCATTATAGTATATTTTACCTCAATTTATCCCCATTTGATGACTATTTTGAAATCCTCTGATGTTATCATGAGAAGTAATACCAACACATTCCATGTTATATAATTAATAAAGGTACAATATTATAGTTTCTCTCTTTTATAATGAACTAGTGTTGACCCCTACTTATCGATTTAAACTAGCCCAAACTTTTTATTCTTTAGAGTATTTATTTCCATTTTGATTGAAACATTACACTACATCCCATGTAATCAATCCTCATATTATATACTAAATGAATATATGTTTTATTTTACCTTTATAAGCAATTATTTTCATCCCATTCTCATCCATGTGACTGAGACACTCATACCACAACTTCATAGATCCAAAATTTGTTAATTTTGTATACATTACTCCTTCTAAATTCCCAATAAGTTACAATATCAAATCCCTCACACCATTAGAAATGATCATATAACCCCATGTGATTTACACATTCCACTAAAAAATTTTATATAGAAAACCATATCGTTAAAAATCCTACTGAGATCAGGTTCTCCTATAATCATGACACATGTCATACTTCTTACAAATTTAGAAAGCATTTATTCAATGTTTGGATGGAAACATCATGCTTTCTAATAATAATATGAGATTATTCATCCATATGGTGATCCTTGAGAAATATTTCAGAATAATAATTGTTTATGCATCATATATCACCCATTTAGTGAAAAGAAAATTCATAGTTAATAATCCATGAATAAAAAAGTTACGTAAAATTAAATAAAAACCCACTCTTATCTACCAAAATGGGATTTTAGGATAATCTTATTGATGAATACATTTAAAAATAAACACTTTAGTCCCTATAGTATTTTTTGATTTCATATTAGTATAAATATACCTTGTAAAAGTTGTTTTTTATGGTTTTACCCTTATATTTTTAGGCAATATATATACCAATACTCTTGAAGGATTATATTTTTTAATATTTTTGATAATATCAGTTTACAATATGATGGGTAAACTTAACATAGTTTGTTGAAAAAGAGGCACTAAGCCTTATAACATACCCATAACATGCCCAAGGTCCAAACACCCAACATAAATAACTTCCATACTAATACAAATTTTTGGTCCACAACAACCAACCTATAAAGATACACTATAAGAAATCTCAATGCATGATTACATGGTCCTGGTACTGATGCAACAACCATACACTTTCATTTATCCAAACTTGAGAACATTGTAAGTATTTTTTTTACTTTAGTTACATAAAATAATGTAAGAAATATTTAATTTGATAAAATTTTAATACATTTGTAACTATTTATTATGATAAATGATGTTATAAGAGAAATTATTTTTTTGTTATTTTAATAATTGGAATTGAAGGTCATGAAATTTATTAAATATTTGTTCATTATTATAATAAAATATTTTTAAATATTAACTTTAAAGACATTCTACATTGATAATCAAAATAAATGATGTCAAATGTGTCTTATTTATTTAAAAAAATTAATAAAAAATTAATACCATTTAGTAAAATAAAAGATTTAAGAACAAAAAATTTGTAGAAACTAACTAAATAGAAGGAAAATAGACTTAATAATTCATCTTATTTTTTTTATTATAACATTTTCCTTTGAATTTAAATATTATTAACTAATATTCATTTTATTTTTGATGATGGAAATCATGCAGAATTTTAAATTGTGACATACAGAATTTGAAACTATAAATTATAAGGATTTTTAAACACGAGTTTGTAAATTTCATGAGGAAGATTTATATTTTTGACTCAATCAAAATAAAACATTTAAATTTGAAAAAATTAAAAAATTAACAATCAAGATGAAAAATCATAGAAAACTGGACAATGATAGAATAATTACAAATACAAATTAAAAATAATGGAATAAAAAAAGGGTGTAATGAAGAACCTTTGGATTGAATGAGGAATTGATAAATAATGTAGGAATAGGTAGAATGAAAAAATATACATGGTCATTGAAAAAATGTGTCATTTTTACAGTAAATATTAGGTAGACTGTTAAAAATTAAAATGGAATACTGTGGAAAAATTGAATCATCATTGGCATGAAAAGTGACACATCTCTTTTTTACAGTGATTAATATATAAACTACATTAAAAACCCACCATAGTAGGTGTTTAAAAAATTTTATATGAATAAAGGATGTTAAAACCATGGTTTTTAAAAAAAAATAGTATATAATTTATATGAAATCCCACAATAATAGGTATACTATAAAAATATTTAATTTGTCTTATTTTTATGTCATTTTGAAAAAAATATCCCTCATTTTTAATTAATATATGTTTTTCTAAAAACAAAGAAAATGTCACCCCCTTTTTAAACCTCATTTTGAAACATTTTTAAATTTTAATTTACCATTTTTTTCATTGAATCCTGGTTAATTTAATTGTATTTTTTCACTCTCATTTTAAAATAAGGATATTGTTTTATTTAACAATGTTTTAAAAGTAACATGACTAATTTAGCTATATATTTTTAGCAATATTTTAAAACATGTATAAATTATATTTATATTATTATATTAATTATTATATTAATAACATATATAAATTTATTATTTTTATTATTATAAGTTGGTGGATTACAAAAAACCAGTTACATATGCCCAGACACCCTAGTGGGTGAAGCATTATCCCCCCATAAGAAATGGAAAGAACCAAATAGACCTGTTTTATTATATATGATGTCCTGAAGGCACAATAACTCGATGTTTGTAACATGACCCAAAGGCCAAATGGCTCGAAGGATGAGTGGATTGATGGTCTTGTAAGTGGCCTGAAGGCCTAATCGTGCCGACTACATCTTGTGATATATACGACTTTATATATAAATATATAATACCATATATATATATATTAATTTATATATAAATAATTATATATAAAAACATATATATATAATAGATATATTAAATTACATATTAGTATATAATAACATATATATTAATTTACATATATATATATATTAACAAATATAATAATTTATAAAAAAATATATAAATAATTAAACACATATATCAATATATGTTAATATATAATTTTGAATATATTACCATATATAAAAAATTATAATACAAAATATAATAACATATACATATATAATATAATAAAGTATATAAATATATAATAGCATATATATTGATTAATAATATATATATGTGTGTGTGTGTGTCTTTTTGTGTGCGTATGTGACATATAACAAGATATATATATATATATACATTAATATGTAATTGCATATATATTAATTTATTTTATAAAAATTTAGTATAGTATATAATAACATATATATGTATATAAGTAAAGGAAATACTTACACATGATTGAAAAGTGTCATCAACATGGATAATTTGGTTAAATTTACCAACAAACCATTTAACAGTGTTTTTGAAAACATGGGTAAATATGTTGAAAACATTTATAGACATCACTAAAATAAATTATTAAAATTATTTATTTTTATATGTGATTTTAATAGTTCTATCATGTTGGGTTTTAATGTTGGTTATATATTTATTGATGTTAAAATGGATTTCAATATCCATTAATATATTAACGGATGTCAAAACCCATCATGATAAGGTTTTTCACATTGATTATATAAATATAGTATTATTAGTTTTTAACATTAATGATTAAATAACTGACATTAAAACACAAATATTAATGATATTTTTTGTACAAGATTCTCTTCCAACAATGAAAACATATGGGTCTAGGACTAGCCAAATCACCTAAAATCTTCTCTCATTTCTATTTCCACTTCATCAAACATCTTCATTAATTGTGTATTCATCTACCTTCTACACCTAATATGGGGTTTGAAACTCCATGTACATCCTTCCTATAAATATAATCATTTAGATGATGTTATTGGGAATCCTCAAACACTAAATTAACCTTATCATATGATTTATTCATTTTGGTAACCATCACAACCCATGAATCTGGAATCAATGATAAAGCAACCAAATCCTACAATAATAATGAAAAATTTATATTCACATCCACCAGCAGACTCCAAATTACATTTAATTCATTGTTGTGATCAACTATTAACCTTCCTTTTAAATTATTTTTACTTAAAAGTCACCACATTAGAATCACATTATTTATAGTGGTTGGATTATAATATATATTTTCATGTTTATACATAAAAATATTATTAATCTCCACATCCCAAATGTTTTGTTCTATATTCTAATCGAACATCATGTGAACAACTCTCAGTTCCTTTTGATGGAGCTTTTCCCATTCTTCCACTTTATTATTTCCAGTTTAAATAAATTTAATGAAGACTTCATATATGTATATAAATGATTGTATTTAATATTAATGATATAGAATCTAAAATCCATCTGATCAAACATATTAATATGGACCTTTACATAGATTAATAACTAATTATTTTTTAGGTATCAGACAATGCTTATTCAACAAAGAAAATTATTAAACAAACCTCATTCCCATTATCATCATTATGTTGAAAAAAGAAATCATATATAAAGATAATGAAGAACAATGTACATTATAAACTATTATTATATGAAAAAATAATCATCATTCATTGTGGTGGTTGAATATTTATAAGGAGAAACTAAAAGGTTCCTTCTATGTGGTGTATCTATAAGGTGATTTGAATCACCTAATAATTCATTCACAAACCTCATTTATTATGTGGTATACTAGTATCTCAAATGGAAAAGGATATGTAGGAGAACTTCATAGGGATTATTTATTCATAGAGGTCAAACAAGGATCAAATAAATTAATAAAACAATCAAAATTCCTTATTCAATTTAAATAACTCTTTTCGATGTTACCTATAATAGTGCGACATTTAATCACTTTTTATATAGAATATTATTAAATGGATTTGGTTAGAACATTTTTAACCTTTATCCAACATAAATTATCAACAATGTTTCCTGAGATGAACCATTACTATTGATGATAAGTAATATGGAGGAGATTATATCATAACCCCTCAAAATTTGACCACCATAATTATCCATAATATTCCACATTAATCATACAATATAATTCCTATTTTTATAAATCATAAAATATGATCATACTATAAGATGAAGGTAGTATATATGATATTAATATATCATAAGAAATAATACACTCCTCAGGTATAAAATATTTCATTCACATTATAGTAATCATACCAAACAAGGTCCCATATCATTATGTACAATATGTTCCTCAATATATCATATATATAAGGATTTTAGGGTATATCTCCATCAATCTACAACTCGTACAAAAGCCTTATATATGTTGTTCTATTTCACCTTATATTGTATCATATACAATAAAATTTGAAACCATATGCAAAATTCATTTTGGATATACTCTAAAACGTTTCTAAAAATATATAATCGAAATCCCCAATTATCACATCATATGTAATTTCAAAATCCAACTTGGGTCAACCTGCCACTTCATTTGATATGGACAAGGATGTGGATCAAAGAATATTTATGATCAACCTAGGACATAAAATAGTAATAGGGAATCAAATATAACTGTGTGGGAATGATTTATAAATCAAATGTATTATTAAATAACACCAGACTCATTCCAAGAATCTATAATGACATATCTAAACATTAGAAACACATGAAAAATAAATAAAAAATTTGAAAATTATATAAACAGTCAAGAAATGATCATCTAAATATAATAAAACATCACATTATGTCACAAAAAGTACATAATATGATGTAATAAAATCCTAAAACAAAAGGTACAATGAATGAATGATATTTTCGATAAGATACATATTCCAAAGCCTACAAAACATGAATAACCACATAAGTATCTCGATGTGAATCAACTCTTACTACTGAATTCATCCCTCATCTGGAACTCCAATAAATGTTATCAAACCTAAAAGCTATCCTCTTGTTACCTAAATTAAATTATTAATACCATATAAACATCGAGGTGTTAAAAGTTTGTGTGATACTGAAAACCCTAATAGGGTTTCACAAATGAACTTATGAAATTCCATTTATAATTCATCTCATTAATGATATTTTAAAGCAAAATTTATCATTATATCATTTTTATAATTTATGGAAAATAAATAATATTCTCATACTAACATGGTGTAGCGGTCTGGAATTACTTCCAGTGGACTATAATTGATACCTATCAGGGCACTCCATGGGTGGCTACACCCCCTGGGTGGGACACACCACCATCCCCAGTGGCAGCCATTTCCACATGAAGCCCTTGGGCGGAGAGCCATGCTTCGTCCAACGCTCACATGTGAGAGTTCCCAAGGATTGGATACAATCCTACCTCCTTTGCCTCTGATACCAACTGTAGAGACCCGTATCTTGACGTACATGAACATTACATTACTTTTGTGGAATACTTAGTACATAAAAAAACACACACACAAGGACCGTAATAGTTTAGTGTCTTTGGAAACTCAGAATATAATCTTCTAATCATGGTGAAAGATCTTCAACATCTCCCATAAAGATCTTATTTTTTTTATACCTAAAACCTTTCTTTATATCCTGGGGAAAAGAAAACATAAAAGGGTGAGCTCAAATGCTCAGTAAGGGTAAAAAAAAGAAATATCAATCACATCATATACATAAGAACATAGCTTTTAGAATTCTTAACCTGCAAAAAAGAGAGCTCATAATATCATAACATGGGATAAATCATAGAAGTGAAATGTAATCCCAATAATCATAACATAAAACATCAAAATTTGTGACATACACACATAATCATAGAGAATCATTTCTTGTTAGTCAAGACTCATTGCCAAGACTATCTTAGTGGACAAATTCCCTTTCTGAATCGAGTCACCCTCGTTTCAGTCCTGTTTCACTGAACCGGTATAACCTACCATTCCAGCCATGTCTATCTCATGAGATATAAAATCTTTACCCAATGCATTGGAGGGAGATATAGGTCCCACCCATCTTATAATTAATCCTTTCTTATGTGTGCCACATAATCATAAATCATACATCATCGCGTAACACATGTAACAAAAATGGGATTCTTGAACAACATGACATCATAAAACCATTCATATAAGATAAAGGAATTCATAAACATAATTCCATCACAACATAGTCAAATCAATGTAAAAATATGGATATAAACAGAACCCTTTATTATCTTAGATGGAAAATAATTTTGATAAAACACTTGAAATGAATTCTTGAGGAAAATATCCTTTCTTCTTCAAAATCAATTTCTTTTCACAAAACATCATGGAATTTTAAAAGAACGGGATTTTATTAAAAATAGTCATGAAATATTTTTGAGGAAGCTTCATGAAAATAAGGCTTTATAAAACTGTAAAAATCCATTCGTGCCGTTTATGTTAAAAAAAACATTCTTCGTACTTTTGTCGGAAAAGTTAAAAAGTACCTCGTACGAAAAACGACAAAAGATTCCTTTCATATATTTTACAAAAAACTTACCGAAGGGTAAAATTGGATATAAAATATTGTAGAAGGATGGAAATAATATTACATATTGAAGGAAGATGGATGTGGATGATAAAATACACCCCAGTAATTACCAAAGTAAAAACAATCTCGGATAAAAGTGAGATTGTGATATTTCCCTTACCTTATGTCTGATTTGCTTCGTATGTGTCTGAACCTCCTGTATAATGATTTAAATAATGTCATTGACTTATTACAGAATCATATTCATTGTTATGATATCATATATGGTTCACTTATGACATTATATTACCCGTTCTTTTGTAAATTCCATGTTAACGAAGCGTTTTGGGTAAAATCGTTTCATTTATCGTAGGTGTTTTGACTTGTTGTTCTTGACATTATTATGACTTATATCATCATTTACTTACTTACAGAATATAAAATATGATTTATATATCATATATAATCAGTATATATATATATAATAGATAGATAAATGAAATGAAAAACACCGTTCGTGGAGACGGTAGTCCGTACGTACGCATGAACGCTGTTTTTCTTTCCTTATTGTCTTGAATGGAAGTAAGTAGATGACATACATATATATATATATATATACATAAATCCATTATCATTATTATGTCATATATTTCATTAGTACTTATTATATATACTTTATAATCATTCATGAATGGTTAATCATTAAGAATGAATCTCATCGCGTCGTGGAGACGGTAGTCCGTACGTACGCACGAGCGATGATATCATTTCCATAATTATTGAATTGAATTGGAGTGGATTATAAAATATATCAGAATCAATATGATGTTGTAATAACTATGTATAGTTATTCATTACACCATTATACCCATCCATGTAAGGTGGTGGTGGAAAATAGATTACACCACGGCGTGGAGACGGTATTCCGTACGTACGCACGCGCGGTGATTTCTTTTTCCGTAGGATAGATAGATGGTGAAATAGGGTTGTTTCATACTTAAAATAAAATATCAGTATATGAGTGATACTTATGTTATTACTTAATAATGAAACAACCTAATAAGAAGAAGTGGAAGAAGAAATAAAGATGAAAGAATTGGTAACGGTAATTACCTCTTCTTTGAAGCGCCTCTTTGAGACCTCCTCTTAGGGCACTAAAATTGGTCTTTGAGGAAGACCAGAACCTCTAGGATGTTTATATGGAAGTGGAGAAGAGATTTTGGCAGGGGTTGGCCGAGCTTGAGGGCTCAAATTGGTGTGAGGAGGAGGGGGAGGAGGTGTCCTTTTATAAGGGAGAAGAGGGGCACCTTAGGAATACCTCAAAATATTATTTTATATTAAAGTCAAAATAGATTTATAATGGTTCCAAAGGGTCTTATTTCGGAGCTAAAGTGGGGATGGGTCGAAATCCTATCAACCAATAAGATTTAGACAAGTTTAGGGTATTATTTTAACCTTATCAATTAGATTTAACTCTAAGTTAAATAATTTAACTTTTACCGTGTCTTTTTGTTTTCTTTCAGTATATGGTTAATACACATACTATAACATGCAAAACTAACCCCAAATTGTTTAGTATTAATACATATATCCTTATCTAAGTAATTTTGCCGAACCTTAGATTTTTAGGAATAAAATAACAATTAATAATATAATATTTGATTTAAAAACTATTTTGTGTCAATTTTGACATTATTTGATATATGATTTTTGTGAAAGTCATAACAGAATTATATGTTCGAACCAAGTTGATTAAATCAACACTAATATATCATAGTAACCTAGAAAATTAGTGGAATTTATCAAATGTCTCAAATTACATTTAGTTTTGTGTTTATAACATCAATTATGTCAATATTTCATTAATAAGATAATTACTGCATCATCTTTGTGTCATAAATAAATTAAACTATTTGATGTCTAAAAATTAAAAATAAAATACAATTATGTAGGAAATATTTTTATCCTTATAATGAATATTTAAAATCGAATTTATATTATGTATAATCCTATATTAAAAATGTTTTAGTAAATAAACTTTGATTTTAACTCTTTTAACTCTTCTTTGAATTAAATAATAATAAATGTCCTAATCTAATCCAAGAGGGCCTAAATGATAATATTTTACACTTAAGGTTGTTTTTGGTCGAGATACACTTGTCCAATAGAATTAGGACATGTGTTAGGTTAATATTAATATCATTATTACCCTTAATTACCCTATTTACTTTTAACCGTGGTAAATCAAAGTAAAAAGTTACTATTCACAAAAAATTATTTTCATCTCATTGAACCACATTTTACTTACTGACATCAACCGTGTCTCTCGGATTTTTTAAATTCCATTCACAGAAGCGGTAAAATTAAGTTTTATGAAAAATTCAGTTTTTTAACTACCACTTAGTAGTTTCACTATTCATCAAAAATTGATGTTTTTCAGAACAATGCCAAAATTTCATCCTAAGCTATATTTCATATTCCGAATTCAAAAATGAAGTCTATTTTACCAAATTCATAACATAAAAGTTGCATTAATTAATTTTATAATTAAATCCCGCTGTTAAAACAAATAGCGTGTTTTTAAGAAACAATATCTATCAAAAGATTGACACGTGTTTATGTCTGGTTTAAATGTGAAATTACATCCAATGACCAACATTGTATTAAATTGTAAAAATATATTCTAAATATACTTTAAAACCACTCAAATTAATGATTTATCACTATTAATTATTTCGATTAAAAGAGTTGTCTTTAATTATAATTTAGTAGTTTTCACTATTCATCAGAATATGAAAGTTATCCGAAAAGTACCACAATTTCACCTTAGGCTAAATTCGATACTCCGAATCCAAAAATGAAGTCCATTTTGAGAGCTAAAATTTCTAAAAATTTAAAAGGTGGTTATTACTATTCATAACAGCTAGTTATAATAATATTTTAATAGCATATCGTTGTTTAGTGAAACTCGGTATTGTGTACTACACACGCTATCGAGGAAGGTCGCGATTGCGTGTAATGAAAGGCAAGTCAAGGATTTGTGTTGGGCAAGCTCCTTTTGGTGTAGCGTACAATACAAGACATTAATAAAATTAAAAAGAATATTTTTCATAAAATCTCGGGCTGTTACATTCTACCCCCCTTAAAATGAATTTCGCCCTCGAAATTCGTCGGGGTTATAAATGGTATACTATTCGAAAGTTTCTTTAATAGAAACCCACATCGTAAAAAAAAATACCAAAACATGGCTTTAAAAACTAAAGTATGAAATGTAACGATTACCCAAATAAACTAATCACTGGGTTTCCACATAGGTGAAAATATGGATATGGAAGAAAAATCTAACCATCATGTTCTGATGGAGAGTGGTAGAGAACATGGCTATGGAAAAGCCAACAATCACAAATCCATAAATTTGTGACGATCTAAGGTACCATCCGATTAATCAGATATAAGATCACTAGGAAAACATTTTTTTGGTTTTCAAGATCGTTTCCATAAAGTTGAAGAATTTGAATTAGAATAAATACTTACTTTATTTTGGTACAATCGCACTATTGTTCGTGCCTTGAACAATTTCCACTTCATCTCTTAAATAAATGAAGTTGAATTTATTATTCGTGAAGTGTTAGCAGATCATGTGATAGAATGACGGGTCATTCCATCTGTCTCAAACAAAAGGATAGCAAAAATAATATACATAAGTCGATGTATAGTGAGATTAATCATATATGGTTCCTAAAATGGACTTATACTTCATATATCATACTGCTTAATATAATAAAACTAGTTTCTACTAAACAGGGACTTCATGTAGGCCAGTGGTAGGCGATAAAGGCCAGTCGCACTTCGGTTGTGGGTTCGATTCCCACAGCCTTGTCCGACGCGATGGGCTGTCGCCCGTCCTGTAGGTTGTACTTTTTCTAAAACTACATTACTATAACATCCCATCAATAATATCGAAAATCTTCTATCCTTAAACAATACTAACTTATGTCCAACATAATCAATTCTAATATTTAGGCTTATCCATAATACTACAGTCCACTCTCATAATATAGTGAAAACGATTACCAGAGATTTAATACTGTCCTTAATCCCCATATATCATAAGATATGTCTTTTTGGTCACATTCCAAACATTCAAAGGCCTTAATCATGTATTCTCTTGAATACCCATTGAACCTTAGTGAAAACATGAATGCAGTTAAAAGTTAACTCTTTCCACATACCAAAATCCAAAAATTCTCTATACTCAAACCATGATATAACCTTCTCCTTATATCAGTCATGAGCTCATGAATACAATCAAACACCTCATTATCTTATTATTCCTTCATCATGCACATATCATCTAAATTCCAAAAATATCTGAATAACCTTTCATGGATAGTGGTACCATTAATCATACACTTTCATAACTCAAGGAAAGACAACAGTGTAACAATCCTTAGATGTCTCATTATTCCATAGTACCATGAGATTTCTTATACAACATTACACATGATAAACATGTAATCATTCCACTACATTCTTAAACCATTGACCGAGCTTCAACAATTCTTTCATCTCACATATCATTTGTAGTCTCTTCATCATCATCAACATAAATACATCCCATACGGCCATACTGATTATCTTCATGAGACTTTCCCTTAGGGCATTGGTTTGCATAATTCCCGTACATTCCACATTTAAAACATTTAACCATTGTTTATGTCGTAGCAATACCATTATCCTCATCCATGGTGTTAACTGAACCTTTTCCTTTGCACTTACTTGCTTTGTTTCCTTCTTTTCCACACCCAAAGCATCTTCAAGTTCCATTGAAACATTCTCCTTGAGGCCTCTTCCCACAAGATTTACATAGGGGAAATTGAACTTTCTTTCCTCTATGATCATCTTGAAACTCCATCTTTCTCTTATTAGCCGAGTCAGGAAACTTAGTAATTTTACTTTATTGGTCATATTATGAGATTGTTGATTCGGCATAATAGTGATGTTTGGACTTCCAAATCCCATTTCATTATGAAGAATATCATTCCATTGTCCATCATATCCTCCATTATCGTGAATCATCTTGTTTCCAGCCATTTTCTAAAACCCAAAAAAAAAGAATAGTGTGAGAGGCAAAAATCATGCTAGGGAAAACAACATAATAAAGGTGGAGTATCCTCAATATCTAACATCTTAGGTTAAATTATATGATCGTTACCGTAGTTCTAGGACTGTATCCTATACGTATACTTATCCTTAGGGACATCCCTAGACATACCTTATAAATATCTCTAGGGATCTCACTAAAGTTCTCACATCCTAGTTTCCAAAGGTTGACTAAACCTTTCCTCTGATACCAACTGTAGCGGTCTGGAATTACTTCCAGTGGACTATAATTGATACCTATCAGGGCACTCCATGGGCGGCTACACCCCCTGGGTGGGACACACCACCATCCCCAGTGGCAGCCATTTCCACATGAAGCCCTTGGGCGGAGAGCCATGCTTCGTCCAACGCTCACATGTGAGAGTTCCCTAGGATCAGATACATTCCTACCTCCTTTGCCTCTGATACCAACTGTAGATACCCATATCTTGACATACATGAACATTACATTACTTTTGTGTAATACTTAGTACATAAAAAAAACACACACACAAGGACCGTAATAGTTTAATGTCTTTGGAAACTCGGAATATAATCTTCTAATCGTGGTGAAAGATCTTCAACATCTCCCATAAAGATATTCTTTTTTTTATACCTAAAACCTTTCTTTATATCCTGGGGAAAAGAAAACATAAAATGGTGAGCTCAAATTCTCAGTAAGGGTAAACAAAAGAAATATCAATCACATCATATACATAAGAACATAGCTTTTAGAATTCTTAACCTGCAAAAAAGATAGCTCATAATATCATAACATGGGATAAATCATAGAAGTGAAATGTAATCCCAATAATCATAACATAAAACATAAAACTTTGTGTCATACACACATAATCATAGAGAATCATTTCTTGTTAGTCAAGACTCATTTCCAAGACTATCTTAGTGGACAAATTTCCCTTTCTGAATCGAGTCACCCTTGTTTCAGTCCTGTTTCACTGAACCGGTATAACCTACCATTCCAGCCATGTCTATCTCATGAGATATAAAATCTTTACCCAATGCATTGAAGGGAGATATAGGTCCCACCCATCTTATAATGAATCCTTTCTTATGTGTGCCACATAATCATAAATCATACATCATCGCATAACACATGTAACAAAAATGGGATTCTTGAACAACAGGACATCATAAAACCATTCATATAAGATAAAGGAATTCATAAACATAATTCCATCACAACATAGTCAAATCAATGTAAAAATATGGATAGAAACAGAACCCTTTATTATCTTAGATGGAAAATAATTTTGATAAAACACTAGAAATGATTTCTTGAGGAAAATATCCTTTCTTCCTCAAAATCAATTTCATTTCAAAAAACATCATGGAATTTTAAAAGAAAGATATTTTATTAAAAATAGTCATGAAATTTTTTTGAGGAAGCTTCATGAAAATAAGGCTTTATAAAACCGTAAAAATCTATTCGTGCCGTTTAAGTTAAAAAACATTCTTCGTATTTTTGTCGGAAAAGTCAAAAAGTACCTCGTACGAAAAACGACAAAAGATTTCTTTCATATATTTTACAAAAAACTTACCGAAGGGTAAAATTGGATATAAACTATTGTAGAAGGATGGAAATAATATTACATATTGAAGGAACCTGGATGTGGATGATAAAATACACCCCAGTAATTACCAAAGTAAAAACAATCTCGGATAAAAGTGAGATTGTGATATTTCCCTTACCTTATGTCCGATTTGATTCGTATGTGTCTGAACCTCCCGTATAATGATTTAAATAATGTCATTGAATTATTAATGAATCATATTCATTGTTATGATATCATATATGGTTCACTTATGACATTATATTACCCGTTCTTTTGTAAATTCCATGTTAAAGAAGCGTTTTGGGTAAAATCGTTTCATTTATCATAGGTGTTTTGACTTGTTGTTCTTGAAATTATTATTACTTATATCATGATTTACTTACTTCCAGAATATAAAATATAATTTATATATCATATATATTCAGTATAGATATATATATAATAGATAGATAAATGAAATGAAAAACACCGTTCATGGAGACGGTAGTCCGTACGTACGCATGAACGCTGTTTTTCTTTCCTTGTTGTCTTGAATGGAAGTAAGTAGATGACATAAATATATATATACATAAATCCATTATCATTATTATGTCATATATTTCATTAGTACTTATTATATATACTTTATAATCATTCATGAATGGTTAATCATTAAGAATGAATCTCATCGCGTCGTGGAGACGGTAGTCCGTACGTACGCACGAGCGATGATATCATTTCCATAATTATTGAATTGAATTGGAGTGGATTATACAATATATCAGAATCAATATGATGTTGTAATAACTATGTATAGTTATTCATTACACCATTATACCCATCCATGTAAGGTGGTGATGGAAAATAGATTACACCACGGCGTGGAGACGGTATTCCGTACGTACGCACGCGCGGTGATTTCTTTTTCCGTAGGATAGATAGATGGTGAAATAGGGTTGTTTCATACTTAAAATAAAATATCAGTATATGAGTGATACTTATGTTATTACTTAATAATTAAACAACCTAAGAAGAAGAAGTGGAAGAAGAAATAAAGATGAAAGAATTGGTAATGGTAATTACCTCTTCTTTGAAGCGCCTCTTTGAGACCTCCTCTTAGGGCACTAAAATTGGTCTTTGAGGAAGACCAGAACCTCTAGGATGTTTATATGGAAGTGGAGAAGAGATTTTGGCAGGGGTTGGCCGAGCTTGAGGGCTCAAATTGGTGTGAGGAGGAGGGGGAGGAGGTGTCCTTTTATAAGGGAGAAGAGGGGCACCTTAGGAATACCTCAAAATATTATTTTATATTAAAGTCAAAATAGATTTATAATGGTTGCAAAGGGTCTTATTTCGGAGCTAAAGTGGGGATGGGTCGAAATCCTATCAACCAATAAGATTTAGACAAGTTTAGGGTATTATTTTAACCTTATCAATTAGATTTAACTCTAAGTTAAATAATTTAACTTTTACCGTGTCTTTTTGTTTTCTTTCAGTATATGGTTAATACACATACTATAACATGCCAAACGAGCCCCAAATTGTTTAGTATTAATACATATATCCTTATCTAAGTCATTTGGCCGAACCTTAGATTTTTAGGAATAAAATAACAATTAATAATATAATATTTGATTTAAAAACTATTTTGTGTCAATTTTGACATTATTTGATATATGATTTTTGTGAAAGTCATAACAGAATTATATGTTCGAACCAAGTTGATTAAATAAACAATAATATATCATAGTAACCTATAAAATTAGTGGAATTTATAAAAAGTCTCAAATTACATTTAGTTTTGTGTTTATAACATCAATTATGTCAATATTTCATTAATAAGATAATTACTGCATCATCTTTGTGTCATAAATAAATTAAACTATTTGATGTCTAAAAATTACAAATAAAATACCATTATGTAGGAAATCTTTTTATCCTTATAATGAATATTTAAAATCTAATTTATATTATGTATAATACTATATTAAAAATGTTTTAGTAAATAAACTTTGATTTTAACTCTTTTAACTCTTCTTTGAATTAAATAATAATAAATGTCCTAATCTAATCCAAGAGGGCCTAAATGATAATATTTTACACTTAAGGTTGTTTTTGGTCTAGATACACTTGTCCAATAGAATTAGGACATGTGTTAGGGTAATATTAATATCATTATTACCCTTAATTACCCTATTTACTTTTAACCGTGGTAAATCAAAGTAAAAAGTTACTATTCACAAAAAATTATTTTCATCTCATTGAACCATATTTTACTTACTGACATCAACCGTGTCTCTCGGATTTTTGAAATTCCATTCACAGAAGTGGTAAAATTAAGTTTTATGAAAAATTCAGTTTTTTAACTACCACTTAGTAGTTTCACTATTCATCAAAAATTGATGTTTTTCAGAACAATGCCAAAATTTCATCCTAAGCTATATTTCATATTCCGAATTCAAAAATGAAGTCTATTTTACCAAATTCATAACATAAAAGTTGCATTAATTAATTATATAATTAAATCCCGCTGTTAAAACAAATAGCGTGTTTTTAAGAAACAATATCTATCAAAAGATTGACACGTGTTTATGTCTGGTTTAAATGTGAAATTACATCCAATGACCAACATTGTATTAAATTGTAAAAATATATTCTAAATATACTTTAAAACCACTCAAATTAATGATTTATCACTATTAATTATTTCGATTAAAAGAGTTGTCTTTAATTATAATTTAGTAGTTTTCACTATTCATCAGAATATGAAAGTTATCCGAAAAGTACCACAATTTCACCTTAGGCTAAATTCGATACTCCGAATCCAAAAATGAAGTCCATTTTGAGAGCTAAAATTTCTAAAAATTTAAAAGGTGGTTATTACTATTCATAACAGCTAGTTATAATAATATTTTAATAGCATATCGTTGTTTAGTGAAACTCGGTATTGTGTACTACACACGCTATCGAGGAAGGTCGCGATTGCGTGTAATGAAAGGCAAGTCAAGGATGTGTGTTGTGCAAGCTCCTTTTGGTGTAGCGTACAATACAAGACATTAATAAAATTAAAAAGAATATTTTTCATAAAATCTCGGGCTGTTACATTCTACCCCCCTTAAAATGAATTTCGCCCTCGAAATTCGTCGGGGTTATAAATGGTATACTATTCGAAAGTTTCTTTAATAGAAACCCACATCGTAAAAAAAAATACCAAAACATGGCTTTAAAAACTAAAGTATGAAATGTAACGATTACCCAAATAAACTAATCACTGGGTTTCCACATAGGTGAAAATATGGATATGGAAGAAAAATCTAACCATCATGTTCTGATGGAGAGTGGTAGAGAACATGGCTATGGAAAAGCCAACAATCACAAATCCATAAATTTGTGACGATCTAAGGTACCATCCGATTAATCAGATATAAGATCACTAGGAAAACATTTTTTTGGTTTTCAAGATCGTTTCCATAAAGTTGAAGAATTTGAATTAGAATAAATACTTACTTTATTTTGGTACAATCGCACTATTTTTCGTGCCTTGAACAATTTCCACTTCATCTCTTAAATAAATGAAGTTGAATTTATTATTCGTGAAGTGTTAGCAGATCATGTGATAGAATGACGGGTCATTCCATCTGTCTCAAACAAAAGGTTAGCAAAAATAATATACATAAGTCGATGTATAGTGAGATTAATCATATATGGTTCCTAAAATGGACTTATACTTCATATATCATACTGCTTAATATAATAAAACTAGTTTCTACTAAACAGGGACTTCATGTAGGCCAGTGGTAGGCGATAAAGGCCAGTCGCACTTCGGTTGTGGGTTCGATTCCCACAGCCTTGTCCGACGCGATGGGCTGTCGCCCGTCCTGTAGGTTGTCCTTTTTCTAAAACTACATTACTATAACATCCCATCAATAATATCGAAAATCTTCTATCCTTAAACAATACTAACTTATTTCCAACATAATCAATTCTAATATTTAGGCTTATCCATAATACTACAGTCCACTCTCATAATATAGTGAAAACAATTACCAGAGATTTAATACTGTCCTTAATCCCCATATATCATAAGATATGTCTTGTTGGTCACATTCCAAACATTCAAAGGCCTTAATCATGTATTATCTTGAATACCCATTGAACCTTAGTGAAAACATGAATGCAGTTAAAAGTTAACTCTTTCCACATACCAAAATCCAAAAATTCTCTATACTCAAACCATGATATAACCTTCTCCTTATATCAGTCATGAGCTCATGAATACAATCAAACACCTCATTATCTTATTATTCCTTCATCATGCACATATCATCTAAATTCCAAAAATTTCTGAATAACCTTTCATGGATAGTGGTACCATTAATCATACACTTTCATAACTCAAGGAAAGACAACAGTGTAACAATCCTTAGATGTCTCTTTATTCCATAGTACCATGAGATTTCTTATACAACATTACACATGATAAACATGTACTCATTCCACTACATTCTTAAACCATTGACCGAACTTCAACAATTATTTCATCTCACATATCATTTGTAGTCTCTTCATCATCATCAACATAAATACTTCCCATACGGCCATACTGATTATCTTCATGAGACTTTCCCTTAGGGCATTGGTTTGCATAATGCCCGTACATTCCACATTTAAAACATTTAACCATTGTTTATGTCATAGCAATACCATTATCCTCATCCATCGTGTTAACTGAACCTTTTCCTTTGCACTTGCTTTGTTTCCTTCTTTTCCACACCCAAAGCATCTTCCAGTTCCATTGAAACATTCTCCTTGATGCCTCTTCCCACATGATTTACATAGGGGAAATTGAACTTTCTTTCCTCTATGATCATCTTGAAACTCCATCTTTCTCTTATTAGCCGAGTCAGGAAACTTAGTAAATTTTACTTTATTGGTCATATTATGAGATTGTTGATTCGGCATAATAGTGATGTTTGGACATCCAAATCCCATTTCATTATGAAGAATATCATTCCATTGTCCATCATATCCTCCATTATCGTGAATCATCTTGTTTCCAGCCATTTTCTAAAACCCAAAAAAAAGAATAGTGTGAGAGGCAAAAATCATGCTAGGGAAAACAACATAATAAAGGTGGAGTATCCTCAATATCTAACATCTTAGGTTAAATTATATGATCGTTACCGTAGTTCTAGGACTGTATCCTATACGTATACTTATCCTTAGGGACATCCCTAGACATACCTTATAAATATCTCTAGGGATCTCACTAAAGTTCTCATATCCTAGTTTCCAAAGGTTGACTAAACCTTTGCTCTGATACCAACTGTAGCGGTCTGGAATTACTTCCAGTGGACTATAATTGATACCTATCAGGGCACTCCATGGGCGGCTACACCCCCTGGGTGGGACACACCACCATCCCCAGTGGCATCCATTTCCACATGAAGCCCTTGGGCGGAGAGCCATGCTTCGTCCAACGCTCACATGTGAGAGTTCCCTAAGATCAGATACATTCCTACCTCCTTTGCCTCTGATACCAACTGTAGAGACCCGTATCTTGACATACATGAACATTACATTACTTTTGTGTAATACTTAGTACATAAAAAAAACACACACACAAGGACCGTAATAGTTTAATGTCTTTGGAAACTCGGAATATAATCTTCTAATCGTGGTGAAAGATCTTCAACATCTCCCATAAAGATCTTCTTTTTTATATACCTAAAACCTTTCTTTATATCCTGCGGAAAAGAAAACATAAAATGGTGAGCTCAAATTCTCAGTAAGGGTAAACAAAAGAAATATCAATCACATCATATACATAAGAACATAGCTTTTATAATTCTTAACCTGCAAAAAAGAGAGCTCATAATATCATAACATGGGATAAATCATAGAAGTGAAATATAATCCCAATAATCATAACATAAAACATAAAAATTTGTGTCATATACACATAATCATAGAGAATCATTTCTTGTTAGTCAAGACTCATTGCCAAGACTATCTTAGTGGACAAATTTCCCTTTCTGAATCGAGTCACCCTTGTTTCAGTCCTGTTTCACTGAACCGGTATAACCTACCATTCCAGCCATGTCTATCTCATGAGATATAAAATCTTTACCCAATGCATTGAAGGGAGATATAGGTCCCACCCATCTTATAATGAATCCTTTCTTATGTGTGCCACATAATCATAAATCATACATCATCGCATAACACATGTAACAAAAATGGGATTCTTGAACAACATGACATCATAAAACCATTCATATAAGATAAAGGAATTCATAAACATAAATCCATCACAACATAGTCAAATCAATGTAAAAATATGGATAGAAACAGAACCCTTTATTATCTTAGATGGAAAATAATTTTGATAAAACACTTGAAATGAATTCTTGAGGAAAAAATCCTTTCTTCCTCAAAATCAATTTCTTTTCACAAAACATCATGGAATTTTAAAAGAAAGAGATTTTATTAAAAATAGTCATGAAATATTTTTGAGGAAGCTTCATGAAAATAAGGCTTTATAAAACCGTAAAAATCTATTCATGCCGTTTAAGTTAAAAAAACATTCTTCGTACTTTTGTCGGAAAAGTCAAAAAGTACCTCGTACGAAAAACGACAAAAGATTTCTTTCATATATTTTACAAAAAACTTACCGAAGGTTAAAATTGGATATAAAATATTGTAGAAGGATGGAAATAATATTACATATTGAAGGAACCTGGATGTGGATGATAAAATACACCCCAGTAATTACCAAAGTAAAAACAATCTCGGATAAAAGTGAGATTGTGATATTTCCCTTACCTTATGACCGATTTGCTTCGTATGTGTCTGAACCTCCTGTATAATGATTTAAATAATGTCATTGACTTATTAATGAATCATATTCATTGTTATGATATCATATATGGTTCACTTATGACATTATATTACCCGTTCTTTTGTAAATTCCATGTTAAAGAAGCGTTTTGGGTAAAATCGTTTCATTTATCATAGGTGTTTTGACTTGTTGTTCTTGAAATTATTATTACTTATATCATGATTTACTTACTTCCAGAATATAAAATATAATTTATATATCATATATATTCAGTATAGATATATATATAATAGATAGATAAATGAAATGAAAAACACCGTTCATGGAGACGGTAGTCCGTACGTACGCATGAACGCTGTTTTTCTTTCCTTATTGTCTTGAATGGAAGTAAGTAGATGACATAAATATATATATACATAAATACATTATCATTATTATGTCATATATTTCATTAGTACTTATTATATATACTTTATAATCATTCATGAATGGTTAATCATTAAGAATGAATCTCATCGCGTCGTGGAGACGGTAGTCCGTACGTACGCACGAGCGATGATATCATTTCCATAATTATTGAATTGAATTGGAGTGGATTATACAATATATAAGAATCAATATGATGTTGTAATAACTATGTATAGTTATTCATTACACCATTATACCCATCCATGTAAGGTGGTGGTGGAAAATAGATTACACCACGGCGTGGAGACGGTATTCCGTAAGTACGCACACGCGGTGATTTATTTTTCCGTAGGATAGATAGATGGTGAAATAGGGTTGTTTCATACTTAAAATAAAATATCAGTATATGAGTGATACTGATGTTATTACTTCATAATGAAACAACCTAAGAAGAAGAAGTGGAAGAAGAAATAAAGATGAAAGAATTGGTAACCGTAATTACCTCTTCGTTGAAGCGCCTCTTTGAGACCTCCCCTTAGGGCACTAAAATTGGTCTTTGAGGAAGAACAGAACCTCTAGGATGTTTATAGGGAAGTGGAGAAGATATTTTGGCAGGGGTTGGCCGAGCTTGAGGGCTCAAATTGGTTTGAGGAGGAGGGGGAGGAGGTGTCCTTTTATAAGGGAGAAGAGGGGCACCTTAGGAATACCTCAAAATATTATTTTATATTAAAGTCAAAATCGGTTTATAATGGTTCCAAAGGGTATTATTTCGGAGCTAAAGTGGGGATGGGTCGAAATACTATCAACCAATAAGATTTAGACAAGTTTAGGGTATTATTTTAACCTTATCAATTAGATTTAACTCTAAGTTAAATAATTTAACTTTTACCGTGTCTTTTTGTTTTCTTTCACTATATGGTTAATACACATACTATAACATGCCAAACGAACCCCAAATTGTTTAGTATTAATACATATATCCATATCTAAGTCATTTGGCCGAACCTTAGATTTTTAGGAATAAAATAACAATTAATAATATAATATTTGATTTAAAAACTATTTTGTGTCAATTTTGACACTATTTGATATATGATTTTTGTGAAATTCATAACAGAATTATATGCTCTAACCAAGTTGATTAAATCAACACTAATATATCATAGTAACCTAGAAAATTAGTGTAATTCATAAAAAGTCTCAAATTACATTTAGTTTTGTGTTTATAACATCAATTATGTCAATATTTCATTAATAAGATAATTACTGCATCATCTTTGTGTCATAAATAAATTAAAGTATTTGATGTCTAAAAATTACAAATAAAATACCATTATGTAGGAAATCTTTTTATATTTCTAATGAATATTTACAATCGAATTTATATTATGTATAATCCTATATTAAAAATGTTTTAGTAAATAAACATTGATTTTAACTCTTTTAACTCTTCTTTGAATTAAATAATAATAAATGTCCTAATCTAATCCAAGTGGGCCTAAATGATAATATTTTACACTTAAGGTTGTTTTTGGTCGAGATACACTTTTCCAATAGAATTAGGACATGTGTTAGGGTAATATTAATATCATTATTACCCTTAATTACCCTATTTACTTTTAACCGTGGTAAATCAAAGTAAAAAGTTACTATTCACCAAAAATTATTTTCATCTCATTGAACCACATTTTACTTACTGACATCAACCGTGTCTCTCGGATTTTTGAAATTCCATTCACAGAAGCGGTAAAATTAAGTTTTATGAATAATTCAGTTTTTTAACTACCACTTAGTAGTTTCACTATTCATCAAAAATTGATGTTTTTCAGAACAATGCCAAAATTTCATCCTAAGATATATTTCATATTCCGAATTAAAAAATGAAGTCTATTTTACCAAATTCATAACATAAAATTTGCATTAATTAATTTTATAATTAAATCCCGCTGTTAAAACAAATAGCGTGTTTTTAAAAAAACAATATCTATCAAAAGATTGACACTTGTTTATGTCTGGTTTAAATGTGAAATTACATCCAACGACCAACATTGTATTAAATTGTAAAAATATATTCTAAATATACTTTAAAACCACTCAAATTAATGAATTATCACTATTAATTATTTCTATTAAAAAAGTTGTCTTTAATTATAATTTAGTAATTTTCACTATTCATCAGAATATGAAAGTTATCCGAAAAGTACCAAAATTTCACCTTAGGCTAAATTCGATACTCCGAATCCAAAAATAAAGTCCATTTTAAGAGCTAAAATTTCTAAAAATTTAAAAGGTGGTTATTACTATTCATAAGGGCTAGTTATAATAATATTTTAATAGCATATCGTTGTTTAGTGAAACTCGGTATTGTGTACTACACACGCTATCGAGGAAGGTCTCGATTGCGTGTAATTCAAGGCAAGTCAAGGATGTGTGTTGTGCACGCTCCTTTTGGTGTAGCTTACAATACAAGACATTAATAAAATTAAAAAGAATATTTTTCATAAAATCTCGGGCTGTTACATTCTACCCCCCTTAAAATGAATTTCTCCCTCGAAATTCGTCGGGGTTATAAATGGTTTACTATTCGAAAGTTTCTTTAATAGAAACCCACATCGTAAAAAAAATACCAAAACTGGGCTTTAAAAACTAAAGTATGAAATGTAACGATTACCCAAATAAACTAATCACTGGGTTTCCACATAGGTGAAAATATGGATGTGGAAGAAAAATCTAACCATCATGTTCTGATAGAGAGTGGTAGAGAACATGGCTATGGAAAAGCCAACAATCACAAATCCATAAATTTGTGACGATCTAAGGTACCATCCGATTAATCAGATATAAGATCACTAGGAAAACATTTTTTTGGTTTTCAAGATCGGTTCCATAAAGTTGAAGAATTTGAATTAGAATAAATACTTACTTTATTTTGGTACAATCGCACTATTGTTCGTGCCTTGAACAATTTCCACTTCATCTCTTAAATAAATGAAGTTGAATTTATTATTCGTGAAGTGTTAGCAGATCATGTGATAGAATGACGGGTCATTCCATCTGTCTCAAACAAAAGGTTAGCAAAAATAATATACATAAGTCGATGTATAGTGAGATTAATCATATATGGTTCCTAAAATGGACTTATACTTCATATATCATACTTCTTAATATAATAAAACTAGTTTCTACTAAATAGGGACTTCCTGTAGGCCAGTGGTAGGCGATAAAGGCCAGTCGCACTTCGGTTGTGGGTTCGATTCCCACAGCCTTGTCCGACGCGATGGGCTGTCGCCCGTCCTGCAGGTTGTCCTTTTTCTAAAACTGCATTACTATAACATCCCATCAATAATATCAAAAATCTTCTATCCTTAAACAATACTAACTTATGTCCAACATAATCCATTCTAATATTTAGGCTTATCCATAATACTACAGTCCACTCTCATAATATAGTGAAAACGATTACCAGAGATTTAATACTGTCGTTAATCCCCATATATCATAAGATATGTCTTGTTGGTCACATTCCAAACATTCAAGGGCCTTAATCATGTATTCTCTTGAATACCCATTGAACCTTAGTGAAAACATGAATGCAGTTAAAAGTTAACTCTTTCCACATACCAAAATCCAAAAATTCTCTATTCTCAAACCATGATATAACCTTCTCCTTATATCAGTCATGAGCTCATGAATACAATCAAACACCTCATTATCTTATTATTCCTTCATCATGCGCATATCATCTAAATTCCAAAAATATCTGAATAACCTTTCATGGATAGTGGTACCATTAATCATACACTTTCATAACTCAAGGAAAGACAACAGTGTAACAATCCTTAGATGTCTCTGTATTCCATAGTACCATGAGATTTCTTATACAACATTACACATGATAAACATGTAATCATTCCACTACATTCTTAAACCATTGACCGAGCTTCAACAATTCTTTCATCTCACATATCATTTGTAGTCTCTTCATCATCATCAACATAAATACTTCCCATATGGCCATACTGATTATCTTCATGAGACTTTCCCTTAGGGCATTGGTTTGCATAATGCCCGTACATTCCACATTTAAAACATTTAACCATTGTTTATGTTGTAGCAATACCATTATCCTCATCCATGGTGTTAACTGAACCTTTTCCTTTGCACTTACTTGCTTTGTGTCCTTCTTTTCCACACCCAAAGCATCTTCCAGTTCCATTGAAACATTCTCCTTGATGCCTCTTCCCACATGATTTACATAGGGGAAATTGAACTTTCATTCCTCTATGATCATCTTGAAACTCCATCTTTCTCTTATTAGACGAGTCAGGAAACATAGTAAATTTTACTTTATTGGTCATATTATGAGATTGTTGATTTGGCATAATAGTGATGTTTGGACTTCCAAATCCCATTTCATTATGAAGAATATCATTCCATTGTCCATCATATCCTCCATTATCGTGAATCATCTTGTTTCCAGCCATTTTCTAAAACCCAAAAAAAAAGAATAGTGTGAGAGGCAAAAATCATGCTAGGGAAAACAACATAATAATGGTGGAGTATCCTCAATATCTAACATCTTAGGTTAAATTATATGATCGTTACCTTAGTTCTAGGACTGTATCCTATACGTATACTTATCCTTAGGGACATCCCTAGACATACCTTATAAATATCTCTAGGGATCTCACTAAAGTTCTCACATCCTAGTTTCCAAAGGTTGACTAAACCTTTCCTCTGATACCAACTGTAGCGGTCTGGAATTACTTCTAGTGGACTATAATTGATACCTATCAGGGAACTCCATGGGCGGCTACATCCCCTGGGTGAGACACACCACCATCCCCAGTGGCAGCCATTTCCACATGAAGCCCTTGGGCAGAGAGCCATGCTTCGTCCAACACTCACATGTGAGAGTTCCCTAGGATCGGATACATTCCTACCTCCTTTTCCTCTGATACCAACTGTAGAGACCCGTATCTTGACATACATGAACATTACATTACTTTTGTGTAATACTTAGTACATAAAAAAAACACACACACAAGGACCGTAATAGTTTAATGTCTTTGGAAACTCGGAATATAATCTTCTAATCGTGGTGAAAGATCTTCAACATCTCCCATAAAGATCTTCTTTTTTTTATACCTAAAACCTTTCTTTATATCCTGGGGAAAAGAAAACATAAAATGGTGAGCTCAAATTCTCAGTAAGGGTAAACAAAAGAAATATCAATCACATCATATACATAAGAACATAGCTTTTAGAATTCTTAACCTGCAAAAAAGAGAGCTCATAATATCATAACATGGGATAAATCATAGAAGTGAAATGTAATCCCAATAATCATAACATAAAACATAAAACTTTGTGTCATACACACATAATCATAGAGAATCATTTCTTGTTAGTCAAGACTCATTGCCAAGACTATCTTAGTGGACAAATTTCCCTTTCTGAATCGAGTCACCCTTGTTTCAGTCCTGTTTCACTGAACCGGTATAACCTACCATTCCAGCCATGTCTATCTCATGAGATATAAAATCTTTACCCAATGCATTGAAGGGAGATATAGGTCCCACCCATATTATAATGAATCCTTTCTTATGTGTGCCACATAATCATAAATCATACATCATCGCATAACACATGTAACAAAAATGGGATTCTTGAACAACATGACATCATAAAACCATTCATATAAGATAAAGGAATTCATAAACATAATTCCATCACAACATAGTCAAATCAATGTAAAAATATGGATAGAAACAGAACCCTTTATTATCTTAGATGGAAAATAATTTTGATAAAACACTTGAAATGAATTCTTGAGGAAAATATCCTTTCTTCTTCAAAATCAATTTCTTTTCACAAAACATCATGGAATTTTAAAAGAAAGATATTTTATTAAAAATAGTCATGAAATATTTTTGAGGAAGCTTCATGAAAATAAGGCTTTATAAAACCGTAAAAATCCATTCGTGCCGTTTAAGTTAAAAAAACTTTCTTCGTACTTTTGTCGGAAAAGTCAAAAAGTACCTCGTACGAAAAACGACAAAAGATTCCTTTCATATATTTTACAAAAAACTTAACGAAGGGTAAAATTGGATATAAACTATTGTAGAAGGATGGAAATAATATTACATATTTAAGGAACATGGATGTGGATGATAAAATACACCCCAGTAATTACCAAAGTAAAAACAATCTCGGATAAAAGTGAGATTGTGATATTTCCCTTACCTTATGTCCGATTTGCTTCGTATGTGTCTGAACCTCCTGTATAATGATTTGAATAATGTCATTGACTTATTAAAGAATCATATTCATTGTTATGATATCATATATGGTTCACTTATGATATTATATTACCCGTTCTTTTGTAAATTCCATGTTCAAGAATCATTTTGGGTAAAATCGTTTCATTTATCGTAGGTGTTTTTGACTTGTTGTTCTTGAAATTATTATTACTTATATCATGATTTACTTACTTCCAGAATATAAAATATGATTTATATATCATATATATTCAGTATATATATATATATATAATAGATAGATAAATGAAATGAAAAACACCGTTCATGGAGACGGTAGTCCGTACGTACGCATGAACGCTGTTTTTCTTTCCTTATTGTCTTGAATGGAAGTAAGTAGATGACATACATATATATATATATATATACATAAATACATTATCATTATTATGTCATATATTTCATTAGTACTTATTATATATACTTTATAATCATTCATGAATGGTTAATCATTAAGAATGAATCTCATCGCGTCGTGGAGACGGTAGTCCGTACGTACGCACGAGCGATGATATCATTTCCATAATTATTGAATTGAATTGGAGTGGATTATACAATATATCAGAATCAATATGATGTTGTAATAACTATGTATAGTTATTCATTACACCATTATACCCATCCATGTAAGGTGGTGGTGGAAAATAGATTACACCACGGCGTGGAGACGGTATTCCGTACGTACGCACACGCGGTGATTTATTTTTCCGTAGGATAGATAGATGGTGAAATAGGGTTGTTTAATACTTAAAATAAAATATCAGTATATGATTGATACTGATGTTATTACTTCATAATGAAACAACCTAAGAAGAAGAAGTGGAAGAAGAAATAAAGATGAAAGAATTGGTAACGGTAATTACCTCTTCGTTGAAGCGCCTCTTTGAGACCTCCTCTTAGGGCACTAAAATTGGTCTTTGAGGAAGACCAGAACCTCTGGGATGTTTATAGGGAAGTGGAGAAGAGATTTTGGCAGGGGTTGGCCGAGCTTGAGGGCTCAAATTGGTGTGAGGAGGAGGGGGAGGAGGTGTCCTTTTATAAGGGAGAAGAGGGGCACCTTAGGAATACCTCAAAATATTATTTTATATTAAAGTCAAAATCGGTTTATAATGGTTCCAAAGGGTCTTATTTCGGAGCTAAAGTGGGGATGGGTCGAAATCCTATCAACCAATAAGATTTAGACAAGTTTAGGGTATTAGTTTAACCTTATCAATTAGATTTAACTCTAAGTTAAATAATTTAACTTTTACCGTGTCTTTTTGTTTTCTTTCACTATATGGTTAATACACATACTATAACATTCCAAAAGAACCCCAAATTGTTTAGTATTAATACATATATCCTTATCTAAGTCATTTGGCCGAACATTAGATTTTTAGGAATAAAATAACAATTAATAATATAATATTTGATTTAAAAACTATTTTGTGTCAATTTTGACACTATTTGATATATGATTTTTGTGAAAGTAATAACAGAATTATATGTTCGAACCAAGTTGATTAAATCAACACTAATATATCATAGTAACCTAGAAAATTAGTGGAATTTATAAAAAGTCTCAAATTACCTTTAGTTTTGTGTTTATAACATCAATTATGTCAATATTTCATTAATAAGATAATTACTGCATCATCTTTGTGTCATAAATAAATTAAATTATTTGATGTCTAAAAATTACAAATAAAATACCATTATGTAGGTAATCGTTTTATATTTCTAATGAATATTTACAATCTAATTTATATTATGTATAATCCTATATTAAAAATGTTTTAGTAAATAAATTTTTATTTTAACTCTTTTAACTCTTCTTTGAATTAAATAATAATAAATGTCCTAATCTAATCCAAGTGGGCCTAAATGATAATATTTTAGACTTAAGGTTGTTTTTGGTCGAGATACACTTGTCCAATAGAATTAGGACTTGTGTTAGGGTAATATTAATATCATTATTACCCTTAATTACCCTATTTACTTTTAACCGTGGTAAATCAAAGTAAAAAGTTACTATTCACCAAAAATTATTTTCATCTCATTGAACCACATTTTACTTACTAACATCAACCGTGTCTCTCAGATTTTTGAAATTCCATTCACAGACGCGGTAAAATTAAGTTTTATGAAAAATTCAGTTTTTTAACTACCACTTAGTAGTTTCACTATTCATCAAAAATTGATGTTTTTCAGAACAATGCCAAAATTTCATCCTAAGCTATATTTCATAATCCGAATTCAAAAATGAAGTCTATTTTACCAAATTCATAACATAAAAGTTGCATTAATTAATTTTATAATTAAATCCCGCTGTTAAAACAAATAGCGTGTTTTTAAGAAACAATATCTATCAAAAGATTGACACTTGTTTATGTCTGGTTTAAATGTGAAATTACATCCAATGACCGACATTGTATTAAATTGTAAAAATATATTATAAATATACTTTAAAACCACTCAAATTAATTATTTATCACTATTAATTATTTCGATTAAAGAAGTTGTCTTTAATTATAATTTAGTAATTTTCATTATTCATCAGAATATGAAAGTTATCCGAAAAGTACCAATATTTCACCTTAGGCTAAATTCGATACTCCGAATCCAAAAATGAAGTCCATTTTGAGAGCTAAAATTTCTAAAAATTTAAAAGGTGGTTATTACTATTCATAACGGCTAGTTATAATAATATTTTAATAGCATATCGTTGTTTAGTGAAACTCGGTATTGTGTACTACACACGCTGTCGAGGAAGGTCGCGATTGCGTGTAATGCAAGGCAAGTCAAGGATGTGTGTTGTGCAAGCTCCTTTTGGTGTAGCATACAATACAAGACATTAATAAAATTAAAAAGAATATTTTTCATAAAATCTCGGGCTGTTACATTCTACCCCCCTTAAAATGAATTTCGCCCTCGAAATTCGTCGGGGTTATAAATGGTTTACTATTCAAAAGTTTCTTTAATAGAAACCCACATCGTAAAAAAAATACCAAAACTTGGCTTTAAAAACTAAAGTATGAAATGTAACGATTACCCAAATAAACTAATCACTGGGTTTCCACATAGGTGAACATATGGATATGGAAGAAAAATCTAACCATCATGTTCTGATGGAGAGTGGTAGAGAACATGGCTATAGAAAAGCCAACAATCACAAATCCATAAATTTGTGACGATCTAAGGTACCATCCGATTAATCATATATAAGATCACTAGGAAAACATTTTTTTGGTTTTCAAGATCGTTTCCCTAAAGTTGAAGAATTTGAATTAGAATAAATACTTACTTTATTTTGGTACAATCGCACTATTGTTCGTGCCTTGAACAATTTCCACTTCATCTCTTAAATAAATGAAGTTGAATTTATTATTCGTGAAGAGTTAGCAGATCATGTGATAGAATGACGGGTCATTCCATCTGTCTCAAACAAAAGGTTAGCAAAAATAATATACATAAGTCAATGTATAGTGAGATTAATCATATATGGTTCCTAAAATGGACTTATACTTCATATATCATACTGCTTAATATAATAAAACTAGTTTCTACTAAACAGGGACTTCCTGTAGGCCAGTGGTAGGCGATAAAGGCCAGTCGCACTTCGGTTGTGGGTTCGATTCCCACAGCCTTGTCCGACGCGATGGGCTGTCGCCCGTCCTGCAGGTTGTCCTTTTTCTAAAACTATATTACTATAACATCCCATCAATAATATCGAAAATCTTCTATCCTTAAACAATACTAACTTATGTACAACATAATCCATTCTAATATTTAGGCTTATCCATAATACTACAGTCCACTCTCATAATATAGTGAAAACGATTACCAGAGATTTAATACTGTCGTTAATCCCCATATATCATAAGATATGACTTGTTGGTCACATTCCAAACATTCAAAGGCCTTAATCATGTGTTCTCTTGAATACCCATTAAACCTTACTGAAAACATGAATGCAGTTAAAAGTTAACTCTTTCCACATACCAAAATCCAAAAATTCTCTATACTCAAACCATGATATAACCTTCTCCTTATATCAGTCATGAGCTCATGAATACAATCAAACACCTCATTATCTTATTATTCCTTCATCATGCGCATGTCATCTAAATTCCAAAAATATCTGAATAACCTTTCATGGATAGTGGTACCATTAATCATACACTTTCATAACTCAAGGAAAGACAACAGTGTAACAATCCTTAGATGTCTCTTTATTCCATAGTACCATGAGATTTCTTATACAACATTACACATGATAAACATGTAATCATTCCACTACATTCTTAAACCATTGACCGAGCTTCAACAATTCTTTCATCTCACATATCATTTGTAGTCTCTTCATCATCATCAACATAAATACTTCCCATACGACCATACTGATTATCTTCATGAGACTTTCCCTTAGGGCATTGGTTTGCATAATGCCCGTACATTCCACATTTAAAACATTTAACCATTGTTTATGTCGTAGCAATACCATTATCCTCATCCATGGTGTTAACTGAACCTTTTCCTTTGCACTTACTTGCTTTGTGTCCTTGTTTTCCACACCCAAAGCATCTTCTAGTTCCATTGAAACATTCTCCTTGATGCCTCTTCCCACATGATTTACATAGGGAAAATTGAACTTTCTTTCCTCTATGATCATCATGAAACTCCATCTTTCTCTTATTAGCCGAGTCAGGAAACTTACTAAATTTTACTTTATTGATCATATTATGAGATTGTTGATTCGGCATAATAATGATGTTTGGACTTCCAAATCCCATTTCATTATGAAGAATATCATTCCATTGTCCATCATATCCTCCATTATCGTGAATCATCTTGTTTCCAGCCATTTTCTAAAACCCAAAAAAAAGAATAGTGTAAGAGGCAAAAATCATGCTAGGGAAAACAACATAATAAAGGTGGAGTATCCTCAATATCTAACATCTTAGGTTAAATTATATGATCGTTACCGTAGTTCTAGGACTGTATCCTATACGTATACTTATCCTTAGGGACATCCCTAGACATACCTTATAAATATCTATAGGGATCTCACTAAAGTTCTCACATCCTAGTTTCCAAAGGTTGACTAAACCTTTCCTCTGATACCAACTGTAGCGGTCTGGAATTACTTCCAGTGGACTATAATTGATACCTATCGGGGCACTCCATGGGCGGCTACACCCCCTGGGTGGGACACACCACCATCCCTAGTGGCAGCCATTTCCACATGAAGCCCTTGGGCGGAGAGCCATGCTTCGTCCAACGCTCACATGTGAGAGTTCCCAAGGATCGGACACATTCCTACCTCCTTTGCCTCTGATACCAACTGTAGAGAACCGTATCTTGACTTACATGAACATTACATTACTTTTGTGTAATACTTAGTACATAAAAAAACACACACACAAGGACCGTAATAGTTTAGTGTCTTTGGAAACTCGGAATATAATCTTCTAATCGTGGTGAAAGATCTTCAACATCTCCCATAAAGATCTTATTTTTTTATACCTAAAACCTTTCTTTATATCCTGGGGAAAAGAAAACATAAAAGGGTGAGCTCAAATGCTCAGTAAGGGTAAACAAAAGAAATATCAATCACATCATATACATAAGAACATAGCTTTTAGAATTCTTAACCTGCAAAAAAGAGAGCTCATAATATCATAACATGGGATAAATCATAGAAGTGAAATGTAATCCCAATAATCATAACATAAAACATCAAACTTTGTGGCATACACACATAATCATACAGAATCATTTCTTGTTAGTCAAGACTCATTGCCAAGACTATCTTAGTTGACAAATTCCCTTTCTGAATCGAGTCACCCTCGTTTCAGTCCTGTTTCACTGAACCGGTATAACCTACCATTCCATCCATGTCAATCTCATGAGATATAAAATCTTTACCCATTGCATTGGAGGGAGATATAGGTCCCACCCATCTTATAATGAATCCTTTCTTATGTGTGCCACATAATCATAAATCATACATCATCGCATAACACATGTAAAAAAATGGGATTCTTGAACAACATGACATCATAAAACCATTCATATAAGATAAAGGAATTCATAAACATAATTCCATCACAACATAGTCAAATCAATGTAAAAATATGGATAGAAACAGAACCCTTTATTATCTTAGATGGAAAATAATTTTGATAAAACACATGAAATGAATTCTTGAGGAAAATATCCTTTCTTCTTCAAAATCAATTTCTTTTCACAAAACATCATGGAATTTTAAAAGAAAGAGATTTTATTAAAAATATTCATGACATCTTTTTGAGTAATCTTCATGAATATAAGGCTTTATAGAACCGTAAAAATCCGTTCGTGCCGTTTAAGTTAAAAATAACATTCTTCGTACTTTTGTCGGAAAAGTCAAAAAGTACCTCGTACGAAAAATGACAAAAGATTCCTTTCATATCTTTTACAAAAAACTTAATGAAGGGTAAAATTGGATATAAAATATTGTAGAAGGATGGAAATAATATTACATATTGAAGGAACATGGATGTGGATGATAAAATACACCCCAGTAATTACCAAAGTAAAAACAATCTCGGATAAAAGTGAGATTGTGATATTTCCCTTACCTTATGTCTGATTTGCTTCGTATGTGTCTGAACCTCCTGTATAATGATTTAAATAATGTCATTGACTTATTAAAGAATCATATTCATTGTTATGATATCATATATGGTTCACTTATGACATTATATTACCCGTTCTTTTGTAAATTCCATGTTAAAGAAGCGTTTTGGGTAAAATCGTTTCATTTATCGTAGGTGTTTTGACTTGTTGTTCTTGACATTATTATTACTTATATCATGATTTACTTACTTCCAGAATATAAAATATGATTTATATATCACATATATTCAGTATATATATATATATAATAGATAGATAAATGAAATGAAAAACACCGTTCATGGAGACGGTAGTCCGTACGTACGCATGAACGCTGTTTTTCTTTCCTTATTGTCTTGAATGGAAGTAAGTAGATGACATATATATATATATATATATATATATACATAAATCCATTATCATTATTATGTCATATATTTCATTAGTACTTATTATATATACTTTATAATCATTCATGAATGGTTAATCATTAAGAATGAATCTCATCACGTCGTGGAGACGGTAGTCCGTACGTACGCACGAGCGATGATATCATTTCCATAATTATTGAATTGAATTGGAGTGGATTATACAATATATCAGAATCAATATGATGTTGTAATAACTATGTATAGTTATTCATTACACCATTATACCCATCCATGTAAGGTGGTGGTGGAAAATAGATTACACCACGGCGTGGAGACGGTATTCCGTACGTACGCACGCGCGGTGATTTCTTTTTCCGTAGGATGGATAGATGAGGAAATAGGGTTGTTTCATACTTAAAATAAAATATCAGTATATGAGTGATACTGATGTTATTACTTAATAATGAAACAACCTAAGAAGAAGAAGTGGAAGAAGAAATAAAGATGAAAGAATTGGTAACGGTAATTACCTCTTCTTTGAAGCGCCTCTTTGAGACCTCCTCTTAGGGCACTAAAATTGGACTTTGATGAAGACCAGAACCTCTAGGATGTTTATAGGGAAGTGGAGAAGAGATTTTGGCAGGGGTTGGCCGAGCATGAGGGCTCAAATTTGTGTGAGGAGGAGGGGGAGGAGGTGTCCTTTTATAAGGGAGAAGAGGGGCACCTTAGGAATACCTCAAAATATTATTTTATATTAAAGTCAAAATCGGTTTATAATGGTTCCAAAGGGTATTATTTCGGAGCTAAAGTGGGGATGGGTCCAAATCCTATCAACCAATAATATTTAGAAAAGTTTAGGGTATTATTTTAACCCTATCAATTAGATTTAACTCTAAGTTAAATAATTTAACTTTTACCGTGTCTTTTTGTTTTCTTTCACTATATGGTTAATACACATACTATAACATGAAAAAAGATCCCCAAATTGTTTAGTATTAATACATATATCCTTATCTAAGTCATTTGGACGAACCTTAGATTTTTAAGAATAAAATAACAATTAATAATATAATATTTGATTTAAAAACTATTTTGTGTCAATTTTGACACTATTTGATATATGATTTTTGTGAAAGTCATAACAGAATTATATGTTCGAACCAAGTTTATTAAATCAACACTAATATATCATAGTAACCTAGAAAATTAGTGGAATTTATAAAAAGTCTCAAATTACATTTAGTTTTGTGTTTATAACATCAATTATGTCAATATTTCATTAATAAGATAATTACTGCATCATCTTTGTGTCATAAATAAATTAAATTATTTGATGTCTAAAAATTACAAATAAAATACCATTATATAGGAAATATGTTTATCTTTATAATGAATATTTAAAATAGAATTTATATTATGTATAATCCTATATTAAAAATGTTTTAGTAAATAGACTTTGATTTTAACTCTTTTAACTCTTCTTTGAATTAAATAATAATAAATGTCCTAATCTAATCCAAGTGGGCCTAAATGATAATATTTTACACTTAAGGTTGTTTTTGGTAGAGATACACTTGTCAAATAGAATTAGGACATGTGTTAGGGTAATATTAATATCATTATTACCCTTAATTACCCTATTTACTTTTAACCGTGGTAAATCAAAGTAAAAAGTTACTATTCACCAAAAATTATTTTCATCTCATTGAACCACATTTTACATAATGACATCAACCATGTCTCTCGGATTTTTGAAATTCCATTCACAGAAGCGGTAAAATTAAGTTTTATGAAAAATTCAGTTTTTTAACTACCACTTAGTAGTTTCACTATTCATCAAAAATTGATGTTTTTCAGAACAATGCCAAAATTTCATCCTAAGATATATTTCATATTCCGAATTCAAAAATGAAGTCTATTTTACCAAATTCATAACATAAAAGTTGCATTAATTAATTTTATAATTAAATCCCGCTGTTAAAACAAATAGCGTGTTTTTAAGAAACAATATCTATCAAAAGATTGACACTTATTTATGTCTGGTTTAAATGTGAAATTACATCCAATGACCAACATTGTATTAAATTATAAAAATATATTCTAAATATACTTTAAAACCACTCAAATTAATGATTTATCACTATTAATTATTTCGATTAAAAAAGTTGTCTTTAATTATAATTTAGTAATTTTCACTATTCATCAGAATATGAAAGTTATCCGAAAAGTACCAAAATTTCACCTTAGGCTAAATTCGATACTCCGAATCCAAAAATGAAGTCCATTTTGAGAGCTAAAATTTCTAAAAATTTAAAAGGTGGTTATTACTATTCATAACGGCTAGTTATAATAATATTTTAATAGCATATCGTTGTTTAGTGAAACTCGGTATTGTGTTCTACACACGCAGTCGAGGAAGGTCGTGATTGCGTGTAATGCAAGGCAAGTCAAGGATGTGTGTTGTGCAAGCTCCTTTTGGTGTAGCGTACAATACAAGACATTAATAAAATTAAAAATAATATTTTTCATAAAATCTCGGGCTGTTACACATGGCCTAATTATAATATAGGAATAATGTATTTTTATGTAAAACCTAGTTATTTCCGTCAATTATTTGAATTTATTAGGAGATAATGGAGAGATATTTAAACCAGGGGAATAATAAATAAACCAAACCCCAAATTCTAATGTAAAATTTCAAAAACCATTAATAATCATCTTAAAATATTTAAACTAAGTAAAAATCAATTTTAGACAAGAAAAATAAACATTAATTAACATTATATAAGATCAAATAAAAAATTAAAAAATAATATTATAATTTTAATTTAAACAATGGTCAAATAAGATATTGTAAGAGAAAATATATAAGTTTTTCTAACAATAAATTGGGAATAAAAAATTATAGAAGTTAAAATCAAATTAATAATTCACAATAAACAATTCTAAATGACAAAAAAAAACCGTGATCCATAAATTTATAATATAAATAAAATAATATTAGTCATCAAAAAATAAATCGGTATAAGTAAGATAATAACAAATATAATAGATGGAATCATCTATTATACTATCAATTCATTCTAAATAATATAAAAAACTTTTTTCTTACTCTCAGAAGCCACACTAGGTAACAAAATCTATAGGAAGAGTATCATTATTCACTAACAGACTCTTTTCAATGTGTAAACATAAATAAAATAAAAATAATATCTTTATTCCCCCCAAGATACCAAGTGTTCTATGAGTTTAACTAGTGTAAGTGATGAAAAATATGACATAAGAAATCATAATATTAATAAATCACATCCAAGTAAACTAATAATATCACCACAAAAAACACCTTAAAATTTTCATTTCCATTATTTTTTAACTAATAAAAACAATTTATATATAATAATATCAATTTAAATATACACAATCAAAAAATAAGGATACGATACCGAGGGTGTCAAGTATTCATTAAAATCTATTTATGGTTTTTATAAATGTGAATTTAAATTTTAAATGAAAATACAAGTCATAAAATCATATTTTATAAATTAATCATGAATAAAAACAAATACTGTAACACCAATTAAAATAATATAAACCCCAACCAATTATTAACATTCATAGGAAATGGAATAAGAGAAATAATGATTTATTAAAATTTATATTATGCCAAAACACCCATAAATCAGGGAAAAGATATTGGAAAACTGGTTACATAATTTTATAATACATTGGAAACATAAACATCATTCAAAATATACATTTTGATTAAAAAGGGTCTTTTAGAAATTTTTAAAAACACATTTGGTGCATGGAATTATTTCATGGGATTAACAAGCCTTAAACCATTGAAATAACCTTTTATTAACCAAGGAAAACATAATGTTGAGAGTATATATTCAATATTTATTCAAAATTAACACCTATAGATTTAAAATCAATGGGAAATAGGTATAAAAAACATAAGTTCCACTTCAAATTAAAAAACAAAAAGTAAGTTCACAACAACACTATTGAAAAATGATGATTTTTTCACTAACTTATGCAATTTCACTAGATTAGGAGATATGAGATACTAAAAAACAATAATAATATGTAAAATCTAAAAAAAACTTATATGAAAAAATAGAAACCCTAGGACACTAGGGCCTTTAGATCAAGAATGATTGAATACAGATGATGAATGAGGTGAGATGAAGAAAAAAATAAGTGAAAGGAGACCTTAAACATTGTTCTAGTTGAATAATAACAAATGATAAAATATGGATAAACTATTGGAGGATAAATAAGGAGATGAAGTCATCATTGGATGCCTCAGGTTGATCTCTTAGACACAATATATGAATTGAGATGAAAAATATAAAATAGATTTTTTTCAATCAAAAACATTTTAATAGAATTTGCATGTGTTGAATACATGGGATTCCTTCTTATGGGACTTACACATGAAACACACTACCTCCTAAAAAAATAAAATCATTTTAACTATTCAAAATCATGGTCCCTATATGGATATGTACCAATCCATTGTAACCATGATAAACCTTCCAAAAACACAAACTTTTAACCTAAAACTAAACAAATAAATCCATAACCGAAAAATATTAATTTTGATACTCAAAATTGACATTATGTGTTTGAAGAGTCTCCCTACCATAACACTTTTTCCCCATAGGAATACATGGGATGATTGTAAAGTTATGAGAATTATGAATTCATTACTTCAATAATTGGGACATCAAATTTGAATTCCAATTTTCTTGACCACTATATGTCAGAACACAAAAAAACCAAACCCCTTACTAGATGCATATTGAGAAGTATATAAAATAAACTATTTTAAAGAGATGATTATATGGAATATCAACTTTCCATTGAGATATCCCATCCCATTTAATTAATCTCATGGGAAAGTGATTCTCACTCAAATTTACCCAAGAGAAGAAGGTAAGACGGTCCTTGTAGTTTAGCTTGGGTTATCGAATCCACAGAGACCTAAGAAGAAATCTATAGACACGTACATTCTATGGACTGTATTCGGCTATGAATTGGCCAAATTGGATTGATTTTGGATGAGTTTTAAAGATATCTAATTGATTTAAGTGAATTCAATTTAAAATAATTAGTTGATCCTAGGTTATCGCTCGGGGTGGATTGGACATATTTCCTTTTTAATGATTTCAATTTCTTAAATTTGAGATGGGTTCATTTAAGGAGATAAAACAACATCATCACTTACTGGTTTAATGCCTACACCCTTTATTAATAATCACCAATACACTTGAAGGATCAATGTTTTGAGCACTTCAAGGTAAAGGTTCGTATTAGTACTTGAAGTGTGTGGCCTTAAATTCAACAAGGACAATGGTGTTTAAAAATCATCAAATAAAAATACCAATTAAAGAAGTGATTATACATTAATTAGGTGATAAATAACATCCAATCCAGCCCCTTTCTACTCCCTTGGATCAACCCATAAGTGGGTTAGCCCTCCATTGATCCCATGGTTTCAATTGAAGCGGAAAGTAGACTCATGATGGAGGAAATGGAGAAGTAAAGAAAACAACAAAAATAAAATGATCACTCCATCGTTGTGTGAATAATTTCACAAGGGTTGGTGTGATTAAATTCACAACTTGATCCATCGGTATCAAAGTGATATTATGAACAACAGAATAAGAGTAGAAGAATAACATTTATTAAGAAACTAAAGTGAATTGAACAACTCATATGTGAAAGACAAATTTGAGGCAACAAAAATGCAGCATAACATTACAATTGAACAAAGCATCCAAGATCCCAAAATCCTTCACCACCAATGCCTTAAATAGGCATTTTGGGAGCCTCGGGTCGAGCCTCAAACAGTACAAAGCATCTCAATTAATTTTGGTAGGCCATAGGTGGTGGAAAGCTTGTGGAATTTGAACTTTTTGCACATTTGACCCGAGGTGGCAGTCAGATTTCCTTCACCGAACAGACGCGTCTGGGAGACCTTCTATACGGCCGAATCAGAGTGGTCCACAGAAGAAAAAAATGGAGAAACGGATGTCTTATAACCGTCTATAAAAGTTGGGCCCATTTGAAGTTAGGGATTCTGAGATATGATAAAATTAGTGGACTATTTTTCTGGGCCGCAGAATTTGGCCCAGAATTGTATATCTAACTTGGTCCGCTTTAATGACCACCCTAGAGGCCGAATTAGCATTGTCTCATGAAGAGTTATTTGTTCCTATGAATGGCTTATAGAATCCCACAAAATGTGGGATTCATTGGGAATATATTTTGGGCCCCACAGTCGCATCAGTGGGCTAGTGTCCAATCTTCCTTCTCTAAAATTGCTTCCTTTAATCACAAAATATCCCCATCTTCTTCGATGAATTATCCATTGATCCCTGAATGAAAAATGTTCACATTTAAGTGTATATAACGTTCCAAAAATATAAGTTTATAAAAATTGATAATTACCTTCCTTAGAATCAGATGACTCATTGGGCCTAAATTGGTGTATATTAGGCATGAAGTGCACAAATGATGAGAATTGATGTTCATAATGAAAATGCACTAACTCAGGCCCATGAGATAAAAAATGAACATTTAATACCATTAAAATGTAATTAAAATATATGTTTTTATTAGATAAACACACCACCCAACTTGAGATTTTCTAGTCCCGAGCAAATAATTCAATGATTTTATTTGAATTCCTTTATTCAAACACATTATAACAAACAGTGCTCACAATGTAAACTGCACAGAAATATATTTTTATAACCTATCAAGATAATTTAAAACAAGATGAATTTAAAAGCATATCCCAATCCCAAGCCCATTCCTTTGATCAAATCCATCATCATACTTCATCCAACTCAATTAGGTGTAATGATGTGTTGTGTATCACAATAGATATGGGGGTTCATTTTCATTCAAGGGGGAAATCATGGAAGCACTAGGTGGAATCTCATTTAATCCTAATATGAGTATTCTTAATTCTTTTTTTTTTATTTTTTTTATTTTTTTTCAATATTTCCATAGTAATTTAGATTGTAGTTAATCAAATTAACCCATGTAGCAAGACTTTGTCGATGACTCCCAGACTCCAAGGCCTTAGGGCACCATGTGAAGCCCACATACTCGGGCATCGTCTCGAGTTAACATAATCAAAAACAAAGTCATATTACCATAAATAGAGATATATTGAAAAAATCAGGGCTAGACAACTCTGGAGTCACGATCCCCAAGTGCCGAAAGCCTCACATTTTATAAATCCATTGCTCTACAGGCAATTTTTGTTGTTGTTGTTTTTTTTTTAAATTTTTAATTTTTTTTTTGAAAACTCATATTCTTCATAAAAATCAAACAAGCCTATGATATTTATTATGGGACACAAAAAATTCAAATTATTACCCCACTGTCTAAAGGGCGTGCATTGTGGCATTTTGATTTAATGGATGAAAATAAAAATGATGAAAATTTTCATTGGACAACCAAACTTCAAAAAACAATGCTTTTAAACTTAATCATGAATTAAATTAAGAGTCAAGGAAATAATAATTATTTTATATGTAGTTTTTATGCGAGAAAATATGTTATTATATGAATGAGAAAGGAATTTTACTTCTTTTTGTTATCATTGTTTTTTTAAACAAACATTTTGTTTCCACACCCCCCAAGTTAGAATGAAACTGTCCCTAGTTTCATAAAAAAAATTTAGAATGGGGTAGAGGAATAAAAAGGGGAGTTCAATAAGGAAATTGAAATATGAGTATCATGTAATGAAGTCACCTGGTGGTTGATGTTTGAAGTTCATGCCGCTCGAATTTATTCCTTTGATATCCATGTCACTTGCAAAGTTCCCTAGAGGAAAAAGGAAAAACAAAACAAACAAAAAAAAACAAAAACAAACAATATATATATATATATATAATAAAGGAAGTAAAATATAAGAATATATATAAAAATTATAGAATAAAGAAGCACAAGAAGCCGAAGGTCAGTGGTAAGTGCACGCCCCTGTCTCCCTTCGGTCCTGGGTTCGAGTCCCCGCGGCTTCGCCGGTTGTGACGAGGTTTGCCCCACGGCCTATGGCGTGGACTTTTTATTATTATTTTATTTTTATTTTTATCATAACCTATAAAATAATAATAATAAAACTAAATAAATTGATGATACATTGTCTTCTTTTTAAATTTCTGGGTAAGGTATTACTCAAGGATCACACCACGTGACACGGATGAATATGGTGCTCCTCTTTCGTAGCCATCCATACTAATAATAGAAGAATAGGTCAAAAGTCTATTTTTTATTTTTAAATATACAAATGATTATGTATTCTTATTTGAAAAATAAATATGATTCAGAAAGATTAGAAACATAAAAACCACGGGTTGCCTCCCGTGTAGCGCTTTGTTTAACGTCGTTAGACCGACATAGATCCAAAATTTATCAATTTTTTCCTAGTTCATATATTGGATCATTTAACTCAGCATCTATTTCCTGTTTATTGAATGATTCAAGGAATGTTTTTCAACTTTGACCATTGACCTTGAAAATGTGACCACTTGTGGGATCTTGAATCTCTACTGCCCCATGGGGGTATACATGATGCACTATGAAAGGACATGACCATCTAGACCTTAACTTTCCCGGGTGTAAATGAAGTTTTGAACTATACAAGAGCACAAGTTTTCCCAGTTCAAAATGTTTTACCTTGATATTACTAGATTGGTAGGCTTGAAATCTAGCTTTATTGATCCTTGAATTTTCATAAGCCTCCATCCTTAATTCCTCCAGTTCATTGAGATAAAATTTCCTTTTTGTTCCAGCCAATGAGAGGTCATAATCCATTTTCTTAATTGCCCAAAAGGCCTTATGTTCAATCTCCACTGGCAAATGGCATGCTTTACCTTAAACCAACCTATATGGGGACATTCCTAAAATGGTTTTATATGCAGTTCTATAGGCCCAAAGAGCATCTAAGAGTTTCTCAGACCAATCTTTCCTAAAGGGGTTGATAGTTTTTCCAAGAATTTGCTTAATCTCCCTATTCGCTAACTCAGCTTGACCATTGGTTGAGGATGGTATGCAGTGGACACTTTATGGGAAATAGCATACTTATACATGAGTGAAGCGAATGGGCGGTTGCAGAAATGAGTTCCTCGATCTCTGATTATAGCCCTAGGAATTCCAAATCCTGAAATTATGTTCTCTTTTAGAAATCGAATCACAACTTGATGATCATTGGACTTAGTGGGAATGGCCTCAACCCATTTTGAGACATAATCAACAGCTAAGAGTATATAGAGGTATCCCCGAGAGTTTGGGAAGGGACCCATGAAGTCAATTCCCCAACAGTCAAATATTTCAACCACTAAGATGGGAGAGAGTGGCATTTGATTCCTTTTTGTTATGGACCCTACTTGTTGACACCTAGGACAGCTTTGACAAAATGTGTAGGAGTCCCTTGAGAGGTTGGGCCAGAAAAGACCACATTGAAGAATCTTAGCAGATGTTTTCTTAGAGGAAAAGTGACCTCCACATGCCTCATTGTGACAGAATTTAAGGATGGACATTTGTTCAGATTCTGGAACACACCTCCTAATGACTTGGTCAGGTCAGAACTTATAGAGGTATGGATCATCAAACACATAGTGTCTAACATTAGAATAAATTTCCTTCAAGCTTGAGTCCCTAAGAATTTTGGAATGACTCCTGTCACTAAGAAATTTTCTATGTCAGCATACCAAGGGCAGTCACTCACAGAGTATAGGTGTTCATCAGGAAACAAATCAGACACAGAAAGGTGATTTGATTTGTCTTTGAATTCCATCCTAGAGAGGTGATCAGCTACAACATTTTAAACACCGTTTTTATCCATGATTGTGAGGTCAAATTATTGTAAGAGAAGGACCCACCTAATTAGTCTAGCCTTGGAATCTTGTTTTTGGAAGAGGTATTTCAGTGCAGAATGGTCAGTGAACACAGTGATGGGGGATCCTAAGAGGTAGGACCTAAACTTATCTAAAGAAAACACAATATCAAGTAACTCCTTTTCAGTAGTGGTGTGGTTTATTTGGGCATCATTTTAGGATTTACTTGCATAAGCAATGACATAAGGAGTTTTATCACAACGTTTTCCTGAGACAGCTCCAACAGCAAAGTCACTGGAATCACACATAATTTCAAAAGGAAGGTTCCAATTTGGAGATTTCATAATGGGAGGAGAGGTGAGAGAGGATTTGAGGTGTGAGAATGATCCCTCACAGATTTCTGTCCAAACAAATGGAGCATCCTTTACTAAGAGAGCACAAAGGGGACGGAATATTGAACTAAAGTCCTTGATGAATCTTTTATAGAAACCAACATGTCCTAAGAAAGACCTCACTTCCTTGACAGTTTTGGGTGATGGAAGGTGACGAATGATGTCAACCTTTTCTTTATCAACTTCAATCCCCCTACTCGAGACCAGATGGCCTAGAACAAGTCCCTCTTTAACCATGAAATGGCATTTTCCCAGTTTAGGACCAGATTTTTTTCTTCACATCTTGACAAGACTCTCTCCACATTCTGCAAACATCCCTCAAAAGTATCCCCAAACACAGAGAAGTCATCCATGAAGACCTCTAGAAAATCTCCTACCATGTTTGAGAAGATTCCCATCATACACCGTTGGATGGTTCCAGGGGAATTTCATAACCCGAAGGGCATGAGTTTGAAAGGAAAGGTTCTAAAATGACATGTGAATGTAGTCTTCCCTTGATCCTCTAGGGAGACCTCAATTTGATTGTACCCTGAGTACCCATCTATGAAACATTAGAAGGCATGACCTGCCACTCTCTCAAGGACTTGGTCAATGAATGGTAAGGGGAAATGATCCTTCTTGGTGAATGAGTTTAGCTTCCTGTAGTCAATACAGACCCTCCATCCACTACTCACCCTTGTTGGAAGAATCTCTCTATCCTCATTTGTTATCACTGTGATTCCAGCCTTTTTTGGAACCACTTGAATTGGGCTCACCCACTCACTCTCAGCTATGGGATAAATTATACCAGCTTTTAACAGTTTCAGAAGTTCTTTCCCTACTACCTCCATGAGATTAGGATTGAGTCATCATTGAGGCTGACGACATGGCTTTGAATAAGATTCCAGAACAATCCTATGAGTCCCGATAATTGGGCTAATCCCAGGAATATCAGATAGGGTCCAACCAATGGCTTTCTAATGCTTCTTAAGGACATCTAAAAGCATCCTCTCATGATTGGATTCAAGACAAGAAGAAATGACAATAGGATGTGTTTGATTGTCCCCTAGGAAAGAATACTTTAGTGCAGCAGGAAGTTCCTTCAATTCAAGATCAGGTTGGTTCAGAATTTCAGCAGAATATTGGGACATTGGATCAAGATCAATTTCTTTTTTTAGAGTTTCAGATAGGATTGATTCATCACATGTAGAAGTTTCAGCTACTAGATTGGCTTGATCAGATTTAGGGAAGGAATTTAGAGGGGTCTCTATGAAAGTGGTTCCTTGAAAGGTTTCACTGATTATTGGACCTAAGACTTCATCATAAGAGCAATTTGAAAATGATTCAATCCAAGGAGATAAACTTCCTTCATATGAACAAAAGAAATCAATCTCATCCTGACTTAAACATCCATCAAATATTCCTTGATGTTCCATGGATTCATTATCAATTCTTCCTATCATGTTTACTTCATGAATGTCCTCGTCATCCCCTATTTGTGAGCTTGCATTATAGATGTTCATGTCTAAACTCATGTTCCCAAAGGTGATGGTCATGTTCCCATTTCGGACTCGGATAACAGAGTTTATTGTTGCAAGGAAAGGATGACCAAGGATGATTGGGGTTTGTTCCTTATTTCCTATGTTTGGATGGTTGTCAAGGACAATGAAATCAGAAGGGTAGATGAAGTTTTCAACCTTTACCAGAACATCCTTTAAAATCCACTTTGGAACCCTAATACTACAATCAGCAAGTTGAAGTGTGACAGATGTGGGTTGGAGTTCTTCTAGGCCTGACTGGCAGTACACAGCATATGGGATGAGATTGACACTAGCACCTGGGTCACACAAGGCATTGACAACATTGCTTTCTCATAGTTCAACATTGATATAAGGGCATCCCGGGTCTTTCAACTTAGGAGGAATGGTCCCTTGAATGGTGGTACTCACATTAGCTGCCAAAAGGACTTGGTTTTTATGTGAAAATGTTCTTTTAAAAGTGCACAAGTCCTTAAGGTACATTGAGTAGGAATGTATGGTTTGTATGGAATCGATAAGAGGAATGTTCAACTTTACTTGTGAGAAGATTTCCCTCAATGTTTCACTCAGTTCAGGCTTGGTTTTCTCCCTCATGTGTTGAGGAAATGGTGCAGGTTGTGGGGTTGTTTGTTGAAGAGTTGTTTCCTTGACAATGTTATCAGTTTCCTCAGTTTGATCTTGTGGTTCATTTGAATTTTCATCCAAGTTTTAATCTTCATGTGGGTTCTGAATTAGTTGTTCAGGTTTCTCAATTGATTTCCCACTTCTTAAAATAGTCACAACCTTTAGTTGTTCATGGGTTATTTGAGCACAACTTGAATCTCCCCTTGAAGTTGAGGATGGCACCGCCTGAGTAGGCATTGGTGCCTTTCTAGTTTTGATGGTTTGAAGTTCTTGTTTTAGGGAAGATACCTCCGAGTTCATCCTCTCCATTTGTTTGCACATTTGTTCTAGTAGGCTTTGTGGAACAGTTTGGGTGGGTACTTTAGTTGGTTGGTTTATCCTAGGGGAATATTTTGGAGGTGGGATAGTTTGTTGAAAATGGACCAGTGGCTGTTGGTATTGGATAGGTTGGGTTTGGAACAGGTTATGGGTTTGGTAGTTCTAATGGAGGTAAGGATTTTATCCCTGTGGTTGGCTAGGTTGTTGGTTATCTTTCCAGCGGAAGCCTGGGTGGTCGTTATACCTTGGGTTGAAGGTGTTTTGGTATTGAGGCTTTTGAAAGTTCATAGCATTTACTTCCACTGGGGGTCCTCCTAAGAGAAAATCCTTGATGGATGGAATGGTTGGACAGTTGTCTGTCTTATGGTCATGTTTGTCACAAATTGTGCAAACAGGGTCAACATTTTGGATTTCATGGACTTTCCTAAGGTCTATCTCTTCAACCTTCCTAGAGAGTGCTGCGAGTTTAGCCCTAAGGATTTCTTCTTCTCTAAGTGTATGAATTCTAGAAGTTCTTTATGGCTTTTCAGAATATGGTAAAGTTCCCCATGTTTGGTTTTGTTCAGAAAGGCTTTCTAGATACTCGTAAGCATCATTTGGGGCTTTGTTTTTAAAGGTTCCATTACACATCATGTCAATGAATTGTTTGTTCCCTGGACCCAACCCTTCATAGAAAATACTCACTTGTTCAGGAATAGAAAAACCAAGGTGTGGAACCATGTTTAGAGTGTCTTTAAACCTCTCCCATGTTTCATAGAATGACTCTCCCTCTTTTTAAAAAAATTTTTGGATACTCTTTTTAAGTGCAATTGTTTTGTGGTGGGGAAAGTATTTTTTGTAGAATTCTATTTGTAGTTAGTCCCAAGAGTTTATGGATGATGGTATCAAATTTTTTAGCAAATTTTTAGCTCGATCCTTTAAAGAAAAAGGAAATATCCTCATCTTATCTGATTCTAGTTGATGTGGGGGACACATGGTTTCTACAGTGTCATTGAACTCCTTAATTTGCAGGTAGGGCATCTTGGACTCCATTCCATGGAATGTGGGAAGGTGGTTTAGGACATGGGGTTTAAAGATGTAGTTGGAATCTCTTAGGGAATTGTGTCTAATGCATGAGGGGGCATTGGTCCAGGAAGGTGTGAGGTAGTCATTCATGGTTTGATCAATTGCATTCCCCAAGATTGGGGCTGCCTCATTTGGGTTTCCATTTTGGTTCCCACCTGGGTTTATGAGTTGGTTTCTTTGAATACCTTCCATTGAAATGGGCTCAATTTTTGACTCGAGGGTGTGTGGAAGATTAGGATCTAATTGAAAGAGTTCCCTTGGTGTACTTGACTCCCCAACCCCAGGACTATCCACCCTAACTAGACGGTTTGATTGATCGCGGGAGTAGGTGGGCATGCGCCAAAAGAAAAAAAACGAGAAAGGGAAAAGATAAGAGAATTTGGATGAGAAAAGAAGAAATGGGGGAGAATAGAATGAGTGTTTATATGACTTACTTGGGTCCTCGGAAAACGGCGCCAAAATTTGATTCTCGCTCAAATTTACCCAATAGAAGAAGGTAAGACGGTCCTTGTAGTTTAGCTTGGGTTATCGAATCCACAGAGACCTAAGAAGAAACCTATAGACACGTACATACTATGGATTGTTTTCGGCTATGAAGTGGCCAACATGGATTGATTTTGGATGGGTTTTAAAGATATCTAATTGATTTAAGTGAATTCAATTTAAAAGAATGAGTTGATCCTATGTTATCACTCGGGGTGGATTGGACATATTTCCTTTTTAATGATTTCAATTTCTTAAATTTGAGATGGGTTCATTTAAGGAGATAAAACAGCATCATCACTTACTGGTTTAATGCCTACACCCTTTAATACTAATTACCTATACACTTGTAGGATCAAAGTTTTGAGAACTTCAAGGTAAAGGTTCGTATTAGTACTTGAAGTGTGTGGCCTTAAATTCATCAAGGACGATGGAGTTTAAAAATCATCAAATAAGAATCCCAATTAAAGAAGTGATTATACATTAATTCGGTGATAAATAACATCCAATCCATCCCCTTTCTACACCCTTGGATCAACCCATAAGTGGGTTAGCCCTCCATTGATCCCATGGTTTCAATGGAAGCAGAAAGTAGACTCATGAGGGAGGAAATGGAGGAGTAAAGAAAACCACAAAAATAAAATGATCACTCCACCGTTGTGTGAATAATTTGACAAGGGTTGGTGTGAATAAATTCACATCTTGATCCAACAGTATCAAAGTGATATGAATAAAAACAAAATAATAGTAGAAGAATAACTTTTATTAAGAAACTAAAGTGAATTGAACAACTTACATGTGAAAGACAAATTTGAGGCAACAAAAATGCAGCATAACATTACAATTGAACAAAGCATCCAAGATCCCAACATCCTTCACCACCACTGCCTTATATAGGAATTTTGGGAGCCTTGGGTCGAGCCTCAAATAGTACAAAGCATCTCAATTAATTTTGGTAGGCCATAGGTGGTGAAAAGCTTGTGGAATTTTGAATTTTTCCACATTTGACCCGAGGTGGCAGCCAGCTTTCCTTCACCGAACAGACGCGTCTGGAAGACCATCTAGACGGCCGAATCAGAGTGTCCCATAGAAGCATAAAATGGAGCTCCGTATGTCTTCTAAATGTCTGTAACATTTAGGCCCATTTGGAGTTACGGATTCCGAGATATGATAAAAGTAGTGGACTATTTTTCTGGGCCGAAGAATCTGGCCCAGAATTGTATCTCTAACTTGGGTCGCTTTAATGAACACCATAGAGGCCGAATTAGCATTGTCTCATGAAGAGTTATTTTTTTCTATGAATTTATTCTAGCATCCCGAAAAATTTGGGATTCATTGGGCTTGTATTTTGGGCCCCAAAGCCGCATCAGTGGCCCAGTGTCCAATCTGCCTTCTCTAGAATTGCTTGCTTTCATCACAAAATATCCCCTTATTCATCCATGAATTCTCCATTGATTCCTGAATGAAAAATGTTCACATTTAAGTGTAGATAAAGTTCCCAAAATATCAGTTTAAAAAATTGATAATTACATTCCTTAGAATCAAATGACTCATTGGGCCTAAATTGGTGTATATTAGGCATGAAGTGCACAAATGATGAGAATGGATGTTCATAATGAAAATGCACTAACTCAGGCCCATAAGATCAAAAATGAACATTTAATACCATTAAAATGTAATTAAAATATATGTTTTTATTGGATAATCAGAAAGAAAATAGAATTACTCAAACCCCTTATGGGAATAACTTGAATGAAAACATAGACCTGATATAGTTCTTCCCATAGTATAAAATTAAATGAAATAAAGATGAACACCAACAAAATCACGTTTTTCACAAATCCAACTCATACTAAAATTTTTGTAATGAAAAAAATTGGTATAAATTAACCCCAAAGTATTAAATATTAGAGAAAAAATAAAATGACATGAGGAATAAAAAACACTTATAAAGGTAAATTTCTGGGATTAACATATCAAGGATTCTTTATGAGACATAAAAGAAGGAGTTATTTTCATTAATTAAAGGAATATAAAAAAATTAAGGGTACCTTAAATGCATTCCTGTTCAATATTTGATTTATCATCCATACACTCTAGCTCATGTTTGAGCTATATTTGATATATTTTACTTTATTGATAATTAAATAAAAAAAGTTACAATGATGACTTAATCAGCCACTTGAATGGATGTTTCTTGGAGATAAAAAAAATTATGTCTTAGAATTATAAAAATTTCCACAATATAAGAACACAAGAGATTAATTCTTCATTTAAGGAGAATTGGAAAAATAAGAGAGTTTAAAACCACTATCTCTGCATTCAGGATCAAAGAACTCTTGTATCATCCTCTTTCCCAACACATAACATTTAATTTCTCTAGATATTTGAAAATTAAGGTATGAAGTATATTGTACTTCAATTTTACCATCCAACAATTTATCCCTATTGACTGATTCCACATATGAAGTCAGTTTATTTAAAGATTATTTTAATATATGGTTAATATAAAGGAATATTTAAATTAAACAATCTTTCAATGAGTAATTAATGACTAGATCAGAAGAGAATGACATCAACTAGTTGAAATGATCCAAGTACACCATTAGCATCTGGTCACTTTTCTGGAGACTCATGTTTTCTATATTGTTCTAATTTTTTACATTATCATGATAATTACACTGAATAAAAAATGTCCTTGAAGTGTTCACATGACTTTTTAATAAGAGAATGCGATAGATTAGTTATTTCCCACCGTTACATGATCAGTCCCTTGGTCATGACTGTGGAAACATCAACATTAGTGGTTATAGGAGTCTGTAACACTCTCTAACCACTCCACCACCTATTTTATACCTATATTAAATTTAACTATATGTGGTTAATTATTGAGATACTATTTTACATAATCTATAACTTGAGGTGGATATTATCATATCCCTATAATTAGGGTTTTAGTGGAATAAATAACTGTTTGGAGTATGTTTAGATAATTATGAAGTATAGATTACAAGAAACCCCTATAAAAATTCTTCCCATTGTCCACTGACACTTTTCTAGGATGTATAAACTAAAATAAAATGAAATATAAATTCTAATAATAAAATATTTTGATTCCTAAATCACTCAAATCAGATGAAACTCAACAATATCCAATTAATATAACATGAAAATACCCATAATATCTAAATAAAAACATAAAATCATTATCCAAAATTAAAAATTATAAAATAATCCCCAATTAATATATATATATCAAAAGAAAAACGAATTTTTTTATAAAATTGGATGAATTTGGTAAAAAATCACAAAATTATTCTTATAAATTTATTATTTCATCTTTAAGGACACTTTTTTATAAGACAAAACTAGATAAGAATAATATATTTTCAATTAAATCATTTTTAAAATATCAATATACAATACATTATAAAAATTATATAAGGATCATGAAATCTGTGATAAAATTTGGAAATTTAATTAAAAGATAAATTATCTTCAAAGAATATTAAATCTTACTCTAATAATCCTTTACTAATTACTTGATCCCTTATCATTATTATCGTAGTACTCAAAATATTTCATTAATAATTTACATATAAAATCATATAGCAATTTTATGATTAATATATAATATTTATCATTTTACCCATAAAAACATTTATCAATGAGACCTTATAATTAATTTTTTGAAGAAATTATTTAATCTTCTAAATCCCCATTTATGATAATGAAAAAACAATGAAAATAAACTTTATGAATAAAACAATAACCTAAACTATAGTTTTAAATAATTTTTCCCAAATTAATAAATTGAGACACTAAATAAAATATAATAAACTAAATAAACCCCATTTCATTTTGAAATAAGATTAAAATAAATTAATAAAAATAACTCTAAAAATAATTAATCGAGAATAATAAAGAGAAATCCCAAAGTTCTGTTCAAAACTTGAAAAATCAAATAATCAATAAGCTGCACAGTTTTATGTACACAGTCCTCAGACATTACACACTATTGATATAATCAATTGGTTTCCATTATAACATCTCTCATGGTAGGATTTACACCCAAAAAGGTATAAATTTAATCCTGAACTAAAATTACCCATTTATGACATCCCCTAACAACTAAACATGAAGGTCTTGGTTAAAAACTTTCTCATACTAAACTCATAAGTATTGAAATTCATAATTTTTTTCTACATGAATCCAAAAAAACTATTAAATAAAACTAGAATGTTGAACCATTTTATCATTAACGAACCCAGGTCAAAGTTCTATGTCACCTGAATAGACCCAATACATGGTCCAAGGTATATTCTCAATTACACCAGGGAAATAACTAGTGTTAGTGAGTGATATATAACCAAGAGGGAATTATTTTCCAATGATAGTATTATTTAATAACATCATGATCATTTTAAAAATTTATTAATGATGTATCCTAACATTTGAAACCCATCAAAAATAAATAAATAAATTTAAAATATTTTCCAAAAAACAATGAATAACTATCTCACAAAAAAAACACCAGAAAAAGTCACCAATAAAGTAGAAAATATGATGCATGAAAACAAATAAAACGTAAGTTAAAAATAATTAATTATGTGGTCAATAAGATACATCATATAGATCCTAAAAAACCCAAACACCAAAAGACCATATTGTTATCACATGTGGTCACCTCTATCTACCAAATTTATCCACTAATAAAAAAATAAATGAATTCTATCAAGTCTGGATACCATCACATGGATACCTAATATAAAATCATGAATATTTTAAACACATGAAGGTGTGTATATCGGGTTTGAGATAAACATGCTTAGTTGGATTTCACTAAATTGTATATGAAATTCCATTTATATGATATTACATTAATAATAGTTTGAAATACTATTTATGAAAATATACTTTTTATCAATAAGGAAAATAAATGACATTATCATACCACAATTTCACTTTTTTAATAGAAGCATAATTCCTTTTGAAAAAAAAATGGGATTATAAACCATTTTTGAAAAAATTAGTTCTAAGAGGCAATGGAGTCAGATTTAAACCATGGATATAAAAAATAAACCAAATCCCCATTTGGTAGACTAAATTCCCCAAACCATCTAATATCCTCTTAATACAATTTTATGTTGGAAGTATAAAATAAAACTAATTCTTAAATGAATATAAAAATAATCACAATTTAGTATGATACCAAATGACATAAAAAATGAAAAAAACTAGATAATTTGAATTCAACCAATGGAAAAAGAAATATATGTTAGAGAAATAATATAACCAATTTCATTAATGAATAGGGTAAGATAAATAAAACCAAGTAAAATAAAGTTAAAAATCAATGGGAATCAATCCAAAGAGATGAATACAATCCATAATCATGAATTTATAAAATGAAATAAAATAAAAACAGTCATGGGAAAATCCTTGGTTACTAGTGATACAATCTTAGACATACTCAGTGGTATCATCTTTGTGTATATCTATTCATTATAGATAAAATAAAAAACTGTTTTACACTCATATCCTTCATCAGGTAGTACCCACTATGGAAAAAATATCATCATACACTAAGGGATACTAATTATTGTGTAGACATAAACCATCCCATGATTTCCCACCGAGATACTAGGGGTTCAAAATATTTAAACTAGTGATGGTGAAGAAATGTGTCGCATAAAAATCATAATATCAATAAATTTTATATAAATATACTCATAATATCAAATCTAAACACCCTTTCAAACAAACAACACCTTTCGTATTTATAACCATTAATAATAATTCAAATCACATGATATTTGTTACATTATAAGAAATAACAAAATTGGTATTTGATACTAACACAATTTTGTGGGTATAAAAAATATATTTTAATCCCTACATTATATAATATATATATATAGTGTTATGGAAACTATGGGATGTATCCTTAGCATAGTGAAAAATATTAGTTATATATTTAGTTAAATACATTTTTTTTCTATGGATTTAATTTTACAAAAATTGGAATCATTTTAAAAGAATTAGATTTAAAAAAATTGATTATGGTTGATGGGTTTAGTGTTGGATTACAAATTAAAATGTTATCCTTATCATATAAAATGATATATTTTCTTCTTATTAATTGATAAATGAAATAATAGACAATCATTTAATTATTATCCCTAGCTTGAAGGAAATATAAATGCGTAATAAATAGTAATCACAACTAAATAACCCACTTCTTCAATATGTAAAAAGGTTTTGAAAGACACCGAAATAGTAAACCTTCCCAAAATTGTATAGGAAAACCACGATTGGGTAATGTTCTACCCATGATATTCAATGACATCATGCCTTCTTCAAACCTATGCTAGTAATTTCCTGATAATAACAACTCATTTTAGACTATTCTATCATCTATAAAAAACATGATGTGGGAGGGACGACGTTGTCATAGAAGGTAGCATTAAATTCATAAAAATATTGAAATAAACCCAATAAAATTAAAAAATATATATAACTAATGAATAAAGAAATTAATTAATAAAATAAGATCTTTTTAGTCAATTAATTACATACTTAATAAATAAAATCAGATATCCTCCACGTACCTAAATAACTAATGATTTTTAACCCTGTAATTAAGAGGTAATAGCCCATTGTATGTATAAAAATTGATAATACAATATCTTAAGATGATAGAAAATACAACTCAAAAAATTCAAATAGAAGGGATCCCCTTCCACCCTTCACCCTTCTCCCCAGTTTATATATTCTTCCATTCTTCCTTCCTTCCCCTAATCAACCTCATGATATTTGTTCCCCATTGAACATGAATAGTATAACCTATATCATTATCTTCATAAAAATATACCACATTGAATTATTATTTCCCTATATGAATTAGTAAATTGCAGGACCATGTGGTCTTCAATATCCTTTTATTTGGTGATATTTTTCCATGTTCCCTATATAGTGTAAAATCTCCATAAGGTATGAGATGATATACACATCTAAAATTACTTATGAATATTTAAAATTATATTTCATTACGTAGAAATTTTATCTATTGATGTTTTAAAGGGATGGATATATAGAAATATGAGGGCATGAGCTGGAAGACTCATATATAGAGATTAATGAATAGTATTCTTACTAGAGCGACTCATAAATATTTTTATTTTATCCCCCAATCCTATGTGACACTATGTGTTTTGGGTTTTACATTTAAATTCTTATAATAAATTTTTGATTTTCAAGTGGAAAAAAAGATGAATATTATGTTTTTAAAAATACTCTATTAGGAATTTAGGGATACCTTGGATTTTTTCAACAGAAAATGGAAAGTATTATATGTATCTCAGGGCCCTAGATGAATGAGCCTTAAAAAGTGTATAGTAATTCTTATGAACTCAATTTTTTTCCTACTTTCTCGAGTGTAGAGTAAAAATTAAATTTATAAACTCCATGGAGTTTCTTTATAACCCTTAAATTCTTGTATATTTAGCTAAATATTAAATGTATAGTCAAAAATAAATCATATAAATTTAGTTCCCTAATTGGAGTTACATTTATAAAACACAATATTTAGTCAATTTCCCTCAACCATTTCAACTAGATGTTTCATCAACCCCAAATGATTCATTCAATAAATTTTTTATTTAAAATAACAAAATAGAGGATAATAAAAATCTCACGATAACATTAATTTCTTCAATTAAATATATCAATTAAATTCATAATTTTCTCCAGTTAAAGAAATATACACCAAATATAGTAAAATAAAAATTTAAAAAAGAAAAATTATTATTATTTTACTTATAATTATAATGGAATAAAATGACTGGAATGTCTATAAACATTATTGAATTTATTTATTTTTTTAATTATCTAGTAATTAGACCATAGACTTTGTGATAAGTAAAACATTAAAATCTATACCAAGGGAAAATTCTAAACACTTGTCTATGTGGGTATTCTTTTTAAGAAAAATTTCACTTGAATTCATCTTGCCTATTAATTGTTCTTAATTAAGTTTAATCTATAAAATATATTCAATTAACATTCACCTTTTCCTATCATTCTATTATCATTTATACTTACATTCTTGCAATTAATTGTTTTGCACTAAATTGTGAATTTTTTTAAAAATATTTTCTCATTCCAAACTCACATAGGGGGGACCATTATATTTATAAATTTATAAATCTATCCTCAATATGTGAAGAAATTGTTTTTATCATTACTATTTTCAAGGTTTTTTTTTATGGATAAATGTTTATAAAATATGATGTTTAAATACAAATAAGTAGAATTTAAAGGATCACATCTATTTGAAGTCAAATGAATGATTTAAAGTTTTCATTCTCGAAGGTAATTATAACTTACTCTCCCTTGTAGTTTTTTTAGATCTGAAACAATTATATTTAAATGATAAATTCACACATTTAGAACTATAAAATTTATAAACATTTATTTTCCCAATTTATTTCAATAACTTTGTTTCTTTTTTTAAAATTCTCCTCATATTTTATATTTGAAGGTAGAGGGGATTAATTGGTTTTTAATTAATTGTGTAAACTCACATTCCCTAAAATAAAATATATTTTCTTTTAATTTTATTTAAATTTTAATATTTTTAGAACCTTAATCAATATATTTTTAGATATTCTAATGAATATCATCCAGATTGGTACATAAATTGTATATTAAAATTCTAAGACTAATTAAATTCATACTAGTCATATCCCTCCCCCACAATTGAGTTCAACAAGGATCCTTAATTGAATTCTATTTATTAGTAGTTATTGATTTTAAAATTTTAATGTGGCTACCAAACAATTCCATTACTGGCTGTTAAGAGTTATAAGGTTTGAATGACAATGTATTGTAGAGTAGATGATCATTGTAAAAAGGGATTCTTTATCAAAACAATTCCTCAATAATTTATAGAAAAAAAGTTCTCAAGGATTCAAGGTTTTGAATATATTTTTCCAAAAAAATAGTTAATGAAGAATGTTTCAGTTGTCTTAATAAATGGGTGCATTCCAAAGAAGATATAAACACTGGTTTAGAATCCCCTCAAATAAGTGGTGTAGATATAGGGTAGTAAGTCATGTAAAGGGATTAAAAATGAAAAGACATGGGTATATGTAGTATGACCCTTTTCAGGAATTTTTGGTTTTTGGTTCTTAGAGGAGGATTTGTGGGGATACAGTGGTGTTTTGATAATAAAATATGGTAGTGGAGAGAATTTATGGGGTAATTGAGAGTTTTACAACATAAATGAGTTTTATGGTCTAAATGAGTTTTGCAACAGGTGTAAAGTGATTTTCAGAGTGGAAATTTATGATGTGAAATGAATATTTATATAATAATTTGGTTGATTCGTGTATGTGATTAATCAATTCATGAAAAATCATGTCATAAAAATGAAATTTATGATGTGAAATTAATGCAAGATCTATGTTTGGAGGATATGTTTTTCAATTGAAAGATAAAACATGGGATTTTTATGATGTAAAAGGACCATTCAAAGTGTATACATGCACTTGGAAACATGCTATAAATCATGTAGTTCTCTCCACTTTTTCAAACCCTAGTTCTTGTCTTATAGGTCTAGCTAGCTAGTGACATTCCTTTATGAATTTCCAAAAGCCCTTAGAAGGGGATCAATTCCAATATTCATGTGACTGATCCATGGAGATCCATGTTATGTTCTAATTATTCCCTTATTGTTAGTTTATCTAGTTACTCCCTATATTACTTTACGGGTGATGATGATTTCACTGTATGTATCTTATAGAGTTTCATTGTGGTTTGCTGTCATAGTTGTGGCGTGATGCTCATGGAGGGTTGAATTACCTTAATGGAGAAGTAATTGGGATATACATAGTTGATCTATTATCATGTAAATAAAATCAAAAATTTTGAGCTAGGGGATTCATTTAATCTATTACTTATTTATGTGAAATAAAAAAGTTATCATGGTTTATCCCTTTAGATGGCAATGAAATCTACCTAATAAATCTTGAACCATATAAATAATGAATTAGATCATTAATTACATGTTGGTTCATTCCTCCACGATAACAACTTACCTCTTGATTTTTTAGATAATGTTAAATCTACACTATTACTATGTATAATGTATTTATTCATGGTTTATCATGTTTTTTAATGGAAAATAATAAGTAATGTAAATTTGGAATTAATTTATTAATGGATTTAGAATTTAGTAAGTGGTATATTTTTAATCTGTTGATTCATATAATATTATTTTAATTTAACTTATAGAAATTTACATGTTTAATTTAATGTGATCTTCTATGTGATAATGGAATTTATAAATAATTTTAATCATGATAATTATTGTTGAGAATGTTGAAATAAAAAGGAATGATAAAATAAAATGTAATTTCTCTAGGTTGTTGAAATTAGAATTAATGTTAAGAGTATACTAAAACTTTTGATAACTTGTTATTGATAATTCCTTATATTACTTTTAGTTCAAACCTATGAATAATAAATCAATTAATTTGATATGGAATAATATTTTTTTAAATTAAATATAAATATTTCGGTTAATGATTTCTTATTTACTTATAAAGGTCAAATGCCTTTTATTGGGTGCTGCGAGAGGTAATTTTTATATGAAGGATGAATTCCTTGTTTTTATGGCCAATATTACCCTATTGAATATGATTATTTTCATTCTACCTTGGTATATGTAATGGATGTGAGCCATTCTATGATATATGAGCTTGATATAGCTATTGAAATGGGTGGGGAGGCCTGGGGTTGTGGTATTTATTTATGCCTATGATGGAAAGATGCATGTGGATTTGAATTAAAGTGTTGGGGATGGCACCAAATATGATAGAATTGGTATAAATTTTGATTAACCATTTATGTGATAAATATGGATTCTTTCTTGAAATAAATATGTTTAATGGATGATGACAACATTTCTTATTTAATATGCATTCCATTCCCTTATGCTTGATGTAGGTATATGTGCTTAGTTGCATCTCTTTTCTGGTATATTGAGATGTTTTACATGAGTTCATGAGACCATGGAATGGTAAATAATTTTTTAATAAATGAATTAACCCATGGTTTTGGTGTTCCTAGAATTTAAATGATAATGATAAATCCTAAAAAACCATAAACTCGATTATTTTATTCCTAGAGGGCATGTAATGAACTACTGATGGTTAATGTAATGTGAAATTATATAATATAATTGGATTAACAAGGATAATTAATGGAAAACGAATTAATTAACATTTGTTTAATTGATTAATGAAAAAGGAAGTAATTTTTAATATGTATCTTTATACTGTCTCTATTCTTATATAATGTCGTGTCCCAAAAAATGAAAGTTTGGTATCTAAGTGATGATAGATTTAATTTATCAAAGGACTAGGTTTTCCCATATTGTTGTTATAAGCTATATTATACGATGTATGTTTTTTGATTTCATATGTTACCCAACCCATGTCAGGTAGGGTGACATAAACCTAGTGTTCTCTATGAGGGTTTATTCTGAAACATACCAGTGGGGGGATGGATGGTTCACTACCCACTCACGCCCTATGCTCTTCTCTTGGTTGTCATATGTGCTAGTATGCATGGTAGTCAGTTTCCCCATATATGTGTGTATTAGGATGCAATGTATTGGGGTTATTTCACACACATGTTTCTCCAAATATAGTGTTTGAAGAATTATTATTATAGTTATGAGATGTATAGGTTGTGATGGCTTCATGTGCCATACTTCTTGTATGGACTACAATGGATTGATGTATAATACATAGTGTATAATACACATCATATGGGCTATGGTGGCTCCCATAAACTTCCTTATTACTATATGATGATGTGATATGTGATGGTGTAAAATGGTAAGGTTTGATTTTTGAGGTTTATATTTTGATACTTATCCCTGGTGACTATGAAGTGGCTATCATTTGGATAGAGATGGACTGACATGTGTGACGTTGGGTAGAGTGGAAAACCAATTGGGAAGTAGTAGTTGGGAACCCTTGATCATTCATTTCTATAAGTTATGATATATTTTATTAAATACATGTATAGAATTATATATGGCGAGGTAGAGAACTTAGTTTACCAATATAGGTAAAGAGTTACATTCTTTTTTGGTCAATGTGCTTTAACATGCTTTGTCTATCTTTTGAACAAGAGGATCCTTCAGGGTATACTATTATTATAACCAATGTTTATATAATTTTTTCTTGTCATAAAAATCAGGTTAGATATTGGGATGTATGTTACTATCTCATGGGTTGCATGAGATGTTTGGGCTCTATAGTCACTGTCCTCTTTACATTCATTTTTATTACTTATAATATTTCATTTAATTAGTTTAGCACCACAAGAAATTACATGTATTCACTTGGGTTCTTTTAGGTATATATGTAGGTCATTTTCGATGTATGTTTATTATCTCTCACTTCAAAAAATTTCTATTATTGGGAAATTCCTACCATTTAAATTTATCATAAACCCTCAGTTCTTGTCACCAAGCTGATGCCTGCTGAAGGTGAGACAAGGGAAGTCACCATGTCCTTTCTCTCATTATTATCCTAGACGCTATAATCTTGTGGGGAGGGGTAAAGAAATAGAGGTATCAATTTATTAGGTTTAGATAAAGGATGGATTTTGGAGATAGTCATAGGATGTATTGCATGGGTTTGTTGGAAAGTGGTGTCATCTAAGTTCAGTAAGTGATTTGACCAAGATAGATCGACATAGACTTATGTATTTAGGGACCCCTATGATCTGATGGGTATAAGATTATGTTTTCGAAGACTACTGAATGATGTGATGATAGATGTAGGGTAGACACCAAGGAAAGTATCATCCATCTTTCCACTTTTCAAAAGAATTGGTCTAAGTCTACTTCCTCATCAAGTTCACATCGAAGACGTTCAATGGGATTTGTGAGTGGAACATTGTAGATTAGAGTTTGATAATGATGAAACATAAGGTGTGGAAACTCTAAAAGTAATAGTTCCAGAGACTATAGATTTTCGTGGAATCTTTATCAGATTAATTCAATGAATACCGATAGGAGGAGGGTGAGATATAAGTTAGTTCAATCCGTGTAGAGTAGTAGAACTTGGTTTAGTTGGCTGTAAAGATGTTGTGTGGGGTACTGAGGTAGTGGCGGTTCTTAGTAATTGGGATCATAAGGATTTATAAATCTCATTGGAGAAGTATCAAAACAAGTTATGATAATAGTTTTTTTATTTTACTATAAAGGTGACGAGTGTCTCTAGGAGTTGTTTACCCATCAATAGAGGAGTTCTAGTGTGCGATTCTAGAATCCATTTTAGGATCCTTTAGTGATGTAATATAGATCTTTTTTCATAAGAGGAGGCCAAAAAAATGGATTTTTAGGATGCTATGCATCTATAGATCTAGTTCTATGACACCCCATTGATTTTTTAGATATATATTTTTATTTTTGAGAGAGTAGAGTTTATTGAGAAGATAAAGGAAAAAACTGTATGATCATGAGATGGGAGTCATTAGAAATCCTCAAAAAGTAGATATGTTGTCTCAGGTTCCTATTTTCCAAGATAGAAGTTTTTTTGTTAGTCAGGGGTAGGTACCAACCATCATCATCTTCTTACTTCGGGGTTGGAGGCTCTCAAACATATTCCAACGGATCAGATACATGTTTTTCTTATGAGGTTTAAGTTTATTAGTAAAGGGAGTTCCCCATTTCTAAGTAGTCAGCGTGTCTAATGTTTTCCATTTTAGGTTCCACTACAGAGGTAGTTTTTTCTACGATAATATCAAAAGGGTGTTCTAGTTTGGGATCCATAGAGGGGATATGGTGTAGGCAGAAGATATCCCCAATATTCTCTAAATTTGTAGAGATAAAAATGCTATCACATAGGTGGTCATCAGTAGGATCAAAGAGTTAATGAAGAGGGTTTTGGAAACTTCATTCTCTAGCACTACCAATGTTTTGGTAGAAAATTTTTGGTCATGGAATCATTTTCTTGTTTTATAAATAGTTTCTTTCTTTGTTTGATTTAGGAGTTATTCACCCGATCATATCAATTACCCATGTCCATGTCTTAGGACTTGAGGTATAGATGATTCCAATTCCATTAGCGTTGACCACACCAGTTAGAGGTTGATCTTGTTTGTATGAAGTATATAGAAATTGTGAGATAATTTCATGGAAGTAATACTCTTGGGGAGACCTCGTATGTTTGTAGATGTAGCCTTATAACATCATCCTCAACATGGATTGGTTTTATTCATTTTAAGAAATTGTAAATTTCATCATGGTTGTGTTTTATTATGTTGATTCAGATCCAACAATGGTCACTGGGGAGAGATATTTCATATGGGTTGGAGGTTGGTTGTGTTCTTGTTATCATTGATTGTTGATAAGACATTTATTTCATTATAGGTTTAGCATATGGTGTTTCCCAGGGTTATATAAGAGAACCCTAAAATATTTCTTGAGGAGGTTGTAGCATTACCCACTCAAAGGGAGATCATGTTTAGGATCGAGCTACAACTATGAATGTCTTCTATATATATTTATTTATATAGGATAATGTTATATGAGTTATGAGAGCTATATATATAGGTCAACGATCTATTGTGGTTGAGTTTTGTTCATCCATGTGTGTCCCATTACCATGCATCAATTTTGTTCATGAATAAGTATAATGGAAGTTTATGGATTTTTATCAATATCATCACTTGAATTAGGTGTTAGTGACAACCCATTATCCTCTTTCATAGATTTATTATTTATTAGATCAACTAAAAGGAGAATTTTGGCTCTTAACGATTTATTTGTGGCCATTATATCATCATATGTGCGTGAAAGATGAGGATACTCTAAAAGGTTAATTTTATTTACATCAACAGAATTATGTGTCCATTGTGATGCCATTTGGTGTGACTAATACTCTTTCCATGTTCATGGGGTTGATGAATTTTGTGTTTAGAGAGTTCCTAGATATGTTCATTGTGGATTTCATCGATGAAATCCTCATGTACTCAACATCTAAGGAGGATTATGCAGAGAATGTGTGTCCCAGGTTTGTAGTCCATTATTGTTTGTATCTATTTAGGATGTTTTCAAAGTGTGAATTTTGGACTCAATAAGTTTGTTTCATAGGGTATGTCATTTCTTTTTATGGAGTATTTGTGGGTCCTTTAATGGTTGATATAGTGAATTCTTAGGAATCTACCAAGACAACTATAGAAGTTCAAGGTTTCCCCGGTCTTGAAGGTTACTATAGGAGGCTTGTAGATGATTTATCTAAAGTTTTATCTCCAGTGATAGACATAAATAATAATGATAAAGTTTTCTTATAGACCTAATAGATTCATTCATCTTTTATATATGTGAAGTAGAATTTGGTCATTGCTATAGTCTATTGTTATCTAATAGAAGGAGTTTATAGAGATTTTTTCAATAACACTTTACTTCTTGTATTGGAATAAGTTCTGGTGTAGTAGAAATTAGTTTTTTCTTATGGGTATTTTCATGTATGTCCCCATGTGTATAATTATTCCACCCATGATTTCATGTTGGAAGCAGTAGTATTTTTCCATGAAGTTGTGATGAAATTACTAAATCTATTAGTGTTTTTTTATTTTACTGACCATAAGTTCCTAAGTTCTGTGTTTTCCTAGAGTGAATTGAATTTGAGTTAGTGATAGTGGATGGAATTATTGATGTATTATGAATTTGAGATTTTTATACACTAGGAAATTGAAATTTTGTAGTTGGCACATTGTGTACAGAGTAACATAGTGATTCCCTGAATGAATATGTTTATTCATAGAAATTGATGCTATAGATCTTAGTAATGCATCTAGGTATTGGAGTGGATGGAGTAATATGTTATATTTTCCTTAAGAATGTACCAAAATTATTTCTGTAGTAGGTTTAGGATTCCAAACTCGATGATTCTAAGGTGGGTTCTTGTGAAAATGTGTTGTCTTTGGTGATTCTCCTTATGGTTGGTCTGAGGATAGTCAGTACTGGCTGTTGTTTCAGGGGATGATTTTCATTCCTTCAGTGAGGCATGATTTTTTTATCTGTGAGATGTATATCTCACCCTTGGTAGAACATACTAGTGTAGAAAATATTTAATAAGCCTTGAGAGGTCATTATTAGTGGCCTAGGTTGAAGTATGCAGTTACAAAATTTGTGTCTCGATGCTTGGTCTTCCAGATGGTGAAGTCTAAGCATTGTGTTCCTGATGTTTTCTCTATCCATTAGAAATTACTCAGTGGATGTGTAAATACATATTCATAGGCTCTGTTACTATTTTAATTTTGTTATACGGTGGATATGATGCTATATCGGTGGTAGTGGATCTCTTGGTGAAATCGAGCCACTTTATAGTGATTAGAGAGTTGATCGCTACAGAGGTTTGGTCATGATAGTATCTAGAGGAAATTTTGAGACAAAAGAGAGTCCTAATGATGATCATATAAGATCGTGATCCTCGTTTTTACTCTATAATGTGGAGAGGTCTCTAGAATTATTTTTTCTTGTAATTATTCCTTAATTATATTTTTCATCCATATATAGATGGTCAGTTAGAGTATACCATCCACACACATGAGGAAATATTTCCCTCTTTTATTTAGATTTAATAGGTTTGTCGATGAGAAAAATATGTTTTGTTGATTTCACTTATAAAAATATCTTTCACTCTAACATTGGTATGACACCATTTAAATCTTTGTATGGTCAAAATGTTTTTTATTTTTTGTTCCAGACTAGGGTAAGAGAGGAAACAAATCACAGGATAGAAATAGTACAAAATACAAAAGATATGGTTCAGGTGATATTTGAGAGGATGAATGTAGAACAGGATCATTAGAAATCATATACAGATCATAGGAGGATACCTCTGATGTTTTATGTTTGTTATAACGTGTTCCTGAATGTGACACATCATCATGGGAAGTGATGGTTTGTTCAAGGGAGTAATATTTCTCCCCATTTTGTTGTAATATTCACGATGATGGATCATGTTTGAGTTGTGGGATATCAGATATTACATTCCCTATAGATGAGTGAGATACATGATTTTTTTACATATCTCAGCTCTGAAATTAACTTTGTGATGTATATAATTCCATTTATTGGGTAAAGATAAATTTTTATGATGATTCAATCCTCTAGGTGTAGATTGTATAGATCTAGGAACATCAGGGGAAGGTGTTGTGTTGGAACACTATTCTCATGGTTTGTGTATTGTGGTGGTATGGCGGTGTGGAAGAGAGTACCTAAGAACTTGACTCATAAATACATTCTCATTACCCTAAATTTTTTATTTATATCTTATTTATGTGTAACTCTAGTTATGGCTGGTGAACCTTTTATAGATTATGAGATAGTTTTCACTTGTTTCATGTTGCGTCCCTACTCTCATTTGGGAGTTATCTCCACTAGGAGAGTGTTTAGGATTTGGTTACCATGGGTTTTTACTTTATTACTATGATGACATGTTTTATCACCTATTATGGTGAGATCCTTGAGAGTTATCATATGGGTTATTTTTTTATAAGACCCTTTATTTTTCTCTATATGTTTGATTTTGGATTATAAATGATGAAAATGATATCAGAGGTATCTAATGTAAGGGCTTGGATCTATGTAGTTTGTCCCTTTGAATGTTTCCAAAGTCTCTGGTTCTTGGAGGATGCTTAGTGGGGCTATAAAGGGCTATGAATACTGAAATGTGGATGTAGGGAGAAGATATGACATAAATGGGGGATTTACTATGTAAATGCGTTTTACAGTTTGGAAGGGTTTTACAACTTTTGTCGAGTGATTTTTGGAGTGGAACATTATGATATGAAATATATATTTACATTATAATTTAGACGAGTCTTAGAACTGATGAATATAGTAATTAAAACAAATATCATAAATATAAAGTTTATAATGTGAATTGAATGCTGGTTGTGCAGTTGGATGTGATGTTTTTTAGAAAATATTAAAATATATTAAATTTTTATGTAAATGACCCATTCACGTCATAAACTGTCACCTGAAAACATGCTCTAAACATGTAGTTCTAGCCTCTATCTCAATACCTATGAATTTATTCCCAAATTTCTAGGATACCATTAGTATTACTCAAGGAGTTTGGAGATCCCTTTTAAGGGGATAAATTCCCAGATTATCGTAGTCAATTTATTTAAATGTGTTGTACGTTCTACCTCTTCTCTTGTGGTTCATCGATCTGGTTCCCCTTATTCTTTCATAGCATGCGATGGTAGATTCTCTCCAGGTTTCTTATAGAGTTCCATTATTATTTTTTGGTTGGTTTATGGTGAAACCCCCTAAGTAGGATGTTGTTCCTTGCAAGAGAAGTGATCAAAGTCTACAGAGTTAATCTTTTCTCATGTAATAAATGATGAAATTTTAGTGGTAGGGGAATCATTTATTATTTTATTTATTTACATGAAATAATAAAGTTATCATGGATTATACCTTTAGATGGAGATAAAATTAATCTAATTAATATTGAACTAGTGTAATGAAGAATTAGATCAGAAACCACACGTTGTTGTTTTCTAATAAGATAACGACCTACCTGTTGAATTTATAGATAGTGTTCTATCTATAATATTCTTGTGTAGCATGTTTTTTGGGTTGGTTTAACCAAGTTTTCTTAAATTAAAATGATAAATAATGTAATACTGGAATGAATTGATTATTTAGATTAATAATTTAAGAAGAGGAATGTTTGTAATTTGTTGATTCTTGTATTTTGATGTCAATACAAATTTATGTAATTCTCGTGTTTAATTAAATTTGATCTTCCATGTGATAATGGAATTGAAAAATAGTGTGAAGCATCATAATTATTTTTTAGAATTTTCAAATAAAAATTCAAGTTAAATGAGAATGTATGTTCTCTAGGTTGTTGAAAAAATAATTAATGCTAAGAGAATGTTAAAATTATTGAATGCAAGTTCTATCTAATGCATTAAATTTCCCATAGATTAAACCTATTAATAATTAATCATTTAATTGACTAGTGTATAATAATTGGTTGTTTGATAAAGATAATTCATTTTGGGTAATAATGACCAATCATGAACCTTCCATAATTGCAACTCGAGCCAGAACTACCCCAAGCACACCTCCATAGGTCAAGGGAGTTTACAAGAACTGAGAGAAATATCCTGAAAGGGAGGACTTATCCAATTTTATTTTTATACACACACCTGACCATCATTATGAAAAGGTGAATAAGAATAACTGTAAAAATATGCAACATATAAAATGAAACCATGAATGAAAAACCACTAGGGTATACAAGAGTATAATAGTGTAAATTGAAAATTTAAAGTGGAAAAATACACACCCATCCAGAAATATGTATCAAACTGAAAAACTGAAATGTAAAATACTGGTATATCCCTTCTCTTTATCCCAATGCTTCAACCACCTTACGTGGTCCAAACACCCTGAATACCTATGATAATATGATGTCACCACCGACCTATCTATCATCTGCCTAATAAATAACATGTATGGGAAAATAACATGTTTGGGTGAGTATATCCATACCCAGTAGGACAACCTGAAAGCTAAAGGGAGTCATTAGGTATAACATATCATGTTTTTAAGGGAGTCACAATGTTGAATAGATTACATGATAACCACAACAAGATAAAACAAACAACTAAATATCATTATTTTATATGGATGTTATCACCCTACCACTAGAATGTAGGGAATCAATAGTGTTCACTAAATTAGGAAAATATGATTTACACAGGTTTATATAAAGATTCACTGGTTACACATTAACATGAAATAAAACTAAAAATCAACTAAATATAAAGGTTTTATTTTTAAGAAAATCTATTTAAATGTAAATAATTATTATTATAAAATAATTAAAAATATTTGTATATAAATGATGCATTTTTATGGAAAAAATATTTAAATGTGAATAATTACGTTTAATCATGGTAATAAAATTTATTATCAATGTTAATAATCATAATATCCAAAAAAATTAAAAGGGGTCTATTTACATAACTTGGAAATTATGAATATATATATGAAATATATTTTTTCATATTAAAAACACATAATTGGCAGAAATTAATTAACAATGAATCCCATATATAGAATAAGAAAATAAGTTTTTTATGTTAAACCTTAAAAATTCACAATGTTTTTATATCGAATTTCAACGTGAAGTTAAATACAATATCCAAAATTGGATTAAATTATAAAAAATTATTTTAGATATTCTTTATAACCAATTAAAAGTTAAAAATTACTATAAAAATAACATAGACAAAATACTGTATTTTAATTGAAAACTGTTTTTTTCCTAAGTTATTTTTATAGTTATAATTAACTTTTAATTTGTTTTAATGAATAATAACATTTTTTTTATCAATTAATATATTATTTGTTATTATATGAAATTTCAAAATGAAATTTGATATAAAAACTATGCAAACTTTTGAATGTTTTTCTTAAAAAACATGATATTTTATTCATTTTAAGGACTATAAAATAATGTTTTTTGGATTATATTAAAGAATTATTAATTCAATATAATTTTATATAAATAATACTATGTATTGTTTAGTCATTATATGGTATAATAAAATGAGTTTTTTATGAAATTTTTCAAAATTTCACATAGTTATTATATCAAATTTCAATGTGAAATTAAATCTAATAACAAAAATTGAATTAAAAGATAAAAAATAATGTAAATAATCTTTAAAACCAATTAAAAGTAAAATATTAATATAAATATAACTTTTACAAACAAGAAGTTTTGAATTAATGTACATTATTTGGTCTAAGTTATTTTTATAGTTATATTTTACTTTTAATTAGTTTTAAATAATTTTTACATTATTTATTTTTCATTTAATCAAATTTTGTTATTGGATTCAATTTCACATAGAAATTTGATATAAAAACTACATGAACTTTTTAATGTTTTTCTTAAAAAACTGATTTTCATATTCCATCAATGGGATTAAGTTTTAATTAATTTCTTCCAATTATGTGTTTTTAATTTGGAAAAATGTATTTAATATTTAAATCATAATTTCTAAATTATTTAAATTGTTCCTTTTTATTTTTAGGACCTTATGAATATTAACATTGATAATAAATTTTTTTACCACGGTTAAAGGTAAATTGGGCAACTAAAAGTACATATAATATTATAATAATATAAACCTACACGAAAAAATTTCCTAATTTAATTGGATTATTTTATCCTGACCATGACCATCCAAGGGCCTATTTTAGGACCACATGGAGCCCCTTGGATGACCTTAATTCTTTTTTAATATTGTATTCAATGAATTTTCATTTTTGTTACACTAATGTTTTTTAAAATTATTGTATTTTAAATTGGAGTTATAGTGGGAATATCTTTGACTATAAGTAGTTATCGAAAAGATAAAAATATTTCCAACAATATGATAATTTATTTATAATTTATAAAAATAAAATAATTAAATTTAATTATGACCGAAAAATAAAGTTGTAATTTATTAATTAATGAATGAATCAAATAAATGATTTTAAAAATATTAAAATAATTATTATTTGAAATAATTTATGTCATCCACGAATTTTATAGACATATTTAACATGTTAGTGATTAATTAATGGAGTTTTTCAAACATGATATCATGATAAGATTAAAAAGGAAAATAAAGGTTATACCAAAAATGATAAGGATTAAAAAATATTAAAAAATTATATAATTTTAATTTAGTGATGTGTATTAGACCCAAAATCATTTTATATTATAAATAAATGATTTTGGGGTCATTTGGAATTGAAATTAAATTTATGTTAATTTAATGTTTTACGAGTTTCCAATGGTGTCCCTCCCCACTCCTATAAAATGGTACCCACTATTCTCTAATGATCACACCTGAAACAAATTTTTGTTACACCAATATATGCACAAAATTTTTCTTAGAATACCCCCCACATTCATTAGTCATTAGTTTCGGAAGAACACCCACCTTAGAGGTGTTAAGTTGTTCTTCAAAGGTGATCAACTGAAGAAGAGGTATCATTTTTTAAGTGATTCAATTTTATATCTTCTTACACTTCCATTAAATATCCTTCATCCATGATGAACAAATAAATATTTTATAATAAATATAAATGGATGTTATTATGTTAATATTATCACCAAAATCCATCTCTAATTTCATCAAATGGGAAATGAACATTTCATTCGTGTGAATGACGAACTACCGCCTCACGAACCGATAAAGATTGTTTTAATTATTGTATATCCATAATTGTTATAATTATGGAATAAATGTTTATAAAATATACTAATTAAATAATTATCATTTTAAAATATTAATATTTCAATTATGTTTTTTTACATTCACATAAAAATGATATAGTAATTCATGCGTACTGGTGAATTATCACCTCCACGAAGAGATGTGAATCGTTTTAATTCACCACATCAATTGTATGATACATATAAGTAAATTTAAATTATTATTGTAATTTTAATTATAATATTATCATTATGGAAATATAAAAAAATAATTACCTAATTTTAATAATAATCAATGAAAAATCGAAACGTTTCTAATGCGTACGTATGACCTGCCGTCTCCATAATTATAAGGTTGATTATTTTTCATACCATAAATGGATGTTTTGATTTAAAAAATTATAATTCATGTATTAAAAATATTAATATTTCATTAATTTTATTCTAGATATGATGTAATTATGACCAGATGGACTATTTCCATCATACCAAATACATTTTCGACTCGATTAATGAATGTCAACAAAACACCCAATGTGATCATAAAAAAATAAGTAATTGTTATAACATGTTAATAAGTGACATAAAAGAAATAATAAAAATTAAAAGGGTTATTAATGAATTATAAATTAACCTAAATTTATTATTTAGTAATATAAATATTTTATGTGATGAGTTAGACTCACAGTATGGGAATTCATCTCAATTTCCTCTCATTGAGGCATATCTTGATGTTATGCACCTTAATTCTCCATTAAGGTTCATATAAATCCCTTTTTACACATTATGTCAGGAATTATTATATTATCATGATATTTAAATTTTTAATTAATTTTATTCGTTAATTGTATTTATTCAACTGTTTCTCTTGTGGTAAGGGACTCTTAAACTAGAGCATCATTTTAAATGTTTTAATGATTTTTTCTTCCAAAAAATTATATTTCATGTCAATGATTTAAAAATGGTTTTTATGAATTTATTTAGATAGACATGAATTTTTGGAAATGTTAATTTCTTTTAAACGTTTCAAATTGGTATAGGACACATTGATTCAAATGTTTCTTTATTAGCTGTTTAAAATCATTTTTGAAATAGTCTAAATATTTTAATATCTTGAAATGATTTCTTGTGATGGAAAACGAAATTTTATGATTAAAATGTTTAAAATAAAAATCATTTATGTGTTATTATTATATAATGGTACTTTAACACTTGAATAGTGGTTATGTGGTAAACCATAGATATGTGGTTATGTGATATACCCATGACGAGGGGTTTCTTGATAAACTACAGATGGGTGGTGACGTCATAACCTATAATGCATTGTGTATGGAAGTTGGATGTATGGCTATTACATTTAGTGATATATTTCAATGTTGACTATATGGTTATTTCAATTAAGTATGGTTATGTCTCATGATTCCTTTATATGTAATATTTGATTTATATGGGTTTTAATGTAATATTTTGATTACAAAAAGGGTGAGCAATGAGCTTATATTTAGTGAAGTGTATTTTATTTTTCTTAAAGGTAAAAATTATTACTTATTGATAAAGTATTCATGGTATAATTTTTTTCTCAATACTAACTGTTTTACTTCTTTGTGTATTCTTTATTACGATTTTTATGCTCATCCCAAGTTCTGAAATGTTTTTCAAAGGAATAAAAGAAGAATAGAGTAAAGAATGGGATCCTAGAAAAGTTATGGTGTTTAATCATGAAATGAGTCCTTTTTTTTAGATATTTTTGTTTTATGAAAAAATGGGCACTGTGTAGAATTATCTGATTTTTAATATTTGAGTTGTTATGTATGAGTTATGGACTAATTCTCTCAAGATATAATCTTGAAAAGATCCTCAATGTGAAATAGGGTCAAATTAATGACTTCACTCAAGATTATAAAATGTTCAACACTAGGTCCTTATAGTTGGTATCATATGATGATTTAGAGAACTTTGGAGATTAGGATGTCTTCATAATCATTAGGTATATCATCATGGGTTTATAAGATTAAGGTTGAACATAAGATCAATGCCTTAAAATCCTTTTTTAGGCTTTATGTTCCAAAATAATAAGGTGATTAATTATATTTTTGGAGACAATTATTTTTTATGTAACTATGGGATATTAATTTTTGTAAAAATTGAGATATAGAGAATATCATATTAGGTTAAAACATGTTGTGGTTAATTTTTAGGAATTTATCTCATTTTATAATTTTCATAAGAATTATATAGTTTTTGAAAAATGACGACACACATACCATGGGATAACTAGTCATGTCAGACAAGTTTACAGGAATCAAACTGACAATCGAAGTGTGACAGGGATCTATCGCCAACCATTGGCCTACATTAAGTCTCTAGTTTTTATAAATTCATTATTTTAAATTAATTTTTTTGATATGTTTATGTTTAGAACTTATGTTTTATATTTTGGATATACTTGGTATTGGAAAATGATTTGGGGATTACGTGATAAATGTTATTTTGGAAGATGATAACTGTTTTGGAAACATTATATAATTAAGATAAATAGGTAATTTTGTGATTTTAATAGAGTAATGGTTCAATTCTATTTTGGAATAATATATTATTTTAATTATGGACTTATGGGAATTAGGTTATTTATGGTAATGATAAACCAATCGTAGATAATATGTGATTGGGATATTAAATTTTTGGCATAAGAAATGTAGAGTGGTCAATGTTATTTGGGGATAAATGTAAAAATTTATCTTGTAAAACTGTGTGATGAAATTCTTATTATGTTTTGCTTTCAATCTTAGTATAGATTATTTTGAGTGATCTTTTGGACAATTATTTATTTAATGGTATTTTTTAACTTTGGATATTACTATTGAATTTTGGAGATTAAAAGTATTTTTCATCACAGAATAGTTTATTTTTTTTGTAATTGAAATCTCATATACTAACCATTTGGATTTGGAATTATTTCTAAATATAGTATAAATATATGGTTAATATTTTTTCTATTATCTGATTCTATATAAGTTGATTAATGTTCTTCAAGAATTCATCATGAATACTTATCATTTAGGGAAAAAGATGTGTTTATGGTGGAAATTGATTAAAGGATGAAATTATAGTTGTCAAGTAATTATATTTCCTTATGTTATTAGTCAAGGAACTTAAATAATTCCTCAACTTTTATAAAAAATCATAAAACAAAAACATTTTATATTTACATTTCCTAATATTAAATCAAAGATCATTTAACCCATCAAAAATTTATAGCTTTAGGATCATTATAATTTTCCAAACAATGTTTTATGTTATTCTTAATCGTCACTTTATAAATATTTTTCCCTTCCATATCCATGTTTTTCTTACATGGATTCCTGCCATGTGTTATCTCAGGTGACCTTCATACTTTCCATTCATTCTTTTAGATTTGATGCTTTGATAATCCCTTTTATGACGTGGGATTTCAATAAATGTATTTTGAAAATTCATACCTTAGTTACCGACCCCAAATTCTAATTGAGAGGATGCAATTTCCAAAAGGTGGGATAATGTAACATCATGAGTTTATTTAAGGGAAACACAATGTTCGATAGCATACATGATACACCACATCAGGCCAAAACGAAAAACTAAGCATTATTATTTAAAATAGAAGTTATCTCCTTGATATTAGAATGGAGGGAATAAAATTCGTTATCTAAATTATGAAAATATAGTTTACGCAAGTATGTATAATGAGTCATTGGTTACCAAATTAAAATTAAATGAAAATAAAAACCAATTGAATATAAAGGATGTAATTTTATGTGAAAGTATTTAAATGTGAATAATTCTGTTTCTAAAATAACCAAATAATTTTTTCATGGATTATATTAAAAAAAATTTAATTCAATATAATTTTTAAGATTAACCTTAGTTATTTTGTAGACATTATATAGGAACAAATACAATTTTATGGAGAAAATAATTGTTAGTCTAAAAATGCAGTTTTATCGCCATTTGATGGAGAACGCTTTTTAAATATTGTTTTTGACACTTTTATATGTTTTATTTGAAAAAATAAACTTATTATTCGGAATAGAGACATGAAATTTTACTTTGGATAATGTTTTGGTATTTTTATGATAATATTAAATTTTTAATTAATAGTAAAAAATGTTTTATTTCAATTAAAAACTTCACTTTCATCTATGATATTTATATAGATAGATTTTCATTTTAATTGGTTTTACAGAATATTTTCATTAGTATTTATATTTATTCAATTTTTGGTCATTGGAATCTATTTCACATTGAAATTGGATTCAAAAAATGTGCGAACTTTTGAATGTTTTACAAAAAAATTGGTTTTCTTATTTTTTCAATGTGATATTTTTTAATTAATTTTTTTTCCAATTCTATGTTTTGAGTTTATAAAAATATATTCCTTATTTATAATAATAACTTCCATATTTTTTAAATTGTTCCATTATATTTTGGGAAAATATGAACATTACATTTTGTAACAAATTTTATTACAATGGTTAAAGTTAAATTGAGTAATTAACGTTAAAAATAATAATATAATATTATAAAATTATCATAACACATATCCTAATTTAATTGGATGAGTTTATCCAAACCCTAGGAATCCTTGGGTATATATTAGGACCACTTGGAGCCACTTGTATGGCTTTAATTCTTTTATACTTTTATATTCAATGAATAGTCGTTTTGTTACAGCTTTGTTTTTAAGAATTCTTGTATTTAAATATATTGTTATATAGGGGATATCATTAACTATGAATATTAATTTTAAATCTAAAAATATTAAATACATCATGATAATTTATTTATAATTTTTAGAGATTATACATTTAAATTTAATTATAACACAAATATGATGTTGTAATTTTTTAATTAATGAAAATATAAAATAAATGATTTTATTAATATTTAAAACAATATTATATGAAATAATTTATATCATCCCTGAATTATATGAATATATTTAACATGATGGTGATGATTTAAATTGATTTTTTCAATATTATATTGCTGTTATGATATTTTTTTAAAAGTCAACCAATGAATAGTGTTCGAATTGACAGTATCAGTATTTCAAAATATAAAATAGTTTATTAAATGATATAAAATTTAAAAAAATATTATATTAATCCAAAATGTTAGGATAAGTCCAAATATGTCATGAATGACACTTTTTTTGATCTTTTTAAATTTTATGGTACTTAAATTAACCATCAAAGTGTAAATAACATGATATCACGATAAGATAAAAAATGTTAAATAAGGGTTCGACAAAAATGATAAGGTTTAATAAAATTAAAAAAATGGCTATTTTTAAAAAGATTATATTCATTCGACCAAAAATCATGTAATATCATAAATAAACTATTTTTGGTCCATTTGGAATCGAAAATGAATTTATATTAATTTAATATTTTAAGAGCTTCCATCGGTACGCCTCCCCTCTCATATAAAAAGGTACCCACTGTTCTCTAATACTCACTCTTCCAATGCCTTTTGGTTAAGACAAAAACTTTTGAAAACCCTTCCTAGAATCTCTCCCCACATTATTTTGCAATTATTTTAGGCACCACACCATCCATAGAGGCGTTAAGGTATTCTTCACAGGTGATCAATCGAAGAAGATGTATCGTTTTTTAAGTGTTTCTATTTTATTACTTATTCCAATTACATTAAATATCATTAATAAATGATTAAATAATAGCTCCAATATCCCTTATATAATGTTATTTTATTATTTTAATATCATCACCTAAATTCAAATCCAATTTCATGAAATGGGAAATGAAGATTTTATTCATGTGTACGGCGGACTACCAGCTCGCTAACCGATATAGTGTGTTTTTCATTACCATTTATGAAGACTAGTTATTATGAAGGAATAAATGTTTATGTATGATATTAATGACATATTTATAATTTTAAAAGAATAATATTACAGTTATTTTCTTACCTCCCATGCACATAAACATAATTACGTCGTCTCTACGTAGGTGTGAATTATCATCTCCACAAAGCAATGTGAATCATTTTTATTCACCACATAATATTTAAAATATATATAAGTATAAAAAAATTATTATGATTAAAATTATATTATTAAAATTTTAGAAATATAAAATAATAATAACCTTATTTCCATAATGATCGATGAAAAATTGAAATGTTACTCCTGTGTACATATGACCTATCATCGCCATGATTATAACATTGTTTATATTTCATTAAAAAATTAATGTTTTTATTTTAATGTTATAATTTTTTGTAAATTTTTTTATTATGTCATTAATTTCAATCGGGATATAAAGGACTTTTGACAACTTGGACTATTGACATCATACGATGTTCACATTCAAGTAGAGTAATAAATATCGGAAAAACACCTGATGTGAACATAAATAATTAAGTAATTGTTATAACATGATAATAAGTGATATAATATAAATAATAAACATGAAAATTGTTCTTAATAATGTTTAATTAACATTTGTTAATTATTCAGGAATATAAATATTGTACGTGATGAGTCTGACTCATGGTAAGGGACTTCGTCTCAATCTCCTTTTATTGAGGCATATCATGATGTTATGAACCATTATTATCCTATATGGTATATATAAAAACATGTATACACATTATATCATGAATTAGAATATTATGATGATATTTAATGTTTTTATTTAATTTTATTCCATAATTATTAGTTTTCATGTGTTTCTATACTGATAAAGGACTCCTTAACAAAAAAATCATTTTAAATGTTTTAAGGATTTATTCTTCTAAATCATTCTATTTCATGTCCATGATTTAAAAATTATTTTTATGAGTTTTTTAATATGGTAATGAATGTTTTAAAATGTTAATTTATTTCAATAGGTTCAATGTTATGTGGGACACTTTGATTCAAAAGTGTATTTATGAAATTTTTAAAAAGGATTTGGAAATGAATTTAGTATTTCAATATCTTGAAATGATTTTTTGTGATTGAAAATGAACATTTATGAATGAATTATTGAAAATTTCAATCTTTTATGTGCTATTATTATATAATGATACATGTAAATTTGATAGGTGGTTGTATGATAAACCAAAGACGGGTGGTTACATGATAATGAAAAGATGGGTGGTTATGTTATGACATTAAATGCATTGATTATGGAATTCTGTCATATGGATAATCTATTTTGTTATATGTGTGCAATCAGACCATATGGTTATTCCATTTAAGTATGATTAATGCCCAAGTTTCCTTTATATGCTATATTTAATTTTATGGGTTTTAATGTAATATTTTGACTACAAAAAGGGAATTTAATGAGCTTATATCCAATGTAGTGTATTTATTATTTCTTAAAGGTAAAAAGTTTTACCTTATGATAATGTATTCATTGTATACATGTTTTCACAACACTAACAATTTTTCTTGTTTTTGTATCCTTTACAATTATTTTTAATTCTAATCCCATGTTTTGAAATGTTTTTCTCATGATTAAAAGAAGAATAGAGTCAAATATGTGGTCAAGGAAAAGTTATGGAGATTAAACATGAATCAAGACCATGTTTCTTTTTAAAAGTTTTTGTTTTATAAAAAAATGTATAGTGAGTAGAAGTGTCTAATTTTAAATATTTATGTTGTTATGTAAGAGTTATGGCCTAATTCTCTAAATCACTAAACATAAAAATATCCTTAATGAGAAATATGGTCAAATTATTGACTTAACTCAAGGTTATGTTATATTTATAAGCATTTCCTTATAGTTGGTATCATAAGATGGTTTATAAAACATCTGAGATTAGGATATCTTCTTAAAAATTATAGATGTCATCATGGATTTATACTTTTAATGTTGATCATAAGTTCAACGTCTCAAAAATCTATTTTGAGGCTTTATATTCCAAAATATTAAGGTGATTAATGGTATTTTTGGAGACAATTATTTTTTAGGTAATTATGGGATATTACTTTTTAGGATGAAAAATGTAAGGCATAGAATAAAATATGAGGTTAAAACATATAATTGTTATTTTGAGTATTTAATATAATTTTGTTAATGTTATAAGTATAATATAGTTTTGGAAAAAGGGAAAAACACAGACTGTGTGACATCCAGTCTCATCAGAGAAGGTTATGGGAATTGAAACCACATTCGAAGTGAAACATGGTTTGATCATCTACCAATGGCCTATGTGAAGTCCATGGTATGTATGACTTCACTTTTTTAGATAAATGATTTTCTAAGTTGATTTTTCCAACTTATGTTTTATCATATATATATACTTGGTATTGGAAAATAATTTTAAGACTATGTGATAAATGATATTTTGAAAGGCGTTCACTATTTTGGGAACTTTATATAATTAAGGTAAATATAACACAATAGGATATTTAATTGAGTAGTGGTTGAATTATATTTTGGAATAATATTTTATTTTAATATTGTAATTAGGGGAATTATGTTATTTATGGAAATGATTAACCAATCATAGTGAATATGTGGTCAGGAAATTACATTTTTGTATAATATAATAAGATCGGTTGATGTTATTTGGAGATAAATGTTAAAATTTATCTTGGAAGGCAATGTGATCTAATCCTTTAGAATTTTGGGTTTTATTCGTACTTTATATTATTTTATGGAATTTGAAGTTGAACTATTTTCTGAATGGTCTTTATTTAAATTTGGATATTACTGTGAAATTTTGGAGATCAGAAGTAGATTTCATCATAAAATGGTCTATGATTTTTGGGAATTAACATCTCAAGTACTTACCATATTAGTTTTGGTCAATTTCTAATGACATGACAAATGTACGGTTAATATTTTTTGGATTATGTGGTTTTATAGAATTTTATTCTATTGCTTCCTGAATTCATCTTGAATGGTCATTGTTTGGGGAAAAGGATGTGTTTGAGGTGGAAATTTATTAAAGGTTGAAACTATACATGTAATGTAAGTATGTTTCCTTATGTTCTTAGTTATGGAAGTATATGAATTCCTCAAATTCATGAAAAGTATTTTAAAACAAATCTATATGAACATTCATGAACTTATCCACTTGATAAGGGAGTCTGGCTCAACGCAATACCTAGGAAATCCTTGTTTATATAACCTACAATTCACATATATCATAGGTGCGTCATCTTCAAAACCACCTGAACAAAATGCATATCTATGAATAGATTTGGATGTGAATGAAACCATTTGATCGTTTGGGATCTAAATTAGTCTAAAAACTTGAATTAAGAACTCAACCCAAACCTCCATATCCAGGGGAACTGGATTATCATGGTACATCAATGGCCTTTTGCAGAATAACTCATAGGATGTGCTAATCCTGTGCACATCCTCAGACTATTATGTTATTACAAAATGATTCTCAACAGGTGGCCGTGATACTACATTCCTAATAAGAGGATAATATCTCATAGGATGTACCTTGAATAGATTCCTCTCCCCGCATTGGATCCCTATCAGGATCCATAAATCAGTAACCATGCATGATATCTTTACAAAATCATCTCGAAAGTGATCAAGGAAAACCACAATCAAATAATAATCTATATAAATGTCAATGGGGATATAAATAAATAAGGACATTCAAACAATCCATTCTATATGACTAATATAAAATTAATCATTAAAAACAATTTCTCGGTATTCTGAGTCGACAAGAAGGTGGTCAAGGTAATGATGAATGTGTATGTCGGCTGCGCGTACCAACACCAGATTCCCTAGCATGAGAACCACACTTGAGACACATTGAAAATGTTACTCTAATCCCAACCAAATACTCATAAGGTGGAATAATTAAATCAATATCCCACAGAATGATGTCCTTTGACACCAATCTATCTCAACCTAACCCTAATTATGTGTCAAGACATAACTACTTCAAGCCCACCTCTATAGGATAGGTGTGGTGACATGCTCCAAATGTAATAACCTAAATGTGTATATTTTTCCTAATGTACCTATTCACACACACCCCCAACCATCTCAATGAAAATTTTTATAGGAATAATAATAAAAATATACAACAACTAGATTGTAATCCAAGAATGGAAAACCTCTATGTTTTACAAGAGTATGATAATGTTAAAAAGAATTGAAAAGGGGAAAATACACACCCAACCAGAAATATTCCCCAACATGGAAAAAATATAATTTAAACTACTAAATGAGCACAAATCCTGATCTTTATATTACGATCACCGTACGTGGTCTAAAGCACCCAGTTTCAATAATTTACTCTAAAGTCAATGTGAACCAATCTATTATCTACATAAGACATGACACATTTTTGAAAAAAAACCCATACAGGGATGAGAATATACATACCCAGTAGGATTCCCTAAAAGCTGAAGCAGGAGTAGTAAGATATACGATAACAATATAAATATAGTAGACCAAAAAAATGTGGAAGCTCAACCCAAATAGATAGAAAGTGTAACCTCATCTATGAACCAGGGGCTCAATACAGTGTGTAGATGAACTACCCCTCGAGTATTTTCCACACATATTAGGTGAGTGACCCCATCCAATCATGAGAAAAAAACACATAAAGAACATATAATACCCCACACATCATCATAACCCATATAAAGAGAGTTACTAAATCCAATGGCATGTATACATATATATGTATATATATAGATTCTTGGAAAAATAGTCACAAACATGAGAGAAATCGGATCTCCATATCCCATTTCAACCTAGGAAAAGAGTCAAAAATAGTTCCAAAAGTCCATCAATGATTCCTATCATCTCACACATGTACCCATAAGTAACCATGTGAAGGAACACACCTCACCATTATTACATAAAACTACGGGGGGTGGGGAACAAGTGTAGAACCCAGACCCTAGTGCGTTAGGGGTGTTCCACTCTTTAAGTATCCCTATGGGAAATGTACACAAGATGATGGTGGGTTTTAATATAGTATCATGAGGACCCACAACCTATCTAATATGTTGGGGGTTCCACTTAGTAGTTATATGTAGAGGAACCCGACCATGATGAGTTCCACTATAGTGTCAAGAGGACTTGTGCTCTATCTGATAGGGGGCTTCCACACGGCGGGTAGAGGACCCCCACCCAAGAAGGTGGTGTCATACACTTTATATATATCTATATAGGATGTGAACCCTGATGAATAGGTGGGGGAGGGGGGAGGGGCTCCACTATGGTGTCCCAAGGACTCACACACTATTTGATAGGGGGTTCTACATCGAAAGTCGATGAACAATGACCTTGATGATGGAGAGATCCACTCAATTAGTATATTTGGAAGACCTAATCCCTAACGCATCAAGTGGATTCCATTCTGGTGTCATGAGGACCCACACCCTATCTGATTGGGGTTCTATTGAGTAAGTAGATAACTCATAACCAAGCTGATGGTTGGTTCCACTCTAATGTAACTGGTGATCCTCTGTCTGATCATTTTTATTGTTGGGCACAACCTAAATAAGCTATGTGCACAAAAGATCTCACATCATATCTCAAAGGCCCAGTGGAGGCCACCATCATGTTATATGTGAAAAAAATAAGGATATAGAACATATGATCTAAAATATGAGGTCAAATGAAAGAGATAAAAATGATTATATTTTACTTAAAAGGCACTAAGGGGTTCATGACGTGTGAGGGCACCCACGTGGTATGTGGTCTTACTCCACCTTCTGGTCATGTCCCTAGCGGTAAATGGATATCCAACCATGTAGGGATAAACAGTGTGTGAGGTAACTACAAGGTATGTCTATGCCACTTGGAGTCCCTCCCACGTGCATAGCCATGTTCGTGTATCCATACCATGTCTTTGTACTCAAGTCATGTTCGTGTACATTGGTACACAACATGCCTGGATATGCTCAAAACCATGTACTCCGAGAGTACCCAACGAGTCTACCATCATGGGGTCACATGGCAGGTTGGGGTAGCACATGATGTCTGATACTTATAATTTGGTGAAACCCTTGTCTTCGTATCCAGAGCATGACATGCCACGTGTTCATTAAACCACACAATTTATAGTCTGTATTTTTAAAAAATAATGGATCCACTCTCCACACACTAGAACTGGTCTTCATCCTTCTTATCTCACTTTTTCTAGAATCTAGTATCCACTATTTTTTTCTGATCATCCAGTGTCTTTAAATACGATCCCATTGACCTATGGGGTTTCGTTGAATGCACGATACATCTTGGATCCTTCATACGTTGAATATTTAGTCACCAACCATTGATATGATTTCCCACATCCCATAATCTACTAGTAAACAGTACTAGTTTTTCAATAAGTTCCACACCCATGTATTGATCATGATTTTGGGGGTCCTATAAGGTTTGGTACAACCCAAAAAGGATGAACCAGGACCGAATGAGCCAAAAAATGAAGAAAGTGAAGCAATTGAGTGTGAAAAGCTCAAAAAACAAATGTTTATTAATAATTGTCAATATTTCGTGTCCAGTGATCAAGAATGAGGATATCATGGGACATAAAATAGAAGAATAATCCATTAATCTAGAATACAGGCACATGAAAAGTATTTAATTGGTGTAGATCAATGGAGGGGATTGATTTTCACAATCAATTTAATCAAAACATTAACAATTCCCAAATTTAAAAGTCCTACCACGATATTATATCAATATTTGTTGATGAAAACATCCTCCAATGATTGAAGGAATTAATTTCATTCATTTTTTTCAAATCATATATAATCTATAGTTTCACCATCATCGAGTGTGATTCTCCAATGGAAGGAGAGTAAGAACTTCACTTGGAGATATAAGTGTTAAGAGGATAAACCTTAGAAATTGTATTTGATGACACATTTAATGTAAAAAATCAGGTTAGTCAATTAATTTAATTAAATAAAACATTTAATTAATTAACTGAACATACCACTCACAGGTGGGATATCTAAATTCCACACTCCAACCAATTTTAGGTCACACCTAAGTTATACATCACATTCCAGACTCAAATGTGGTATCATATTTCTGATACTAGTTTACATTTAAGATTTATCTCATTATCTTTAAAAAAAACTAACACACAACATAAAATATATTTAATATTTTTATAAAATTACTTATGGTCACACTGAGCATCAAAATAGCACACCGTCATAGTTCCTAACTCTTGAAATATATGTAAAAATATTTCAAAGACTTTGAAATAAAAAATAGGGTCTCAACATTCCTATTTTCATATAACATCCTAATACAATGTGTAGGGAGTTGTGGGAGCTCATTTTTATATGAAGGTCGAATGCGTTTTTAGGGACTAGACATCCGATTGTTAATGTAATTTGAAAAAATATTACCCTACTGGATTAATGTATGTAATCAATATATAATAAAACAGTTAACATAAATTGAATTACTTCATGAAAATGTAAGAAATTTTTAATATTGATATTTATAAATCTAGTGTGCATATAGGATGTCTAGTCCATTGTAGTGGTAGTCGGGTGTCTGAGTGACGATAGCTACAATTGATATCAATAATAGTTTATCCAATAGTGTGGTTGATAGATATATTAAAACATATATGTTTAGTAATTTTTTATGCTACCCCACCCATTTCAGTAAGGGAGGCTGACACCAAGTGGACTATGGGAGGGTGTTTCCCACCAAATATGTATGGGAGGATGGATGATCGACTACACCTTCTGGTGCTACTATCTTCTCTTGGTTCTTAAATGTGCTGGTATACATGGTAGTTAGTTTCCCAACATATTTGTGTAGAGGGATATAACGACATGTGGTTATTTCAAACACATGGGTCTATGGATATAATGTCTAATGGATTTTTATTATAGGTTTGTTGTGTATAGGCTGTGACGGATTGTGGTTCCATTCATAGTGTATGGGTTGTGATGGATTGAGGTATAATTCGTAATGTATGATGCACATAATATGGGTAGTGGTGGCTCCCGAAAATAACCTTGTTACCATATGATTATGTGATATGGGATGATATGATGATGTGATGCATGAGGTGCATGTTGTGAAACTTAGTGTAGGTGTTTGTAAGCTAACTTACTTTTGGATATAGATAACTTAATACATGTTATGTTTGTGTAGAGTAGAAAACCAGTAGGGAAGCGATAATGGTGTACCCTTGATGTTTCATCACTATAACATACAATCTCTTCTATGTGATACTTGGAGAGAGTTAGCCATGGAAAGGCTAGTAATTTTGTATACTTGTTTAGATGATGATTTAGTTTCACTATTGTTCTCTATGATTTAGTGTGATTTCATTATCTTTTCCATTTGAGGTGCTAGGTATGATTGTACTGAGTATACTATTATGCTAACCTTATATATATATAAAATATATTTTATGTTAGATAGAGCATGTTGGAGATCATGCTATATATTACTAGATCATGAGTTGATTGAGATGTTTAGACTCCATGGTCTCTACCGTATTTACTTTTTTTAGTAATTGTGATTTTTCATTCAATTGTTGTAGTAATATAGGACATTACATATATGCACTTGGTTTATTCTATGTTTGTGAGCAGGTTTTAATTTGTGTATCAATCTTGTCTCACCCTTCTTTTTGTTTCTCTTAGAGGGTAAGGTCTCCCATTTATTTTAATGACATGCCCTTACACTACTACAAAAGGGTCCTTTAATAGTGTTGGCATTTATCAGTGCATGAAAAAAGTGCTGATAAAGGTCACCTTAAATAGTTCTCAAAAAGTGATCATAATGGGTACCATTTATAAAGGTTAAAAAAGCACTGATAAAGGATTCCATTTATCAGTGATTTCATTTAGCATTGATAAGCGTTACCTTTAATCAATTCTTAATTTTTATCATTGATAATGAGAACCCTTTATCATCACTTTATTTTGATAATTGATAATGGTCTAGAATAAAATGAAATAATTAATGAAATAAAAAATGATTAAAATTTTAATAATGAAATATTTATTGTTAAAAATAAATAAATTAAAAATATATATATATATTATAAAAATTAAGAAATAGTATATATTAAATATATAGATATGTAAAATGAATAAATTAAAATAAATAAATAAATAAAAATTTAATTTGAGTTAATTATGAAAAATATTAAACATTTTATTAATTAAATAACTATTGATAAAAATTTATATATTTTATCTACATATATATAGATTAAAAATATTAATAAATAGTATATATTAATTATAGTTTTATAAAATTTAATATTTTTTTTAATTAATCAAAAAAATAAAAATGAATAAATTAAAAAATTATTTGAATATTTAAAAATTAAATAATTTTTAATTAAAATGAATAATTATAATATATATATATTAACTTTAAATCATAATAAATAATATATATTAAATTTTAATATATATAATATGAATAAAATGTAATAATTAAAGACATATTAATGCCTTATTTATTTTTAAGGATGTTTGATTTTTCAATTTAACATATATAGAACATCATGTGTTGCGTTGATTTCAGATACATATATGTAATTAATAAATTTTTGTATACAACATGCACACATAAATATTTATGCAAATAATGAAATCTTATATAAAAACTCAAACACCAAATATTTATGTACTTTATTCAAATTTTTGAATATTTGATAATTTCAATATAACATGTTACATTTAATATATTAATTTATAATAGGTAGATATTAATGATTTATTTTTAATATTAATTTATTTTGGTATATATTATTCATTTTTAATATTTTTTATTATTTTTTTATTTGTTGAATTTAATAATTTTCTATTATTTATTTATATAAATTTATTTACTATGTTCTTTGTATTTTCAAAATGTATTCATCTTTACTTCTATGTATATCCGTATTTTTTAATAATTTATATTTAATTAATAATACATATCCTTTTTTTTCAAAAATATTAATGTGTGCTCATTTTTAATTATTCAATTTCAATCATTTTTAAATTCATTTATTTAAGATTTTATATTAACTAATATTGTTAAAAAAATATTTTAAATAAATATTTGATAATAAATATATTTATAAATGTATATTTACTATATTTAAAAATATATATATTTATAATTATTATAAATAAATAAACATTTATTTCTAAAAGGTATTTATATAATTATAAATAAGGAATTATATATATTTTGAAAATTATAAAATTACAATGAATATATTTAAATAATGAATATACTCTATTTATATTTATAGTAAATATATATTTATATATGTTGATGTTGAAGCCTCAGTTTATTTGTGGAAAGGGTATATATTACAAAGAAAAGTAGACAAGATTCAATTCTGGGATGTACTCAGTGAGACTCGAACTTGAGACCTCATCGAGACCCACATGGGCATTTACCACTAATTTACACAGTGGGGGAAATATATATATAATTATATACATATTATCTTATTAAAGTATTATTCATATATTATTAAATAAATAACTATATATTTAAATAATTGTTAAATTATAAAAAATATATTTAAATTATTAATATATTCATATTTATATATATTTATTAAATATATATACAATTATATAAATATCTATAATGATATAAATATATTTATAATTATAAAATTATAATCAATATATTTAAACAGTGAATATATTTACTATATTTATATTTATATATATTTACTAAATATATATAATTATGTAAATATATATAATGATATAAAAAATATTTATACTAATAAAAAAATAATTGTAAATATATATATTTAAATGTATAAGTACTATAGTTATAAAATTAAATATTTATAATTATAAATAAGAAATATGCCTTTAAAAAAAATTAATGTAATTATAAATAAAAAATAATATATTTAAATAATTATAAATTTATAGTAAAAAAATATATAATTCTATAAATTGTTTTAAATGATTTATTTAAAATTATAACTATATACCCTTTGATAGAGATAATGTTTTAGTGTTGATAAAATGAACCACTATCAGTGCTAAAACCGTACTGATGATAAATCTATATTTTATCTGCGTTATTTTAGCACTAATAAAGCTCTATCTTTATTAGTGTTTATCAATTAAGGGCTAATAAAAATTATCTTTATCCGCACATTTTTTAAAGCACTGATAAAAGTTCCCCTGATTTATTTAAAATAACCCTAATCAGGACTCATTTAGTTATAATTCTAAAACTCTTACAGAACTCCCCGGTTATTAGTGCCACTACTCTACATTCTCTTAGACAAATCAAGGGTAGAATTCAATGTATGTTATTATTTTCTTTTCCCCTATCACTGTTTGTTTTTTGGGTTCTATGGTTTGCATTTTGTGGCTATTCATATCCATTAAGAACATTAAATATCATCTTTCTATCTCTTATAAATATATCTACATAATTTCAGCACTACTTTGTAATCTCATTCACGATTTATATGAGACCATTGTGAACTATATCTCCATATGATGTTTCAATTGATGATAATTTTCTTGATGTTTCTATTATATTTTTTTCTTGTTACCTTTTAGATAGTGTGGATTATTGTTGTTTGAATATTATATCCATAGTATGGAATGCATATTAAGATGAAAAAAAGTTCATGTTAATAAAAAGAAAAATGAATATGTGTGTAACTATTGAGAAAATCATTTTCAGAAAAAATCATAGAACGGTAGGTCTGAATTTTCTCTTAATTAATATTTGATGATTTGTGTTTCATATATGATGTAGTAGAATGAATAAATGAAGTTTGTTCCTATGTCATAAATGAATTAATTTTATGATGCTTCCTATATATTTTATTTCATTTGATTATTTTTTCTGTTCATACACAACATGAATATTAATCTGAATATAATTTTACATGCTCAATATATCATCAAATAATGAGATGATGATATGCGAAAAGAAATAATTATTAAAGGTGTTGTGTTAAAATTGTGTGAAATGTTCTAAAATTTAATACTATTTAGCACTATTATATTATATTTATGAATGTGGTAATTTTTCCCATAAATTAATTGATAAATTTAAAATGATTAAATGGAAAAGTATATTATGGGATTACATTGTGATTGGTGGTATGTTATGATGTAATGTGAAATATATTTTTCAAAAGATGTCATAAAACATTTTCAATGTGACTAGCAAAGACGTGTTGTCCGATATTGTTCATTGATTGTGATCATGGTTTAAGAATTTCTAATCCTTGTTAATGTTACAAAGGTCCATAGGTTTTACAAACAAGGTGTCGAAATAGGGATTCTTTTTGGTATGATAAATATATAGTACAATAAAGATCATGCATAAAATTCATCATTTCCAGGAATCATATGTGAAAAATTTTACTATCTAGAAGAGATATATAATACTTCAACACTCTAATACCACTAACATTCACAAAATTTATTTAATCCATCATTATTTGTTTTATTTCCTTCTATATATTGAGGATGGATTGGAATCCCTCTTTCAAAATAGCCTTTCCCCCATCATTATGGTTCCAATATTCCATGATGACATACCTCCCACTCATATTGTATTCATTAATATCCATCAAATCCTCTGTAGTAACATTGAATACCACATCTCCCAACCCATTCTTTACCACATTCACCATTTCATCCTCCTCATTTAATAATTCCTAAGAACACAAAAAATTAAACCCAATGATTAATCAAAATATAAGGAGTTATTATTTCATTTCTGGATATTAATTTTTTTATGAAAATCACTCAGTTGTTTTTGACAACACTTCATCAAAAAAACCTTCAATTTGGTTGTAGCCGCATTGGATCCTACTATAACTATGTAGTTAAGCATACTTGAATGAGAACACTACAATGATGTGTTACCTCCTTAAAAACATGTGTTGAAAATTGTTTTTGAAAAAAAATTCAAACACACCGTTTGATTCTCTTCCCCTTCATCCTTGATAGATTTAATAGGGTTTCAAACTAACACTCAAAGGTATTTCTCCCACAATTATAATATCTCTCTTGCCTTTCCTTAGACATCATCGTCGGGATAATTCTTATCAACAGTGGTTTGGAATGAAAAAATGCTTCATGATTCCTTTTTAGAATGTTTTAAAAAATTTGTCTCTATAGTTGGTGTCTTTTGAGAAAAAGAAACCTAATTAAAATGCATTCAAATTAGCTGAATATTATAAGGTTATATGGGTTTTTGTACTTTTGAGTGACAATTTTTTTATTTGATAATATGTTACCGTTGTATATTTTTTTTCAAATGGAAAATTAGAAGATTATATATAAAATTGGTTTATTAGGAACACATCTTGATAGAAAGTAGGCATATGAGATGGAAATTGAAGGGATAAATGGGACATTAAAAGTCATAAAGAACATGGAAAATGAAGGTTTATGTGGAAGCTATGAAAAATATAGAGGGAATCCTAGAGCTTTTGAGAGAAAATAAGGAATCCATTCAAAGTCTAGAATCATTGAAATAAACTATAAATATATAATAATCATTCAAGTATTGTAGGACATCAAGGGATTTTTTCATTTCTCTCTACAGATATATTATTACCACCATCTATTTTTTAAATTCCACATCAACTTCATCATCTATGTGCTTTATGACTTATAATGTCCCATTAAACCGCTAAATTTATAAATCGAATTCATGTCTTCTTTCATGTTCTATTTCTAGTTGATTTATTATAGGGATAAGCCTCCACTCTTCCATCTCAAAACAATATAAAGAGGTAAAATTTGATCAAATAAATTCAAAAAATTGTAACTTGAAATAAAAAAGACGATATGATCTTCTGATCTTCAGATTATTTGAAATCATTTTTAGCATCTATCATTTTCTCCAAATACTCCAATTATAATGAAAAATTTATTAAATTATTATGAAAATGAAACATGGTCATTTTTTTAAGAACCCTCTAATAAAATAAATAATATCTAGTTTAAGTAGTTTAATCATTTTAAAATTCATTATATATAAGGAAATACCAAAAAAAGGTAACATTTCCTAGGAAGTGGGAAACAGTAAACACATGTGAGTGGAACTAAATGACTGTAAGTGGAAGTCATGTGAACATACATTAAGATGAACTGTGTTTCTAAAATTTATAATAAAATATTGAATTTAGGCTATGTCTGGGGAGAAAACTAGTGATTTAGAAAAGTGAATTGATTAGTTAATATAAAATTTTTTAGATTAAGGCAATTTGAATTTATTTAAATTTTTATTTTAATGTTCATTCCTTAATTTTTGATATATAATATGTTAGAATCCATAATTTGAATTTCAGTTTTTCTATTTTTGAATATGAGTGGGCTTATTGTATATATGGGATACACATGTTTTTTGAAAATAATAAGTGCTTTGTTTTAAGTGAGGTAGAGGTGTGGTATGAAATAATTTGAGTTACTATAGAAAAATTAGTGATTCATCATTGTATAGTGTGTGGGTGATGTGACATTTGTGTTGTTTCTTGTTCATCATTATGGTTTTTTAGATTTTAGGTTTAACTAATGTAGTGTGGCTCCCATTGTGTGGTTTATTCCTAAGGAAACCAATTATGTGAAGACGACCATACCTAAAAATTTACTTCCTAATTAAAATTACTATGTTATACCCATTTCATGATTTGGACACACTGTGTACATGTCATGGTTATCCCTGAGGTATAGTCTTGGATGCGTGTGTACTATGGTTGAATCTCATGGTACATGGGATATGGTTTTTTTCCAGAGGGAGATAAACATTTTTTTCTCCTCCTATGATTGAAATAGTAACCACTTATTAGTGAAATTATTAGAATGATAAAGAATATTCATCGTATAAACATATGTTATGGTTAATATTATTCACTAGTATAAAATGAAGTTAGTTTAGATTTGTGGGGAAGAGTTTATTTTCTTATTATAGTGTTAGGGCCATTTTATAAATTTGATATGATATTATAATTTTTAAATTAATATGTGGTAATTTCAATGGATTTTAGGAGATAACTGACATCCACAACAATTTCTTCTCATGAATAGTTATTATTGATTTGTTTTCTTGAGAATCACCCACATCCCTTTTATGATGTTTGTACTACTTGGAGTGGTATTCATAAAAAATGATCACCAGTACCCATTATGGGATGAATTTTGGTTATATTTTTTCAATTAACATATGTGTGTGTCCACAAGAGATAGGGGATTATTATAAAGAAAAAAATGTAACAATAATTTGTTAGGGGATGAGGATAATGAAGTTGATAGTTATATACAACATTAACTTTTGGATGAATTCATCGGATAACACCTACCACAGTGGGGTAATTATTTTTTAAAATTCTATTACTAATTTCCTTCAAAATGGATGCACAACAATTGTTTGAAAAAGAGTTTAATGTTTTAGTTAAAGGGTTCATCTAGTTTTTAATAGGGCATGCATTTAAAAGTTATCATATCATTTCTCTTTGTTTTAATTATTGTTATTAAATAAAAATTAAATGTTTTACTACTCATGAAGAAAATTCATTCTTCAAATTATGATTTTACATATCCTGATGACGACAAGACTATTGATGATGAAACTAAAAAATAATTAGGGGATCAACAACATGTTCATTAAATAAAATTACAACAATGCATCATGACAATGTTTAATAAAATTATCAAGGAATGAAATTAGGGTAAAACATTTGAGGTTGTTTGGAGTCAACATGACCAACCTATTGACCCAAACAAGTCAATGTTCAATTGTTATTTTGGATTCAAAATGAGGAATAATTTGATGATGGATATTGATTCATGGAACCACATCCAACCTGTAGTAAATTAATCTATTGAAATGATATAATGGTAATGTTATGATATAATTTCTCTATATTTTTGGAAAATTATATAATGAAACATTGATTTAATTTTCCTTATTCCTTATAGAATTAATTTATTATAGAAGATTTCTTAAATAAATTTTTCTTAATGGCCACTGTAAAATCCAATAGAGTCTTTTGGACTCTTCTTAAGAAGTCATATCTTAAGGATGTTGTGGGGAAGGTAAGGCCTCACACACCAGTTAGTTATGCACACATAATAAAGTAGGAAACATGGACCAATTTCGTTAAATAATGGAAATAATAAATCATTTATGGTCAAATGTAGTCGATAATATATTATTTAACATATTTTATTTTATACAACTTGATTCAAATTTTTTAATTTATGAGACATAAAAAGAGTACTGAAAATAAATAACATGCATCAAAACCCATGTACTCCTATCAGAAAGAAAGGATGGGTGCACCTCATTAGGGGAGAAATTGGTCTAGTTTTTACATAAATAATAAATGATTAATTATGTTGTAGGAAAAAAAATGTTCCTTTTTTTATATTAAAATTGAAGAATCAAAATCTAAAGCCACTTCTATCCAACATCATGTGTTATGGAAGGAGGCTAGTTTAAATAAGGATGGTAAACTAGTTTATGAAAACATAAAAAAAAATATGGGAAACATGTGTTTGAATGATAAAATTTTAATTAATTATGATTTATAAATTTTTTACAAATATATATATATTTTTGTTCATATTTTTTATATGTTATAGACATGATAATCAGTAATGACCATACTAGAAGAAATTCTTCTTTTAGTAGATTTGAAGAATCCAAAACAATATGGTCGTGTTAGAGGATTATGAAGTGGATTATACCCTCAAACATATTTTGAGAAGATAAAACCACATGAATATACATATAATATGGTTAGATAATTATAGACAAATATGGTCTCACTGAAGATATTATTGTTCGGTTTGGGTCAGATGACCAATGTATGATAAAGTATCAACGCAAACTTGTGGTGGAATAATGATCCACACATGAACCAAGTGATTCCAATAGCTTTGAGGTATGTTATTACCCACAACTATATACCTTAACTATGGTAATCAATTTTCTAAATAATTTTTCTCCTAAATTTGAATCAAATAAATAAAGATAAACTTATATTATTAAAATTATATAGGGTATAGTTGTATGTGATTTGTATCTCTCAACTCCCATTCTCTATCGTGTTATATTGGTTATAGTGTATAATATCCTGGGGGAAAGCTAGACTATAATGACCATCAAAAAGATCACATGAGAGCGGGGATTGAGGTAAATCAAGAGCCGACTACTGTGTTTCTTGTTCCATCTGATGGTCTAAATATTACAATGATCCATGATGCTAGTGGATATTTATAGCATAGCTATATAATCATATAATTGTTTTTGAGGCATGTATTTGACAGAAAATTTCATATGAGAAATCTGTAATTGTTGCTGATAAATGGTCTGATGTGAGGTATGATATTATATATGGATAAAGTGGTGGGGAAAAAGAAGTCCAGATCAAAAAAATATAGTTAATCAACTAAGAAATAAAAACAACCATATGATAGTACCTTCTCCTCGCTAGTTTTGGAGAAACATTTATAATCATTATAAATTCATGGATAGATCACATTAAATGATTAAATTTTTTTCTTACATTCCATAGGAAGAATAAATATATAGAACTCTTTTTATCGAGGCTATAAATAAGATTCTCAAGTATGAATGTTTGGGTATCTTAGTTATTAATACATACAAATGGTAAATTTTCAGAATACATCTATCCAAATAGTGATCTAATATGTTTGTTAAAGTTAAAAAATATTCATATTTTCTAAGGAAATTTATATTAGCACTATATAAAGGGAATATTGTGTGAAGTAGGATTTAAATTCATTTAAACCTGAATCATTTTATAAAAAAAGGTTTCTTCAGGTAGTGAATAAATTTAGATGAAAAATTCTTTGTTTCTTGACGAGTACCATAAAAAATTATCAACTGATAGAATTTTTTTGATGCCTATATTTTAAAAGTAAAACTCTAACATCTAATCACATAAATTGTTTTTTTTAATTTTATCATTAATTAATTTAACTTTTTTATATTTAGCATTGGATGCTGATCGCAGTCAGTCTAGACACCCCAAAAATTTATGTTTTGGATCCAATGCATGCATATCCAACCAACAAAACACACAAGATATGTATTTTGAATTTTTAATACACTGCAATCTACATTTCATAGATAATATTTGAAATATATGTTTTAGTCTGTGTTTTAATAGTAATTTTGATATTTTAGGGTGGTAGCTAAATATATGAAATTTCATGACATGGAGGCAATGTTTTAAGAGATAAATCCTGTGGATTACTATAAATGGGATCAAATTAAAGTATATATAGAAATATTTTTCTCTCAAGAAATATCAAAATAATTTACTTACTTTTTTCAATGGTTCGGTAGAGTTTGATGAAAGGTAATTGCATCGATTGTGGATATGATGTTATCAAGTTTATGAGGGAGAACAGAAAGCGTGAAAACACAGGAATACACCAATATGTAATTTCCCAAGGTAATTACAATTTCATTAAAAATATTTCAGAATCATTTGATTTTTTATATTTTCTCATTATTTTCAAGATTTATGATTACCTTCATTCTCAAAAAAGAAGTAAATTTATATAGAGATGAGTGGGAATGGTAAATGATGTCAGAATGTATAATAACAACAAATTTAGGTGATTACATATAATTTTACTGATCTAGTATGATTTATAACCATATAAACATGTTTTTTGTTTGAATTATTCGTTTCAAAATAATTATATATTATTTTTGATCTCTTTCTAATGGAGATTTTTAATGAATGAAATAGTTTTGTTTAGAAGTGATGAGCTACAAATAATACTTTTTTTGGAAAATGGCTGATTTAGAGGAAAAGGAGGAGGCAGATACATAGTCAGATTCATTGAACAAGGAAGAGGTAGAGGTAGAGGTAGATATTAAGGTAGAGGGGGAGATGGATCCTTGGTATGAAAATAAGAAAATTATTGGGAAATGAAGTATAATGTGGACCATACCAAGATTGTGTTTGATAAAAACTATTGAAAAGTGTGCACAACAAATTTTACTTTAGATAAGATCTATTTGAATGTATTTTTGGTGGATTATTGAAAAAATTAGTTTCACCACATGTTCATGTGATTTTGTACAGATTAGTAATCCTCATGTATGATCATTAGTTAAAAGAAACCAGATATTACCCTATCAATGAATAAGCTAACGTATGGTGAAAAATATTTTTCTCATGGAATGACTTCACCATTATAAATAAAGAAAAAAGAATTTTTTTTTGGAATGATTTATCCAAAATAGTGTTCTTGAAAAATAAGATCCTTTTGGGATCTTCTGGAAAACATTTACTTGAAGAAAATTGTATTTTTTTCAATTGAGAAATTGTAAAATTCACTTCCCTAGATTAGAAATAATTCGTGACCTTCCTCCCATTATATTTCACTTTTCCGTCGAACTACTAAGGTCATCCCAAAAATAAATGTCAAGAATCTATAGTAATAACACTACACTGTAACTTGTCAAAATAGTTATCACTTATATAAGATTAAATGAAAACTTATTTTTTGACTTCGGGTGTGCTCTTATTGTTCAACCATTGTAGTTTTCATGAATCAGGATGATTCTGTGTTGAAAGATTCAATTTCTACACTATTGTTATTGAAGAAACATCTGTATAACTCCCAATCATAAAAATGATATATAATCCAACTTAAATGATTGAATAAATATGTGTGTAATCAAACATAGAATCAATAAGGTGTATGAGAGAACTATTTGAGGAAAACCAGCATTGAGAGACCATGGTCATCAAAGAGGGATTGTTTAAAATTATCTGTTATCAGTTTAAAATTAACATTTTAATGAAACAAATCACTCACTAAAATCTAAGCCAATGAACTCTTATTGTTTTGATAATTTTGGGAAATAAATCATAATCAAGTTTTTACATGTAGGAATCAATGTCATGTAAAACCCACACATGATGTGACCTGTATGAATCAATGTGCATGTTTCGAGTTGAAAATGAAATTCTAGTAAAAAAATGACATACTAAATCCTTAGGAAACATATTTTTATTGTTTTAATTCTATATGAAAATAATCAATAATTTATTTGGGACATGTAGGAATCAGTATCATAAGAAAGAATTGACATAATCAAAACTGAGAAAGCACATTATGATTTTTTTATAATTTGGAACAATGATCTATAATTCATTTTTGACATGTTTAAATCATATGTACCACACTCTGACACATTATTTTCCCGGTATGACTAAAAGTGTTCGTTTTTGGTTTAAAATTGATATTTTAATACAAAAAAGTATTACTGATTGAAAACCATGAAACCGTACTAAGATTGTAATAATAATCTAATAAATGGATTCAAAATACATTTCTCACATGTAAGAATTAGTCTCACATCAATCACATAGTAGATACGACATGTTCAAATCAATGTACTTATATCCAATTTAAAATGAAATTTTAGTAAAAAACAGAAGTGGCATACTCCAAATTGTGGAAACATATTCATATTATTTTAATACATTATTTAAATGATCCACAAGTCATTTAAAATGATATGAATTATCTGAACCTCAATCTAATGGACTATGTGACTAGTAAGACTCCAAGTGCATCTTTTTATTCAAAATTGACATTATTTTTTGTAAAAAAAACAACTAACACACTCAAACCCAATAAAAACATTTGGATTGTTTTGTTACTTTAGTAAAATCATCTTTATGTCAATTATTAGATGTGGGAATTTTCCACACCTCAATATGATAAACGATGTGCCTGATACGTCACAATGTGTCTGTTATCAATTTAATAATGACATTTTAAAAAATTTAACACTCCTTGAAACCATCAAAAACAGTATTGTATAGTCTTTATAATTTATAAAAATAATTCATAATTTATTTTGGATGTTTAGGAATCATTATCCCATCAAACTCACACATGATTCCATCTGTAGGACTCAATGTGCTTGTTTTCATTTTAAAATGATATTTTTGTAAAAACACAAGTTATATAGTCTAAACCAAGGAAACACATTTGTATTGTTTTTATACATTAGTAAAATGATCCCTAAGTCATTTGGGATGTGTATAAATTATCCTTGCATCAATCTGACACATGGTTTGATTGATATAGCTATATGTTCGTCTTTTTGTTATATAAGTGTAATTTTAGTTCAAAATGTGCATCACGTTGCCAAAACTGATCAAACTTGCATAGATTTTTTTTCTTATAAATCTAAATAATTTTAATTAATTAATTTTATTATCATTTCTATATTATACTTATTTGTTAGTTTTCACAATGATAATGCTTGAATTTGTATAATAAATGGCATGTGACATGCAAAAATGAACTGTGATGTAATCTGATACAGATTGATCTTAATATGAATCAATGTTTAGTATTAAAATTAACACTTTCTATTTAATTAATTAATTTATTTTATTAATAACATTATAAATTTTTTCTTATATAGTTATCTTATTTTTCACATGCAGGGGTAGCTTGTTCTTTTATATTCTTGTGTTATTTTTCTCTATAATAGTGGTTTTTTCTTGTATTTGTGTGGAAATTTTTTTATTTAATGTTTGTATTTTTATATGATTTTTCTAATTTATGGGGTTGATTCAAGTGCATCATAGTGTTATTAAAACCCATTTAATTACCTTTCTCGGATGCTGTAGTGGGTTGTGACTTCACACTTTAGTATTTACCTTTATAAGTGCTTTTAAAAACATTGAAAAAGGATTCCTTTAACAGTTCATTTAGTTGCACTGATAAAAGTATCCTTCATTAGCACTAAATAAATGTACTGATAAATGATATCTTTTATCATAACTCATAAAAGGGTAGATAAAGGGTTGATTTATCAGTTATTTTTTTAGAACTGATAATCAACCCTTTATCTGCGCTTTTTAACGCTTTTAAAATCCTAAGCCTTTTGACGACATTGTGATAGAAAAGGCATTATTAGCACTAATGAGAGTATTTTCTTGCACTATTAAAGGCCTATTTTTTAGTATTTCTTAGTGCTAGTCACTAACCAATGACCTAGTGAAGGTTGAATTTGAGCAGTCACTATATCCCTTATCTCAATACCATCCTATGAGGGTTACACTTTTGTTTGAGGGGATTTTAAAGAAAGTTATATTATTTTCATGATTTTCAACCACATTAAATTTTGATAAAATTTCATTTTATCCTTCATGTATGTTGAATTTGTGGCTTAAATCAATTCCCAAATATTGTAAACTTTTAAAAGTTAATAAGGGATTTAAATTTGAGCTCAAGATGTTTCAAAATAAACTAAAACAATGGAGGATCAGTATCTCCAGGAGTGAGGCCTTCTCCCTCCTTCAAATATGTTCTTTTTATCCCCTCATAGTCCATTAATCCCTACAGTACCTATTTAACATGTCTTCTCATTAGTTTAAAACTATCTGATGGTGTCAATCCCAGTGGTTTATTTTAGGGAAGCACCAACTCATCTTAAATGGACCATGGTCGCAATACTTGGAATTGAAAAACCCACTTAACGTTTTCTAGTACATCATGATCTTGTGGTATCTAGAGTTTCTTGACATGGTCTTTTTGCTGAATAAAAAATTTTCAATCTCATTTAGTGCGCTTCCATATGAATGATTGACTCTATGAAGTTACCCTTCCCCTGTTAGCAGACGATGCCCTCCCATTTCCCCGATCTGATTTGGGGGATCATTCACAGATGAAGTCAAAGACCTATGCCATTCCATATCAGCTGGAAACTGGGGCTCTTGGTCAAGAATACAGACACCAAAGAAGGTGGGGAATAGGGTAAGAGCTCAAAACAACCTACATGATAACCCCTACAATCTCAATATTTTTCTATTCAAGAATCAAAATCTCATAGTGGTCCTTAATTATTTGACGTTGGGGATTGTATAGGGTTCTTGGAGGAGAATAAAGAGGATGGTACCTTCCCATGAAAATCCAACATAGACATTGTCTCATTCATGAAATATAGTGGGCTTATGGATCTAGGATATGTGGGAGACCATTTCACCTAGTGCAATAACCAGATAGGAATAAATTGAACACAATGTCAACTTTATCGCTTCCTAGAGAATTTCCCGGCCATTTCCTCCTTCCCTGATATCAATATCTCCCACCTTGATCATTATCCCATATACATCACTATCTCTCCTTGTTCTAAATAGGGATAACGTTTCATGTTATCATATATGTTGATAGAGGACCAGTGATTTCTGTATATAGTCAGGGAATCATAGAGTTGTCCCTTGTAGGGTCGTTCATGGATGAGGCTTCCTAATAAACATAGGCCTCTCACGAGAGACCTCAAAATTTGAAAAATCAACCAAGCATATAACTTACAAGACATAGTGGAAACAATCATGGAGATGGAAAGTCTTTAAATGAGCTTGGAAAACAACTGCAATGACACATTTTTTGATGATCTTACAAATAGGAAAAACATATTTACTAGCATGCTTCTCAAATAGGAATATCTGGCCCATGAAAAGTCAAGGATTAAATGGTTTCATTAAGGGGATCAAAACAAAAAATTATTTAGTTCAAGTATCAAAGAGAGATGATGCTTCACAAGTCCTAATATAATCATGGAAGATGGAACTTATTCTAATGATTAGGATGCGGTGGGGAAAATGCCAGATGACTTTTTCATAGATATACTTACTGGCTCCAATCAACATTTGAAAGGGGAATACTAAAGGGGGAGTAAATAATTATGTGAAGGTATACCTCACATGGTCACAGATTAACAAGACTTTGGATTCTACCCACAAATAGAGGGAGATCTGAGAAGCTATATGGACTCTCAACCCTAAAAGTTATACAAGCCTTGATAGATTATCCAGGTCTTTTTACATGGCCAATTGGTACCTAATAACAGATGAGCATGGGTATGTTATATATGATTTCATTAATGGCTTGAACCTCCCACATGTTAACTGTGCCACCAAGCTGGTGATGGTTCCAAAGGTTGAGTCCCCAAGATCCCTTCATTACTATATGCCAATTTGTATATCCAATTTCTCTTATAAAGTTTCAACCAACATCCTCAATAAGCGGTAGTGAGTTTATCTCCCCAAATTGATTTCTAATTTACATCATGATTTTATTAAAGGGAGAATAATTTAGGGGGAAATTGGGTTGTCCCATGAGGAAATTGGTGATATCAACCACATGTCTCTTGGATCGAACATAACAATTAAACTAGAGATAAATAAATCATATGATATGATGGAATGGAATTTCATATAGAATGTGTTATCTAGAATGGGTTTATCTACATGGGTGATTGAACTCTTGTTCCGATGCTTTAGTTCATCATGGATTTTTATATCCTTCATGAGAAAATTTTATGGGTTCATTAAGGTTGATATAAGATTAATTCAATGGAACAACTTTCCCCCACATTTTTCATAATTTCTCAAGACTCCCTAAGTATGCATATTAACAAAATAATTGGAAAAGGAAACACTCATCCATAACCTTCAAGGTATAAATCATGTCGAATTTCCCGTCATCTATTTTTTGATGACATAATTGTGTATTTGAATGATATAATAAGATCTATTAAAGGGAATAATGGTGTCGGGGAGAATAATTGTAAATGGAGTGGTCACATGATTAATAGTGACAAAAGAAACATTTTTATTTCGATTAGGTGTTCAAAAAGGAGGGTTTTTCCCTTAGAATGTAGTCTAGGAAGCTTAGAAGAGCCTTCCCAATGGAATATCTATGTTCTCTAGTCTCCCCCAGAAAGCTCTACATTCGAGAATTTGATAAGGTGTTATAAAAAATAATAGGATGAATCATGAACAGGAAAAATCAATTTTTCTCATTTGGGGTGAGAATCTCACTAATAAATAGTTTTTTATCATTTATCCAAATGCACAACGTCTCCTTGATCAAGGTACACAAAGGGGTAATCTCTAAAATGGATAACATCATGTCATCATTCTTGCAGGACACACAATTAGATGGTGAGAATCACTAGGTGGCTTGGGAGAGGATGTAAAAACTGCTATCTGATGGGGGAATCAATGTTAAGAGTGTCTCAAAAACTATACAGGGTCTCCATGCGAAAATGTATTGGGATTCTCTAGAGGGGAACTCAATTTGGGGAAATATCATGCATGACTGGTATGGTTTAAACCTAGGCAATCATATAAGAATACAATCTTCAATTGGGCTTCTGATTCAACCTTATATGGTGGATCTCTAAATTTATAAACAATGGATTGTGGGTAGATGGGATATTATCCCTTGTCATCATAATTGGTTGGGCAAAAATCTAGGCTTTCCTGGATGTTCTTCCCGGAATATATCATTTAGGAACTAAATTTCTCACCTTAGGTTCATCTATTCCGTCCTGGATAAGGAAAACAGAATCATATATTGTAACATTGTGTTTAACTATGATCTGGGAAAATTCTTATTCATAGCATCCACATCAGGTGTCTTCTAAACCATGGACATTAATAAATTAGAAATATTGAATCATCTGCATGATGAATGGGGTGATGTTATATGGTGTAGAGATATCCCAATGAAGTTTAACTTTTTTGTATGGGGGTCTGGAAGAATGAATTTCCCATAGAGGAAAACATAATTGTTGGGGTGTGTGCCTTTCCTCGTATTGCCACTGCTCTAGCGAGTCACGAACTGAAAATAATGATCATATATTTTTCACTAGTTAGGGGTAATGTTTGTTGTAGAATGAGTTCAATAGTTTTATTGACATGTCTACCCATGTGACATCAAGCCAATCCTCAACCAATTGGCTGCTTTAGTAGGTAGGGTGCAGAGGAACTAAGAAAGTTGCATGAGCACTCATCCTCATGGAAGGTTGTTTGTGTATTTGGATAGAGTGAAACAAATTCCATCACAAGGGAATTCTATTTACTGAAACTAGTCTCATCTTAAAAACTAGGAACCTCTTTTATGATTTAATTATACTATGTAAAACATGTGAGGTGGCCCCTTCCATAATACCTCTTCTTGCATGAACCCCAACTAGTAACAATTATCTTAGAGTAATGACTGGGAGATGGATCCACTAAGACCCTTGTAAGGTAAATGTCAAGATGAATATCAATAGAACTTTCATTACATATCTAAGAAAAAGAGGTGGGTGGTTTGGGGAAAAAGGAAATACAATGTTCTATCTTTTTGTTCTTCCTTGGGTACAAGTGATTCCCTTCAGGAAGAGTCCCATCAAATTGTCACTAGGATTTTGCTGCAGAGTCATAGAAATTTCCTCTTTGTGGTTGTGGAAACAAATTCACTTGTACTATAAAATGATTTTTGTGACCCAAGGCTTATCCTTTGGTCAATTAAGGGTACTATTAGGAGGTTCAAGGGCCTAGTGAACAACTGCATGGAATTTTTTCATACATGCATTGATGGAAATGTTTTTTATAATTTTCTAGCTTCTAATAAAACACATGGAGTTGTGATTTCCATTTTTTTAGATCTTCAGTCCTTTACTCTAGAAAGAGTCCAGTTATACCAAGAAGGAACCCTCATGCAACACTACTTTGGGGCAATTGATTCTGGATATCCCCACTATATTTCTATTTCATATCCATATTGTGTTTTATGTACTCTTAAAAGAAAATAAATTATTTTTTTGGATGTTTCTAGACACCTGTTATAGTAAATGGCTCTTCCCATTTGGAATTATGTTTATATAGAATTATTTTTAGCCTTGATTTCTAAAGTATTATTTTTCTTCAAAATAAAAGTCATTCCGAAAAATTAACTTATAACATTACAATATTTTCTATTTTTTAGTAAATTATAGAATTAAAAAAGGATTCTTTTTTATTTATTACAACTTTTGATTCAAGAATATTCTGTCCTTATATTCAATTAGAAGATACAGATTGATATTATTTACAGCCCAAACAACCTTAACTTCCATATCAATAGGTAAATAGAAAATATTTCCATTAAAAAACAGTAATGGATTCATTCTAATGTTAGTCCTATAGGTTTTTATAAAATCCCACATGATATCTACAAACCCTATGCTATAGTCATTCTTAGTAGGCATGCTAGTTTTGTCCAACATTCATTTAATTAATCTTTTTAAAACAACATGGTGTTCATTAGTTTATGGTTGGTAATGTGTTAATGTCTTATGATTCCCTCCATATTTTCTCATTAGAACATATACTGTTATATTTCAAAAATGAGTTCCCTAATCACTAATTATTTATATTGGTACTATAAATATATAAAAAATTTTATCCTTAATAAGATCACAAAAAACATTATTATAATATATTTTGGTGGATTTATCTTCAACTCAATTTGAAACATAGTGCATTGATAATAGGATGTTGGAATTTTCACATAACATAGGGAATAGAGCCAGGAATAATACAACACAAACATCAAATATTTCATAAAAACCTCACTGGTTTTTTAGTCATCTCTTGTCTTTTGGGTGTATTTCCAATTAACTAGCATTACAAAAATGTTTTTAAAAATTTATTAGCATCATTAAATTGTGTGGGACAATATATAGCACATTATAAAATATTCCTATCAGTTCTTTGTGGGATGAAGTGGACACCACATGTTATATTTTGGAAGAACTATATTATTTATTGTACCTAACTCTTTTCTAAACATCATATAATAATTTTATCATTATAATTTTTCTAAATATGTGGGTCTACCCAAATATAAAACATTAGATTGACCCTATGGGTTTTCTGTTATTTCTGGATAGAGGAGACTTGAGAAGAAACAAAGAAAATACCTTATATCCATACCATGATACCGATACCCCAATAAAATATGTTTTTTATCTAGAACGTTTGTCACTAAATGTAACTCTATTTGTAATTTCAACCTTTTATATATTTGGTAGCCTGATTAACTAATATTCTACTCGATTTTTACCTCATATATTTTCATTTATCTTAAAATAAAATTCCTTGGGAAGAAACATACATATAAATATCCATGGTTTAGAATCTACCATCATCATAACATATCTAAGGTTTTTACAATTAGTGAAATTGTGACCTTAGTACTAATAAAATATGTTCTAAACTTATCAAAATATAAAGACTACTAAAAAATATTTTGGGGGGGTTTTTGTATTGGGTTGGTGAATAAAAGAGTGTTATTGAGGAATATTTAATTAGAATACATATTACATAAATTTTAGGATATAAAATTGCACCAATAGAAAGGATTGATGTATTAAATTATAGATTAAAGGATTCCACCAAATTAAGTTCTTGTATCACTGGTGGTGTAATTAGTTTACCCTTAAATTCAATAAAATCAGTCCACTATTCCTCATAAATATTTAAATTAATTTAATTTAAAAGTAATATGGAAATGGTAAATTATATATTACTGAAATATCTAATAAATCCAATATAGAATATTTCATACCCTAGAAAAGGTCTAACAATCCTCACAAAATTTGAGTATGTTAAGGCATTGATAAATTGAATTTTATATTTATCAACCTCAATGCCATATTTTTAAATAACATTTCATAACACAATACCTCATTCCATCATGAAATAGAACTTTTCAAAACTTAAAACAAGATTTTTTTAAATCAATATATTCAAAAAAATTAGATTTCTCAAGAAGTGATCAAAAAACATTCCTAAAACAATAAATTCATCAAACAAAACTATAATGTTGTATTCTATAATATCAAATAAATTGATTACTATGTACCTTCAAAAGGTACCTACTGTATTTCACCATCCATGTAGAATTATCTAATTGGAAAACGTAATATAAGGAAATGTAAAATTTTTTATTCATGGACCTCCAGAATAATGGGAATGAGAAGTTATCTTTAAAATCCATCTAGAATATAGTAGTGAGTTTTAGCTAAAAACCTTTCAAGTAAATTATCAACAAAAGAAAAAAATATTCTTTTCTAGTCACCAAGTTCAATTACCTATAATCTATATGGACTCAAAAACTATTTTAGACTCTCATTGGGAATTTTTCATTAAGAACATTCTTAATTATAGTCATTCCAGTTTTCTTAGGAATTTTTTTAATTGGACGAACATATATAGTGTTATAAATATTTGTATATTATTCATACATATACAAAATTTTATATCTCATTATAGACCACCACCAACATGATTGGGTTAAGAATTGTCATGTATTGTCTAATATGTATTATATTTTCTTTATGAATATTTCTATACATACAGTTTATTATACTAAACACAGGGATATCTTCAAAACTCCATCCCACAGATTTCATATTTTCTCTCAAAATTACTATTAGTTTTTGTTCATGATCATGATATAAGTTATTATAAATTATTATAGGACACTTGATTCCTTTTATTATAATCACAAATTAAATTTTAGTGTAGATTGGTTTTAATTATTTGTTTGAGGGATATAGTAATGATACATTTAGATTTAGATTTCCTACCCCTAAAACCACGTATTCTTGTATAGAAATTTAATGATATATTCTTAATTACTAAATGAATAATCAAATCCATCAATAAAATTAGGGGTAAACACTACTTTTAAGAGTTATATAAGGGATTTAAATTCCAAATAATTATTTATAACAAAAGTTCCAAATCTTAATTATTTTCAAAAAGATTATAATTTATTTTAACACACCTAATTCTTTATAGTGATAATATTCCTCAAATTATGTTAGTGTGGAAATTGAATTCACATCCTATGTGTACTTAAATAATAAAAAGTGTTAAAGTGGGAAGTGTTGAAACAATATTTTATAGTGATAAATTCTTCATGTATATTCATGATAGTCTTTGTTGTCTTCAATAAGTGTCTACACAATAAGATGGGTGACAATGTTCGGGTTGTATTATCTTCCAGTTTTAAAAAATAGAAGTGAGTTGGGAAGATCAAATTATATATTCAAACACGAAAATATTCTATGACTCCTATAAAAAATGCAGTGGATCTATTTTCATGATGAACTACTACTCTTGTGGGTTTTTTTCTACCATCTTCAAAGAAGTAAAAATAAAATGTTGAATTATATTTTTAGAGGCCCAAAATGAACAAAATGTATCTTCAAAATGCATAAAACCTATTATAAACGAGATAAAAATAACATTGTATCTGGAAAATTGGTTTACCGTTGTGGTCTTTTCAAGGATAAAACACTTCTCTTAAAGGTAACTCACTCATTCCTTTCGAGTAATATTTTATTGAATATATTTCATTGAGTAGATTCATATATTTTGGAAGATTTTAGAGATCTTAAAATAGGGTATTGTTGATTAAAAATTTTAAAAAATATTCTAGAATCATATTTTGGATTTCTTCCTCATGTATTTTTTTTATTGGATCATTATCATGTGGAAAGGAAGTGAAAGGTCTTTTTTTTACTTAATAAAATATTCATGGGGGTATCTACTAACTTTTTTCTATTTTAGCCTTATTTAAAACATTAAATTAATCTTATTTACTTATACAAATTTCCAAATTCCATTTAAATTTCCCTCCCATTATTTCAGGAATTTTATTATTCCACTTTTTTTAGGTTGGGCTTGTTTTTTATGGGATCTGATTTTTTATATGGGTGAATACATTTACCTATAACACCAAACATTTTTAAAATAGGAACATAATATTTGATAATATATATGACATGAAACATCATTATTGTAAGATAATATAATACCCTAATACATTATGATATACTTATTTAAAATCAATCTCATCAGTAGCTTTTGTTGCATGCAACACTAAGATTAAATGAAACACCATACTCTATTAAAATATATTTTATATAAAAATGGCCATTATAACTTAAAAATTATGTTAATAGGTGTGAATATAATTAATTAATTTCTGGATATTATATGGTTAAAAAATTTATAAAATAAATTCAATGGAGATATATCAATTACCATTAAAATATGAATCATTGGAAATGAAAAGATTTTTCTTTGAAAAACCATTCTTCTATAAAATATTGATTAGTCTAACTTTGTTAACATAATTTAAAATAAATTTTTACCAATTTTAGATATTATATATGAATTTTTTTAAAAAATATAAATTTAAAAATTATATTTGGGTGAATTTTTGTGAATTTTTTGATAATAATAATTTTTGGTTGAATAGTGAATTTTTTTCTTTTTTATTGAAATATTCCTTTTGTTTAACTTACTTAAGAAGATAAATTATATTTTAAATTGGTATTAAATTAAAATTAGTTAAATAATATTTCAATTTAACTAATTTAGGTCATTATAATCAATTTAATATTAAATTTTTATATTAAAACATTTAATATATATGGGAATGTTCTCTTTGGGAAGCAACTCTTTTGTCATGTCTACGGTTTAATTTTTGATTTAATTATACCAATTTTTTGAATTTGACATAGAAACATAGATTCCATATTTATAATAAAAATTATTTATATTATAAAATATGGCCAATATAGCTTTTTACCATAATAAATAGTGAAACAAATAAAAATAAATTACCATGGTTAAGGTAAGAATGAGTATACCGAGGGGTAAACTAAGAAGATAAGAGTAAAATGACCTATAAAATTTCCAAAAACCTTGGGATAGTCAATATGTGACCTTATTAACTCTATTTTTTTTACTATTAATCCTTTTGGAGGCTTTGTTTCTGAGAAAAAATGAGTATCACTTTATCTTCTAGAAAATTCGATTTGTGACCTCTACCCCACTTATAAAAGGCAACCCCATCTCCTCCCATCATCACACATAAAAAACCAATTTTTAGAAAATAACATTATAAATAACTTCATTGATTTCATACCCCATTTTATAAGACTTTGTTTAATTATAAATCCCTACAAATAAGGATTTAGGTATAAACTTAAAGAGGCTATCTGAAGGAGAGTAAAAATTATTAAATGTGTGTATTTGTTTTATTTCATATTAAAGATATTTAAATCCTTATTAAAATTTGATATTATAATAAAATGAATTTTTATATAATTATATGTTTTTAGATTAATTTAATAACCCATTTCCATCTCCACTTCCCTTAAATGTGAAATGAAACTGTCAATCATGTAGACGATGGACTACCACCTTGTGAACCGATGTAATACATTTTCTACCAGAACTCTTAAAGGATGGATATAATGATTGATTTAAAATATTTATATTATATTTATGAAATTATTATATCACGTATAACTTTTTACTTTCCATTCTATGGGGTATATGATAATGTTGTGTGTGTGTGTGGTTGACAACTGCCTCGTATAGGGATTTGATTTGTTTATTCATTTTTAGATAGAAGGTAATAAGAACATATTAGATTAATATAAATTATATTTATGAAATAATTATTATTTCATATTTATTAAATTATATTTATTTTTTTCTATTTATCTATAAAAATGTAATCAATGATCATGTGTATGTATGACCTACCATTTTAATGAATAGTGCAATCCATTTTTATCTAAAAATTTAATTGATTACATTAAATAAAAATATAATGAATATATATAATATTTATATCATGGTTAAAATTTTTTATTTTATGTAACAGTGATCAATCTAACAGGACCTAAATTAACAATCTAAAACATACATGAAAAATGATGTAATTATCACACAAAATAATGATTTTAACAATGGAATCTAAATTAAAGTGGGATACAAGAAAAATATAATCATATATTGTATGATATATATGATAATTGTTTTTAAATATATTTATAATAATACTATATTTATTATATATTATGTTCAAAAACTAATGATGGAAGTCGAACATGAGTAAAGAGATTCTCATCTCACCTTTACATTAGTGAGACATACGCTATATTCAACACCTTTTTCATCTGTGTGGTGTATATGATTCCCCTATTGATATGTTATATAGTGAAAAATATTTGTCTTTTAGGTATTTAATATTTCGTTTGATTTTGTTTATTTCATGGGGTCTATGATTCAAAAGTTAGCAAAGTGTTAAAAATTTATTTAATAATCTATTCATTATTTGAGATTGATTTTAGTCTCCCTTTTGGAAAGTATTTGATATTTCTATCTTAAAATAAATATATTTTATTCACATATGGTTATTAATGAACTTTTTAAATTAATAGTAAAAAATTTACTTACTTAGGTACTCGAAATGTTTGAGAAAATATATTTAAGAAAATCCTATTTTATTTCACTCTTCATTCAAAAATCCTTTTTCATAAAAATTAATGTTTTCTAAAAAATTTCAATTTTTTTAACATTTTCCAAAATTATTTATTCAACACATATTTACCCATTTATTCTTTTTTTTAATTTTTATAAATGAATCCTTAGTTTATTTCATATTATGTCCCATTTATCTATTACCAAAAACATGAAAGGAATATTTACCTGAAGTTGTATGGAATAAATTGAATTTTATAACATATTTAAAACAAATTGTTCTAAATATTATTTTACAAATATCAAATGTTTAGTTTCAAATAAAATTATTTTCAAAATATTTTGTGAATTTTTCAGTTTTATATTACTTTGAAAGTGAAATGGATATTTTCATCAAATTTTTTAATTACATTTTTATGTTATTGAAATTCATTAATGAGATAAAAAAATATGTTAATTATGATATAATGGGGATATTTTGTATTGATATCATCCTTATTATTTTTTTGGACAGATTTGGATCATTTTGACTGAGGATGTACAATTTTATAACAATTCACTGTATTACTCTTGATGGTTTCTGATTATATCTATTTGATTGGGATAAGTATTAACATTTTATATGTTAGATTTCAATATAAATGTTTATTTAGATTATGTTTAAACCATTTTATATGAGTAATTAATTGTAATTAGTATGTGATGGGTTATAAGGAGTTTCTTGATAAATCGTTACGTCTCATGAGACAAATCAATTGGAAAAATTAGATAGGTTTTTACCCATTGATTTAAAATGTCTTATAAAAGGTCTAAATAGTATATTTTAGATGTATTAAATTATGAATTTTCAAATTTTGATATCAATTATTAATTTCAATTTGATTATTCTATTCGTAATAAAATCCATGTATATGTTTTATGATTACGTGATTACTTTTATTGATTAATTTGATCATCATTTATTTCTCCCATATTATGCCCAGTTTATTTATAAAAAGGCATATATTTCAGTTATTTACCTTGACATATATATTATTATTATTTATTCATAATATATTTCGATGTATGGCTACCCTTTATGAGCATCTGATCATAAACTCTTCTTAGATTATATTTTCATTGTGACTGTAGGAATTGTTTTGTGATTTATATGAAAAGATAAATTAGGATGAATAATGTTATTCTAAAAAAACAATTTGTGTATTTTATGCTTTTAGTTAAAATTTTAATTTCAACTATCTATGTATTTAACCAAAAATACTAAAGTGTTCGATCCGTTGGGAATCAATTCCATTTATCATATTGTAATGTTATAATGTAATCATTGAATATAGGGTACTGGGTTCTGGGTCTTTAATGTTTGTATTAGTTGAATTTTAGTAGAAACCCTACGAAGTAGACTAAGGAAAACAATGAATACGGAAAAGAACCCTATGATATTAATTGTGTAATAGTATAGAAAAACATCCTAATATTTTGTTAATATAGATATTATGTATTTTTCCTTAGAAATAAATATCTATATAGATACTATAAGTGGATATAGATTAAACATAGATATACATAAGGTTAATATCTTTGAATAGGATTGGAAATATTTAGTGGAGTGTTACCTAGTACACGACCATGATTCTTACCACGCACGTAGTTTTACACACAAAGGGGAAATTATTTGGATAATTTAATTTTTATTCCTAAATAATATTGTATATTTTTAAAATATTTTAGGATTTGAAATCCTTTACAATGAAACCATATCAATGATTATGAGATTAACTATATATAAAATTTTTAATTTATGTTATGTATTTCACTGGTATTTAGATTAGAAATTATGTTTTATAATGTTATGATATAATCATTTGTATGCCATTTTTTATAAATCGCACTTAGTGGAAGGAATGTGAACAATATCGATGCATATACCCCATGTAGGTATTACCCTCTTTGGAAGGATAATGAAGATATTGTTGGAACAGTATCTAGAACACAAGAAAATACAACCATGTTAGGGCAGTTGACTCATGTTATGAGAAATAACCATTCTCATATAGAGTATCCTACTGATCCACTATGTGGTGTAACAATGTTGGATGACATTATGTATCAAAAAACATGATAATTTAATGGGACTACAAATACATTTGTAGCTGAGAAATAAATAATTTCCCCCAAAAAAGATATTTCTCACTTTGGGATGTGATGAAAGGGATATGGATTTCATGGTAGTTCATCATCTCTCTTGAGATACAAATAAATTGTGGTCATTGATTCAAAACAATAATGTTGAAAAAGAAATATAAAATGTGGAATGTAAGTATTTTGAGGTACTCATAATGGAAATGTATTTCCTTGCAATCAGTGAGACGATATGAAGAGAAAATTATTCAGTCTTAGATAAAAGGAATATGAAAATGTATCTAAGTATGAAGAAAACATTTCAAGGGTATATGGGTATGATAAATACACCATATGTAATCGAATTAGTAAGATAGACCATTTCAATGATGGGATAAAATTCGAAGGGAACTAGTCTCCAAATAATTCTCATCATACGAGGACATAATTTCATGTGCTATCATGATAGAGAAATAATTCTACAAGTATTATGTCATTAAATGAAATTAATTTAAAAATTAAATGTCATAGAAATTGATGGATAATGGGAAGAAGGTAATGAATCATTTTCCTCCATGTGATACTTTTGGAATGAAACTCTAGGGTACATACATGACAGGAATGTGAGTGTGATAAAAATGTTGAGAGAAAGGCCACTATGGACCTGATTCCAATGGAAAATAATTATTTCCTAATTTTCAAAGATTTAAATATAATAATATAAGGCACTATGAAAATAAATGTACCAAGAATAAAATGAATATTACAAAGAAAAATCTAGGGGATCATGGTGAAGATTATGCTATTGATACAACTAAATTATAATTATTAATGTTCTTCTATTCGGATTTAATAGATATGTTATAGAAGTATTTTAATAATGATATTATTTTTATAAGAATCATAAAATGAATAAGAATTGTTTTTGCACTAATTTACATTAATAATCTGAATTCATATGATGAATAATATTGATAACCATGAAATGTGATTAAATGGGAAGTTTATCTTTTTGGAGAACACGTGGTTGACTAAAGATAACCCTTTATATATGGACAATTTTTAGATAATAAATATATAGTGATGTTTATGGGATAATATTGGTATCATTGAAATTGGTTAGTGATTAATGTTATCTTGTCTGAAGTTTACTGCATGTTCGGATTTATAGAATATATATTTTTGTAAGAATAAATGATTTTTTATGGGTTTATGGTGATTGAGGTATTCATATATTTGCAATGTGACATTAATAGACACTTTATATAGTTAGTGTAATATAAGTTTGATTTATTGACTTTTTATAAATTTTATTGGACATTTAATTGGAACATATATATTTTAGATGAGTCTTATGGTTAACTATATATGGAGTGGATTAAGATTAAATGTGGGTGTTGTTGGATAACTTATGTTAACCATTTTGGTTTTGGAAGATATCTAGTGATAGGAGGAATGATTTTCCAGTATAATGGTTTATTAAATGGACTTCACGCATAAAAATTCATTTTGGATATTAATTTTTTTGGGTAATAAATAATGTAGGAATTTGTCAAAGTACAACTAAAGAATGAAATTATGTGTATGAAATATAAATATATCAAGTAATTATATTTTAATATTTTCCCAGACAAAATGGTAAATGAATCCCTTAATACTAGATAAAATATGATTAAATTGTTTTTTTCTTTTACCTTAATGATTGATAAATAATTAGTCTTTTGAATCATTACATGTGTATGTATTTGGGGTTGTTAAATTTATCTTGATCATTCACATTCTTGTGATAAAAGATCTTTATCACCCCCTATTATTATTTTGAGATTACTCATTTCATCTATATCCATATTTTCACTTCCCACCTAAGTTTAACAACTTGGAAAACTAGTTATGTGACTATTCTAGATGACCATCATATTTAAATTTCTATATTATAAAGTGGATGTTTTATTATCCAATATCATGATGTAGGATTTCAAGAAGGGTATATTAAAATGTAAAACTATCAATTATTTAGATTAATATTAAATTGCGAGGACATAATTTATTTTAGGTGGAAAAAGGTTACACCCTATGATTTTAAAAGAGGAAAATCTTATTTGATAACATATATGACAGAACAAATAAAAAATAGAAGATAAAGAATCACCCAAAGACTCTAAAATATATTTATTTAGATTCAATCTATTCATTACCCTGTGATGCATGCAACCCTGGGTTTAAATGAAGCCAAAATATCTATTAATGGTTTAATAATTAAACATGACCAATATAACAAATATACTAAGGTGGAGGACATAAATAGTAATAAAATAATTATTAAAATAATATGGATTAAACCTATTTAATATAAATAAAATGGATATCAATTTTTTAAAAATATAATAAGAATCATTTTAATGAAAAATAAATGTATTCATAAAAACACTATTTTTTCTAAATGAAATATTAGTCACACATTTTGTACATAATTTTTAATTACTTTTTATCAATTTAAAAAATATTTTTGAAAAAAATAAACTTCATTTTTTAAATCTACATGTAAAAATTATATTGGGGTGAATTTTTAAGAATTTTTAAAAATGATTAATTTTTTTATGAATTGTGAAAAATAATGTTTTCATTGAAAACAAATTTTTTGTATAAATTATTTACAATGATAAATTATATTTTAAATTTGTTTAAGTGTAAAATTATTTTTAATAAATAAAATATAAATAATTTATTCCATTGAAATCAATTTCATATTTAATATTTCTATTAAAAAAATATACTGATGAGAATTTTCTCTTTTGAAACACACTCTTTTGTGACATATGTGGTTTAATTTTAAATTGAATTTTTCCAAATCACTGAATTGAATTTTGGAAAAATGTTATTCCTATTCTTACTAACAAAAAATTTATATTATCTAAACATTTTAATATAGTTTTTTATCATAATGAATTGTGAAAATAGTTAAAATTAATTATCGTGGTTGAGGTTAAAAGGGGTTTTTGATGAGTTAAAATAAAAATATAAGAGTTAAAAATAATATAAAACATGTTAAAAATTCATTTTAGGGATATAAATAGACCTTATCAACTCTAATTTTTATATTGGTAATTTTTAGGCTTTTTACCAGATAGAAAAAAGGGTATCACTTTATCTTTTTAAAAATTCCTTGTGTGTCCACCCCCATATATATAAATGGATCCACCCTCTACTCCCCTATTCACACTTCAAAAAACATTTGTTTCAGAATATACCATCCCAAATAACTTCCTTAATTACCTACACACGTACTATATTCCTTAGTTCTATTATTAATCCATCATAAAAAATATTTTGAAATAAACCAAAGGAGGGTCTCTGAAGAAGAGGTAATATTATAAAATATGCGTATTAATTTTATTTTATATCTTCCATATCCTTAAATAATTATTTAAATATGATATTATAATAATACTTGTATCTAATATATAGATAATTTTGTTATGTTAATTTACTGACTCATGTCTATCCCCACACCATTAAATGGGAAATTAAACCCCCGATCGTGTGTACGGTAAACTACCACTTCATGAAAAAATGTAAGTTGTTTTCCATCACCACCATTAAAATCTTGATATATTGGGGTATTGAACATATTTATATAATATTAATGAATTTATTATACTTCTGTAATTATTATATTACATACACCTTCTTACTATCCATTCTCTGGGGGATTTGATAACAGTGATCGTGTTTATAGCAGACTATTGCCTTAGGTAGTGAGGTGATTGGTTTTTCATTTTTGTACATGGATGGTAATAATGTTTTATTTGATTAAAATAAATTTTATATTTTTAATAATAAAATTCTTGGAAATATTAATTAATGTAAATTTTTATTTCCTTCCATCTGTCATGAAAAATGGAAAAAAAACATTCACACATAGGTATGACCTACTAACTCAATGAATGATGTAATATATTTTCTAAATTTATCATTAATATATAAATAAAAATACATATATAATGATTATATATGATATTTACATCACGAATAACATTCTGGATATGTTCTATCCATGATCAAATTAAAAGGACACAAATTATCAAACTAAAACATATAATAAAAATAATGCAATTATATCTAGAAATTTTTATTTTAATAAATAATTATTATTAAAAGGGTGATAAAATACTATATGTAAATAATATATGGTACAATATATATATGATTATGGTTTAATAATATATTTTTTAGGAACCCTTATTCATTATCTATGATGTTTGGATAAAAATGAAATAAGTTGAAAATGAGGTAACAGATTCACATATCACTATTAATTACATGAGATATATGCCATATTCAAAACCTATAACTTTGTGTGTTGTATATAAAATCCCTTTGGACATATAAACCTATTTCAATTCATTGAATTTAATGTTTCATTTGAATTTATTTCTTTCATGGGGCATATGATTCAAAATTTACTAAAACGATAATGTTTTGGCACAATATCATTATTATATTGGATTGGTTTTTAGTCACTCAGGGTAGAAAAATATACTTTTATCATAAACACAATAAAAATTATTATACTCTAGTTAATTATGAGAATTTTTATGTAATATTACTATTTTTACACTCTTTGGTTTATAAAATTATTGATATTTGTTTTAAGAAAATATGACTTCAATTCTATCTTCGGAAAAAAATCCCTTTTTATTAAAACCAAATCTTTTCTGAATTATTTATTGAGTAAATTTTGGCACATTTTGAATTTTTAAGTTTCTGTGAAATTAATATTCATGTTTTTTCAAAATAATGACCATTTGTTTTACTGAAAATGTGAAAGTAATCATTATTTTAACTTTTAAGAAATGGATGTAATTTTCCATCATCATTACCAATTAATGATTTAAATATTTATATATATGTTTTAAAATTTTATACTCATTAAAAAATTATTATCATACAAATTTTTTGTGATATTTTTAAAAATATATATTCAATGATAAAATTTATTTTCCTCAAAAGAATTAATGAAAATTTTTGGGTATTTATATTCATCATTGACATCAACCATTTATTTTAATTATGATCCACTGGGGAAATTTTGTATAGATATCATGCTTATTTTTTATTTTTATGGATTATGATATGATTGACTGAGGATGTACAATTATATTAACATTCACCATACTACCCTGGATAGTTTATGATTATATTTATTTGATTGGGCTAAGTATTAACCTTTAATTTTCATTTTTTCATCAGGAATGCTTATGTTAATTATGTTTCAAGTATTTCATATGATAAAATAACTAGAATTTGTAGTGATGGGTGGGGCTTAGATAAAGATATCCCCTCTAGGCGTTGACTGGTCTCACGTGACAATTCAGTTGGCCAAATTAGATGGGATTGTACCCCTAAATTCAATATATCTTGACAAAGGTATTGATATTATGTTTCAGGTGTCTAGAATTATAAATCCCCTTATAATGAGATCATTTATTGATGTCCATAGTATTATGGAATTATTAGAATAACTATTTGTAAGTTTAATGCTTATGTGAATATTTATATTGATTTATTTTGTCATCATTTATTTATTCCATATAATGATCAGTTTCTTTATTAACTGACAAGTTTTTAATTAATTTACCATGCCATATTTATTATGTTTATTTAATCATGATACATTCCATTTTATTATTAACCATACATAGAATCTGAGCTCACCCCTTTCTAATGTTTTATTTTATCTCAGATCCTATGAAGTGTTTTGTGATTTATAAGTTAGGATATTCTATTAGGAATAATAGAATTATCAAAGATATTTTTCTGTATTTTATGTACTGAATTTTAATGTAAATTAATGTACTTGTCTATTTTATTAACACTACTAAACTATATGGTCCTTCAAGATGTGACTCCTTATATCTTATTCCTCTGTTATAAATTAACCACCAACCCTAGGCTACCCAGGATGGGGGATTTACATTACCACTTCTATTTATAATCTTGATTTCATTATATTTTGGATCGAAAATATGTTCATATGGTAATATTCCACGTTTTTTAGATAGAATATCATCGAGGCTTCATATGATGTTACCTGATTCCTTCACATCATTTCTGAACTTCTCAACATATAGACCTTATTGGTTCTATAATGATATTTTTTGAAATAGTTTTGGGTTTATATTATTTTACAGGAAGGTGGTTAGTAAGATTATTAATTTTAGATATTATTATCGGTATGTAGAAATGGTGGTGATCATTGGAACCACTTCTGAAAAGGTGGTATTTATATGTCTTTTTGGTATCCCAAATCAATATTGTACTTGGGAATTACCTCTAGAACTTTTATATAGATTTATAAATTTACTTTTTTGATAGGAACTTACATAAATTTATTTTCCTATACTTAAAAAAATTGATGAGAAGAATGGTTTGGGGATGAATATAAACTGAATATCTTTTCTGTTTTAGGTTTACCACATTATTATTTTAGAGTTATTTGTCTAATAAAACTTGTTACTTCCATATGTATATAAAAATAGTGGGATGATATTGAAGGACATTCCTCATTAATTCCTATTGTGCCGAACTGATGAAAATTTTGAGTAATCTTCTTTATATGTCATATTTATTCTATTGGGTATTTTTTCATTAAATCACCCATAAAGATGATTTCAATAAGTTTTTCCCACAATCATGAAGACCCTGATAGATGATACTAAAATGATGTTCTCTAAAATGGATTGGTGGGGATACAAGAAAGATGATTATTTTAATATTTTCTAGTACTCGGTAAAAGTCTCCTATAAATCCTATCTAATGGAATATATCTCTATTCTGATAACTGCAATCTGATAAGAGTGGAATAATATATATTAAGATCCTTTAAATTTCCTCAAAATTATTGAGCTCCCTTAGACTCAAACTCTACAACCATTCCATAACTGCTCCCTCAAAAGATAATGTAAAGGATCTCTATTTAACATATTCCTCTACTACTCCTCTAGGAGTGTGTGTATCACTTAGAAAAATGAATAAATAGATTTTTTTAAAGGATTTCACCTAAAAGACTATTAAATATAGGTGGTAATTAGTTTTGACTATTTTTTTAATTTAATTTTTTATCGAAGTATAGACATGGTAATGTAAGTGTTGTGATTAAAGAAATAAGGTGCACAAAGGTCTCTAATTGTTTATTTAGTATATCATTCCATTATTGTAGATTCATAGTGAAAACATTGAGTTTATCTTTTGTTTGAGAGGATAATGTGTTTGAATAAAATATATGTTTTTTTGTTTATTAGGTCTCTATGATTGGATAAAAAATTTCTCATAGTCTCCAGATCAAGAATAAATAATTCATAAATGTTATACTTAGTCATAAAATTTTAAATTATAGAATTTCTGAAATCACAACCCCCAAAACAACTCCAAATATTTTAAAAAAACTATTTTGGGTGAGAAAAAATCTTTTCAAACACCTCAGATAAATATATATATAGTGTAATCCATGGATTTTATTCATAAATGGGTGAAATAATTTATTTTTCACAATTATTTAAAGGGGTTTTTTTATGTCTTCATTTTTATGAAAAAAGGATTATATTTAATTTAATTTAATTTAACCAAAGTGATGAAATGTTCTCGGTTCATGGTTATATTACACATTGCATTTTTATCCTTATCTTGAAAATTTGTTCACTGTTCTTCTTATTGATTCATAAATTATAGAATCCATAATTGTTTCATTATTTACCCTAGTTTTAAATAAATGTTATTGTTTAATCCATAGTAATAACAACTGATCATTCATTCTTCCTATGTGTGTGAAAACATATTTAATGGGAAAAAAGAAATAAAATATCCATAAATAAGCCAATAAAACTCAATTATCTAATGTTTCTCCTAATAAATTATACAATATCTCACCATATTTACTCAAGATTCCATAATTAAAATACACTCACCACATAGCCTAGCTTATTTAGTTGTATGTAAACTAGAATAAAAGGAGGGAGAGATGAAATTATTAACCAAGGAATCATTAAATCCGAATAATTATTAAAATATGCGTAATATAATTTAAAATAATAACATACAACTAAATACAAATTTTCATTAACATAATAATAAATTCATATTCATTACTGTATATACTCAAACATTTCAATAATATATTCTTCCCCATTTCAAATAAAAAATTGTTTTTACCCCAATATTAAAGAGGTAATTTGTAGTGGGAAGGAAAAATTAGAAAATAATGCATATATTATTATGCATCAACTTGGATCACTCTAAATAATAATCTGGTCGAACTATAAAATGACATTAGGAACACCTCCCCATATGTCATATGTGACTGACTAATAGCGGGTGGTCTATTGTGGTATCGTGGAATGACTATTCCCTTTATATGAAAGTTCACAATTATTAATGAAATAAAAAAATAATAGATTATAAAGGAAACAAAAAAAATTATAAAAAAATTAAATGCATCACAAAAATATAATGGTCATTATAAAATAACATTAAAGACACTGGGGCTCCAAAAAAACATCATCCAATTCCACTGACCGTATGATCTATCCTTCTTGGTGAAAAAATATTATACTTAGGACCAACATTATCTTAAACCAAGTGAAGGTTTCTTAGGTACCTTAGTGAAATAGAAGCTCAACTAGGGTGTGAATAAATAAATCAGTAGGGAACCAAAAATGTGGCCCCATACTATACTAATAAACTAGTGGTATATACATGATGTATTCTTAGTTTAAATTAGTGGACAACTAAAAAAAGAAATAAAACCAACCACAATAACTTCTTCATACCAATGATGTAATATCTCTACGAACTTCATAAGTACCATGTAAAATACCATATCATAACAACCCAATGGCATGCACATGTAACTAGGAAACCACAATAACCATAATTGAACCTAATGTTTAAGACACCAATCGATGATACCTCCCTCGACTGGTGTCATTGTGTCCTTGAGAATGTGTATCACCTCAGGGGAACCTCTATCCAGGATATAAGGATTCCCCAATCATGCCTATTTCATGATGAGTAGTGGACCCTAGGGTTTCACCAGACATTCTTCATCTGAATTCCCGTAGGGTGAACCCCAAGGTTAAACATGGGGATTCCGCAATACCAGACCAACATCTTATTATAAAGAGGGGGTGGCTCTATAAAATCTTATACATATAGGCATCAATTATTACTATGAGTCCTATTAAATATAATTTAAATACCTTACTTGGATACCAATTTCAATATTCTATTCATCTAATATCTCTCATCTCCACAATTTAACCATTAATAAATCATCCACCCTATACTTCTGGGGTATACTAGGAATTGATTGAGTGGATACAAAAGTTACCCTCAAGATTTATAGAATCTTATGACCATGGATATGCACCCTCCCAACACCTCATATTACCATTCAATTCATGGGAATCAAAGGCATCAACAATGGTCAACTGGTACCTCCATTCAAATCATGACACTAGAGAATTAACTATAGTATCATAATATCATAGGATCACCTACAAGCCTAGGAATTTTTGTACTCATGGTCAAAAATTCTCTAATGTGGGATCCTAGGTACCATATTTAGGAATCCACTCCCACCTCATCCAAATAACTATATAGTATGTGAGAATGGAATCCAATGCTAATATAATATGATACTGGATCCCAACCATCTCAGAAATCCTAGGGTCTCATCCATATCAATAGGGGATTACTAGGAATCCTAGTAAATAAAATAGTAATAGGCCTACCAAATGATTTACATGCATCCAGGGGAATCACATATCATAACAAAATAATAAAATAGAACATAACATGGGATTTAATATTTCCCATAAAAAACCCCATTTTTATTTCACCTTTAATAATACATGTTCTTTCGAGTTTTAGTTTCCACCTAAAACTATATTTTTCCATTTTTGCATAAATCCTCTTAAGACAATCTCCCAAGAGATCCATCCCGGGTCTTGGAAGTCATCACAAATATAATGGGTCCTCTGTAGGGGTCCCAATTCTCATGAAATGTCATTGTTCATCAGCCATCATCTAGATGGAGTAACACTCCTTTTTAGTGTCTTAAACATATCATGCGATCATTGGAATCCTATGTTTTAAACACTCAAGAATCAGTTTTGTGATAAAATTTAATACAATATCACTTTTTCAATTGCCACTAGGTCATTTCCCACACCCAACCTAACAAAAAAATTTCTACATGATCCAGTCCCCTTACGGTCACATCATATTGGGGGTGGAGTGATCACCCCACGATTATCCCACCTTTCCCAAGTCTCTATAACACCTCATGGTCCATCTATGATCCAATATTTACAACTATTATATTATAAATATCCCCTATATAGAGATATATATTGGGGAACCTACACTAGGTCCATTAGTGAATGTCTATCGTCGAGGATACATCAATGAACAATTGAGTAAAACCAACTATTGTGAAAGGGTCTAATGGGGTCCTCGACACATTTTCTAATTCAATATAGTTTTTATAGTTTAACTAATATAAACTAGACTAACCCTTAATTTAAATTAATCAAATAATTTTAATTATCGAAGCATTTTTAACTAAACTGTCCAACACCCTATGTGGCAGAACAATACATCACAAGAATCAAAATAGAAAAGAAAAATTTTCCATATTCAATGTAGCCTATCTTTCTTTACAATATTTTCCCTTTAATCCTTAACCGAACAACTCACTGACTAAGCTTATACAATCCCATATCACATAAATTTTTCAGTAATGACACTCTAAGGATCCTTTGTCACATCAAGGCAGTATAATTAATTATAACCAGCAATTTATATATAAATAAATATTTTATTAAAAAATAATATAAAATATGAAAACCCACCAGCATATAAGAACTATGGAACCCATGATAAATTGGGTTCCAACTATCCCCAATATATCACTGAATCTATATCAAGGAAAAGACACAATGTAAACCACCAATTACATCATTAATTTTTTTAATTCATAAATATAAAAAAAATCATTGGTGTATGTTATATTTGAAGAAGATATGAATAGAAGAAGGTGAATGCCATATGAAGATTTCCACTAGCATGGCTTCATGAAAGTCCTGTAAAAAAGGTTTATTTCCCCATCCTCTAGTGAAATCTCCATTTTCCATAAAAAAAGCCAAAATTAGTTGATAATGATGATAGGAAGACATGGGGAAGGGATAAAGGTCACACCATGCATCCACTATGAAATATCTAAAAAATAGTCAATAATAGGGGATAAGAAAATAGCGAGGTCTGACTAAATCAACATCCATGCCTACACCTATCAAACCAAGAGAATCTATATTTACATAACCCTTAAAAAAGATAAATAGCATCTGATGACATGAATCTTTGGTTCATGTTGTGATTATTTGGGAAGTGGGTTACCCCCTATCTCGATTATTCATGTAGTGAAGCTATTCTTCATGATGTAAAACCTTTATAGAAGGTCCCCTAATTCACCCATACCTATTTTTCCTCCTTCAGTGACCTCACAAACCCTTGGGTCATTACCCTATCTGTGAAGACCATTATAAATCTCAATTTTTGGTCTTCCAATCTATCAGAATATTGTTTCGAGTCTTGGTCCTCAAAACGAACCACCCATTATGTGAAAAATTCTAATTCAATCAGGAATTTTCCAACTCATAATTACGTGGTTTAACACAAAACCACCACTATAAAAATTTTCATCCCAAATAAGTCTTTTTTAATATTCAAAAATGAAAACTAATATACTCAGGTCACCAAACCATGTTCATTTCATTGCATTCTACAATATAATTCTGAATGAGTTTCCACTACATAACTCCAAAAATAAGTTGAATAACTTATAAAAACCATGAAACAACTCAAAGCCATCAAAAATGTTTAGATGATGATCTACACCATCTGTTTTTTGAGATAACATTATGGAAAAAACTGACAATTCACCCAGCCTATGGATCTCCCTACCATAAGCATTATCTCATAATGGATGATTTTGATCCACGGTGATACCCACCATGAGAATGGACCACTAAAACATCTATCCGGTCTTCTAAAAACCTGATAATAACATTCTAGATGACACTTTTTGTCATGGTTCCCCTCTCACTATGTCCAAAATCAATCAAAATACCCAGTTAAACCACCACTAACTAAATTATTTGAAAACAACTCAGTTGTACCTATTAACATGCCCTCAAGAGAAAGACCTCTAACCATTAGTTGTTTCCTTAAATGACAACCACATGTAAGTTCCTTATTATTCCATAAACTATGATAATATCTTGCCATGTTTTCCATGTATTTTCGCCCAAAATTTCTCCCTCACTATGTTTCTTCAAATGATTTTCCCTCTGAATCATACATCGAAACATCATTTCATACACTAATCAGTGAGGAAAATCTATTTCATCACTTGAACCATGTTATGAATTATGGGTTCACCCCCTAAACTAGGAAAGGTAAATGGTTCACCCCATGAACCATGTCAATACATGGTCTTTCAACCCATCAACCAAGAAATGAAATTTCGTTACCCCTAGTATCATGCCATGAAAGAGAGTTTCACCCCCAGAACCAAGAAATAAAATAAGTTCACTCCTTGAACCATTTCACAAAATAGTTTTTCACCCCCTTAACTAAGTAGAAAAATTGTTTCACCCCTTGAAGTATGTCACAAATTGTGTATCACACCATTAATCACCCTCAGGTCACACCAATATCACAATGAGCTAAATTTCAATGCATTGACTCCAACCATTATCTCATCTTATCCGCAGATCTTGAATTTACAGTAGAAACATATAAAATTAAATTCTCTCACTCATATCAATCAACCTATGACTGGTATTTTTATAACCATGAATCAAATATCCTATGTCACTCCATCATAGTTCCTGATCTATCCACTACCACATGTGATGGTTTTATGTGATCATCTCGCTCATAACAGGGTGCTAACACAATGTAACAATTTTCAAATATTCCTAAATCATAGGTGAATTATCCTTAGAAACCTAATAAATTCCAATTATAATGAGGGAAATTCCCTTAAATGAACTATTTTTTCACCCCCACCTCTTGTATTACCTTATACCACCCCTCATGTACCACTTCAACATGTTTCATCAATGTATTCATGTTGCTCATCTTGAGCCATGCTCATCTATACAACATGAATTATTATATTCCAAAGGCCACAGACAAGTAGTGGGAGTTTATAGAGGTATAATTGGGAGACTATACAAATGATATTATAATTCCCAATCACAGAATGAATAACTAAATAATAGATTATGTAGGAAGTATAAATTAATAAGTGAGTCTTAAAAAATGAAATGTATCACACTAACATGAACTATCATTCTCAAATAAAAGTAAATTCATTATTGATCCTCCATGATCTTATCCCTATCCCTTGACCATATGACTTATCCTACTCATTCACGTAATAATGTACCTTAACCCAACCAAAACCTACAACCATGTGATGGATACTTTGTTACCCTGATTTAACAGTGGATCGATGGAGGTGTTAGTATATAAATATGTACGCTACCACCAACACCGTCTTATATTATACTAGTAATTAATTTTTTTTGTGAATTGGATATTCTCATACCAAATCAATAAACCAATAGAGAAAAAAACAACACCAATACCTACTTCATACTGATGTTGTAACATCCCTATGCACATGAAAATGATTATTCCAAAAACTATATCACAACCCCCCGAGGTTGTAAACAAATAACTCAATACAATCCTTATAACCATTGTTTATCCTCACATCAGAGACCCAGATATACCATACATACCTTTTACAATTAATAAGTACCTTTAAGAATGATCTTCACCTTAAAATTACCTCTCTCAATGACTTCGTGATCCTATTATTACACCACCATCATAATGAGTATTCAACCATAATGCTTCACCATTAATCCCTCGTCCATATTTCCATAGGCTAAACCATACGGTAGTCCTTATGTATTTTTCAACATCTTAGTAATATCTAATTATTAGGGGTGAGAGGCACTAATAAATCCTATACATCTAGGAATTACTGATTCCTGGGTGGACCAAGAAGTAAAATGTGAATACCCTCTCTAAATACCATGGTCAATCTCCTAGGAATATTGTATCTCATGGATCCTCACCAGAAACATAACTGGTGCATTCACCTAATCCCAATTTTGTATCCAAGGTATTGATCAAGGGGATCCAATAGTCACCCTTGGGATGTCCAAAATCCCAGGCTCATGGATATATACCCAACCAAACACCTCATACCCCCATTTAAACCATATGAATTGTTGGAATTCATAGTGGTCTACTAGTATCTACATTAGAATCCTATCACCTGAGCATTCATAGTAGTATCACGATATTAGAGGAACTATTATCATCATGATAATTATTGTATGGGTGTTTAGAAAGGATCTAAGGGTGGATCATAGGTACTAACTCTATGCATACACTACCACATCAACCAAATAACTAGAAGATAACTCAGCTAGGAATTGACCCCCAATATATACTGATATTGAAACCAAAATATACTAGAAATACTAAGGTCTAATCCATGTCAACAGGTGATTCTAGGGCATTTGGAGGAATCCCAAAAATTCTAGGCCAAACATCTTATTCCTAGGAAACCTAAGAAAGTACATATCATAATAAAATAATAAAATAGAACATAAAAATGGTTTTAAAAACAAAAAAAATCCAACCCTCATCATCGCAACAACTTTGTAATTATAATACAGTTTGGATTATTGGTGCAACCTACAACTATATCTTCTAAATTACATATACACCCATTCATGATATTCTCTCAAGTGCACCTTACTGGGACCTGTAATTCATCAATTATATAAGGTGACCCCATTAGGAGTCCCATGTCTCATACCATCTCATGGGTCATGTCCCATCACATGGATGTAATCCCACACCTCATTATTTTCTTAAACATCTCAAAACCTCATTTGAATAATAGGGATTAGACAATCTTGAAACCATGGAGTGATTACCTATAATCCTATCACACTTTTCCTATCACCACTAGGTTTTCATCAAACTCAACCTAAACATCAAGACTCAATGGTATCAACTCGCCCAAAATTTATATCCTACTGGAGGAGGAGTGATCACAATTTGGTCAACCTACCAAGACTAAGATTCTTTGGTATCTCATAGTCCTGTTATGGCACACTAGGGACAACCATTATAGTCTAACTCCCCCTTCTACCTAGAGGTATTCCAATGATCCCAAACTAGGGCTACTATTAATCATCTATCATTGAGGCCGTGAAGATCATTGGATGAAAAAATAGTTGGTGCATGAGTTTCCAATGGGTCCCTATAAACTTTTTCGAATTCTATAAATTTTCCGTAGGTAAAAATTTTTAATTTAAAATAACATTTAAATTAATTTAGCATTTAAACTAAACTAATATAACAATTTGAAATAACTAATTATTTTTAACTAAAATTTCTATCAACATCAATGGAATAACCATTTTTCAAAAGAATAATAACAAAAAAGAAAAAATTCCATATGAAAAGTACAAAGGACCACCTATCCTATTTAATAATACTTTCCATTTAATACTTAACAAGAAATCACATTTCTGAAGCTCATCCAAGACCATTTGACATCTAATGTTCAATTTTACCATTCTAAGAAATCTATCTCATAACTAATAATTTAAATCAATTATAAACAATATTCTATTATTAAATAAATTATTTATTCAAAAAAGGAATAAAATTTTAAAACCCCTCAGGCATTAGATGTTTGTATAACCCTCAAGTAGTGGTTTTGTGTCCATCCTCGACACAACCTCAAGCCTATAATGATAAAAAGAAAAAATCTATGCATATAATTACATCATGAAATAATATTATTTAAAATGAAAAACTGATGAAAAATAGATGAAATAGAGCACCTTGGATGAAATTATGAATGAATATTGGTAGACATCATCTCGAGACATCATATATCTACGTTTCATGAATTTTTGGTAAAAAATTGGAGATTTATCTATACTCTAGTGAATTTTGTTTTGTTTCCTAAAAACAATTTATAAATCCACACTAAATTATTTAAAGGAAGATGATGTACATACCTTGAATCTATCAAGAAATCATATCATAAATGTAAATAAACAATAGAGAATAATAGGGATTGTTTTGACTAAATAGCCTCCACATACGTGCCCATAAACCCAAGAAAAAATTGGCGGATAACCCAAATAAAAAATAAAAAATAGAATTTCACAGTGTGAATATTTGGCTCACACATTGATTCATCTAACAAGGAGTGGTGTCACCCCCCTCTTGATTATTCATGCTATGAATATATTACTGATTGGGTGAAACCTCTACAATAGGTCCCCTAATGCACCCCAACATTCCATTCATCTACTGTCAGCCACCCAAAAACCTCTGTCATCTCCTGAAACATGAACCCATCAAAAACCACCATTTTGGTTCTCAAAACATTTTAATACCTTTATGAGTTTCGAAATTTGAAACCAACATATGACAATATGAAAATTAAAATTCCATAGAGATCTTTTTAATATGTAACGATGCATGTAGTTACAATAATATAAGAAAAAAATTAAAACTAAATTTTTTTGAAGAAAATTGATTCATTTATCCTTTGATACTTCACATTATTTTTTAGATTATTCCATTATTACTTCCACCCCCATGTCAACCAAATGAGATTATTCCCCCTTTGGTCTTAAATAACTTCCTTAAAATTTTAAGTTCTTTAAAAATATGTATGTTTTAATTCTTCTTTCCCTCTATACATCAGTTAACAGTGGGACTGTGGAAGATTCGCTATCATCGAAAGAAAATATCTTTCCCCATGTTCACTCTATAGTTTATTGGCTCCATATGGTATCATATCATCTTTAACACTAAAAAACATCTTAATACATCAAAATATACTACCCCAAACTGAAATATTGTTGCAGTATTTTTCAAAGGGAATGACCCTTACAAATCTAAATGATTGAGAATAATGGATCATACACTATGTATAATGAATCATAAACATTACATGGTGACTCATATAATTTGGTATTTGATACCCCATGTATTACATAATGATTACTTCCGGACACTAGGGGTTACATTTTTTACTTTTACATGTTTACCATTCATTGATGAATTTATAGAGGAGGGTGAAGATCTAAAACATTTTAGCAAAGTAACTCCTGTAATTACTAGAAATATATGGATTCTACTTCAATACAAAAGGTAAATAATCATATATATATTAGGTCTTTAGATTAATTCACCTTTTAATGATTATAATGACTCTTAATAACTCTATCCTTTACAAATTTCTTGTATTTAAAAGTCACAATTATTCATACAAATTTTAATGAGTTTCTTTATGACTCATGCATTCTACTAAAAATAAAACAAATCTTCAGTTTTTAGTAAAAAATAACTCTTATGAATCATATTTCCCTAGATGGATTTACTTTTAAGCACCCCACCTCTTAGTCAATTTCCCGCAATTTATTTAACAAAATGATTCATCACCCATAACCAGTTTAGCATATTTTTTATACATTAAAATGATAAAACATATGATAACAATTGCTAGACATTCATTTTATTTCATAAATTAAATAATTCAATATATTTTTGAAAGGAAATATAAACCAAATCAATTGATATGAAAAGTTAATTCTAAAATATCTCAAGCCTCAAATAATTAGTAAATATGATCGAATAATACGTATGTAATATAAATAAAATATAACTAATTTTTTGACACTTTTAGAAACCCTGGGTGTTATGTATTTTGTGAAATTTATTTTTAGTTCTTCCAGACAATACCTTAAATCATAAATGGAATATAATCCATAAAATTATTTGTTTAAAAGAATCTTGAAATAGTACATATATTTAACACGACTTAAAATATTGTATAACCCAACAAATACTTATATATCTTAAAATATTTAAAATCAATAATAAATTAGTTGGAAAATTTAACTTATGTGTAACCCACCATTAAATATTTTAAATAAAATTTGAAACATGTGTTACCCTTCTATAAAATCCTTTGAAAAAAAACACTATTCAAAATATATATTTTCTATAAAATATTTCTTATAAATATTTTTAAAAACAAATAGGTCATGTGAAGTTTGTTCATGGGAGTACCAAGAATGGATCCCTAAAAATTACATTTTTATAAGCATAGAAAATGCATTTATGAGGGTATATATATAATATTTATTCAAAATTATCCTATATATTTTTATTCATTGTGTAAATGAGGTTTTCAAAAATCAACCACCACTTGACATTCCAAAAAAAGGAATGACACAAAATGTCTACTAGAAAATGATGACTCAATCACTAATCAATGATATTACACATGAGGAGAATAGATTGGGTCTTTATATGAGAAGAAGAATATATATCATCCAATACCCCAAAATTATTCCATAAAAATAAATATTTTAGGACATAATGGGAATTAAGATAAAAATTATTGAAGAAGGATAACAAAGAAATAATATTGAAGAATAAAGGAAGAGAAAAGTGAAAATAACTTTTATTGTTTAAAAAAGAATCCCCATTCTGTAAACTACAATGTCTGGTACAATATTCCTTCTTTTCATTTGAACAATCATGAATTCCCAAATTCATAAGTGTAAGGAATGTGTTTTCTCTTGTAATGTAAAAATAATACTAAAGATATAAATAAAAAAATCATGGTATGCACCAAACATATTCATCTCTATACCCTTGTCCACTAGTTTCATCATATACTAGATTGGATTTTCAAATGACCCCTTTTTTCAAGGCATCGAGTAACCATTAAAAATAGAGTATTTTAATACCTTATAACTAATCAAAAATTCCCCATTTTATAAGTATAGTTTGACAAGGCCTATAAATACATCACATTACATTCAACCATAAAGATTATAAAATCAAATTCCCCTTGTAAAATAAATTAAAACATAACATTTATTATCATGATATTGGTAAACAGTCTTTTAGTCAATCTCAAATGAAGGAAATTATTTCTTACTCAGCATAAATGAGGAAAAAACTCATGTTGGTTTAAACTCAACTGACGACATGGACATCAATATACAAAACCACTCCTAAATTTTCTAGGACTAAATTATTTCAAATAAAATGCATCAATGTATGATGTTTATTATGATATGTATCTTGTTAACCTCTATTGTAGGGAAATCCAAATATTAAAAACTCACCCTATGTATACCAAAGAAATAGTGTATGAAACTCCATATGGTAAACATGATGGGTCATATTGCATGTAAAACCCATTTTGTGCCACATAATTATATTTTATGTCTCTATACAAAATCCAACTCACACAAATGATAACATTTCATCTCAAACTATAATACTCCATGAAGAACATCAATTAGAGATAACTCAATGTTATACTTTTCAAGGTTAATTATCATTTCACTTTATGTAATGTATACATTGAATGTGAATAATGATAATGTAGAGGATAACTGTTTAATAATATATTACATTTTATATTCATAAACTACTTAAGAATACTAAAAGAAGCATACATAAGAACCATCATATCACATATAATTGACCATTAAATAGGCCTTATGTTTTATATAATTTTTAGGTTCTGTTAAAACTCATTGTATCTCATTGTATGTCCTGTCACATCTCTATGTGACTATCCAATAAAACAATACCACTAAACCTTTTTAGTGGTTAATATCTATGATGAGAACCATTTGAATAAGGGTGAGAACAGAGAATCATATTACTAATGTTTAACTTATTAAACATATATTAAAACTCTTTTACTTCACATCAATAATTGTTAGTAACTTTTTTTTTATAATTAGTACTCTAATTTTATCAATATCATCATTCTTAGAAAATATTTTCATCTAATTTTTTTCCTTTAGATCATTTTGGTTTCAATATTTAATTGTTGTCATTTTTTCCTTAATAATACATCCTAATCACTTTTTAGATATAAATTAACATTTAAAATGTTTTATTACTAGAATAACCTTTTATTTTGTTATATTATGAAATTTTATAAGTCCAAATATACCCCCACTAGCTATTTTAAAAACATGTTTTCTCACCCATGCTTTAACACAACCAAATTCCCACTAGATTAAAATGATATATAATCTTAATATAATATATATACTATTAAAATATGAAATAATTATATAAAATCATATCCCAAACATTAAAATTAAATGTAATAATATAAATTTTTTAAAAAAATTTAGTTTTATGATAAAAAATGTGTAAAAATTAAAAGACATTAAATATTCATTTTTTTATGTTGACATAAAAGAAATTTTTCATTGGACACATTTTTCGAAGCACATGATTCTAAATCAAAAACACTAAATCTAAAGTGAATATTAATCTTCATAGTCTTAAATTATATTTATATTCTGAAAATATAATGTGATCTATAATAAAAAGTAGCTAGTTAATCAAGGTATAAGCATAGTCATAATCTATGTATAATAAATCAAATAATATTTTATATAGATATAGAATTTTCATAATCAGTATTAATGAAGTATTCTTTCATGTTTAAAGATATTATTGAATAATAAAAATCATTTCAAATATATTATTTTGTTTCTTATACTTAATATTTTTATTGTATTTGTTAAAAATGATTAGCTTATACTAAAATTTATCTAGTAAATAAACTATATAATCCTAAACACAAAAATGAAAAATATGATTGAGTAGGAATTTTGTTATTATTATATGAAAATATTATATTATATTCTATAATAATAATCATAACTATATGTATTTGATTGATTTTTGATATTCTATTTTTAATATTGCAGTATATGAAAATGTGTATGTGTTATATTATTTGTAGAATCATACACATAAAAATAAATATAATAAAAACCATAAACCTATCTATAAGAACTGTAATTTTAAAAATTTTATATGAATTATAGTGCATCTATAAGCATTAGTATCAATATTATATTATTCACTCATAGGTTAAAAAGTATTTAATTATTTTATTATTTCATTAACACGGTTTTCGATTATGTATAACATAAAAAAACTATATCTTTTAGACAATATATAATAAAATATTTGAAATTATATATTTGTTTAAGAATAAGAATATGTTTAAGGATAAGAATAATCTTATTCAATGTATAATTCAAATTATTTTTGTATTTCATTTCATAAATTATCTAAGGAAAAGAATGAATATAGAAAAAAGTATAAGCATATATTAAGACATGAGGAAAGTGTAACAAAATTCATGTCAGGGAAAAAGAAAACCCAAATAATAGTTCAAAAGTGTATCTAGAAAAAATATAAATTGAAAAAAAATTCTATATAATGAAGTAATACAAGTTTTAAAAATCATTAGTATATTAGAAATAGGGATTTATAGATGTCACACCTGGAAGGAAAAATGTTAGCCAAATTTTTTGGAAGATGTTTTCATTGTAATTGAATTAAATAAAAAGGTATATTGAATATAATTGATTCATAGGAATGAAAAATACAAATGAATTACATTTTTTCTAGTTTAAATGGATTCTCCATCATAAATTTCCTATAGAAAATTATTCTACAATAATTAATATATCAATAGATGAAATAGGATTCTATATTTCTATATAATTTAAAGCGTAAAATATTCAATATTATAATTTAATGTCATATTCGAAATTATGAACAATACCTTCTCATATGTGGTTATATATTAAATACATTATGTAGAATTACTAAATCCATTTCATAATTCAAGATTATAAAATGATAGTTTTATTAAAAAATAACTAACTACATTTTTGAGAAGGATGAATAAAAATAATATTTGAGGTAATATGGTAGTGACATAATTTTTATTAATATGAATCTAATTTTATTAATAGGTAATTTCATTAAAATTGTAAAATTATTTCACATTCATAGTTATATAAAACATGAAAACATAAAAAATATTTTATTTTTTATAAATAAAAAACATTATATTTCATAACCCAACACATTCCAACACTTTTAGTTTTGAAATTTATAAATATTTCCACAAAACCAAAACAAAATAGTATTGGGTACATTTAATTTTAGTTAATAACTGCTTAAAAAACATAAAAATATTTTTGAAAATGTTTCATGTTTCTATCTATACAACAATGAATTTCTATGTGTTTCTTAATAGTAATTTCATATTTTCCTATAAAAAACCAGATCAATTGAATTATAAAAGATGAGATTATTTGAATATAAATATCTATCAACTTGTTCTTATATATAAAAAATTATTGACAAGGACCAATGCATGATAGGTTGATAATTAAATATAGACAACTTGAAGGTTTCCAATGTAATCATTTATGGTTGGGGTTATAATTTTTTATGTGAATCATTCACGTTCCCTTTGACATTATCCCCTTGGTATTCTATGTATACTATTAAAATTTTCATAAACAAATATCCATTAGTATTAAAAATAAAAATAAAAATAATGATAAAAATCATGTCATGTAAAAAATTCAACTAAAAAATTTTTAATGGAAGGATAAAATGTCATAAAATCTTGAAACAATATTTTATGAACTAACAAAATTTCCATTTCCTTCCTTAGAAACATCTAGTTCATTAGTTTCGAACTTAAAAAATGTCAACTAGAACCCAAAACCCTCGAATCCCTCAATTACACATATCTTGTGACATTTGGTTCAATTAAGGCCCCGAACTAATTTCAATTATATGAATAATAATTCGATGAGTGATCATGTTTGAGATACGCGATATAAATAAGTGAAATAGAAAAATAATACATTAGTATTCACATACATTACTATATAATTGAGGGACACATTTCTTGCTATCCAAAAAAACATTTATACTAGGAAATCTTGAAGATCAAACATGTTTGTATCCAAAAATTCCTTTATCATAGAATGAATCTCAATAACTAATATTTTCCACTTTACAACCATAATCGATAATGAAATGAATTATCTATTTTTTTATAGATAAAATAAATGTAAACCATCATAACATTTTCTAAATAGTGTATTTTTTGAGGATCCAAACCCAAAAATAGAATATCTAAAAAAACCACCAAAAAAACATCCATAAGTGTTGTGAATGATCTATACATAGCCTAGGTCAGCACTAAAACAATTCATAGAATATAACATAGATATGATAAGTACATATTAGTTCTATATATTCTATATTATTTCTCAACTAAAATACACACAAACTTATATATTATATGAAATATTAGTTTAGATGTGATATTTTTTTTAAATTAATTTATTTTTATATTAGATATTTTAGTTTCAAATTAAAATTTTTATATAAAAATAATATTTATAAATTTTAATAATTATGATAACAACCATTAAATAACTTACTACAAAATATTTTTTTAAAATGTAAAAAATAATCACTACCTATTTTTTAAAAATATTTGTTAAACCCGACAAATGATTTAAGAAATATTGAATAAATGATTTAAAATAAAAAATGGATGTTTAAAATCATTTATAACACAAATAGTATAGTAGTTATAAATTAAGATAAGAGGAAATGTACAATGACATCATGATTAATTTTTAAAAAATAATTTATAAATGGTTTAACTTTACGAATCAAGAGAAACTATTTTAAAAAATCAAAATATGGTTATTTATTTTTCATAAAAATATGTGATTAAAATTTAATGGAAAATAATATTTGTTTTAATAAATTTGAAAATGAATAAAAATATGGATATATAAAATTGAATTTATAATAATAAATTTTAGAGTATGTTAATATTATAGGATATTATAATATTCAAACTGAGGTATTATTAATTATTGTAGTTTGAGTTAAGTCTTAGGAGAATGTATACACAATTACTATATTTTATTTAATTATAAATATTATGTAATAAAATAATAAATCATAAAAAATTGACATTATTCAAAAATATAGAAAAATGTAATGTTAAAATAAAATAATTGTAATATGTTGAATTAGAAATCATTAGAAGAAGAAAAAACATTATAATGTCTTTAAAAAATGTAATGATTAAAAGAAAATAGTTATAGTTGAAACATAAACACATATGTGTGTGTGGCATACCTTGATAACTAATTGGGAGATATATTTGAAATAATATGGAACCATTTAGAAAAATTATTCAATTTTTAAGAGTATATAATCGAAAAATATAGTTATTTTTTATTAATTTGGAAGATAATGTTTTAATTAATAATTAAAAAGAATATATAAGAGGTTTTATAATAATAATATGTTATGAATATATGAAATAAATTTCCATATGATAAGAAAAAATAATGATTGAAATGTACATATTATGGGAAAACATAAAATTAAAGAGAAGGTAATAATTGACATTTTTACCCTACCATCCCTTTATATATGGATCCAAAACCTTTTAATATATTTTAGAAATAAAGCATCATGATTCTAGGTATCTATAAAAAGCAGAAATTGTTATCTTGCAAATTTATATCCCGGAAATAATGAAAATTTGAATTAATATAATATTATTATTTCATGAATAAAAAAAATATATAAACTGAATTTTGAAATAAATGGTTTTATGATAAGTAAAAAGAAGTATGATATTAGAAAATGGTAGCATACAACATAATATGAAATAAGGAAACATGAAAATATTTTTTATATAGACAAAGAACACTAGTATGAAGATCCTATGTATATATTTGTGTAACAAAGATTCATAGGTAGTATGGCCATAAAATTATGTTTATACAATAAATAGTATATCCCAACTACACAATGAATGTATTTACAAAACATTATGCACTCATTTAATGGAATGTGTATAGGGATTACGTTTGAATAAATATATGCATTTCTATAATTTTTTCACTGATTGATATTGATGAAGAACTACTATAATGGATTAGAAAATAGTAAATTAATAAATAATTTAGATTATTCATATAAAATTGACAAAAATATTAAAATTTAACAATGTATAATGAAGAATTTGAAGAATATGAAAACAAATTATCATAGGAAAAATTAAGTAGACTAGTATGAGAATACTAGAAAAGAAATTAATTATGCCCTATTGAACATAGAAATATTTAATGTGGACATATATAAAAAATAAATACATTATTTCAATGATAATAATTTTGTTTACATAAAAGATGATATAAAATTAAAATTATCGAAAAAGGATAGTATTTTTAGAGATACCAAAAAAAAATTTATTTTAAATAAAAGGTTTCAGCATAAAATTCTTCGCAAAATATATAATAATAGACATGAAAATATTTAATATTAAAAAATATATATAATGATAAATGTATGTTTTTTTATTTGAAATATAATAATATATAATTAAAATTATTTGAATCATTACAATATAATCAAAATAAAAATCAATAAAATAATTCAAGAAGACCATCCATTTATGACAACATTATCAATAAATTATAATATCATAAGAGAGATTGTGGATTAAAATAAAATCCATGAGTATATTTCTAAGATATCTACTTTTTTCATTGTTTTAATTCATTATAGGTGGTCAGTACACACATAGTTAAAAACCTGTGAAATTTTTTATAAATAAGATATATTTAAGGATAATTTATTTTATGTTTTTAAAAGTAAATTCCATAAAACATTGATATAAATTTGATAAAATATTCAAATTATGCCATTGTAATGGGAATTAGGATTCATATTTTTCATCCAAATTATAGTAATAAATTATTACACATAGAATAAATAAATTATGTTGTTCAAATATAAAAAATGGAGTGGAGAAAATTGGCATGTAAAAAAGCTATTATTATTACAGAAGATGTATTTCTTATGTTATTTGAGTGACCTTGGTATTTGTATAAAAAATCACCTTAAAAGTGTTAATAAAATATATATAATAAAATATCAAGTTAATATATATAGAATATTGTTTAGATAAATAAAAAATTAACTATTAATTCCCATGATATTAAAATTTGGAATGTATAATAGATACGGTGAAAAATAAAGAGAAAATATGTTAAGAAAAAAAATATAGTGAACAATTTAGAGATTAATTATTGTAACAACATACATTTATCCTATTAGAGGGAGAAATTTCATACAGTGAACTTCTATAATTCCAATACACAAATATCAAATATATAGTGAAATCCAAGAAATTTATTTAGTTAACATATATGGTAAGACAAAATTAAAATATATTATTATGTGACCAGATATTAGGTTTTTCTTTGAATAAGTTCATCATTGGGATATATGAGATATAGTAGAAAATAAATTCAATTTTTCTAATAAATGTTATAGTGAAGGAAAAATTAAATAAAAGAAAAAATTAAGGGAATGAAAAAAATAACACCAAAGGAATTAGAATTATATGTGTTAGAGGGATAATCAATGTTGAGAGGAGTAAAGGAATTCGTGTGTTTTTTGTGAGAGTGGGGGGGGGGGGTAATAAGTTGACTCAATTAAGGAAAAAACTATATGATGAATGTGATTTAATTATAGAACATTTTATAAAAAAGAAGAGGATGTTGAGGTAGAGGAGGATATGGAGGAGAGGAGATGGGTGGATGTGGGGAAAAGACAATGGTGGTGTAGGATACAGAGTTGAGGTGAGTGATTGGAAGAACCAAGTGGTGGTTAAGGCAGATGAGGACACAGAGATGGAGGAAATATATGAGGAGATATGTGTGGAGTGTAGGAGGAGGTGGAGGTGGAAGTGGATGTAGAGGTGGGGGAAGATGCAATAGAGGATGGGGATGTCGAGGTGAAGTGGATTCAATAAGGAGACGAAGAGGATTTTCAGAGAGGATTATGTGGGGTGGGAGGGAGAATCTAGATGTAGGAAGGTGATACTGGGAGGAGGGTTTAGGGGAAATGTTTTAGAGGGAAATCAAATAAGGAAGGGCTACCACATGAAAGGTAATAGTCACCAAATTTAGTATATATATATATATATTGGTATATTTTTTTAGTATGTCATTCCACGATATGAAAATTATTTTTCATTGGGAAATAAAAATTATTCCCTCAAGTGGTCAAATTTTAAACATAAAACACTATATTCATATTATAAATGTTATTCTTTGTATTTAGAACATTATTCTTAAAAGAATAATTTATTTATTAAAAGATCCATTTGATGGTTGGTGGAGTCAAATCACTCATAACTTGAATCTAGATTAACTCTTTTAACCAAAACAAAACACCTTTTATCATTACCTTCTTTTCAAGCATGTTATAGAATCTAAAGAATCCAAAACCATTAATATTAAATACATCATATTATATTATCCATAATAACTTTTTATTAATGAAAAATTACCTTACTATATAAGATAAATAGTATGAAAACAAATATATTTTATTTAGATCCCTGTGAGGTTGATATATTCAATTGTATCTATTCTATATCTTAAGAATCAATTTTTCTATCATTTGGTTAAAAAATGGAAGCCCAGTTAATTATATCATAGATTATGAACTCCTATATATTTTATAAACTATTATAATATACATTAGGTATCATATACCCTTCAAAATCAAAAAATTTATTTCTATAACACCCTGACCTTACATAGACATTCAATTGATTTTCAAAACCACCTTTATGTTTCTATAATAACTCTATCATGTGAATTTTTTATTGAAATCTCTATTAAATTTTGATGAATGTGGTTAAATATTTGAAGAATCTTATTTTATCATTCTAGCTTAAAGCATTTTCTTAAGAAACTTTCAACACAACACCATAGGTATGATATCACATTTCATTCTCACCTATCCCCAATTCATTTAGGATATATATTAAAGTAATATATATTTTATTCAAATCGTTGAAATATTTATAATAACAATTGTAGAATTAATTACATAGTCAAATTGAACCGTAAAGAAGGCATTTAGTCTCTTAAATTAATTAACATAAACTATCTGGACGAACAAAATATCATAGTATAAGGTTCCATAAATTATTTCATATCCAATTCATTTGAAACACTTAGTGAATAATTTTATATTTCCCATAATCATCTTGAATCAATTTAGAGAAAAATAAAAATTTATTATGTAGCATGGTATTTCATTAACACATAGAATTTTTATTATTTCTTAACAATGATTCTGATGTTTATTAATAATTTAAGTATTTTATTTCATTATATCTCCCCCTTTAAACAATTGATATCAAAGTTATGTTTGATGATGGTAATTTCATTTATCAATAATATAATACTTTATCAGGTGAGTGTAATGTTTTACATTCATTTAATTAGGACTCATGTTTTTAAACTAAAATTATATCCCCTTTTAGAATTTTATATTATATACATTAGTTGAAAAATATCTATATTTAATCAAAAAATGACCCCAATTTAACATGAACCTCATCACTTAAGTTATTTATATATATATTCATGTCAATGATATCAAATATGAATCATTTATGGCTCAGAGAAAAAAACATTTACCAATCCATTAAATAGATAAACTCAACACCATCCATAATGTATCATAACTCTAAATGTTTCCCATCAAATTGTATGTTAAAAAAATTACAAAAAATGAGGAACATAACTCTTTGGGATACCTCATTACATATTTTACATACACAATATAATCATTAGACACCATGATTTTTCATGAACCAACTTGCATAGAAGATTGAGGTCTTGTAAAGTGTTTTTTAAATGGAATATGACAATTATCATTCCAAAAAGGATTTATTTTCACTATCATATCTCATGTTATTCCCTAAACATATATTAATTAATTTATTGAATTACATTGAGACCATATTCCTTCTTCCAACTCAATATGTTCAAAACATATTAAGGTTTAAGTCTTTAGATAACCGAAAGTTTGTGTTACTAACCAAAAATAAAATCCAACTATATTTATATATATCTAAATGAATCTCAAGCATAAATAATATGAAACCATTTCATGTAAATTATTAAAATCATATGTAATTGAAAATTCCCATATAAATAAGCATGGAGTGATATATAACCCACACACTCATTTCTATATAATGCATAAGACAACATGCCAATGAGAAGTCCACAAAAAATCCCCTCAACCCTATGTTACACTATTCAAGAAAGACCTCCATTCTATCATGAATCTGACACATAATATGTATAATATACAAATAAACTCTAAATTATGGGTCATAACCAATAGGGGAGGGCCAAAATTCACTTATTGGTTAGATTCTTGGTCCCCTTATAGAGTCCCTTTGGCTTTTGTTCCTGTTGGATCAAAACATAGATGTAGATGCTCAATTAGAAGATTAGGGTGTGAATGGTAAGTTTAAAAACAATCACTTTTAACATTAAAGAAATATATTTTTAATACAGTTAAACAATGTAAATTCACAAACCCTCTTTTTTTCATAATCATAGGGATAATTGGAAGGGGCCAGGTCCAATTATAAGAAACCTATACATAAACAAGCTAAACTTAATAAAACATAAGAAAGTTTATCTTATGGAAAGATTCTAACTTAAAGAGAATAAAATCATATTTTTTAGAGTAAGTATAATTACAAGAATGTATAATAAAGTTTTAATTTATTTAATTATCAAAATAAAGTACAAATAAAATATGTAATAAGAACAAGTAAAAAAGTATGAAATCTTTTATCCTAGAGAGAAGGGTATCAAAAAACCCAGGATAATGGTCCTTTGATTTATAATTTCAAAAATTTGTATCTTACCCACACCAGGGTAAGCCCTCAATAAGAATTTCAAATTTTTTCTTATTATCCTTGTCTTCCATCGAACATTAAGGTACATGGAACCTCTGTCTTCCTATCCCATAAATTCATTGAACATTAATGTAGTCAGAACCTATGTCCTACAATCCTTGGAAGTCCTCATTTGTAAACAGTAACTATCGAAGTAACGCAAGGATAAAAAATTTGTTCATGGTTGAACAAGACATTCACAGATCGCCCAAGGTGCTAGTGTTTCTCTCCGTATAAATCACTTCACAGCATCACTACATGTAATCTCTTCATTGTTGTATATTTAGATCATTAAAAAGTGATCTTATTTATAGGCAAGAATTCTAATGGTCGAATACATCCTCCAATAGACATATTATTCCTCAAATCATTAAGGAACCTTTACAGGTGTCACTAATCCAACAGTTAGATAAACATAGATAGTATGACTTAATTTTATCTAAGAAAAACATTTGAAACATTATGAAACTTATGAAATAATAATATTTATGGAAAAACAATATCATGTTTAAGAAATAACGATCCAATAAAATTGAAACAATTTGTTAATAAAGTAAATTAACATTAACAACTATGAATCATAGGAATCTAGAAAAAATTATCGAAGCCTAGAAGTATTATAAATATGATTCTAGAATAATGGATATTCTGAGTCATAATTTTGAGGAATTTGTAGTCAAAAATTTGAGGAATTATTAGTCTTAATTCTAAGCAAATTGGAGTCTGAATTATGAGGAATTCAGAGTCTGAATTTTGAGGAATTAGGAGTCTAAATTCGAAGAAATTCATTTTCTACATTTTATAGAATTTAATGTTTGGATTTCAATGTATTCTAAGACTTAATTTCATAAAATTCAGATTCTGAATTTCCGATAATTCCGAGTCTGAATATCATAGAATTCGGAGTCTGATTTTCAAGAATTCAGAGTCTACAAATAGTATGACTCTGTGTACAATGAACTATATGATTCTGTTTTTTTAGACAAGGATCAAAATTTTTATCTTATGGAAAAATAAATTAAACTTGAATTAAGAAATCACTAGAAAATACAATGAAAAAAATAGGAATAGATAAAAAATTTCATAGGGAATGAAAATATTCCTTATGAAATTAATTTTTAGAAAAATATAATTTTCCATAAAAAATTGGTTGAGATTTTCAAAACATAAAGGAATGGAAAAATTAAAAATGAAAATTATTAAACTAATTTTCCAACTGGATTATGGGGAATATGAACCTCTTTTTTTGCATCAGAATAGGTGTGGAGATGTGATGGGTCCCCTAGGTACCATGTGACCATCATATCCTTTCGGGAAACTAGTTGGTTCCCAACCATTATCAAAGTGGGGATGAATATAGATAAATAGGAGACATTTGATCTTATTGAGTTGACATTAGAACTCGACAGATGTGTGTTCACCGTATCTCCCTCGGGGGTCTTCTCATCCAAATAATATCATCCTTCCTTTTATGTTGAGACTCATGAAAGATATTGGGATGAGGTCATCTAGATTAAGGAAATCCTAACCAAATTCAACATTTTCACTTATAGTATCAGATATGGATCAGTTCCTAAATTTGAATTTATTATGTGATGTGGTATTAACATTGCGTTCAGGTGTGTGTGTGTGTTGTAAGACTCATAATGGGGAGAGCATGAACAATTTTTTAGAGTGAATGGGAATGCATGGATTGGGATTAATTACATGAATTCAAAGCATTTTTATCATTAGTATGGATGATCTCAAATTTTTGGAGAGTTGGTACCATGGATTAAGAGATTTTATTCTAGAGAGGCTTCCCCACATAGTTCAATTGCATGAAAGTTTTTGGTGTCTTTTGAGGATGAGGAATATAATAAGACATGTCGGAGAGTTCACTTAGGCTTGTGTTATTATTGTTTGGATGATGAACTTGTTAGTTAACCTGGTGAGTGTGATGAGAAACGAAAAGAAATCACGTTTATTACATTGGTTTAGATCTGGGACCCATTATGGCCTTCACATCAACAGTGATATAGGGAGTAACTTGGTTCGATGGTGGCCCCCATCTGAAGGCTTGAAGCTCAATACTGATAGGTCTTGTGTATTGGGTGTTCTCTATGGAAGTGGGGTAGTGCACGATACTGAAGGGTCTATCATCAAGGAGTTTATTGGTGGAATCCATGGTAATTCTCATAGGGTTTTGGTTATGTCGTCAACAAGGCATAGAAATTATGGAAGCTGAAACAGATTTGCTGATAGTTAACGACTCCATACATGGTAGTGGAAACCCACCTTGGTCGATATAATATATCATCAAAAAGTGTAGATGTATACTCGTTTTCAATACTAAAGTATCACACACATTGAGAGAAGGAAATAAAGTTATGGACAACATGGCATCATTGGATTTTACTGGTTTAAAGAGCATTTGGTTTCATACTATGGACAACTTGAAGCCTAGGGGGGTAAACATGATTAAAGGGGATTCAATTGGTCTCCATCATTTCAAGACCCAGTATCGGAGGGGATTGGATTTTTTGATTTCTTTTTTTACATTTTTTTGAATAGAAATTTACTTTGGATGATATATGAATGCCTAATAATTTATAGAATCTCTTTAACATTTTAAACTAAATCACATAAATATTGATAAAAAATAGTTATATTCATGAATAAAGTAGTTAATAGACTAAATAAATACATTCTATATCTAAACATGAGAAATTTATTTATGAAAAAATCATATATAAATCTATTATATTCAATTTCAAATTTAATTATTCATTATATACAATTCATAATCAAATAAATATAAACACATTATATTTATTCCCCCCATGAAATCCTTAACATTTTCCATTTATCTAGAATTTACATTAAATATAAAATATCTGACATAAATTCATTATATATATTAATTTTTCATATATTTTATAATTACATGGAATAAAACACACTCAAATTAAACATTATGAACAATTCATAATATAAAATAAAAACTCCTTTAAATTTTGGCTTGTTTTTTAATTTATAAATGCTTTACAAATTACATTTATAATTTCAATTTAAATATTTTATATCTAAATTATAAGTCATTCCATATAATTTCAAATGGTATTTAATATTAATAATTAATATTATGAAAATAAATTGAATTATTTTTTCATAAATATTTAATTATTTAATTACAATCATTTTATAAATAAATAAGTTTTTAAATTTCTCTAATTTCATAAATATCTCAATATACTCTTTCCATAATTTATAAACCCTTTATAAATTATATAATTCAATTCATAATTTATATTTAAGAAAATAAATATTTTTTTGTATATTGTATTATATGATAAATATTATATTATAATGTATCACTAGCTCCACTATCTATCATATTTTATAATATATCATTCTTAGTTATGAAAAGGCCTTTTTCTTTTGGATATTCATATTTAGTGATCAGTATTAGAATCATTATCATTATATGATACATAGTTTTCAATAGATGTAATAGTCATAATCAATGATTTCTTAATATATGACAATGCTTCTCATACGATACGACACAACAAATCCAAAGGATTTATAATGGATTATTTATTAAAATATCATAAATCATATGGAACATTCAAATTTCACCTTAAAACATAAAATATATTATTGACCAAGATAGAAAACATTTCTATCATTTTTATGATTTCTGATATGATATAAAATATAATAAACTTTTTCTTCAATTTTCAAACATGATTTTATGAATAACTAATCACAGTGAAGCTTTAATACCACTGATGAGGTCTTAAGGATGAGAAAAACAGTTTTTAATATAATGGAAGATGATATAAACCTCCTTCCTATGATAAAAATGCTATAAAAAAAAACAAAATCATGTTTAATTAAAATGGATAACAATGTATTCCACACACCATTATTGTCTAAAATACTAATATTCAGTAACATTGGTTGATAAAGATCCCTAAAGAGAAACCAAAATGTTTTTCCCCTATTGTGTAGCCCTATGTGTAATTTAATCATATGTAATATATTGTTGGAGTAAATGGATCTGGTTACAACTCTGGTCAACCTCAGTCTATAAGAAATATCCAAAATATTTCATCCTATGAAACGTTTATATTAATTTTAGTTATTATTTAATATATATAAATATTATTCACTAAACATTTGGATGGAATCCGTGGTCATTATATTCCATATAAATCATATAATTCCATTCCACTTATTATAACACTCATAACATGATCTTATGATACAAAAAAGGATGTTCCTATAATATCACTATATCATAAGAAATGATATTCCCCAAAGGAATAAAATTTGTATTTACATTGTGGATCTCGCCATGTTATGTCCCATATCACTCCATATGATATGATCCAAAATATACCATATATATATAATGATTTTAGGGAATATCTCCATTGACACCATCCATCATAAAAATAAACCCGACTAATAAATTAAATTTTAAAAGGATTAGAGACTATATTACCAAATGTCCTATATAAGAAAAAGCATAAAAAATCACTGTAATCTAAAATTTGAACATATGAATAGGGTCTATTCATACAAAAACTATATTATAAATCTTCGATACCACATATTTAGTCATAACCCATGATCCAAAAGAGCCCTATGGAAATTTAAATGTGGAAAAATATCTAGAACATCCAAAATTGAATGAAACTGAATCTGATGTACCCAAACTAAGAAGCATCACATCTATACAAACAATCTCTAAAACACTAGAAAAGATCATTGAAAAAAATGAACTTCGAAAAATGAAAAAATCGATAATAAATTATTAAATTGATATGAAATATCTTTAATCCATATGAGGATCACATCAATCGCAATTAAGAAGATAACAAACCTAGGATTCCCTAAGTTATAATATCACAAGTTCCATAATTATATATAAAAAACGAATAATACATAGTATATTAATTATAATAATAATAAAAATAGCCCAAAACATAAAAATATTGAAAATATTCACAATATAAAATTAGTTCAGTTGGTTCTACCACCATCTGAAATTTTCATATGTTCATCACTCAATCAAGGAAATAATGAGTTACTTGTTGAAAAACTGACTCTACCATCACTTTTGATGGACAATACAAGATTTGAAACTCATCCATTAACTCTTCCAAACTGGTCTACCAAAAATGGTATTGCTGCTTCCATACCCTGGGAACCACTATCACTACATTTATTTGTTCCATATATCGATTTTGGATCCTATTATCATAAAATTAAAAAAATACTATCTGGAAAATATTTTTTACAAAACCAATTATAATAATCTCAACTCAACCCATAACCTCCGAATAATAAATATAAATAAAAATACCTTCTATTTTCTCCACTATCCAATAGTTCATCACTCTTCGTCGGTTATTACGGGATGTATCCTAATGGACTAATGGTGAGACTTCCAACTCCACTAGTAAAATAATCAACTTATATAACCATAAACATATCCATAATATCCCATAAGAGGAAATTCATTTTTCATAATTAGTAAAACCACAAAACAAAAGTCTCTTAAGATAATATAATACTATCTCATTTACTGAAATTGGACTTATAAACATATCGCCATTCAATAATATCTTCGGAGAACCATACATTTGAGGATTAATAAAAAACTTCATGGAATACCACCCAAAGTACACAATCTAATAAACATTATCATAATAAATACTATAACTATTTTGGGGTCAATATCATCATAAATCAACACCCCAAGACACCTTAAGAAGATATTATCTCCCAATAAAACTAAAGGAGACCATAAACCCAATAAAAAAAATAAAATTATGAGATATTTCTCATTACAATTTAATAATCATTTATAACGACCCATACTTTACATACATTGTTATTACTTAAAAATTTAAGTACACTTATTACAACATATAACAAAACCATGAAAGGACCGTATAGGTATAGTGTCTTTAGAAACTGGAAAGCATAAAAAAATGGTTCATAAAGCATCTACATTGCCTCCCATTTATTTCATCGTATCTAGAGTCCCTTTTTGGCATATTCTACTTAATAACCTTCTTCCTGACCTGGGGAAATAAAACATACAAAAGGGTGAGCTCAAATGCTCAGTAAGGGTAAACAAAAGAAATATCAATCACATTATATACATAGGCACATAACTTTTGGAAATATTAACCTGAAAAAGAGATCATAATTTCATAACATGGGATAAATCATAGTAGTGAAATGTAATCCCAATAATCATAACATAAAACCTGAAACTTTTTTGCATACAGACAAAATCATAGAGAATCATTTCTTATTAGTCAAGACTCATTGCCAAGACTATCTTAGTGGACAAAGTCCATTTCTGAACCGAGTTCACTTCTCGTTTCAGTCCTGTTTCACTGAACCGGTATAACCTACTGTTCCAGCCATTTATATCTCATGAGATATAAAATCTTTACCCAATTCATTGGAGGGAGATATAGGTCCCACCCATCTCATAATGATACCATTCTTATGTGTGCCACAAAATCATAAATCATACATCATTACATAACCCATGTAATAAAAATAGGATTCTTAAACAACATGACATCATAAAACAATTCATATAAGATAAAGGAATTCATAAAAATAATTCCATCACAACATAATCAAATGAATGTAATAATAGGGATAGAAACAGAACCCTATATTATCTTAGATGGAAACTAATTTTGATAAAACACTTGAACTCCATTCTTGAGGAAAATATCCTTTCTACTTTAAAACCCCTTTTCCTTTCATAACATGTCATACAATTTTAAACTAAAAGAAGTTGATTAAAAATAAACTTGAATAATTGTAAAGGAAGCTTCTTAGAAATAATGTTTTAAAAATCCATTCAAGCTGTATAAGTTTAAAAAAAACATTCTTCTCATACTTTTGTCGGAAAAGTCAAAAAGTACCTCGTACAAAAAACGACAAAAGATTCCTTTCATATATTTTACTAAAACTAAAATAAGGGTAAAATTGGATTTAGACAATTGTAGGTGGATGGAAATAATATTATATATTGTGGAAACATGGATGTGGATGATAAAATACACCCCAGTAAATGCCAAAGTAAAAACAATCTCGGATAAAAATGAGATTGTGATATTTCCCTTACCTTAGGTCTGATATGCTTTTTACGTGTTTGAACCTCATGTATAATGATTAAAATAATGTTATTGAATTATTCCAGAATCATACTCATTTTTATGATATCATATTTGGTCATATTATTAGCTTCTTAGTAGTAATATTTCATTGTTACTTGTTATTCGGGTGTTTATAACTTTTTGTTCTTATGCGTGTTTTGTCGAATAAATTCATATTCTTCTATTTAGGTTATAGATACATCATTTCCAGATTGGTATTAGTGTAATATATATCATATTAATTCAATTAATTCATTTATATAATCATTATTAAATGAAGATCATGTAGAACGAGTCACATCACATCGTGGAGACGGTATTCCGTATGTACGCACGAGTGATGATATAATTCCTATGATCATGGAATTGTACTGGAGTGTATGTATACTATTTAAGAATTAGTATCACTTTATAATAGTCATATATAGTCATTATTTACACCATTATACCCATCCAAGTAAGGTGGTGGTGGAAAATAGATTACACCACGGCGTGGAGACGGTATTCCGTACGTACGCACGCGCGGTGATTTCTTTTTCCGTAGGATGGATAGATGGTGAAATAGGGTTGTTTCATACGTATAATAACATATCAGTATATTATTTATACTGATGTTATTACTTCATAATGAAACAACTAAATAAGAACAAGTGGAAGAATAAATAAAGATGAAAGAATCGGTAACGGACATTACCTCTTCTTTGAAGTGCTTCTTTGAGACCATCTTTTAGGGCACTAAAATTGGTCTTTGAAGAAGACCAGGAACTCTAGGATGTCTCTAGGGAAGTGTAGAGGAGAAAGTGTCAGGGGTTGGCCGAGCATGAAGGCTCAAAGTGGTGTGAGGAAGAGATGGATGAGGTGCCCTTTTATAAGGGAGGAGAGGGGCACCTTTGGAATAACTAAAAATATTATTTTATTATAAAGTCATGTTCGGTTTTAAATAGCTCAAAATTGATTTATTTAGAAGATAAGGTGGGGATGGGTCGAAATCCTCTCATCCAATAGAATTTAGAGATGTTTAGGTTCCTATTTTAACCTTATCATTTAGATTTAGCATTAAGTTAAATAATTTTACTTTTACCGTGTCTTCTTGTGTTCTTATACTATAAGGTTAATAAAATTACTATAAGCAGCCAAACGAACCCCAAGTTGTTTATTATTAATATATATAACCTTATCTAAGTAATTTGGCCGATCCTTAGATTTTTAGGAATAAAATTACAATTACCAATATAATATTTGTTTTAAAAACTATTTAATGTCAATTTTGACAATATTTAGTAATTAATTTTTGTGAAAATTATAACAGAATGATTAGTTATAAAAAATAAAATTAAATCAATACTAACATGTCATATTAATCTATAAAATTAGTGTAATTCATAAAAAGTCTCAAATTCTATTTATTTGGGTATTTATAACATCAATTATGTCAATATTTCATTAATAAGATAATTACTGCATCATTGTTGTGTCATAAATAAATTAAATTATTTAATGTCTAAAAATTAAAAATAAAATACAATTATGTAGGAAATATTTTTATATTTATAATGAATATTTATAGTCGAATTTATCTTATGTATAACACAATATTAAAAATGATTTAGTTATTAAACTTTGATTTTAACTATTTTAACCCTTCTTTAAATAAATTAATAATAAATGTCCTAATCTAATCCCAGTGGGCCTAAATGGTCATAGTTTATTCCTAAGATTGTTTTTGGTCGAATTACACTTGTACAATAGAATTAGGACATGTGTTAGGGTAATAATAATATCATTTTTACCCTTAATTACCCTATTTACTTTTAACCATGGTAAAAAAAGTAAAAAGTTATTTTTCACCAAAAAATTATTTTCATCTCATTGAACCACATTTTACCTACTGAAATCAACGGTGTCTCTCAGATTTTCGAAATTCCACTCACAAAAGCGGTAAAATTATGTTTTATGAAAAATTCAGTTTTTTAACTACCACTTAGTGGTTTCACTATTCATCAAAAATTGAAAGCTTTCAGAAAAATACCAAAATTTCACCCTAGGATAATTTCGATATTCCGAATCCAAAAATGAAGTCCATTATGAAAAATAAAATTTATAAAATTTCAAAAAGTGGTTATTACTATTCATAACGGCTAGTTTTAATAATATATTAATAGTATATCGTTATTTAGTGAAAGTCAGTATTGCATACGACACAAGATATCGAGGAAGCTCGCAATTTCGTGTAAAGAAATACAAGAAAGTGTTGTGTGTAGAAAAAGATTCCTTTGATGATTTATATAACATAAAAGTCTCAGGTGTTACATTCTACCCCCCTTAAAATGAATTTCGCCCTCGAAATTCGTCACTTTGTAACAAACAGATGAGGATACCTCTCCCTCATCACATACTCAAGCTCCCATGTTGCTTCTTCTAATTGGTGGTTCCTCCATAAAACATTCACCAATCGAGTGGTCTTGTTTCGTAGGAATTTTTCACTACGATCCAGAATCTCTATCAGTTGTTCTTCATACGAAAGATCTTTCTCTAGCGGTACAACTTCTGAGCTGAGTACATGTGAAGGATCATGTATTTACTTTCTTAGGAGAGATACATGGAACACATCGTGAACATGAGAGAGATTCGGTGGAAGGGCCAATCGGTAAGCTACCTTCCCAACACGATCCAGTATTTCGAAAGGACCGATATATCTAGGGCTCAACTTCCCCTTCTTTCCAAATCTCATGACCCTCTTCCAGGGAGATATTCGTAAGAACACTTTATCACCCACTTCAAACTCTAGGTCTTTTCTTCGGTTGTCGGCATAACTTTTCTGTCGACTCTGAGCTGCTCTTATGTGTTGTTGAATAGATCTGACCTTTTCTGCCATTTCATCAACAAGATCAGGTCGTAATAGCTTTCTTTCCCCAACTTCATCCCAGCAAGTTGGAGTCCTGCATTTCTTTCCATAGCGAGCTTCATAAAGAGCCATCTGAATACTGGAGTGAAAGCTATTATTATAAGAAAATTCCACCAAAGGTAGGTGATGATCCCAACCACCTTTTAAATCCATAGAGCAAGCTCTCAACATATCTTCTAGAGTTTGAATTTTTCTCTCAGACTGACCGTCTGTCTAAGGATGATAAGCAGTACTGAAACTCAACTCTGTATCCAGAGTATACTGAAGACTTCGCCAGAACATCGATGTAAATCTTGGATCCTGATCAGATATAATATAAAGTGGTACTCCATGCAATCTTACCACTTCCTTTACATATATCCTGGAAAGCTGATCCAGAGAGAAATCCTTTCTAATAGCAATGAAGTGTGCAGACTTTGTAAGACGGTCAACTATGACCCAGATAGCATTATTACCTTTGGATGTTTTAGGAAGTCCTGTGACAAAGTCCATAGTGATGTTTTCCCATTTACATTCGGGTATGGGTAATGGTTGTAACATCCCCTTAGACTTCTGTCTCTCAGCTTTAACTTGTTGACAAACCAAGCATCGAGAGACATATTTAGCAACATCTCTTTTCATGCCATCCCACCAGAAGTATTCTTTCAGGTCCCTATACATCTTCATGCTTCCAAGATGAATAGAGAATGAAGAACTATGAGCCTCATCCAGCATCTCCTTCTTTAATTCGGGGATGGGAGGAACAAAAACCCAATTCCGGAATTTTATTATCCCATCACAATCATGGTTGAATTTAGGAACATTTCTCACCTTCTTTTGTAACTCGACATCTTCATTCAATGCCTCTTTAATCTTCACATGTATAGATGGTTGAACATTAATTTGAGAAAGATAAGATTTTCCCCTTTCATTATAATTCCAAGATCCATCCTTTGTAAATACATAAATATTGGATCTTTTGTGATCCTCATCATGTATAAACTAGCATGGTCTTGTCGACTTAATGCATCTGCCACCTTGTTTGCTTTCCTAGGGTGGTAATGGATTGAGCAGTCATAATCCGTAATCAGCTCCAACCATCTTTTTTGGCGCATATTCAACTCCTTTTGTGTGAAAATATTCTTTAAACTTTTATGATCAGTATAAATGTCACACCTTTCTCCAGAAAGGTAATGCCTCCAAATCGTTAATGCAAAGATTACCGCAGCTAACTCCAAATCATGAGTTGGGTAATTTTTCTTATGTATTTTCAACTGTCTTGAGGTATAATCTATAACCATATCATTTTGCATAAGAACACACCCCAATCCCTTCTTGGATGCATCACTGTAGATCACAAACCTTTCTCCACTACAAGGCAGTGTGAGCACATGTGCACTGGATAACCTTCTTTTCAACTTCTTGAAATTCTCTTCACATTCCTCCATCCAAACAAACATAACTCCTTTCCGAGTCAACTTGGTTAGTGGATTAGATAATCGTGAAAAATCTTTCACAAAACGTCGATAATATCCAGCCAAACCAAGAAAACTTTGGATCATAGTCACTATTGTTGGTCTCGACCATCTTTCGATAACCTCTTTTTTTGCTGGATCCACAGATATCCCCTCTTTTGAGATTATGTGACCCAAAAATGCAACATTTTGAAGCCAAAATTCACACTTGGTAAATTTGGCATAACACTTCTCATTTCTCAGGGTCTTCAATATAATTCTCAAGTGATCTTCAGGTTCTTCCTTTCTCTTTGAATATATAAGAATATCGTCTATAAATACTACCACAAACTGATCAAGATAGTCTTTAAAGACTCTATTCATCAGATCCATGCAGATAGCAGGGGCATTAGTTAGACCAAATGGAATCACTATAAATTCATAGTGTCCATACCTTGTACGAAAAGTTGTCTTTGGTATATCCTCCCTTTTGACCCTTAATTGATGATACCATGAATGAAGATCAATCTTGGAAAAGTATTGAGCTCCACGTAGTTGGTCAAATATGTCATCAATGCACGTGAGAGGATATTTGTTCTTGATAGTGATCTTGTTAATTTCTCGGTAATCAATGCAGAGTCTCATTGATCCATCTTTCTTCATAACAAACAGAACAGGTGCTCCCCAAGGTGACGCACTAGGGCGTACGAACCCCTTATCAAGATTATCTTGGAGTTGCTTCTTCAATTGTTGCAACTCAATTGGGGCCATTCTATAAGGTGTCTTTGAAATAGTCATGGCACCCGATATGAGTTCTATTGAAAACTCAACTTCACGATTCGGTGGAAGACCTGGTAATTCATCCGGAAAGACATCATCAAACTCCCGTACAATGGGCATATTCTTAATTGTGAGTTTCTCACCAACAATTTGAGATAAATAACCTTCATTTAGTGGAATCAAGACCCATAAGATGGAAGGAATTTCCACTGGAAGGTTATGTTCATCCTTGCATCAATAGACCATCATAGGTTGATCTGGAATATGAAAGGTGACTTCCCTTCTTTGGAAATTAATATGATCTCCATGTAGAGAAGGCCAATCCATGCCAAGAATCACATCAAATTCCACTATAGGAAGGATCACAAGATTTGAAGGAAGCACATTCCCACAAACTTCAATCGGAGAAAAATTATAAACTTTTGATGTGACTGTTGTGCCATTAGGTGTTGTCATAGCTAACTCAACATCTAATTATTGAGGTAATACGGTGAGACCCTTAGAAAATTATTCATAAATAATGTAGTGGGTGGATCCAGAATCAAATAAAACATTTTCTAAATTAGAGTGGATGGTAAGTGTACCTTTCACCACATCGTTATCATACTCCACATCGCTGATAGAAATTTCATGTGACTTTCCTTTGTCTTTAGCCTTAAGAGTTTGTTGACGTCGACCATCATAATCAACCCTTGGATTAGGGAATTTATTGGCATAATGTCCCATCTCCTTGCACGTGAAACATTGAAGTGTAGTAGGTTCATTCTGTGTATCCCTTCCTTTGTTTGCATCATTAGACATCTTCTTCCCATCATCGCGGCATTCAAATGCCCGATGACCTTCCTTTCCACATTTGAAACATTTACTTGTCCCTTTAAGACAACTCCCTCCATGTTTCTTTCAACACCTTGAGCATAAGGGAAAGATCATCTTCTTTTCAGTGTGCTCTTTAGATTTTCCTTTGAATTCCATTTTCCTCTTCTTATCAAACCCATATGACTGATGGGTTACTCCAATCTCCATCTCAACTTTGAGAGCACATCAAATGATTTCCTCTTAGCTATTGAAGTACCTTATGGATAAGGCCCATCGATGACTTGGTTTTAAGCCATTAAGAATAGATCGATCTTACTCTCAGGTTGGATAATAATACCAGAAGCGTACCTTGCAAGTCTTGTAAAATTTGCTTCATAGGTACCAACAGATTCATAATCATTTTGCTTCAGTTCAAGAAACTCTTTCTCCATATTTGTTCGGAGAATACGAGGGAAGTACTTATTGAAAAATATGTTCTTGAACTTGTCCCATTCCATGGAGTCAATTTAATCCCTTTGCCTCGTATTCTTGATAAGATTACCCCATTGATAAGCATCACCTTCCAAACAATACACTGCTAAGATGACTTTATCACGCTCAGAACATTGAAGAACTAAAAATATCTTTTCAGTAGTTCTAATCCATTATTCAGAAACTAATGGATCAGTAGACCCGCTGAATGAAGGTGGAGGCTGTCTCATGAAGGATTCAATAGAATGTTGCTCCTTCCATTGCTCGTTTGGAAGTCATGCATGATTCATAGCTTGAGAAAGTTGTGTGAGCATGGCTACAAGATTTTTCATTCCAGCTCCCATAAAGTTTAGTTGCTTAGGGGGACAATCATTACATTTCCTGTTGTATTCCGCATTAACACGGTTCCTTCGGGTTCCAGCCATTGACTAAAACCAAGAAGAATAGTGCGAGCTACACTAATTATAATAGAAAAACCACATAATCAAGAATAAAATTTCACACTTAAGATCGTATCCTAGGTTATTCATGGCCATTTCTAAAACACTAAGATTGTTTTCTATTATTAGACTTATCCTTAGGGTTCTTACTAATGATTTCACATCCTAGTTTCCAATGGTTGACTATACCTTTCCTCTGATACCAACAATAACGACCCATACATTACATACATTATTATTACTTCAAAATTGAAGCACACTTATTACAATATATAAAAAAACCATCAAAGGACCGTATAGTTATAGTGTTTTTAGAAACTGGAAAGTATAAACAACTGGTTCATAAAGAATCTACATTGCCTCCCATTTATTTCATCGTATCTAGAGTCCCTTTTTGGAATATTCTACTTATTAACATTCTCCCTAACCTGGAGAAATAAAACATACAAAAGGGTGAGCTCAAATGCTCAGTAAGGGTAAACAAAAGAAATATCAATCTCATCATATACATAAGCACATAACTTTTGGAAATCATAACCTATAAAAGAGATCATAATTTCATAACATGGGATAAATCATAATAGTGAAATGTAATCCTAATAATAATAACTTAAAACATAATACTTTTTGGCATACACACATAATCCTAGAGAATCATTTCTTATTAGTCAAGACTCATTTCCAAGACTATCTTAGTGGACAAAGTCCATTTTGGAACAGAGTTCACTCCTCGTTTCAGTCATGTTTCACTGAACCGGTATAACCTACCATTCCGGCCATGTATATCTCATGAGATATAAAATCTTTACCCAATGCGTTGAATGGAGATATAGGTCCCACCCATCTCATAATGATGCCATTCTTATGTGTGCCTCAAAATCATAAATCATACATCATTACATAACCCATGTAATAAAAATGGGATTCTTAAACAACATGACATCATAAAACAATTCATATAAGATAAAAGAATTCATAAAAACAATTCCATCAAAACATAATCAAATCAATGTAATAATAGGGATAGAAACAAAACCCTATATTATCTTAGATGGAAAATAATTTTGATAAAACACTTGAACTCCATTCTTGAGGAAAATATCCTTTCTACTTTAAAACCATTTTTCCTTTCTTAACATGTCATAAAATTTTAAACTAAAAGAAGTTGATTAAAAATAAACATGAAAACTTGTAAAGGAAGCTTCTTAGAAATAATGTTTTAAAAATCCATTCATGCCGTATAAGTTTAAAAAAACATTCTTCTCGTACTTTTGTCGGAAAAGTCAAAAAGTACCTCGTACGAAAAATGACAAAAGATTCCTTTCATATCTTTTACTAAAACTCACCGAAGGGTAAAATTGGATTTATAAAATTGTAGGTCAATGGAAATAATATTACATATTGAGGAAACATGGATGTGGATGATAAAATACAACCCAGTAAATTCCAAAGTAAAAACAATATCGGATAAAAATGAGATTGTGATATTTCCCTTACCTTAGGTCCGATATTCTTTGTACGTGTCCGAACCTCCTGTATAATTATTTAAATAATGTTATTGACTTATTCTAGAATCATAAATATTTTTATGATATCATATTTGGTCATATTCTTAGCTTCTTAGTAGTAATATTTCATTGCTACTTGTTATTTGGGTGTTTATAACTTTTTGTTCTTATGCGTGTTTTGTCGAATAAACTCTTATTCTTATATTTAGGTTATAGATACCTAATTTACAGAATGGTATTAGTGTAATATATATCATATTAATTCATTTAATTCATTTATATAATCATTATGAAATGAAGATCATGTAGAACGAGTCGCATCACATCGTGGAGACGGTATTCCGTACGTATGCATGAGTGATGATATCGTTCCTATGATCGTGAATTGTATTGGAGTGTATGTATACTATTTCATAATCTGTATAACTTTATAATAGTCATATATAGTCATTATTTAAACCATTATACCCATCCAAGTACGGTGGTGGTGGAAAATAGATTACACCAAGGCGTGGAGACGGTATTCCGTACGTATGCACGCGCGGTGATTTCTTCTTCCGTAGGATGGATAGATGGTGAAATAGTGTTGTTTCATAAATATAATAACATATCATTATATGAGTGATACTGATGTTATTAATTCATAATGAAACAACTAAATAAGAATAAGTGGAATAATAAATAAAGATGAATGAATCGGTAATGGATATTACCTCTTCTTTGAAGTGCTTCTTTGAGACCTTCTTTTAGGGCACTAAAATTGGTCTTTGAATAATACCAGGACACCTAGGATGTCTTTAGGGAAGTGGAGAGGAGAAAGTGGCAGGGGTTTGCTGAGCGTGAAGGCTCAAAGTGGTGTGAGGAAGTGAGGGAGGAGGTGCCCTTTTATAAGGGAGGAGAGGGGCACCTTTGGAATAATAAAAAATATTATCTTATTATAAAGTCAAGTTCGGTTTTAAATAGCTCCAAATTGATTTATTTAGAGTATAAGTTGGGTATGGGTCTAAATACTCTCATCAAATAGAATTTAGACAAGTTTAGGTTCCTATTTTAACCTTATCATTTAGATTTAACATTAAGTTAAATAATTTTATTTTTACCGTGTCTTCTTGTGTTCTTATACTATAAGGTTTATAAACTTACTATAAGCAGCCAAACAAACCCCAAGTTGTTTATTATTAATATATATAACCTAATCTTAGTCATTTCTCCAATCCTTATATTTTTAGGAATAAAATAACAATAAATAATATAATATTGGTTTTAAAAACTATTTTATGTCAATTTTGACACTATTTAGTAATTAATTTTTGATAAAATCATAACAGAATGATTAGTTCAAAAAAAGTTAATTAAATCAATACTAACATGTCATATTAATCTATATAATTATTTTAATTCATAAAAAGTCTCAAATTATATTTATTTGGGTATTTATAACATCAATTATATCAATATATCATTAATAAGATAATTACTGCATCATCGTTGTGTCATAAATAAATTAAATTATATAATGTCTAAAAATTACAAATAAACTACAATTATGTAGGAAATCGTTTTATATTTCTAATGAATATTTATAGTCGAATTTACCTTATGTTTAACCCCATATTAAAATTTTTTTAGTTATTAAACATTGATTTTAACTATTTTAACCCTTCTTTAAATAAATTAATATTAAATGTCCTAATCTAATCCAAGTGGGACTAAATGGTCATATTTTATTCCTAAGGTTGTTTTTGGTATAATTACACTTTTCAAATAGAATTAGGACATGTTTTAGGGTAATAATAATATCATTTTTACCCTTATTTACCCTATTTACTTTTAACCGTGGTAAAAAAAGTAAAAAGTTACTATTCACCAGAAAAATATTTTCATCTCATTGAACAACATTTTACTTACTGACATCAGTCGTGTCTCTCGGATTTTCGAAATTTCACTCACAGAAGTGATAAAATTAAGCTTTATGAAAAATTCAGTTTTTTAACTACCACTTAGTGGTTTCACTTTTATCAAAAATTGAAAGTTTTCAGAAAAATACCAAAATATCACCCTAGGATAATTTCGAAATTCCGAATCCTAAAATGAAGTCCATTTTGAAAAATAAAATTTATAAAATTTCAAAAAGTGGTAATTACTATTCATAACGGCTAGTTTTAATAATATTTTAACAGTATATCGTTGTTTAGTGAAACTCGGTATTGCGTACGACGCAAGCTATCGAGGAAGCTCGCGATTTTGTGTAAAGCAAGACAAGCAAGTGTTGTGTGTAGAAAAAGATATCTTTGATGATTTATATAACATAAAAGTCTCGGGTGTTACATCATTTCCCATGAATAAATATAATTCTACAATATCCTATTCCGTTCTTATATATATACTAAATACTCTGAAAAGAGGTTTGATATTAAAATAATCATAAAATATAAAAAAACAGAGGTTAAAATTTTTTCCAAGATTATATATATGTCTGATAATTAATCATACCAAAACACTTTGAGTTTTTCTAAATATATAAAAATTTGAAAATTGTGAAAGTTTTTCATCCCAAGTACACTAAAAAACGTGTATTCCTCAAAACTCATATACAACTAATTTTTTTAATAATTTTACCCCAAAACTTAGAAATGAAACTAAAAACACCAAAATATACCTAGAATATATGATACACCACTCTCTTTTTAATCCAAACCAACTCAATAAAGTCATGCTTCATTAATATTTCTCTCAATGTTCAACCTTATTGAATCTGGGCCAAAAATCACCAATTCTGCAAACTAACCACAATTAAAATTTTAATTTAACACCTTTTAAAAATATATTTCAACATTAAATACCCCCAAATAAACATTGATAATATATTCTATTTAAAATCACATGGCCAATAAAATCATACAGTTAAGGAAAACAAAACAATGTAAAACCTAATCCTAAAATTCATTGGAAAAATACATAAAATCCCACTTCAATACATTAATAAATTATTTTATAAAACGTAACTTCATGGAATAACCTTTTGAAAATCACAATATATTTTGGGATAATATTATTGTTAAAGGTAAAAATAATGGAAGATATTATCTTAAAAATGTTTCCCAAAAGTGAGCTAGTGGACATGGGTAAAGCCTTGATAAAAATATTTATGTTAGATATTTATAGGTTTAGAATTTTCAAATTTAACTAAGGTGGGATATTATTGGTTTTTTCTTTGTTAAAATAATGTTTTATCCATGTTTGCCTAAATTTCTGAAGGATTGTTTTGTAATATGGTTACAAGACTACAATAAAATAGATGTAGTAGTCGCCCAAGAGGTCCAGAGGAAAGATGATGATGCAGTGGATGTATTACTATAGATGCCAAATTATAAGTGATAAATGTATATATAATAATAATTTTTTACTTATGTATGTGTAAATCTATCTATGTGTATGATTCATTAGATGTATATATATGTTTAAATGATCGGATTCCACTTACCATCAAATGAAACAACAATAGGTGAGGTGCAAAACAAATATATCATAGAATTAGAAAAATTGTTCTAGTGGAGGAATAATGAATGTGTTATAGATGTGAAACTATTTAGAATAATCATAAGTGGATTTTTTTTATCTGTAGGAATAAGTAAATTTTTAGGATCAAGCAATTTTCACTCACAAGGATTGGAAGGTGGTGAAATTGGTGGAACCACTTGAATACTATTGGTGATTATATTTAAAAGGATGGGTTGGGATCCATTATTTATTGCTATATTTTTCAAATACCACTAGATGGGATTATGGTAGATGTAATCCATTTTAGTTCAGATGGTCGAGGTAAGGGTTTTTAAAGATTGGGACCTTATAAATCATGTGTCCTCTCTTATGTTTCACTGATAAATAAAATATTATAGTGAATCTCCTATGAATAACTATTAATTTGTTCACCATGTAATCCTTATGTTATTTGAATTGTGTGTGCTATTAATGTTCAATGAGTATAAAGAAGATACTCTCTATCATGGATTTGATTAAGTGTGGTGTCTTTAGTGCAAGTTGTTCTCAATTTAGAACAATATTACTATATTGCATCTATTATAAGAAGTTTCAGACATTGTTCTACATTACTAGTTTCAGTTGGAATCTTCTAGAAAGAACGATTGAACATAAAAATTATGGTTTGGATAATCAAAAATATTTTCTAATGATGAATGTATATAATTTTAATGATTTCATCATGAAGAATAAGTAAATTATTTTATGATCTAATAGCCATTTTGGTTCATTGAAACAAAAAGAGGTTTTTTAGATGGATGGGAAGTGTTTATATAATGGAATAACTATACATTACAGATGCAATTAACCAAATTACCTAAATAGTTGTAGGAAAATTCATTTAAATTATATATGATGAATTAATGTTATTGATTAAATTCATCCTTTTTAAAGAGTTTCTGATACTATATATATATTAAACAATTATAATAAATATTTAAAGGAGTTAAAAGTTTTGAATGGATTAATGAAGATTTCAATTTTCATAAATAAATTTTACTGACTTATTATTATAAAGGCAGGACTGAAAATTATTACTTCAAGATTATTGTATTTTGAAAACATAAACAAATTGTAAGTTAGTTATCATGTTTTCTCATATATGATAATGGAATTTATAAAAAAACATTTATTTTTCTAATAAATATATATGTGTTTATAAATATTTTTTATGATTTTATCTATTGTGTAATATGGATTTAAAAAAGGAATAATGAAATTTTTTATGGAGAATTGTTAATATAATTTTTTTGTTAGAATCTGGGGGAATAATTTTAAATTACCATTAGTGGTATATATTAATAAATTATTTTTTTAGATATTTAATATAGATAAATATAATTAAATATGAAATATGAAATATGTGAATTGAATTTATTTTTAAAATATTCTCATATTGGAAATAAGTGTTATTTTATTTGTATAAAAAATATTTAATCATTAATATATATTTAGAAAATATATTTATGAAGAGGTTAATGGTAGTATATTCTAACATGCAAAAGTATAAAATATAATAAAAATAATGATACTAGTCAAATTCAAAGTAAAAATCACTTTTCGTCCAAAGAGATTTAGTATATATTGGTAACAAAATATATTAATGTATAGTGAATCATATAATTTTGTTAAAAACCGAACTCAATGAAAAGTTTTATTTTTATGTAAGAGTTCTAATATGATGTTGTTACAGATCATATAAGTGTATTTATTGTTTAAAAATAATATAAGTCATTAACATTATAACATTATATGTTATGAAGATAAGAATTTCAAATATAATGTTCAAATGGGGAACATAAGTATTACAAATCCAAAATCTACCCATTTCACAAATAAATTATCCATCATTGATACTTTCCCACTTAAAGAGTTTAGTGGAATTATTTATTATATGGACACATGTATATGTGAAAAATGCTACATGAGATATAAAATTTTTTACATGGACAAAAAATGTTTTAAATATAAAGTCTTTCAAGGTGTATTTTATTAGATAAAATAAATATTTATGCTTCAATGTGGTTTTAATAATATTACTAAAGAGGTAAATAATTTTCAAACATTATTAATGTATACAAAAAGAATCATTATATTATTATTTATTCATGTGGGCTATATATTTCATAGAATTAAATAATATTTGACGCCTCATTGTGTGGTTTTTATTTATCACCGATAAATAGTCATAATGATGATTTATTATTTTTAGTGAGTTGTTAAAATTAACATCTGTTAGGGGACTTTTACAGAAATTTTTTTCACTCATGTGGTAAAAAATGAGTGTTGTGTTCTACTGAACCCTATTAAGCATATCACATGGTTTGTTTTATATAGTTTCATCATTTTATTTTAGATAAATGTTTTATAATAAGACCTTTTAGTTGTGGTTAATATGTAATATCACATAGGAACATGTATACTTTGATACCTTACTTGTAACTACCTTTATATAAGATAACTATAGGTATTTGGAAATATTGTTGATCAATTATGTGGTTTTTATAAATCAATATTGTATTTCCACCCTTCATGATTGGTATGAAATATAGTCCCTTAAGTGAGAATGATTGAGTATGTGTATGACCATACATAGATATGTGACTTGTGGCATTCTTCTCAATTAATGTGAGTGACATGTGAAAAACACAACTATTTTTATAAATGGAATGATATATGTCCATCCTTATTATTTATTATTTTAAAAAAATCAATAATGTATGAGTTAAACTATTTAAAATTTAAATAATTTGAATCATTTTGTTACTTTATGTCTTAGAAAAAGATATTGTATGAATATGTAAAATGTATGAGATATATCTTGTATACACACGTGTGGTTATATATGTGTTCAATGTATATAATTCTAGATTTTTTTATATATTGATTAAATTGATTTTTTTAAAGGAGTGTATTTATTGAATAAAAATAATTTATTTTATTTTTAATAACTTTTATGGAAGATTTGGGAAACCTCATAGTTTCATGCATAGAAAATTAAAAACTAAAATATTAAAAAAATCATTGAATTTGTGTTTTTTATTATTAAAATCATTCTCCCTATATAATTTCTAATGAAGGGTGTATAACTTGGTATCCGGACCATCCATGAGGAGTTATTCAAAAAGTTATGTCATATTTTCTCATATCTTAATGTACTCCTCTATGTTTGTCTTACATTAATTGAAGCCTCTTAGTAGAATAAGATCTTTCTTACTGATCCATGAACACTACACTTTGTTCGTATCCAAAATAATCAATCTCCCAGTCATCCTGTCAGCCTCCTCATGAGAGGCTTTAATGTGGACAATCGCCATCTCCATTTGTTCCTTAGAGTGATTTATAAGTTCCATTGTGTTTTATTTTATCCCATCATCCTTACCTACCACCAATAATTGGAAATACAACACCTCCTTAGTGGGTTAAACCATAACAGTGTTGGCATCAATGACAATAACAACTACAACTATAGGATCTGCCCATATATGAAATGGTATCCATGTGTCTATCCATAAAATTATATGTAATACGTGACAATGAATTACATTGTTATAATTATTCTACTATAAAGATATCATATGTTAGTTAATATCATGCTATTATATTCCATGTATTTCAATGAAATGTTTAAGTATTAGAAAAATCATCAATGGATGAATAAATGTTACAAAGAATCTAAAAATCCTTTCATTACATTAATATTTGAGAATTTTTCAGAATATTGGAAGATATGAAAAATTCTAATGTTTATGATATTATCAACATTATGATAGATAAAAAAATAGTGTCCTTGATTTGATGAAAAATTAATTTAAGACTGTGTAAAAAAGTATTTAACATATTTATTTTCTATGAAGATTTAAATTAATGACTTTTCTTTCACTTCCCCCAACAATACCTAGGTTATAATAGGTTCTGAGAGTTCATGAAATTCTACCAAGAAATGTTATTTGTGATATATAAATCCAATATATACAATTAGATATGGGATAATATTTTATACCCCAGATATATATTCCACAAGATTTTGTAACAATGGTTAACAACATCAACGATAAAGATAACGGGCCGGCTACATCAATAATATAAGTTTTATGTATGTTTTTATAAAATTATTTTTATTATCTCAATGTGATATCCTATGGAATTAATTTTTATTTGTTGTTTATATTTCATTTTAATATGTTATATCATTTTAAAAACCAAATGTATGCCTCTAAAAATGTAAAGTTTTCTTTATGAGTGGGTGGTTAATACCTCTATGATAGAATAAAGACCATTTCCCTCCTGGTGGGAGGATATTAACTATATGATTTTGAGGAGTTAAATTCACTCTAGGTGAGAGGGGATACCAATATTATTATGATTGGTTAAATTACATCTTGGTATGACTGTTTATGAAGGTTATGTATTTGAAAGTGTTGGTATTTATTTATAGATTCTGATTATCACACAAAAAATGTTAGGTCAAACGTTATGGTGGCATGGTAATCATAAATAATCAGACCATTGAATATATGTATATATATAAATATATTATTTTTTCCCTTAAGTGATTATTGTAATTTGATGTCCTCTACGTCATATGTATATTTTATCATGGAATGTCAGGAGTATTATGAGGTATATGTGAATGTGTTTTCATGATATGATCATATAAAACACTGTGTCACAACATGTAAGGTCCAAGATTGTATAAAAAATAAATAAATATTTTATTATAATATCAATCATATAATATATGTACTTTTATGGGTTGGAATGATTGAATTTCTAATTAGTATGGTGAACTGTGATTCAATTAAATAAATAAGGAGATATTGATAGGTGGTGGTCTAATATATATTTTTATAGAGATGAAATTATGAATATATATTTATTTGGGAGATATAAAAGAATTATTATAATATAATTATGGTAAACAGAAGATGGTATCGGAATTAATTGAAATAACTATGGAATTAATGAATTGAAGGGGGGAATATTATCTCATAAAATAAGGAATGTACACCTATTTTTTAATAAAATAAAATATGATGATTTATAAAATAGGGATAGTTATTCTATTACATTAGAAATACCTATATTATAAATTGAATTATAGGGATCATTAGATGGAGTGGTTAGAGAGAAGGTCATCATAGTTCAGAGTTCAGTCAAATTATTATTATATATAAAATATATCATCTAATATATTTTATCTAAATTATATTGAGTGTAAATTATGTCATAATATCATATCTCAAAAGATTTTTTTTTCGTTTTCTAACATATGCTTTAAGGGTTATCAGTAACCATACACTAAAAATTTACAAACAGCTTGTTGGCCCCGATTTCACAGTTCAAAATTCAAAACTGTTAACAACAAAACCAACCATAACCCGAATCCTCGTTAACAAAAACAATTAAATAATAAAAATGATGTGACAAATGCATCAAGCCCAGAACCATTACCCTGACCTACCAATGTCTTCCTCGAGCCACCCGCCTACGGCCTAACAAATGCTATACTGAAGCCATCACTGCTATAACGCTGTTAAGAGAAGCATCTCCAGAAGCCAACAACAACCCAAATGAAAATAAAATTGAGAAACCAATCCACAGAAATAGACCTAAAAATCATGACCTAATGAAAGTGAATTCCATGGATCACCATGCCATCAGCCGAAATTCTTTCGTCTACAACCAAAATTATCACTAGCACAGACGTTGTCACTATCCAAACACCATCATCGACTTCCCCAACTTGTACCAGTGACCGTCGAGAACCATAGAACCATTGTATAACACAATTTTCACCTGTAAAACCAACATCATCACCATCTTCACCGACTGAACAATCTCCAGAGACCAACATAATCTGTTGTAGCCACTAAAAACAATAACATTATACCCCATCAATTCCATTGAGCGAGGATCAAGAATCCTAGAACCCTAAAATCCCCTCGAACAACACCTCCCTATGTTCTTGTGGAAACCACCTCACCAGACTGAACTGGGGAAGAGAGATAGTACCCAATTCCAGGGTTGTGTAAGAGGGGAAAAGAGCCTACCTGGAGTCAAGATCATCATCGAAAATTGAGACCAACCTATGTGCCTTCACCCGCACTAAGACCAACCAATCACCAACATAATCACCAACTTACATGGGGGCCCTGACACTCATTATAGGTCATGTAATCATCTACTGATACTTTTATGGTGTCCTGTGAAAATAACATGAGTCATGTTAGGTATTCATAGATGGTACTAAAACTCTCTAAATAGTATATTTTGTTATTTTTATTTGTGAATTTTCATATATAAATGATTTAAATTACTATAATTGGTGATTTTTCTTGAAAGGATCTTACATTTCATAAATTATAGAGAATTAATTAAAATATTGTTTTGGTATGTTGATTCACACTATAATAATCATCAGATAATATTTATTTTTATTTTTATTTATTCTTAATAATAATTATTTATCAAATATCTGACATAAGTCATTATATGTTAATTTAGAATTATTAATAAAAAATATTTATTTATTTAAAATATAGTTTTTTATAATATTCATGATATTTATTAAATTAATGTTTTTGATTAAAATATATAAACTATGAATAAAATAGAATTTTTTGAAATAATTTATTGAAGAGTTTAATTTTCATAAATTATTTAAATGATTTTAATAAAATATTGTTTCATGGTGTGTGTTTTCATGCATGGAAAATTTATTTTACAAAGAACTACATTGAAACTACCATGCATAATTTGTATTAAAGTGGAAACATATATAGTGTGTGTTATGGTGGGATATGACAAGAATTTAAAGGGAAAAAATTTGATTCCATGTTCCTTTTAATGGTAAAATAAATATTTTGGGGATAATATATGAATGAGTAATGAATGTTTTCACAAATATAAAAGAAGTACATAATTAATTAATTGATTTTTTGGATTACTCTCAAATATGTCTTTTCATGAATAGATTTTTAGTGAAGAGGGAGTTTTTGATAATTATATTTTTGATAAATTAATAAAATTTAATTAATCTTTACATAATGGGAGGTATCTCTTTGAATTTAGGAAAATAATTTCTTTCTAAAAAGATAAACATTTATTTAATATTCATTTGAATTCATTTTTTTATTTTATGTTTTCTCAAGAAATATGATTTTATATTTTAAAAATATGCATGATTTTTATTATTATTTTTATATTTTTTTGATCAACTAAATTATTAGAAAATTTAATAAAATCCTTTAATTATAATTTAATATATAAATTAGACATGTATAAATTTACCTTAGAGTCATTATGGAAAAGAATTTTATGTTTATATTCACCCATTCATGTAAAATTTTGTGGACATGTTTAGATTATTGATCATGATGTAGGGATAGGGGAGACCTTGTTCTTACTTTGTATTGGACCATAAATCCATAGTAGATTTATGGTTGGTAGAGTGTGTAGATGAAGGTAGATATATTATTTAATTTTGACAATATATTGATTGGATTAAAATACCTATGATAAGGTCCTATTAAAGTATAATATATCCACTACAATATTTTTTTTAAATGTTAAATAAAAAATAGTTTTATCTCCACATGAATCTACCTTTAAATTTTGTTTTATTTATTTTGGGGAGAAATAATTCTCCAATGGGTTTGTTTTATTCCTTTTAACTAGTTTTATACCTCTGGTTAACAAGGAGCACACTAGAGGACACACACCACATCAATTTGGGTCTTGGTGGGTATCCCTTATCCCGAGAATTACATAACACTTTTCTTTGATCTATCAACCCTATACGATATAGTAGTATCATATTCTAATAGAGAAAGAGAAAACTAGTGTTTTTGTTTAAAAAATCACATAGGCTTCACCAAAATTTATCTTAGTTCGATCCTCTATGTATAGGAACTTAAAGACACACACCTTGGATAATGTAAATGTCAAAAAATTATAAAATTTTCAATCCTTAAAACTCTTGTAATGTAAAATCCTAAGATTTTGAAAATAAGGACTATGTTCAATAGCGTACAAGATAGACAACACTGTGTTTAAATGAACAAAAACTTATTATTATTTAAACATGAAAATTATAACAATATTAATAAATTGGATGAAATGAATATTATTAACTACATTATAAAATATATAATTATACTAGTCATTGATTATATATTAATTAATTATTTTTAAATAATCACATGATTTTTAGTAATGTAATTTTACTATTTAAAAATATTTATTCCCCATAAATATGTTTTCTTAGTTTTTATAAGTGAATATCATTATTATTTTTTATCAATTTGAGAAATATTATTTGAAAAAATTAATTTATTTATTGAATTAATCATGTAAAAATTATTATTAGATGAGTTTTTGATAATTTTCTGAAAAGATTTATTTTTTATGGAATTGTAAAAAATAATGATTTTTATAAAAACTTATATTTAAGATTAACAATTTTCATAGTAAAATTATATTTGTTATTATTATTAAAATTTAATTAGTTAATTTTTATTTATAAAAATCCAATTATGGGTATTAAAATTCATTTTATACGTCAATTTAGTATAAAATAATTTTATATTTTAATAGGTCATTTTTCTGAAAACCCTTTTTAGTCGCATTTTCCCTATTTCAATTTAAATTAAATTCTAGAAATTACATTTTTTGAATTTTTAAAACCGTATTCCATATTTTCAATCATAACATCTAAATTTCCTAAAAATTTCCATTTTATAATTAGTCAAAATAAATATAAATATTAGTAATTTTTATTACCTCGATTAAGGGTAAATCATATAATTATGGGTTAATAATAAAATGATAAAAACTATAAAATGAAACCAACACCAACCTAATTTTTTTTTAGTCCATTTATTCTATAATAATTTTATATATTTTATATGAACTTTTTTCCATTTGGTATGATAATAACTGTTATAATACTTGATATAAAGATAAGTAAAAAACATCACACTCTTTTTTTAATAATAATAATATTTTTAACATGGCGGTAACTAGAGTATAGGTTCGGTTGTAAATATTAATTTTATATATAAATGATTTATATTCATCATGGATTTTTTTTAATTTTTAGTAAAAAATAATTACCTTAAATGATTACACAATGTTAACGCACTATTTATTCATTTAACCAAAAAATAAAATAAAATAAATTAAAAATATTAAAAATATGATATTTTGTGATACATAATGTGATACATGAATTTTATAAAAGTAAATAAAAATTTTGTTATGTATTAATTTTTTTTAATTTCAATTGTTCTATTGATGTTATTAAAGTAAAAGTAATGATCAATTCTAAAAATTTTAATTATTGACATTTTAAAACAAATAATATTTTATTAAATGATATAACATTCCTAAATTTCTTGACCCTCAAAGTGTAGAAATCCTTATTGTCATTATATGTGTACGTATGGTTAAAGATATGTAAAAACCAAATGATAAGGGTAAAAAATAGTCCAAAAATATTACTTTAATTTTATGAGAGTATTTAATCACATAAAAATACTATATTCTAAATAAATCAATTTCAAACCATTTTGAATTAAAAATTAAGTTATATTAATTTAATTTTATGTTTTAGTTTTTTTATTCTTCCACCCCCTTCAAATATTTTTCAAGAATGATAAAATAATAACACTAGTAACATCCATATAATTATATGTTATTATGTTAATGGAATAACCTATATCTATCTACATCCTCTATCAAATGTGTGAGGAATTTATCATTCATGTGTATGAAAGACTACCACCCCACAGATTGATGTAATTCATTTTCCATTACCATCTCTCTAGAAGGGTAATAATAATGTAATTAATATTTATATATGATATTAATGAAATATTTATCAATATAAAATTATAATATTTCATTTATCTTCTTTCCTTTCTATTCACTAAAAAATGATAATGTCGTCCGACTATAAATGTGGCATACCACCTCCACAAAGTGATGTAATTGTTTTTCGTCACCACATTATATGGATGATATATATAGGTAAAATTAAAAAAATAATATAATATTTAATATATTTAAATTCAATATATATATATAATGCTATTAACATTCTTTAGAAATTGACCATTAAAAAATGCAAATGTTAGTAAGGATTATGTCAGACCTAACCTATCTATGACAGTAATGAAATTCATTTTTCATAACCATATTTAAATTTTTTATTTAAAATTATAAATATAATATAAAATTCATAAATATTTCATTATTATTATTCTATACATGGTGGACTAATGAACAATTTGACTATAGTCAGCATACCTAATTCATTTTTGGAATTGTTTACCAAATATTATTAAAACATATGATGTGAATTTAATTGATTATGTAAATACAAAAATAATGGTAAGGGATAAAATAAAAGGAATAATAAACATAATAAAATATTAATTATCTAAACAATTAACCTAGGTTTTTTATTCAGGAAGTTAAAAAATGTACATTGCGATTTACACTCACGGTTTGATTCTTTCTTTTAAAAACAACTATTATTGTTTCCCATAAAACTATTTCTTATTAAATATAAATATTTTGAAAATTATTTTATGAATGTTAATATATATATATATATATAATATTTATGATGTAAATTATATGTCTCTTTTTAATTTTATTCAATGTTTTTCAAAATAAATATTTTTACATAATGTTTTAACGTCCTTTACAGAAAAGAAAAAAATGATGTTATATTTTTATGCATTCAAGGAAAATGAACATTCTCACGACCATAAATTTTATTTTATTTTTTTATCCCTTTATAATATATAACATTTTTCGTTAAATATAACCCCTCCTTCAATCTGTTGTAGTAAATTTTAAAATGGGTTTTAAAATGGAATGGATACTTCTATATACAGAAATGTTTTTTTTTGGTACAATGAATATTTTTTATGAATAAATGTTTTAGGTTTTGGGATATGTTTCTTGGGAATTTTTTATGATTATGGGTTGTTAAATTATAAGCCATGGATGAGTAATCTCATTATAGATCTCCAATGCACTTGGTAAAGGGACGGAGTTAACCAAATAGGTTTCACCTAAGAGATTATTGGAATATAATGTGATGGTTATTCTGAGTATAACAATGATGGTTATTTAAAGTGTAACTATGATGGTTACTCTAAGTATAACCATGATGGTTATTCCAGGTGTATGTAATAATGATATTAAAATGATTCATAAAGTTTCCTATATGTTTTATCGATACATTCTGTGGGTTCTAAAAGTTTCCTTTGAGAAAAAAAGTGTTTTGTTTCATGTGGAAATTATTGATTTTATAATTTGAAATATTACTATAATAAATTTAATTATGTTATAGGATTTCTTGTCTCACTCTTCTAATATATAAGTTTCTTTTATGTCCCTTAAATATATTTTTTTATTATCCATCATTTTAAAATGTTTTACTATTTTTTAATGATTAGAAATGGAAATGAATAATTCATGTTCAATGTCATGAATAATTTTCTTAAAAAGAAACAATTTTTTATTTTAGATATATTTTTTGACAAGAAATGGATACTAATATGAAGTGTTAACTATGTAATGTAGGGGGTTTTATGCAAGAGTTATGGATTGATTCTCTAAAACTCTAATCCCTAAAATATCTTTTGGAACAAAAGAACGTGAATCATATTCTAAAGACACTAGATTATGTGATGATTAAATCTTTTTACATATCATTGGAATAAGTGTAGGGATTAAGTAATTTTAGAGGATAATATGTTACTAGAGAAAAATTTAATAGTTATATACAACCACATTTGTTAGTATGTCAAGGAAAATCATAGTTTTATTGGATAAATCGAAGGAGTTTGAGATAACATGAATACAGATGTGTCAGTATTTATCCTCATTATAAGATGTTATATTATGATTTTAATTAAATTATCACACTATCCTTTATATGTTTTACTAAGTGGATCTAGAAGGAAAAAAATGTAACAATGGATATGAAAGAAAAGATATGGTTTTTAAGTGAAAATCCAAATGTAATGGAAGCTATATTGGGAACACCTATAGTTATAATTAACTAATAATTAGTAGTAATGATTAAAACCATGAATTTTTATGGGTTTTATAATGCTTAAAATTTTATATAAATAAAGAAATGTAGAATTTTAGGTCATAATGATCATAAAAGTAAATATATTCAATGACCTATATGACGAGAATGTGGATAGAATCATCATGAAAATTGTTTTAAATGGAAGGGATGATAATTTATATATGGTAAAATAGGTCATAAAGAAATAACAGACTATGTAAAAAGAATCATTTTGTTAAATCCATGGAGGGGAAACAATTTCATCCTTCGGTATCAAATAAACATTCAAAATATCGAGAGAATGGCTATTATTCAAATTGATGACCTAGGTGTAAATCTCACGAATAATATCATCAAGATTGTAAATATATAAATTTATAAATACCTAATTACATTATATTTGAAGATGAGAAAGAAAAAAATGTCAAATTAAAGGTATGGATTATTTCATGGAATATGTATTGACGTTCATGAATCATATGACATGATTCCTATTTGTGTTTTTAGGAAATATGTAACGAGTAATATGATTAAAAACAATGGTTAATGTATTTGGAAGAATTATAAATGATTATGATATCTTCATATAAGTGATTCAATAGTTATGGTATATTTATGGATGATAATAAGTTTAAAATAGCTAATACGCTTTTGATGATGGGAGTACTTTAGGAGAATTTTATTGAGTATGGATAGATTTTTTAGGTGTATTTAACCCTAATGATTATAATGTGAGAATATTATTTGAGTAAAATTTATATTTTAATATTTTGGACATATGGTTAATGGTTTGGATAACCTTTAGGTTTAATGTGATCACTTATTTTGGGGTAATCATGGCTTATTTCAATTCTTGGGGATGTAAAATTAAATGTATCAGATAACCTTTTAGGTTAAAACATTTATTTAATGATGAATATATTATGTTTATTTTTTATTTTGTTTACCGAATTTATGGGAATTTTATAAGGATTATATTAATATAGTTTTAGGAAAATTATAACCCACGGACTGGGTGACAGCCCTTCGAATTCAAAATAATCATGAGGCTTGAACCTACAGCAAAAATAAGCCAAGGATGAATCACATTCCACTGACCTACATGACATATTGGTTAGTATGAAATTATTCTTGTTTATATAAATTATCTAACAGATAAAAGTTAAATTAATTTTGGAACATATGTTTTATTACATATATAACCATGGGAATGTATTTCATTTAGTGATTTGGTGATTTAGTTTATTTCAAAAAATATTAAAATTTTGGGAACTATATATGATTAAGATAAAAAAATATGGTAGGATTTTATTTTAGGAATATTTTTGATTTATATTTTGGAATATTATAATATTTTAATGTGAATTTATGATAATTCATGTTATTTATGAAAATTATTTTCATATCATGGCGATTATAGGATTAGGGAATATTCTTTTTAAAATGAAACATTAAGAGTGATAGATGTTATATTGTGATAAAAGTTTAATTAAAACTAGAAGACAATGTTATCAAATCCTCTGATTTTTGGGTTTCAATTTTAGTCTGGAAGATTTTAAATAATTTTGAGCATAGTTTATTATTGAATAATCTATGATGAGTTTTGTGTATTACTATTTAATATTAGAAATTAATGAAGTTTCACTTCGTATGAAGTTTTATTCATTATTGAAATTATCTTATATTTTCTTAAATTATTGTTTTCTATCATTGTATAAAGACCCCAGGAAAATATTGTTAAAAATTTATGGATTCTTGATCCATTAGAATTTTATTATAGTTCTTTAGGGAAAAATTATTCATCTTGAATAACAATAATTTGGAGAAAAAAAGAAGGGTTTGTAGTGGAAATTTATTAAATGAAGAATTTTTTCCTAAAAATTATATATATTTAATTATTATATTATCTGATGAATTAAAATAATTCATCATATTTTTTAATATACTTTTGAACAAAAAAACTATCATTTTATTTTTTTACTATTAAATCAATGGTTTTTAACATATTACTGATTGAAAGTTTTCTTATGGATATGTTTCTCCTGAAAATCTTCTCTATCACTCTTTATATGTCCTTGGGCAATTTGAATTTCTTCTATATCTAGTTTTATCACTTCACACTACTTTATCTAATTTTAAAACCTACTATGTGTTATTCTAGGTAACATCTATTCTTCCTTTTCACTCTTTTAATAAGGATGTTTTATTAACCCATTTTCTGATGTTGGTTTTCAAAAAAGGTATTTTGAAAAGTTAAACCACAGTTAATGAAACTGATTTCAAATTTTTAGGACGAAATTTCTTAAATGGGCGGGGGAATAATTTAATATCATTATAATTAAAAAATAAATTCTATATTTGATAGCATACAAGATATGTAACAGTGATCTTAAACAAACTAGGAATTATTATTATTTAAATGATATTATTAAACCTATCAATTAAATTAGAGGAAATAAATAGTATTAACAACATTATGAACTAAATAATGGTCATACTCATTTCTAATTTTTAATTAAATATTTTTAAATAGTAAATTAGTTTTTTTTGAAATATCTCTTTATTTTCAAAATATTATTTCTTCAAAAGGAATTTTATCACTTTTTATAAGTGAATAATATAATTAATTTTTGGAAATTTATGATAATTTATTTCAGAAAAAAAATTTAATTTTTAATTCATCATGTAAATATTATATTAGGCTGAGTTTTTTTAGAATTTTATAAAAATATGTATTTTTTAATAAATAATGAAAATATCAATTTTTATTAAAATTTATATGTTCTTTTGTGCATTTAACATGTATAATTATATATTAGATTAATTTTTTTGATATATAATTATTATTTTTTGATTTAAAATAACAAATTTATGATATTTATATGTATTTCATACTTGTATTTAGTATAAAAACTATTTATAATTTAAGAGGTCATTTTTAGGAAAACCCAATTTTTTTCACGTTTTTTCGATTTGATTTTAAATTAAATTATGAAAATTTTGAGTTTCTAAATATAAGTTTTTTTCCATATTTTGAATAATATGGTCCAAATTTATCAAAATTTTCCCTTATATTTTATGTTAAAATGAATATCAATCTTAGTAATCTTTGTTACCTCACTTAAGGGAAAATATGGTAATTAAGGGTTAAAAATAAGATGAATAGGACTATAAAATGACCCCAAAATATACCTAGAAATTATTTTATGAGTCAATTTATTCCATAATAATCCAATACTATGTCATATTATCTTTTATTTCCATTTTGAATAATTATGAGGGTTATAAAAGGTTTTGTAATAAAAAGTAAAAAATGTCACACTCTTATTTATAATAAATATAATATTTTTACATGTGGATAATAATAAGATATTCTCCCTTATAAATAATAATTTTCAATATAAATTATTCATATTCATCAAGATAATTTATTTTTAATTATTTTTAATAAGATAATTACATTACATTTTTTCACAATAGTGACGCATTAGTTATTCAATTAATATAAACACAATTAAATGACATTAAAAAAATTAAAAGTATCCTAATTTCGGATAATTAGTGTTTAACATGAATTTTATATATTAAAATAACATTTTATAGATTTATTATACTAGTTTATTTAAAAAACATTGTCATTTAAATTATAAATTTCAATGTAATGAATAGTTGTACAAATTGACATTATCGACAAATTATAATGAATATTATTTTATTAAATTATATATTGTTATAAAAACTATATATTTAAAAAATTTAATAGATAATGGTTTATAATATAAAACATGGTCCATTAATGGGTAATATTTCAATTTATTTTAAATACATTTACCCTCAAAGAGTAAAAATATTTATTGTCATGATATGTTCGAAAGGCTTTAAAGAGAGGTTAAAAACAAATGATAATGGTAATGAAGTAGTAATAAAATGTATAATTTTTATTTTATGAGATTATTTAGACTCATCCTAAAAATATCTTTTAATAAAATAATTTAGGAATAATTTAAAATTGAAATTAATTTTTATTAATTTATTATTTCTTGAAGTCACAAGAGTGCCCCTCCACTCTCACATAAAAGAAAATCTCTCCTGATATTTTCCTTACATTTAAATAACCAATATGTTTTCCCAATACCAAATAAAATACTATCAAATAATATTTCCTTTAAATATATAGGTATTTTTTATGCACAATACCAACATTTGAGAGACTAATGTTTTAATTAGAGGAGACTTTCCAACGAAGGGGTTTAGTTTTTACCACATGTATTAGTTTTATTTATTTTTCCACCTCTTTAAAATATTATTCAACAATTATAAAATAATAAAAATTGAATAAAAAATATATTTATATCTCATTATGTTAATTTAATAAACTATTTACATCTCTATCATCCATCAATTTTGAGAGAATTCATCGTTTGTTTGTACGACGGACTACCACCTCACAGATTAACATAGTTAATTTTCCATCACCATCTCTCAATACTAGATATAATGATAGAATTATTATTTTTATATGATATTAATGGAAAATTTATAATTATAAATAGTTAATATATCATTTAACTTCTACCTTTTTCATTCACTAAAATATGATAGTGTTGTTTGTGCGTAAATGTGGACTACCACAACCACTAAGCGATGTGATTAATTTTTCATCACCGCATAACATGGCCAATATATAATAATAATTAATGAAATAACATGATATATATGATTTGATCATTCTAAAAATATAAATTTATACTTACCTTATTTAAATAATGATCATTTAAAATTCAAATCATTACTCATGCATACGTACACCATACCATCTCTATAATTGCATCATAGTACATTTTTCATAACCATATTTAACGGTTGGATTTAAAAGTATACTTAAAGAACAAAAGTGATAATTTTTTCTTGATTATTATTCTATACATGGTGTAAAAATTAACACTTTCTCCATTGTATATATACCTATGTCATTTTGGACTAATGAAACAAATATTTTCAAATCATTCAACTACAATTTAATTAATTATGTATAAAAATATAATAAGGTATGGGATAAAATAAAAGGAATAATAACCATAATTTATTTCTTATGAATTTATGTAATGAACAAAATTTAGTTACTCAGGAAGATAATGAACGTACATTATGAATCAGACTCACAGTAATGTGATTTATTTTAAAAACCATATTTTGAAGTTTACCTTTAAACTCTATTTTCCTTACATATCAATATTTTTAAAATAATGTTATGTATGTTTTTATATTGACATAAAATATTTATAAATTAAATTTTATGTTCATTTTTAATTTAATTCAATGTTTTCAAAAGGAATATTTTTACAAAATGTTTTAATTTCCATTATATAAAAATAATAATGTTCTAATTTAACATATATGGTGATAGGGAACTTTCTCAACAACTCAACCATTATTTGATTTTTTTCTTCTTCTAGATGAAATTTCATTTTCATTAATGAAAAATCATCCTTCCCTATGATATTTTTATAAAAAATATGGTCTATAAATGGAATTGAAATTTCAATATCTGAAATTTTTTTCTTTTGGGCACAACGTATTGTTTTTACGATTAACGATTTTATGTATAGTGTCATGGATATTATGAATTTATTATAAATTTGGGAGGATTCATTATAAACCAAGGGTGGGTGATCCCATTATAGCCCTTTAATTCATTAATAAATGATATGATGTTATACAAAAATGTTTTTCCTAAGATATTAGAGAAATATACTATTATTTTTATTATAAGTATAACAGTGATGGTTACATAAATTGTAACTATGATGATTACTCCAAGTATAACCATGATGGTTATTCAATATGTATGTAATAATGATATAGACATTATTCACTAACTTTTCAATATAATTTAACTATGATTTCTAATGGTTTTAAAATTTTAATTAGTGGAGAAAAGAGTGTATTTTTCATGTCAAAATTATTTATTCCATAAGATCATAGAATAATGTGATAAATATAATTATTTTATGCATTTTTATGTTTTCCAACAGACTAAAATATTTCTTTAATTTATAGCACATACTAATGTTTTGTGCTTTTACAACTTATTAAAAACAAAATTTATAAGGTTTAAGGATGGGTAATGTAATGTAATAAGTTAAGTTTAATGTAATGAAATTTTTTCATAAAAAAAATCATGTCCTATTTTACGGTTTTTATATTTCAGTAAAAATGGATACAAATTATAAGTGTCCACATTGTAAAAAATGTGTTTTTTATGAATGTGTTATGACATGTGCCTCTAAAAATATAAACCTAAAATATAGTTGGGAATGAAATAAAGTGAATTATAGTCGAAATACACAATATTATGTAATGTTTAAGCCTGGTTCTTTACAGGTACAATATATCATATTTTATAATATAAAATAATGATGAATTATTAATCAATAGAAATTAAATATTTTGTATTGAATTTCCCATAGACATCATCTAATGATTTTAGACAAAATTTATGATTTCATTGTTATAAGAGATTAAATAAAATTATTTGATATCATATAACACATTAATAATTCTATAATTATTATATTCGAAATTAGTATATCAGTAATAGGTTTTCTTGAGAGAATTACTTTTCATGTAATAGAAACAAGGCATATATTTCAATTTCATTGTATTTATTAATATTCATTTTAATAAAATAAAGTCTTTAAAGTGGTTTAGTTTAACTTCATGTATTCTTTTGTGGGAAATAATGGTCTTTATTAGATAGGTGAAGACTAAAATTTATTCTTTAATCAATATTCATATTGAAAAATAAACTTTCTTTATTGAGTCTAGAACGATATGTTTCATTTAGATTAGTATTTTTATAAATTTTTAGTTTTAATCATTTTTTAATTGTGTTGTTATGAATTTAATTAAAAATATAATTATATATTAAATGAATAACATAACATAAAAATAGTTTTACACACATACATTATAAAAATTAATCAAGGCTATGGTTAGAGGGTTCTCTTATAATTGAGGGTGCCAAAAAAGTTATCGGATTCCCTAGAGAATGAGAAATTAAAAATAAATGGGTATGGTCCATTAATATCAAATCTTACACTTTTAAAATTTTAATTAATTATTATCAAATTGTTTTATATTATCCATTTAATTAATTTCAAAATTAAATTATTATATTTTTAATATTAAATAATTATAAACATAATAAAACTGAATAGAATCAATCAGAGGTATGGATTGAGGTTATTCTTAATGAAAAGTCTGATTATATTAAAATTGACTCAAATATTTGATGGATGTGTACTAAAATCCTGGTAAAATGATTAATTATCATGATATTTGTGTGAATAGAAAAATAAATAAATTAATCTTGAAAAATTTAGAATTATGATTTTATAAATATTATAGAGGTATGTTTTGATGCCTTTTTTAATAATTTTTATTAGAACATGATTCTCTAAAATATCTTATTTCATATTATATATCGTTATTTAACTTATTAGGAAATGAAATTAAGTAGAATAATAACATCATGATTTAATATATGGATCAAAAGTTATTGATTAGATAAAATTATCTCTTTTTAAATTCTTTTTATCTTTTGATGTGTTATTTATTTTATCCATGACTCAAAAGTTATGTTTCATTAATACATAGAAACATAAGGAGATTCTATGTGAATTTGGACAAATTTGGTTTATTTTCACTCAATATAACCACCATGGATAGTCGATAAAGGTGACGAGGGTGTATGACATGGAATTTAGTGGTCGACAATTCTATGTTCTTCAATATTTCATTGAGTGTAAGGAATGCTAGCACATTATCCCTAACTGAGTGTAGAATTATAATTAAACATGGGAGGTGTTATACCATTGAATCATCATGATCATACTATAGAATAAATAACTATTTTAGCGACATCAACATCACCCACCCATCAATCATGGCCATCTTATCATGATATTATGATGACATCGCCTATGTCCAAATCACCCTTAAGGGGAAATGTAATTTGGATCCAAGATAAGGTGATAGATTTCATCCAATAAATTATTAGATGATGAGTATTAGTCAGTGTGAGGGTATGGAACAACAAGGGTGGAGTTGGAGATCGAGCTACATGGGGTTTCTATATGGCACCCCATGATTAGGAAAGAGTATGGGCCACGAGTTAATGTTTTTATAACATCAAAATTAGTTAATTAAGGTTATGATTGAATAATATGAAATCCATGTGAATAAATAATATTTTTTGTAAATTTTGTAAATTTTTTAGGATTGAATTATATAAATATAATTTAACAAGAATCTGTTGATGAGGTTGATTTTCTCCCATGTTAAACATGAAGGGTTCTCCAAGGTTTTCATATAGTTATGCTTTAGTAAAGAGTTTGATTCCATGTGATGAGGAATAATATATGATACAATTTTAATAAAAATTAATGATAATTCATTACATTATCATAAATTTTAAATTAAGAAAAATTTCAATTTTGATAACTTTAATAAATAGAGGAAAATAATATTAGAGGCATTGTGAAATATTTTCATGGTAATGAGATGAATATTTTAATTAAAAAATCATGATATATTTCAATTATGTTATAAAATAAAAATATTATGATATAACGGGAAATGGAGTGTGGAAATCTTTTAGTAATTATTTAATTTTTATTATAATATTTAATTACTTTAAAAATAACTATTAAATTATTATTACAAATGGAATTTACTCGGATCACATTAAATATAGGGATGTTATTTGATTAATATTTGTTTACATCAATGAAGATATTACTAATGATTGAAGGAAATACATTTTTTTATCATAATATTTAAAACAACATTAGAAGGTATACAGAAATTTTAGAAAATTCATTACATAAAACTAATTATTTTAAAAAAACCAAGTGGTTAAACTTTTATGGGTGTGGTGGAAATTCATCATAGACAGTTTAATGACATTTTTATAAATATATCATTAAATTGAATATATAAATGTGAAATAAGAGAATAAAATAAAGGAATATCATAAATAATACTTTACAATCATAAATGGAGAATAAAAAGGGACATAATATTATGAAAAATTATATAAAGGTTTGTATATTTACTTGAATGGGTAAAAATATCCACTAATTATATTGGGACTCTTATGAAGATTTTAATGTCCTAGTTTTTATATTGATGCATGAACCTTTTAAATTTCAGTTTCAGTTTTTTGTTTTGTCATTGTATAAATTATTAAATGGTTAAAGAAGGGTTTAAGAGCATTCAAGGAATGTTTGAATCATAAAGCACATATTTGTAGTGAAGATATTTGAGAAACACATTTGGTGCATGGTTAGTAATAGTTTAATGAATTAAATAAGTGGACCATATGTACAAAATGAATGGTTCTAAAAACTATGCAAAGTAAGTCACACGTCTATTCTAGAAATTGCAAACATTTAGAAGAGATGAAATTCGTGGTTAGCATATGGTTTTTCTTATCATGTGGCCTACCATACAAGATTTTTTCTTCCTTGGAATGTTTTAGCACACAAATAGTGTGCAATTTGGAAAATTGTTCAACCAACAATGAAAATATTTAAATTTATATAAAATGACCTTTCCCCTCCATTATTTAAATACTTAAACACTCTATTCATCTTTATTTATTTCCTCAATTTTTTTCTCCATATTCAGTGATATTTTTGAGAAAAATAAAATGACATATTTTAAGGGTATTTATCTATTTATCTATTTTCTCTTTTTTTGGACCACAGATGAGGCTAATAATAGATGACTATTCCTCTACCACTATAAGGTAGTTGTCTATACCATTTCCCTAAAATTATCACCAATTATAAATTTCACCATTATGATAGACATCAGGTTTACCCCTATCGTTCCTCTAAAATTAATCTACCTTAAATTAGTTTCATTATTTGATACCCAAACACTCTAATATATCTTCTACTATCATTGGAGGATAATTACCTCAACATCTTCCCCCTTTTGGGAAATCCCTATATATTCCATCATTCCCCTTTTGGATAATATAATCCAAAACACCAATCAATTTTTTTAGTTTAACTTCTTTTAATTAATGTAATTAATTAAAATCGATGAATTTTAGAATTTTGATATGAAATGCATGTTCACATGGATTATTAAATATGAGGGAATTTTTTAATGGTATGAAACCATATTTAAAAAAAATTAATTTATAAATAAAATGTCGATCTTTGTATAAAATCAGAAGGTAATGAAAAATGGAATCATACATGGAATATGTATATTTATTAAATGGTTCTAATTGATTATGAACCTTTTTTCTATTAATGAAGTGGTTATACATGAGCCCAAATTAGATTCTAGAGAGAATTCATTTATCCCTTAGACGACGCCACCATAATTAATTAAACTAGATTCCAAGGGAGATACCCACTATGTAATTATTCCTTTATCATAGTACATGAATAACTCAATGTAGTACGAATGTTTCATTAGATTTATATCCATAAATTGGAGTGTTTTGGATTATCTCCTAATATTCAGCTTTATTTATTCTGACATACGATTCCTTGGCTCATTTCCTTAGGATCCAGACATGCTTATCCAAGGATTTACTTCAATAATACTCTAAGGAATCAGTTATATATATTTCACTAGTGTAATTCCAATGTTTTATCCCTCGGATTACATGTAGAATTGTTAGGTAGTATGCATGTTAATTACTATTAGCTAAAATGACATCCTAAGGTCAAGGATGCCTTAGTTTTATCTTGGGTCCTCCATCGCCATTTTTATTACATGATTACTCTTATGAAATTCTATGGTGATAAATCATTAAAGGTAATGTATTCAGAGACATCCAGCTGAGGATGATGTATATAGGGTGGCTTAATAATCCCAAGAAGAGTATGGTCCTGAAAAGGTATTTAGTTTAGGGATTTTATTTCAAATTATTATTCATATAACTACACACTGATAAATTTATATTCATGTACTTGATTAATTCTACACACAATTGGTGGTGGTCTACAAAGCGTCACTCACACCCGATTCGGGCAACCGATTGGCACCCAAACATGAGTCAAGATTTTAGGTCTAGAAAAGGGAAATTTTATAACATTGTATGATTTATCCATGTGATAGGATTGCATATAGGTGTGGAGGATCAATCACAGACTTTGGAATCATATGGAGACTAGCATATCTGGTATTTATGTTTATTTTCTTATATCATGTATTGATGTCCACATTATTCTAATTTTATCATATAATTGTGTCATCTTCATCACCTATACTTGATAGGTATATTGTGGTTTCTATTTAGTAATATATATCATTTTTTGAATATTTACTTCAAGTAGTTAATATTATTGTTTTAGCTTCTTCTATTTGATATCTGTTTATAATTATTCGGTTCTTCCCTATAACATGAGGGAATAGTCACCCCACAAACACACCCTAGGCCCTCACCAATAGTCATTAGCCTATATCTTGTGGGGAGACACAATTGAGTCCATGTGTCTAACTGATATGAGGAACATTTTAGTGAGTTTCAATTTGGGACATCAAAATGTTTTATCAGAGGGGGAATTTTCCTTTTTCTCTAACTATATTAGAATTCGATATGAGACTAGTAAATTTTTAGAATCTGGGAAAGATATTGTTCCTTGATGTAGCTAACATATGCATAATAGAAAATCCATAATTTTTCGGATGAGATTTAATGTTATGTATTATGCTTATTTTAGTTATTATAATTTCACCATTGGGCCATGCACATGATTTATGGAATTTAATATTATTATAAATTTTATATCTATCCTTAGAATGACATGGAAAGGATATAGTGTCTCATGTGTCATCTTGGGAACATGAGAATTGTAATTCCAAGAATATCCCATTCCATATTTACTTTAATACATGCAATTTCTGGTAGAATGTATAATTCCTTCACTTCTCTTTCTATTATTTAACAAACATTTCTTGAAAGGGTAAAATAATTTGATTAATTAATTTTTTTTCATAAACATAAATTATGATTCCAACAAATCTTAATGTTGTAACCTTATTTATCCAATTATATTATGTTTGATTCGTGAACCATTGGTCACACGTCCTAAAAGTTTAGTTTAGTATAATTATGTTGATTTTAATTGCAATTTAATGAGGTTCTATGCCGCTATAAATTGAGAAATTATATTCATTTAATTGAGCCATCATAATATATTGGTGGAGGTAACATGATGTAACATTTTCAACTTATGAAGAGTATGAATTTTACAATTTGGAGATAATATACACATCTAACTGGACCATGATAAATATATGCATATAAAAGTGAAATATAATATTAAACGCACTTGTAAATTATAGAGTTATAAGAAAAAATTAACTTATTTCCATCAAATGGGGGAGAAAATTTAAACATTCTGGGTATTTTCATATGTAACAAGAAATTAAAACTTCATATGGATAACTCCTTATAATTGAAACATGCAACCTGACCAATACCATATCCTTAGAGATTAGGTAGTTGGGTCAGTAGGTTATGGGAAGTGAACCCTTATTATTTTTATTATACCTTGATTAATTAACTATTAATTTAACTTATTACAAGTTATTTTAATTGAAATTATAGATATATGAATCCATGATAACTTTGGGTTTAGTGTTAGGAAGGTGGTAGTGATCATGCTCCTGAGGTGGTGGGAACCAACTCCCCTATAGTTACACTTGGGGAACCTATATTTTCACCTCCTATTATGGATAGAATAGACATTGATACATATTTCTAGAAGGGATTTCTATGCTATGTAAGACCTTAGGAGGGACCTCCATGGCCCACATAGACTATGTTAGAGTTGATGATGGAATTCTGGTAGCAATACTCTATTTCTTTTTTTGGGGAGGGTGTCCCTCAGTTAACTGAATCATGGAATGAAGAAATATTTTCTATACTTGAGCATATAGATACATGTAAAGAACAGAGGGTAATGCTCAGTACTTATATGATTCATGGCTCCTCCAAGAACTAACAAGATATACTAAACTTGGCTGATCTGTATCAGTGAATGGTTTGGAGAGATTTTCAATATCACGACTATGATCACTTTTTTCTCAGGATTTTCTGATCCAATCGAAGGAGAGAGTTCATTCACCTAGATAAGGGAACTATTTTTGTTCTAGAATATTATACATGTTTCATATATATTTTTTACTTTCTCCATACTTTATTATAGTTAAGAGTTATTTAATGAATTTAATTTCGATTATGGGATCATTTATACAACCTAATTTTAGGTAAATATATTCTGAACAAATATTGTTTTCAGGATAGTGAAATATATCCTAATTAGTAAGCACAACTTAAGAGAAGTTGTGGGTATAGTGAAGGGTGATTCTGTACCTAATTAAGTAATTTCATCTAGGAATAAGATGTATCGTCTGGAGGGTTCTCTAAAGAACAGTTGCAACTAGAGTATTAATAATAGCAATTATGTTATATCTCATTAGTTTGGGTGACAGGGTCATATAAACCATTAATGTGACTGGGACCTTGTGAGTATCGTTCCTTTGGTAAAATATGTCATCTTCATAGACAATGATGATCCTTTCAATTTTTCCCAATGGGAGAGGGTAAACACCCGCTCTGTAATGTCTTGTAAATTCCATGAAATTTTATTCTAAATTACATGGAATTATTATAAGAAAACATGCTTTGATGGAACACGATTTTGAGGCCATGTGATCTTAGAATAAAATTTAGATCTTTTTTAAGGTACGTTGAGTAAAAGTGTGAGAATCTTTTTCTAACTTTAGAATCTATTCTCGGATCGAATATCTGAGGGAACATTTGAACACGGAATGAAGTGATATTCTTATAAATGATTTAAATTCGTCTGGAAGGGGTCAAGGGGAAATGTTATTTTTCTGACTTTTTGAAAAATAATAAAATAAATTTAAAAAATTATTTTATTTAATTTTCACGATGTTGAGCTGTGAATAGGAACACAGTAGTGCGATGACGAGGATCATTAGTGGAGGGTCATTAATGGATCATTTTTTACCGCGCCGCTATTATTTTAATGGATCATTAATTGCTCATTAAATGTGGATCATTAATGAGCACTACATGGATACACATACTTCATTTAATATTATAAAGTGTTATAGATTGGTTATTAACAAACATTGTGAATCTCTGATGATCTACTAGAATAATTTCTCTCCCGCAAATAATGAATAATTAAGTGAGGAACATTGGAGGATCGGATTTGGAGGTCGAAAAATGGGGATGGTTGCCAATGACCACAGATCGATGGTGACATGAATCGCTTGCTTCATCATCAACGGATCCAATGAATCCATGAATGGTTTTAATTTTTTCATGTTCTTCCCGATTCTTATTCTAGAAATGAAAAACAGGGATCGACCGATGAATAGGTTGATCCGTGAATTGTTCAATTATATAAGAGTGTAACATTCATTTGAGATTTTCATTATCAAGGAATTGAAATTATCATTTGTTGATTAGTTGGAATCCTCCAACCTCCCATGTTTATAAACCTCTAATGAAAATGGTGTGGGCCAATTAAAATAAGGCCTGAGAACCTCCTCCATGTTCGTTATTTTTGGACACACTCTCAATGTCATGTAAAGATGATTCTAAGAGCTCTGTGGTGAAGAGGGTGTTCCCCCGAGAGCACATGCACTGGCGGTGCGAAGAACAATCAACCAGAGAGCATCCAGTGGTCCTCCGAACATTTTCCGGCACACCACAGCATGAGCCAAGCACCGAGTGGAGGGAAGGCCCACGTTAGGGCTGCCCAGGTGCTTCAGTGAGCCAAATTCTCTTGACCCCCGCAAAAGGGGCCTCTTGCGTCCATCAGGCCTACAGGGGCTTGAAGGGACAACCAGCCACGTCCCGGCCTAGTGGCGCATCACTGTTCCACACTACATTAGATAGATATGGGATGGAGGGTTGATCCCACAACAGCAGACCAGACATGCACCAGTGGGCTGGGCCCGCACCCTTCGGGCCAGGCCAGACTAGACTAGGTCACTAGGAAACCAGACGAGCTGGACCATTGGCCAAACCAGAATGGGTTCATCAAGGCCCATTGGGTCTGGCCCACTATCCTAGCCAGACTAGACTGACCCACACCCAAAATGGGTCTGTTCGAGTTGGACGAGTATATACTAGGATATATGGGACCCATAGGCCGGGTTGGACATATCGGACAGTTCCCATATGAAACTGGCCCATGTTCACTAAAATTCTTGTATCTTGAAAACACGCATCTGACTGTCTATCCATTTGCGGCGTTTGAACCCTCTCATGGAGGAAGATCTTTTTTTCATGACCTGAGGAGGCTTCCAAGAATGTTTAAATTAGGCAAATGGTGTGAGGAGTGGTTCTTCTATGCATAGTACATATGTAACCCTACTGGTGGCTAAGACCTGGGGGATGATGACATTCCACTCTGTGAGACTCAACCATTGCTTAGTGGGAAGAACTTCTTTGTGACTTTTTAGGCCCACTGTACTCGATAGAGGAGGAGTTCCCCAACAGCTATGGTTTTTGATGATGTAACTGATGATTCTTATATCACTACCCTAAATGTATACCTGGTTTGAGTTATCATGTACTTTATGCTTTACTTTTGGGTTTGCAGTGTGGTATTTCCTTTATGTTTTGGGGTCCCTATAGAGTACATTGTTACTCACCCCTACACAGGATATTCCCGCATGTGTTGTGTTTGGTTAAGATGATTGATGTTTTGAAAGAGACATTAGTGGACCAGAGCCCAAATATGCTCAGGGATATGGGACCAATTTATGCTACGAAAGTTCACTTAGTGTCCTAAGACCAGGAGGGTCTCAATAGTAACAGGTGGAAATGTTGTTGTACTTTGGATTCTAGTAGCTACACTACACTCATGATCAGGTGGGGTTTTTCGTGGATGGCCATCAGAATTTTCTTTTTGTACTTTTCTATTTTCAGTTCCTTTTTTGGGTTTGTATTATGGACCACTTATATACGTTATACATGTACTCAAATCTGTTTAGTGATACTTGTTTCTTTTTCATTGTGTGGGACTTGGTTGGGTATGTGTGTGCATAAAGGTACACATGTAAATTCCTCCCACATGCAGGTTGACCACTTCGGCGCCAGTCGCCAGCCCCTATCCATTGGGAGGCAGGCCAGGGATAGTCAAGGCACGAGCCCTAGGGTTCAGGTCGTAACAATGTGGTATCAAAGGATGTTTGGTCCTACTATAGAGACCTAGTGTCTGTTTTTTGGGGCAACATTTTTATGTGTTGCAAGTCCAACTTTTAAATTTGGGGAGACTAGTGTTGGTGCGGTGGTCGAAGTATCCGTACCCCAGGACCTTGAATTCTAATTTTCAGATCAATACATGAAATCATTGGTTTCATAAGTGTCTCCTAAATTTCTTTTTATAAGAGTCTTCTCACTGGGTTTAACCATCTTACTGTGATACATCTTGATCTATCTTAGGATGCCACTATGTGGATGACCAGCAAGGATCCTGATATGAGGTCGTCAGGAATGCCCCCTTAGCGATGAGGTGTCCATTCAGGGACCTGTTCTTGAGATGGTACGTCTGGGTGGTGCACCAAGGATACCACCACCTGATTGTCAGCATCACCTACCAGTAATTCTGGCAGAGGACTTTCACAGACTCAGTGGAAAACATGATTTTCAAAGATAAAGACCTCACTGGTTCATGGTATATATATATCGTCAGGTCGCTGAGGACTAGACGGAGGTAGTGAGGTAGGTCATACACTTATTGAGGACATCTCATGATCATATGGAGATCTTAGATGTGATCCTTCGGCAGGGCTCAAAAGGGAGATGAAGGAGCTTGAGCACCGAGATGCATGATGAATCGACCATCACCTAGGTAGGCATTTATTGAGTTTTGGGGCATGTGTTTTGTCAGTGACCTTGGGCTCTATGAACATTAAAAAGTTTATTTACCTACAACAAAGCATCATGGCGGTGGCTAAGAACTCAGAAACGTTCACCGTGCTATCTCTCTACTCAATAGATATGGTATGAGACCCTTACACTAGGGATCAAGCCTTTGAGTAGGAACTCAGGGGGGGATTAGTGTGTTAGTGTTGTCTCTCAACATCCTTACTCAGGCTGGGGTGCTAGTGTGAGCCCTTTTGGTAGAGAAATTCCTGGCGGGGTAGGCTCCCACAATTAGATCTAAAATCAGACCCTAGGATATGGAGTATTCGACAGGATTATGATTTTATAATGAGGTCCCATGAGGGCTTGGTATTTAAGAGGAAGACCCCAAGACTGAGGGTTGGATGTGAGGGGCTCCCATACCATAGGGAGTCTGCTAGGAACTTGGATCTTCTTCTCATGCGATGGGCAGGCACACATGGCATATGACTACCTGACCCACCAAACAGATGACCGGGAGACGGTTGAGGGGCCTCCAACGCAGAGGAAATTGTTTGGGAGAGGTGGTCTATAAGGGTAGAATACATGGAAGGAGAGAAGGCCGAGTAGAGTGTGGTGGTTGACGATTTGATTTTTTTCCACCACCAAGCCGAAGTAGTTCACTCCAACCTTAAGGAGGAGGCGGATGGTGGGAGCACAATTTCAGGCAGGGGAGGCTTGTGAAAATGACACTATAGAGATGATTTGAGGTAGGATCTGTGTCTTCTCCACCTTTTTTGTTGTTATCATAGACACATGTGCAAGTCACTCTTTCCTTTCGAAGACTCTCATTCTGAGCATAGAAATTCTGATGGAGTCGTTGGCTCAATCCTTACCGCTAGAGATCCCTACAAGAGGGGATTCAAGGATTACACACTCATGTTGGAAGTGTGAGCTTACTCGAGGATGTGAGAGCATTGTCTAGGAGCTCCAAGTTGTAGAGATGATTCCTTATGATGTCATATTGGGTATGGACTGGTTATCCACATTCCATGATCACATCGACTATTTTAGGCGCACAATGTGGTGTTTCTGTGGAGATTGGACCATGTTTTCCTTCACCAGCAATAAAGAAACCCTTGCAACATTGGACAGAATTTCTTGGAGGAGGGCATAACTAATTACTCACGAGTTGGGCTACCTCACCCTCAGTGCATTGGATTAAAGGGGTCCATGTTTTCATGTAATGGTGGACTAGTATGGGGATGTTTTTCCTAAGGATTTCCAGGGACTACCTCCTCTCAGGGAGGCGGAATTATGCATCCACTAGTACCTCGAGATGACACCAACATCCACACTAGTATATCAGATTGCTCCCATGGAGATTCACAAGCTGAGGGTACATATGTTGGACATGAAAGAGAAGGGGTTTGTAAGTCCCATCAATTCCCCATGGGTAGCCCCAGTTCTTTTTTCAAACAAGGAATACGAGAGTTTGAGGTTGTGTGTGGACATACAGCACCAAAACTCGGTGAATGTGAATAATTAGTAACCACTACTGAGAATAAATAATCTATTCAACCAGTTGAAGCAGGAGAAGTGGTTCTCAAAGGTAGACCTCAGATCAGGTGATCAACATCATCAGGTACGGGTCGAGGATGTACCGAAGACAACTTTCATGTGTCGGTATGGCCAATATGAGTTCATGGTGATGCATTTCGGCATAACCATTTCCCTAACAGTATTCACAGGACTCATGAACATGATCTTCCAGCCTTACATTGACTGTTTTAGTGGGGACATCATTGATGACATGTTGGTGTACTCAGTGTTAGAGGAGGAGCATGCTACACACCTACGGATAGTCCTAGATACACTTCAAGAGCACCATCTTTGTAGTAATTACATGATGTTTCATTTTTGGATATTGGAGGTTCACTTTTTATGACAAGTCATATCGGAGGCTAGAGTTACAATAGATCTAATGAAGATAGAGGCAATACTTGTTTGGGAGCCACCCAGGAGCATGACTGAGGTGCAGAGATTCATGGGGTTGTCTGGTTACTATCGGAGGATCATAACAAACTTATCTAGATTAGTAGTACCCTTATCATTTTTGATATGGAAGAGAACACCCATCGTGTGGACGGAGAAATACCAGCAGATTCTCCAATAGCTAAGGGGGAGATGGACTCGTGATCCCATCTTGAGACTACTAGAGGAGGGAGTTGGGTAAGTAGTTTACTAAGACACATCATAGACCATACTAGGTTTTATCTAGATGTTGGATCAAGTAGTGATCACCTATGTCTTAGTACCTTTTAGAAAACGTGATTAGAATTATGCGACCTACGACCTGGAGATAGCTATAGTGGTAATTTCCTTGAAGATGTGGCAGTGCTACTTGATGGGTGATCAACTTAGAGTTTACTATGACCACAAGATCCTCAGGTATATCTTCTCCCAGAAGGACCTGAACCTATGAGAGTGGTGAATGATAAGACTCCTCCAGGACTATGACTTTGAGATAATCTATATTCCTAGAAATGGGAATGTGGTTGCAGATGTGGTCAGCAGAAGGACTGGTTTTCAGCTGGTGAGTGAGGCAGCCGAGCAGTTGATGTTGCAGTAGGAGGTGTTGAGGGAGATCCACACATCCCCTTTGGAAGCACATCTATGAGTTGAAATGATGTACCAGGACCATTGGTGTTTGTACTAGTGTCCTAGGATGATGAAATCGATGTCCGAGTTCATTTTAAGATGCCTCACTTGACTGAAAGTGAAGGCTGAACATCAGGTTTCAGTAGGATTGGCTCAGTCACTCGAGGTACTATAAAGGATGTTTTATAGTGTGACGATGGAATTTGTGATGGGTTTAACACATACATACAAGGGCCACGACTCTATCTGAGTGATCATTGAGTGACTCACCTAGTCATCTCACTTCCTACCCATCCGGGAGAAGGGAACAATAGAGGGTTTGGGATGCCTCGACCTCTAGGAGGTAGTGCGGATTCACAGGGTTCCATCAATGATCATCTTTGATCATGCCGCTCTCTTTACATCCCAGATGTAAAGGGGATTTCAGGAGGCATTCGGGACACAACATCGCTTGAGCATAACTTATCATCCCCAGATAGATGGTCAGACGGAGCAGACCATATAGACCTTGGAGGACATGCTACGTGCTTGCGTCTTGGAGTTTGGTCGCCGTTGGGAGGACAACATGCCACTAATATAGTTCTCATAAAACAACAATGGTCACTCCATCATTAGCATGGCGCCTTTTGATGCCTTGTATGTGCAGAGTTGTAGATCACCTCTATGCTGGATAGACCCAGGTGAGTCAGAACTAATGGATCTAGAGTTGGTACGAGATACCATTGAGAAGGTGAAGATCATCCAGGAGCGAAAGATGATTGCATCGAGAACGCATAAATGTTATGTCGACAGGAGACGAAGACCCTTGGAGTTTGAGGAGGGAGATCATGTATTCCTTTGTGTCACACCCAGGAAAGGATTGCAGAGATTTGGTCGGGTGGCAGTTTTTCTCTAAGGTCTATCAGACCTTTTCAGATCCTGAACATAGTTGGCAAGGTGTCATACCACCTATCTCTTCCACCACATATGCACCAGGTGCATGATGTTTTCCACTTTTTGTTGCTGAGGAGGTACGCGCATCATCAATCGCACTTCATCAACTAGGGAGAGCTAGACATTGATGATGGAGCAATGTTTGTAGAGTTCTCAGTAGAGATAGAGGACCAACAGGAGCGGGCCTTATACGGGTGGTCGATTCCTCTGGTGTGCGTTCGGTGGAAGCATGAGAATCTCCCGGAGAGCACATGGGAGCGGGAGGCTCAAATTCGTGATCAGTAGTCCCATTTGATGGATTAGTTATTTTTTGGATTTCGAGAATGTAAATCCCTAAGGATGGGAGAATGTAATATCTCATAAATTCTCTGTACTTGTTATAAATTTTATAGAACTATTCTAAAACCACACACTTTGACAACATGAGATTTTGAGCACTACAGGAAAATGGCCTTTTGAGATGGGTTATTTTCGACGAGAATGAATCCCATCGCAAATAGTCCGTGGAAGAGGTTATTTGCAATGGGGGCATCGACGCGTCGCAAAAAAATTAGGTGCGGTTGGCATGCCAAACCGCATGAAGGGTATTTGTGACAGAGAGGGACCCCCCGTCGCAAATACGCAGAGGTGATAAATACTTTTTACGATGGGGAATTTCCCCATCGAAAATAGTTCATCCACAAGTCATTTTTTGCGATGGGACCCATCCCAAATACTGGGTAATGGTTAATACTATTTGTGATAGGATTTCGCCTCATTGCAAATAGCATGTCGGAAATCCACTATTTGTGATGGGCCTTATCACAAATACAGATTTAACTGCCGACAGTAATTAATGCAGCTGAAGGTATTTGCGTCGGTCCTATCGCAAGTAGTCACATTTGCAATAGGAGTCCGGTCAAAAATAATACAGTTGGAACTAATCTAATGTATATTTACCCCCATCGCTTTTTTTCATTCTTCTTCTCAATTCATCCTTTTTTTCTCCCCCAAAACTATAGGTTAGAGTGCAAATTTATCTACGTGAATTTTGATTTTGAATAAATATTTAAATTTGTCTCTACCTATAAGATTTCATGTTTAAAGTTATTTATGTTTTATTTAATTTAATAATTATTTAATTTTTTTTATATTAAATTTATTTATTTATAATTAGTTTTTATTAAATTAGATTTAAATTATTTTGTCATCAGTATTTATTTTTAATAATTAATTTAAAATTTTAGTACTAATTATTCTCAATTAGAAGTAAATAAACATTATTAATGATATTTAGTAATGAATAGAAATAATTTTCAGTAATTAGTAATTATGGCTGTAATTTGTAGCAATTAATAATAATTAATTCTAATTTGTAATAATTAGCAGAAAATATTAATAATAAGGGATGAACAGTAAAAAATAGTAAAAAATAGTAATAATTAGTAATAAATACAAATCATTAGTAAAAAAATACTAAAAATTAGTAATAATTAGTAATAATTGGTAACAAATTGTAATAAATATTAATTATTTCTAATAATTAGTATTAATTAGTAATAATTAGAAATAAATATTAATAAATAGTAATAAATAAAAATAATTCATAACAATTAGTAACAATTAGTAACAATTTGTAAGAATTAGTAAGAATTAGATATAAATACTAATAATTAGGAATAATTAGTAATAAATACTAATAAATAGAAATAAATAGTATTAAATAGTTATAAACAGTAGTAAATAGTAACAAATAGTAATGAAGAGAAATAAATAGAAATAAATAGTAATAATTACTAATAATTACTAATAATTACCAACAAATTTGTAATAATTAGTAATAATTACTAACAATTAGTAATAATTAGTAATAATATGGAATAATTAGTAATGAATAGTAAAAAAAATATTAATTATTACTAATAATTAATAATAATGAATAATAATTTGTAATAATTAGTAATAATTAGTAATAATTAGTTATAATTAGTAATAAATAGTAATAAATAATATTAAATAGAAATAAATACAAATAAATACTAATAAATACTAATAAAAACTAATAATTAATAATAATCAGTAATAATTAGTAATAATTAGTATTAATTACTAATAAATTGTCATAATTAGAGATAATTACTAATAATTAGGGATAATTAGGATTAATTAGGATTAAATAGTAATAATTATGGATAAATACAAATAAATAGGGATAAATACTAATAATTATGGATAAATACTAATAATTTGGTTTAAATACTAATAGTTAGGGATAATTAGTAATACTTAAAGATAATTAGTAATAATTTGGGATAATTAGTCATAATTAGGGATTGTTAGCCATAATTTGGGATAGTTACTCAAAATCAGAGATATATAGTCATAATTATGGGTAATTAGTCATAATTAGGGATAATTATAAATAATTAGGGATAATTAATGATAACCAGGAAAAAATAGGGATAATTAGAGAAATAAGGAAAAATTATGAAAAATTAAAAAAAAACAAAAAAAAATTATTGAAAATTAGGGATAATTAGGGAAAATTAGGAAGAACTAGGGATAATTATGAAAACCTATAAAAAAATTTGGAAAAATTATGTAAAACTATGATTAATTAGGATTAATTAGGAATAACTTCGATTAATTAGAGCTAATTATAAAAAATTAGTAATAATTAGACATAATTAGAAACAAATAGCAATAACTAGGAAAAATCAACAATTATTTGGAAGAATTAGGAAAAACTAGGAATAATTAGGAATAATTAAGAATAATTAAAAATAATTATGAATAACTAAGAATAATTAAGAATAATTTTTAAAAATTAGAAAAAATTTGGAAAAATTGAAATAATTCGGAAAAATAGCAATAAATAGAAAAAATTGCAATAATTATGAAAAGATAGAAATAAATAAGAATAAAATGTAAAAAATATAATTTTTTAATAACTTGGTAACATTTCTAGTTGATTGGTAGCACTCCTTTTGTTCAATGATTATTCTCCAAACACTCTCACCGAATCAAAACATTAGGAAACTTGTGCTTCTACGTACACATATCTAATGTTGTATGCATGAGATTATATATGAATTTGTATGACCATATTTGTCATAATGTTTTCAAGTAGTGATAGTTGGAATAAGACTATTCCTCAACAAAAGGGGGCTCTTTTGTGTGATATCTCATTTGCATGCATATTTATCACATTGAAAACTAAATGAAGAATGTATTCAGAGGTCTGTATATGTATTCTCTTTTGCACAAGAATAGATATGCATTATTTTAAGAATATTCTTCATTGTGATTTCAGTGTGAGAATGTTTCATGTAATTGACCAATCAGAAAATAGAGTAGTCGTCAATCCATTGTAAATTATGTCACCTGTAATTAGTGGTAATTTGTATGAAGTAGATGTAATTATTTATCATCTATTTTGTGGATAGTTTTTATATATTTCAAATTATTAGAAAACAATAATTATTTTATATTTTGTAGAATAATATTGAATAAGGAAGTCGACAACAATCATTATTAGATGATGGCGCTAGGAAAAATCGTCCTATAAATCCAAAAAGATCTTGTTTAAATCTTATATATATTGAGGGTGTTGAATCTTTATTATCATTTTCATCATCATGACCATAATTTGTTACAGATGACACAATTAAGGGTCCTTGTAAAGAAGTGTTCTTAGATCGTTTGACACATTTGACAACATTGGGGGAAATCTCTTTCATTTTGGTTTTCAACCAAATTATGTTTTTTGGTATCAACACAGTGAATGCAGTTCTAGAAAAGATAATAATAATTTTATTCCAAATCCATTAGAGTTTCAATATTTAGTACATGATTTTGCAGTTCCATCTGTTCAACAAAAAAACTCATGATGATATTGATTTAACCCATGAGTTGGCACCACCTAAATTTTATGAGTTGTTGACATCTTCTGAGGATACATTATATCCTAGTTACGAGATATGAAAATTTGAAAAAGTAGGAAAATTTTTGGTTATTAAATCAAATATTGGAATTTCAAAAAACTATTTATATCAGATATTTTATTTTGTTAAAACACCATTAATAATGGAAATGTGTTTTCTTCATATTACTATGATAGAAAGATTCTAGTTCATAATATAGTCTATAGTTATCAAAATATTCATTCATGTGAAAATGAATGAATCTTATATTCTGGTGAAGAAGATACATTGAATGGTTATCCCTCATGTGGATAATCAAGGTATAAAGAACATCAACTGGTGATGTTTGGATTGATTCTTATAAAGCAGTTGAGATATTTCCTTCTTACACCAATGTTGTAGCATTTATTTTTGTCTTAGAACCTAGCGATAATGATTTCATGGAATAAAAACATGATTTCAACCATTAAAAGATTGAATCATCCTTATGATGGTGATTCATGGAATCATTTTTGACCAAGTGCATCCATATTTTTCTTTTGATGTCCTGAATGTGTGATTGTGTGTATCTACTACCCGTTTATGATCATTCAGATCTTATGGTAGTCAGTATTCATGTTGGCCTATATTTATATCTCTGTACAATTTACCACCATCGTTGTTGATGAGGGAGCCTTATATATTTTTTACCTTATTAATCTCAGGATATCCAAAAAATAATATTGATGTTTATATGAAACCATTGAATGATGAATTAAATTCATTGTGTAGTAATGGTGTGAGTACATATGATGTTTCTACAAAACAAAATTTCTAACTAAAATCTGCATTACTGTGGAAAATTAGTGACTTCCTAGCATATGACATGTTATATGACTGGAGAAAACATAGTCTGAAATCATGTCCTTACTATACGGGAGACAAAAAAGCATTTATGATCGACAATGTAAAAAAACATTGCAATTTTGACAATTATCACATATTTCTTCCAACTAATCATCCTTTTCGGAGGAACAAATCTCATTTCAAAAAAATCACAATTGAAATGGATGGACTAACAAAAATGATATCAGTTACAGAGATTAAAGCCATTGTATTTTCATTACCTTGAATCACATTTGAACAAAATAATAAACCAACAGAAAATTCATTACATTGGGAAAAAGACAACTGGTTGAAAAATAAATATTTTTAGGTTATTCCATATTGGTCTGATTTGTAGGTCGGCCATATGATAGATTTCATGCATATTGAGAAAAATTATTTTGAAAATTTATTTCATATAGTTTTGGATACACAAGGTAAGACCAAAGATAATGTAATAGAATTATTAGATCTTGAACCAATTTGTAGGTGAATGGAAGTTGAACTATTTGAATATATTATATCACAGAGGTTAATGAAGCCAAAAATAGATTATACACTGTCCAAAGAGAGTCACTTATTATTTTGTCAGTAGATTGATGATTTGAGACATCCAAATGTCTATGCTTCCAATTTGGGTAGATGTGTTAAGAATAGTCATATTACAGGATTAAAAAGGCAAGAATTTCATGATATAATGGAAAGTCTTCTGCCGATTTGATTAAGATATTTGTTGAATTACATTACTTGGTATTCGATAATAGATATATAATATTTTTTTGAGGAATTTTTTCAGCGACAATACACTACGATGCACTAACAAAACTGGCAGAAGATGTTGTTGTTATTATATATAGACTAGAAATAATTTTCTCACTGACATTATTTGACTCAATGGAACACATCATATTATATTTTCCACATGAATAAAAATGTTGAGGTCCAGTAAAATTTTGATTGACATACCCATTCGAGATATGCATTCAAAAATTGAATAAAAAAGTACATAAAAAAGTATCTATTGAACGCTCAATTGTTGAATATTATTTGACATATGAATTTTTTCTCACTCATTATTTTTAATCGGAATATCCCACAAAACAAAACCGCATGGGAAGGAATGAGGGGGTTGTTGATAATGAAATGGAAAATCAATTATTAGTTTTTAATTAGACACATCATGGCTTCGTTAGAGTTAATGAAAGATGGGTTTTTAATTACAAACATCATAGAGATCATACATATGTTCTTATCAACTCTGAAGAAATGTCATAGTTTTTACTATGAATTCTTCTATCACTTATTCTCTAATTTATGTTATTGTGTGTAAGCTTATTTTTGTGTGGATTATATGATAATCATATAATGAAATATCTTCCAAAAATAACAGCATATTCTCTTGTTGAACTCCGAAATAAAATGTCAATGGTTTCAAAAACTGGTAACATAAATTGTTGATGGTGTAAATTATCGATTCAGTTTATTGTTTATTATATCAATAATTGTTTTAAAATTTTCAGGTGTCTTAACCTGATAATAAAATTGGTAAGGGACTGTTTATATTGAGTAACCCACCATAAAAATGGTTAAATAATATAATGAATATGTGGTGAATGAATTTTTATTTCATACAAGTGCATATGGGGAATAAAAAAATAAATGAACAAGGGAGTTTTCTTCAGAGGATCTCATCATAGGGAAATTGATGCTAACTTTTATGACATACTGGACATAATTATTGAACTGTGTTATCTAAGAAAAAGTAACATAACAATGTCTAAATGTTAGAGGATGGATATTGAGAGAGGATTTCATGTTAATCAGATTCATGGAATCATTGATATTAAATAAAAAAGTTCTCTTGTAGTAAATGAACCATTTTTACCAGCTCAATAGGAACATAAAATTTTATTACACAATGTACTGTAATATTTCAAGAGACCTGGGTTATTGGTGTATCATAATAAAAATGAAATATTGGAAAAAATTAGTTCAATCAAAGTGAATGTGGATATGATGAAGATAAGTATGAATGTGAGCATTGAAAAAATTAAATACTGGTTATTATCCCAACAAATATATATCTTTATATAATAGTTATTTTAAACCTTTTACTAACCACAGAAATTTTGTGTTTCAGATGAATGATGCTCTATTTAATGAGTTCTAGGAGGCATATGTACCTTGGGATGAGGAGGATTTGGGATAACTTGACCCACATCCAACTAGAGGTTCCAGGGGGTATGCAGAGGGTGTGTGGTCTTCAGCGACTGATGATTCCTAACCCTAACCTTGTGCGACGACCACATCTTGGCTTCGATCCATGCACAAAGGGGTATGGTAACCTGTTTATTTTAGTTATATTTCCTTAATTTATTTATATACAAATTTTTTGATAATTTATTCATTTTTCATAGTTTTGTGTATGTCGTTGCTTGACAGGGACCACTATCTTGTGAAATTATGTTTCTTAGCCATGGATCACATGGGGACATATTCTTGTTGATGTGGAGGTCATCATGTTCAATCATTGGGTGGTATGTAGATAAATAATATTTATTTTAAATTTTATTTCGTCAATAACATGATATTATAAATCATTTGTAGGTTTTTTGGTATACCATCGATGATAAAATTCGTGATATAATCCATGTGGCACGGGAAGTGTCTGTGTGAGACCTTTTCTGTCAGTTTCTGTATAATTTGTGAAGGACGACCATAATGAAATATGGAGTGACAGTATTAGATGAGTCGTGTAAATCCCACCAACTAGAGTAAATTTCATCTCACATTTGGGATTGATTTTGTTCACACTAGTTGGGTGGTTTATTTTAGAGGTGATCATCATTGGGCTGGCAGAACTGGGGGTGACAGGAGGTGACACATTGAGCTGATAGTCGTATATTCATTAAGCAAATTGAGCATCTGGTAAAAATATTTTTGAAATATTTGAAATATTTTTTAATATAAATAGTTTATTTTATTTTCATATAGGTATTCGAGTAGCCCGATATTATGTATTACAACGTTTATCAGAGGATGTATAGTGATCTAACCACTGGGGAGATCAGAGGTGATCACCATCATCGGATTGTGGTCATTATTATTAATGTTTTCAGTTTGAAAATTAAATTCGTATAATATTTTCACTATTTTAATTTCAAATTGGAATTCAAGGATTCATATGAGGTCGCAACCTCTTAGACATAGGATGAGAGTTATGCCGAGACGGCTAAGAAGACTAGTTCCCACCATTTTGCTGATACATCATGGATGCAGGCAACCCAGTATGTCATTGAGAAGGGCTGAGTATTTGGTATTGGCTCTCATTTGAATCCTGGGACTTATTATGGTACTGGTACGATGTTGGCATACTCCTTGAGAGGATCCTGTAGAGAGTCATCAACTTCATGCTCACTATATGAGGAGCAGTTGCAAGCTCAAAGTGAGCTTATAATGAGTTTGTAGAAGCAGCCGAAAGAGATGTTTCAATAGTAGTAGTAGCATCAGTCGTAGTAGTATGAGTAGGATATGCATCGATGGAAGTAGCAGCACAAGCAGCATGTGTAAGAGTATGTGCACAATTTGACTCTTAGTTTAGGGTTGGAGTTTCTTCCACTAGCTCCTCAACCTCCACTAGAAGAGTATGCCCCAATTAATTTTTTTATGTTAAAATCATATTAATTCACGATTTTTTTTCATATGAACTATTTGGAGTTTCTGTCTATTATATTGGTGTGAATATTGCATAATTTATTTATTTTTCATTATTTAAATTTTTTTAATTTTGAATTTTTTGTTATTATTATTATATTTTTTAATGATTGTTTATTTTACTAATAATAAAAAATTTCTATGAGTTTTTTATATTTTTTTTGAAAATATTGATAATGTTAATTATTTTAATTTTTTTTATTATTTTAATAATATTGATATTATTTTTTAATTAATTTATCATTATTTTACTAAATAATTTTTTTATTTAGTATTTGGGAAAGTCCTTTTTGCGATGGGACCCTGTCCTAAATAATTCATATATATTTTCTAAATAAGGATTTGTGATAGAAAAAAGGGCCCATCGTAAATACTTTTTTTCAACAAGCCCATCGAAAAGGGTTTTAATTTATATAACATATATAAACAAAGAACTATTTTTAATGAGAAAAATGGCATGTAACAAATACATGTTGCGATTAGCCAGTCGCAACACATTTTTATATATATAATGTATATAATCAGAGAACTATTTGCAACGCCATTTTCTCCAATGGGACCCCATAAAAAAATCTCATTTGCGATGGGATCCCACCACAAATAGCACATATCAAATACCTCAAATTCTAGTAGTGGAGGCACGATGATCCCAGAACAGAATTTTGAATTTTATTTATTGTACGTTCGGTAATCATGCGAGTGTGTTTCCCTATCTTTTGAACATATTCTCTAATCAAAAATCTGAGTGCACTATTGAACTCGGAACACCGATATTCGCCTAGAAATGACATAACTTTAGCCGGCATGTGCCGAGAAGAAATTTTATTTTTTATAATTTTCAAAAAATAATAAAATAACATTAAAACATTGTTTTATTTATTTTTCACACCATTGATTGGTAGATGGACAAGCATCGATGAAATGATGAGGATCATTAATGGAGAGTCATTAATAAGACATGTGTAACTGGAATGTAGTTGTTTTAATGGTTCATGAATGGGTCATTAAATGTGGCTCATTAATGAGATTCATTAATGAGCGCCACATCACTACACATATTTCTTTTAATTTTAAATTATGATGGAGTTTAGGGATTAAAAATGTCGGGAAACTCTAAAAGACTTCCAGAAGAATCCCTCTTCATCATACAATGAAGAGCGAAGTGACAGACGATGGAGGATCAGATATAGAGGTTGAAAGGCAGCAACGAATGCCAATGACCATGAATTGACAAAGACATGAATTCCATCCTTCATCATTAGTGGATAAAATGAATCCAAGTAGGGGATTAATTTGTGAATGTTCTTCCTTGTTCTTATACTAGAAATGACGAACATAGATAAACCCATTAATAAGTTGATCCAAGAATCAATCATTTATGCAGGAGGGTAACTTTCTTTTATGATTTTTGTTATTCGGGAATTCAAATTATCATTTTATGATTTAATTGGAATCTTTGGACCTCCCATGTTTATAAACCTCTAACATGGAGGGTGGGAGCCGACACAAACAAGGAATAGGCACCTTCGCCATGTATAATGCTCTGACCCTAGTTACCCAGAGTCAGTGCATTATTACAAAGCATTGGCATGATCACATGTGATAAAATCCCGAAAGACCGATCATTTTAGTATCCTTGTATGTACTAGATACAAACTATGTTTTAAATTACATTATGAAACTAAAAAAACAACATTGTGTCCCCATTAAACAAACTCATATCCCTTAGCTTATCCCTACATGTCATTCATAATATTCTTCTTCGCATACTTAGAAAAATAAAACATAAAAAGCGGTGAGTTCAAATTCTTATTATGGATATCAATATATCAGAAACATTCATAAATAGTCATAAACATTTAAGGAAATGTATAAGTATAAACCAAAAGCCTTTAAACTTAATTTTTATTATGATTTGAAAAATATAAATCAAATAATGCCACTAATTTATTCACATAGACATTGTACTATTCGAATAATCACATTTAATATCAATACCTAATTTCATAATGATAGAATGCATAATATCGGACATCATAACCACATAATCATGGACTCGTGCCAAGACTAAAAATAATATTTTGTGAAGGACTTGGGCAAAGACACTAGTTGGTCTCTTGAGACATACCGATGTATCGAGGAGCTATTGCGGTCTTTACCAGTCACTTACTAAGTCCAATGCATACCTCATATGAAAAGGTTGAAAAATAATCTAAACATTCATATTAAAACTAGAATATGAAATGTCAATATTTCAACTACAAACAATGAATGGTATAAAAATAGCTTATCCACAGTCATCCATAACTCATTCAATACAATATGGATGATTGAATTATAATAAATCAACCCTAATAAATAATTATGATGGATATTGACATAGATTAAAATAATCTGTAAAATTATTTGAGAGAAATATCCCCTTTTTCTTGAAAACATTTAAAATTCTCACTATTTTTCCAAAAGCTGTTAAAAATAGATTTTTGAATCATTGTGTCCCATTCCACATAGAAATTTTTAAAATTTATTTTAATTTTAAAACATTACATTCTATATAAATAAATCCATAACACTATCTTTAATATTTCTACATTAATGAGAATTACTTAGAATAATAAATCATTAAAACATCTAAAATGATATTTTAGTTAGAGTTCCAAACAAAATCAGATACGCTTGAATAAAGATAATTGAGGTAATAAAAAATATAATATCTTATGAATAATGGTATTCATGATATATTATGTCAAAGTACAGTATGTACACTATATAAATGTGAATTGGTGCATAACAACAATGTAGACTCAATGTAATGTAAATTGAGATGAAATCCAATATAAAGATTGTATCCTTAGGTTAAGGATAAAAAATTACATGATTATGTGTGAAAAATAAAAATACACTCAATATTATTGGATATTTGGAGTAAATAAATCATAGGAAATTCACACATATTCTTGTAAAAACAATACCAATTACTTGGATTTTTAACTAAATAAATTGAAATTGACATAAGATTACTATTACCAAGTTTATATCAATGAAATGAGAATTTATCAATGTAGTGACTATGTGTATCATAAGTATATACACACCAAGGGGAGTGGAAATAACTACACAAATAAATAAATAGTGATTTCACACATAATCTTGTTGTAAAATAATCAATTATGTTTGTGTAAAACCCAATGAGTGGAAATCAAAATTTGAAATTCCCTTAACGATTCGGTAACTTACAAAACCTTCACCCTATGAATGAAGTATCATAATACGAAGATCTAAATACCTGAAAATTAAATTATATTACACAAATAATATAATAATGGGATGTACATACACTACACAAAAGTAAATAGTGGAAATATAGCATGAATCTCAAAGGAATAAGAAGGGAGATGAAAACCTCATACCTTGTAATTTTCATTGTTTGAGGATACTTTAACCTCCGGTATAATAGATAAATAATTTTTATGAAATTATACAAGATCCATCTAAATAAATATTATATTACATATAATCTTCTAACATTGTTTTGTTAATAATGTTTCTGTAGTATCATTGTTTCGGGAGTCAATTAATTCATTTTCCTTTATATGTTTTGTTACGTAAGTAATGTTTGTTATGAATAGGATGTATTTGATCCATATCCAAAACTATATTAAGTTCTTAATTATTTTTTTAATCATAAAATGAAAATTATTCTTGAATGGTTATGATGGGGAAATGAATCTTCTTGTGTTCATGGAGACGGTTATCTGTACGTACACACGAGCACAAATATCATTCTTTTGATGGTAAAATCATATGTAATTTGATGGTGTATCATATATAGAGAATAATTAAAATTTTATATTTATTATTAACATCAATTATACTCATTATTATACCCATCAAAATAATGATGTGTTGAATAACAAACTACACCACAACGTCGAGACGGTAAGCCGTACGTACACATGTATGGTGACTTTGTCACTCATAGGATGGATATAATAATAAATATAGTTTTGAATTATTTATAATGAAATCACATTATGAATAAGGTACTAGAGGGATTATATTATTAAATAAATAATAAAGATTGATGAAGTGGGAAAATAAAAGGACATTGAATGATGTAATGAAATTATTACCTCTTCCTCAGGTGCATCTTTTTTATTTGATCAAAAGGGAAACATTAGTCCATTTTCTGATAAAAATAAGGCCTCTAAGTTGATTTAAGTGTAGTTGGGAAGATATATATGTAGGGTTTTTCTGATCCAAATTTCATAGGAGGTGTTATTTTGAGATAATGTGAGGTACCCTTTTATAGAAGAGTTGAGAGTCACATTAGGAAAACCATGAAATATTAATTTATTATACAATAATATTCTATTTATAATGTCTCTAAATAGGTTTATTTCGAGGCTAGGTTGGGGCCGGGTCGAAAAACTCTCAACCAATATGTTTTAGATAGGTTTAGGTCAATAAATTAACCTTATCTTTTAGATTTATCTCTTAGTAAAATAGTTTATCATTTACCATGTATTCTTGTATTATTATAATAAATGGTTAATAAAATTACTATAAAGCCAAGAGAACCACACGTGGTTCATTATTGACATACCTATCCTTAGATATGTCCTTTTTCTGAACCATATATTTTTAGGAATATTATATCAATTAATAATAAATTTTTTCTTTTTAAAAATCAATTATGTTAATTTTGACACTGTTGGTTATTTTGTTTTTTTAAAAGTCATAAAAGGTTATCACATAGAAATAAATTTATTTAATCAATCCTAAAATTTCATATTAACCCTTAAAATTATTTGAAGCCATCAAAAGTCTCAATTTACAATTATTTTGATATTTACAATACCAATTATTTTAATCTTTCATTGATAATATAATTACTACATCACCATTGTGTCATAAATAAATTTAATTATATAATTTCTAAAAATTATAAATAAAATACCATTATGTATGAAATAGTTTTATATTTCAAACAAAGATTTATAGTCAAATTTATCTTATGTATAACCCAATATTAAAAATATATTAGTTACTATATTTTGAAATTAACACTTTTAACTCTTCATTAAATGAACTAATAATAAATTTCCTAATCTAATACTTGTGGATAAAAGAGGGTCATATTTTATGAATACGGTATATTTTGGTCGAAAAAAATTTATCCAATAGAATTGGGACATGTGATATGGTAATTATAATATCATTTTTACATTAAATTACCCTATTTACTTTTAACCATTTTATTTAAAATTCAAAAGTAAATATTCACCAAAAAATTTTCATCTTATTGAAACACATTTTATTTACTTATGTCAATGATGTCTCTAAGATTTTTGAAATTCAATTCACAGAAGTGGTAATATTATGTTTAAGGAAAATTTGAAAATGTTTTTTGAAGCTGACTAAAGGACTGTATAAATTTAAATAAAAATTATTAAATCTAATATTATTATAAAAAGACATTAAGAATTTATATTTGACTAATGTATTTATTATGTATCTATTTTGAAATTATAATAAATTTAAATTGAAAATAATTATTTAAATAAAAATTTATCATTAAATAATAATGCAGTGTTTTTCACTATTCATCAAAAATTGAAAGTTTTTTGAAAAATACCAAATATTAACCCAAATAAAATTTTGGTATTCCAAATTTAAAAACTATGTATATTTTACCAAATTAAAAACACAGAAGTTGTATTAACTAACTAAAAAAAATTTCTCATTGTCAAAACCATAAAGTGATTTTTTGGGAAGTAAAAACTATCAAAAGATTGAGATGTATTTATGTCCAATTTAAATGTAAAATTACTTCCCATTACAAACATTGTATTAAATAATAAAAATATAATATAATTATACTTATAAGCCATTCAAATTTATAATTTAACACTATAAATTATTTAGATTAAAACAGTTGTTTTTAATTATAATTTGCTTTTTTTCAATATTCATCAAAAAATGAAAGTTAGAAGAAAAAAACCCAAAATGTATCCCATCTAAATAATTATTTCCTAATTATAAATAAGATGTTTTTTGTCAAATTTAATATATAAAAGTTCCAAATAATGGGTTTAAAAATGGTTCGCCAATAACAGGCTGTAAAATTGAATTTTTTGAAAAATAATTCTTTTATCAGAAAAATGGAATTTTTTCTTATATTAGGTCTCAATGGAACATAATATTAATTTTAAAGTTATATTTAGAATATAAAACATTAAAATTTAATTAATACTATTCATTATCATATTTTGAATTGCTGATTTTTTAAGTCGTGGTGTACTCGAACTCAGTGTTGCGTGTGGTGCACACTATTGAATTACTTTAAAGAAAATAACTTACTATTAAATATTAGGGTGTTAAATTATTCCCCCCATTAGGATATTGAATTCTCACAATTCTAATATAGGTCATTGGAACTTCATGGAATGTCCCACAATAGAAAAATAGTCAATAAAATTATCACTCGTTATGAAAGAAAGGGTAGTACAAAGGCCACCCAGGATAACCCATACTAGGATTCCATGTTGGAAAACATGTATATGGAAGATAAACTAAGTGTCATGTTCTAATGGAATGTTATATAAAACATTATCAAGACAAATATAACAACTAGAAAACCAGAAACTTTTGATGGGTTAAATGGACCTTAGTTTCCCAGTAGGAAAAGTAAACATACATCAATTTTTTGTTTTAAGTTCAATTTCATAATGTGGAGGAATTTGTTTATGTGATTGACTAAGAACATAAAGATATATACTTAATTATTAAGTAGAGTTTCATTCATTAATACATTTCCACCACTAACTCATCTTTTTTCCAAACGATGAGTATTCATGATATCTTGGTCACACCTGAAGCACTAGAATAAACTTCTTGTGAATCACATAATCCACAATAGAAGAAATATATTTCCCTTGCCTTTAGAGATTAACCAAAACCAAATGGAAGTATAAGATCAGATGATCCCAAAAATGGATAATCCAATGTAGAAGGAAATACTAATCTTATTTTCCAAAATTAAAGAGACAATACACAAAGTTCAATAATGACTATTCAATAAACAATTGCCTATTAAATCCTTCAATATAATCCAAAATAAGAATGAAACCCAAAACTCAGAAGAATTTAATCACACAGGTTTTCATAGTAAATCTTATCATTTAGCTCCAAATAACATCAACTACACTTAATGCCTCATACTGAAGTGTGATTAACCATATCACATATTCTCAATGACAGGTTAGTCATTTCCATTAATAACCTAAATCACTATAAGAAAACATATAATTTTCCAGAATACAAATCCACTCTACACCACTAATGAAATCCCATAGTATTATATTTTTTCTTAGACATATAGTGTTTCAAACAGATCGACAATCTTCCAAAATAATATTTATCACTTAATCACCAAATAATTTCCTATAATATGGATATTCATTTGATAAAACATAAGACCAAAAATCAACTAATTATTTATAATTAAAATCACTTAGCTATAAATAATTAGTCACACTAACTAGGGACTTCATGTAGTCCAGTGGTAGATGATAAATCCAAGTTGCACTTAGGTTGTGGGTTCAATTCCTGTAGCTTTTTCTAATATGACGGGATGTCACACGGTCTGTGTGTTTCCCTTTTTTAGAAACTATATTTCATAACATTCCAATAACAATTTAAATTCCTCAAAATAACCATAACATAATTTAACCAAAAATGTAATCTCATACCTCACATTTTCATCCAAAAATTAATGACCTGTATTTGTCTCAATTTCAAGGATCATATAAACTCAAATGGTTCTTTATAACTATATACACTAATGAAAAGATAACTCTTCCTCAAATAGAATTTTTACATAACGAACTACAGAGTAACCCATATAATAGAAAAGTCTTCCAAGGTAATCCTATCAAAAAAGATAATTAATAGTTTTAAAAATTTCAATATCCATTTATATCCACATAGGTTCTACCTTGACCTGGGGGTTATCCATGAGAATATGGCATTGACATTGGTAATGACCAGGTCCCCATAATTTACGGCAAATTACTCTAACTGGATTCTTATGATAATTTTTATTTTCATCCATATCACTCATCATTTTTCCTCTGCAATTCATTACTAAATATCCTTAATTCCCATAAATGAATCATTTCTTTGTTCCGTTGAGACACTTTCCTGGGTTTCTCCTTCATCATTTCTAGAATGATGGAAATTGAGCATTCTTTTCTCCATGGTCTCCACTACTATATCTCCTATCATTCACCACCTTTCCATTCATTGTTGAGTTTTGGAGTTGGTTAATGTATATATTGTTGATCATTTTTTTGGAAAACTGCTTCGGCAAGAACACAATATCTATTACTCCGATGAAAATTCCATTTAGCTGCTCATTTCCACCATTATTCCCACCTTATACAACATGTTAATTGTTACTATGGATTTCTTGGAATCCATCCATTGAATAAAACCCAAAATCATAGTGTGAATAAAAATAGTATTAAAATCATTTATAGAATAACATGAAACATTATTTTAAGTATGAATCACCTTAGGAATTACCATGGTTATTTATTCTCATCTTATATTAAATACTTCAAATCAGTTTTTAAATAAAATCAGAATTATCCAAAGTATATCCCTCGTGATTTTTGTAACCAAGAGTGCATCAGGGTCCATTGTCATGCCCCAATTCCCATTGGATTATATCACAAAGCAGGGTTTTTATGATTTACCCTTAAGTACATCAGTGCTGAAATGTCCCGGTTCCGGAATCCACCTAGAGGCTCCCCTTACCGGGTTGGTCACATGGCCTCAAGCACATTTCCTCAAATTCCAGAGGCTACTGAATAGCATCTTGGGACATGGATTTGATAGTGGGGAAAGTATTCCCACATTGGAAGAGCACACAGTGGATGCAAACAAATACATACAAGAGTATAAGCAGTAAAAATATCATACCAAAATAAAAATTGGAAGATTGAAAGATTAAACTGGAGAAGATATATAAAATGATGCATGATACATATGTCTAGGAAAATAGTGAATCAAAGCACAATGTTTAAATACCATACGACTCCAATTAAAAACAAAAAACAATAATCATCTCCATAGCATTTCAAGCATAAACTTGGTCTCATGATCACTATCTCCACAATATGTCACGTACCTGAAGTAGAAGCGATCTTTCCCTTGTCTTTACCTGCAACAATATAATCTATTTTTTCCTAAAATCATTACCCAAACAGGGTGGGAGATTAAATCCCAATAGGCAACCACAACGAGATTTGTGCCTAATAGTCACTGAGTGTATGGTAGGTAAAAGTATAGGAAACAGTAAAAAAGAAAGTACTCAACAATAAACGATCCACAGTTTCTATATCAAGTAGCAATTAAACAATCTGATAAACACAAACAGGTAACCCTCAGGGAAGCACCCACAACCCATCCCCTCTAGTCCTACCTTGTAATGCATGAAAGCTGCTAACACAAAGGTAACCCACTAAGAAGTACCCACAACCTATCCCCTCTAGTCCTAACTAACAGGTACTAGCAACCCTCTAGACAGTACACTCAGTCTAACCCCTCTAGTTCAGCATAAGCATAGACTCTCTGAGGAAGCACTCACCATAAATTCCTCATATAGTCTCTTGTTATAACTAATGGTGCTCTAGGGAATAACATACGTCACATTCCCTCTATGGCCCATGTTGATGAACATCAGACTCTCTGAGGAAGCACTCAACATAAATTCAACCTGTGGTCTTGCATCATAAGTAAATCAGACAGTCTAGAGAGTCCCTCAACGTCCATTCTCTTTATGATCTATACACCAAGTTCTCATAGCCCTGTGTAAGTCAAGAATGTGTAGCAGTGCATATCAGTTAAGGTAAACCTCAAGAACTTATTGGCTAGAATTATACAGCATAACATCATAAAAGGTCAACAGTCACACCATCCTATAATACTAGGCATGGGAATGTAAACAGTTTCTTAACATGAAAACTAGAACCCAATGGTCAAACAGGCAAAACATCCATGGAAAAAATAGCCAGAGCACAAAAATTCACCCGATTCACATTCAATTATCTTCTACTCAAGCATACAATCATAGCAGGAAAACAATAGGGCTAAAACAGTAAACGCCCAATACCCCATTCATAGGGATTTGGAAAACATGGAACATAAAACTCAAAGACTTTCAACAGAAAGGCAAAAACTACCGACCTAGATGTTGGGATATCAATATACTTGAACCTTGTTCCTTGAATCGCCTTAGAGATCCGTATATCTATGAAACATATAAAACATTCAACCCACAATAACTCACACAAGAGGAGAAATCACAAGATGTTTCTCTAGGAGAAGAGAGAACTCACTGATGGAATTCCAACGCAACTAATAGTGATCGATTCAGAGGATGGATGCTCACTCGGGGGGTTCGTCGAAGATCTACAGCCGTATGGAGCTCTCAGTCGAACGAGACCTAGAAGGAGAGCATTTTGGCGATTAGACACGACCCTGGTGCTTTTAATGAAAAAAACATACACAGTGTGTACGTTTAAAGTACACATCATTTTCCCACAGTTTCTGTAATCCACTTTAGGCGGCCTCCAAGTCAACCCCACAAGGTGGTGTGCATGGCCGCTATACGGCAAGCACACTACTAACTATGGTAACCGGGTACATGTTGTGTACTCATAAACTACTTGGTGTGTACTTCGAAATTTCCCAGAAAAACCTTTTTTTCTCAAAAAAACCATAAAAATAAAAAAATACTTTGAAATAAGGTTCGAGTTATCAAGAACTTACTCTAACGAAATTATTCCCCGAATTTCCCTATCACGGTGTAGAAGAAGAAACACCAATCAACTATGACCACTGCGCTCATACATCTGCCTCCCTTTACCAAGTCTCATCCTGAACTGGCCCATGCTTCCATGACACTCGTACCAGAGGAACATACCATCCACGAAGAACTATTGAACTATGTTCGACAATCCAGATATGATGCTCCTCGAAATATGTATACACATCCATCTCATCCTCCTCTGGCTGGAAAACTTGAGATGGTTCTGAAAAGTAATGTTGAAGCAAGGAAATGTGGAAAAAATCATGCATAGCGTGGTACCTCTGTGGTAACTGCAATCGATGGGAAACTTTTCCAACTCTCTCTAACACCTCTAACGGCCCAACATACCTCAATGAAAGCTTACCCTGTGTCGTAATACTCTTGTGTCCCATCCTTAGTGTGACACGTAGAAAAACCAGATCTCGGACCTGAAACTGAAAAGTTTGTCTCTGCTGATGAAAATAAGTCTTCTGTCGATACTGTATAGTAGCCATCCTCTTTAGAATCAACTCTATATTCACTATGTTCTCTTAAACAAGAAGGCATCCCATAAAATCTAGCTCTCCTACCTCCATCCAACATAAGGGTGATCGGCATGGCCTACCATACAATGCCTCTTAAGGTGTCATCTGAAGAGTTTCCTGAAAACTATTGTTGTAGGAAAACTCTACAAGTGGTATATGTTTCTCCCATAAACCTCCAAAATCCTGGAAGCATGCTCGGAGCAAGTCCTCAAGCACCTGAATCGTATGCTCGGACATGCCATCAGTCTGGGTGTGGTAAGCTGTACTCCAAAGAACCTGTGTACCCAAAGCATTCTGTATCCCCTGCCAGACCCGAGAAGTAAAATGTGCATCCATATCTTAAATGATGGAGTGTGGGAACATCAATAAATTATAATCTAATGTATTTACAACTGTCCCATCTCATCAACACTGAAGGTATTGTTAATCAGAAAGAAGTGAGCGACATTCGTAATTCTATCAATTACAACCCATACTACATCATTCCCTCAAGGAGACATCGACAACCCTATTACGAAATCAATCATGACTTCATTCCACCTCCTCCCGGGAATGGGTTACAGCTACAAAATCCTTGCTGGTCACTAATACTCCGCCTTCTCCTACTGATAGGTGGAACATTTTATGACAAAACAAGAAACACCCCTCTTCATTCCGGGCCACCAATAATAAGGGTGTAGATCATGATACCTCTTGGTGATGCCAGGATGAACTTCCCAAACTAAGGATTGAACTTCCCACCTCATCGCCTCGCGTATATCTACTGGAACCCCTACGTGCCCCTAGAAATGAATTATCTCATCCTCGCTTATGGTCTATCCCAGAATAGGGTCCTCTCCGGACACGCTCTCCCATAGGACTAGGCCTTCCTAATCTGATAACGGCCTCATTTTCACTCGATCAAGAAATGTAGAGGTATCAGCTACAGAATATAGAATCATCTTCTCCTATTTTTTTGCACCTCCAAATGAATCTCAGAGAAAAGTGCCATAATCAACCACCCACTATTGGCCTCCTGAACTACCTGTATTTGAGTCCTCCTGCTCAACGCAACAACCACTGCGTTTCCTTTCCGAGGCATGTAGGAAAGCTCAATGTCAAAAGACTGAAAGTACACTATCCACCTTCGCTGCCTCAAATTCATATCCCGCTGATTGTTGATATTTTTTAGACTCATTTGGTTGGTGAAAACCACAAAATTCTCTCCGAGCTGATAATGTCTCCAATAGCATAAGGCAGGAAGAACAGCCACCAACTCGATACTGTGTGTTAGGTAATTCCTCTCATGTGGACACAAATACTGAGACACGTACGCAACAACTACTTCTCCATATATAAGCATTTATCCCATCCTGATACCTGATGCATCATATTAAATGGTGTATCCCTTGGCTGACTCTGGAAATACTAGTATCTGGGCTAAAGTCAACCTCCCTTTAAGCTCTTGAAAGGATGAATCAAAAGAATCTGACCATTCAAACATTACACCCTTCTTGGTTAGAATTTTAAGCTATGATGCTAAGCGTGAAAAGTCCGGAATGAAATGTCTGCAGTATCCAGCCAGCCCTAGAAAACACCACACCTCAAATATATTCTTCGGATACTCGGAGGAAACTACTGCTCTCACATTCTCTGGGTTTACTGAAACTGCTGTCTATGAGATAACATGACGCAATATGGGAATATGATCCATCCAAAAGTGTCATTATGAGAGCTTATCATATAACTAATGCTCTCTCAGTGTAATCAGAATAGTCTCAAGATGGGTATCATGGTCGTTTTTAGTGTGGGAGTACACCAAGATATCATCCACAAAGACAACCAGAAAAGAATCCAACAATGGATGGAACACTCAGTTAATCAGAGCCATGAACACTACAGGCGTGTTCGCGAGATCAAATGGCATAACCATATACTCGTATAGAACATACCATCTCCGGAAGGCTATGAGAGGTATATAAGATGGTCTAACGTGCAACTGATGATAACCAGACCTCATGTCAATCTTTGAAAACACTTGGGATCATTGAAGATGATCAAAGAGATCATCAATCCTTGTTAAAGGATACCAGTTCTTGTCCATCAACTGATTCAACTTCTGAAAATCCATAAAAAGCCTGAGGGTGATGTCTGCCTTCTTTGAAAGATGGACAAGCGAACCCAAAGGAGAAGTATTGGGTTGAATGAAACCCTTTGTCTGCAACTCCTCCAACTACTTCATGAGCTCCGACAACTCTTGTGTAGCCATCCAATAAAGAGTAATGGACACTAGTGCTACTCCTGGCCCAAACTCAATAGAAAATTCCTCATCTCACTATGGAGGCATATGTGAAAAGTCCTCTAGGAAGACATTTCGAAAAAGATCCACCATTGGAGGAAATCTTAACTGTTAATTCCCCTGGTCATCCAGATATAAACATGCAATCTGGGTTGTAACTCCTCCTATCCCATGATGCTCTTGACCCTATATTATCACCTAGACATCCCATTCTCCATTATGAAGAAACAATAGGGCCTCTAGTGATCTGAAACTCACACTACAACGATAACAATCAACGACTATCTGAAAGGGAACTAACCAGTCCATTCTGAGAATGATATCATAGCCTGTCATCTCTAGGACATAGAGGTCCCATAGAAAGTGACACCCACCATCCTATAGATGTCACTCCTTGCACTGATGTTCACTAGCCGTTCTAGTCCCCAACTAAGTGTCTAGTGTCCAAATATCTGTAAAATAAAAGTTTCAGATCCTGAGGCTCTCTACAACAGTAACAAAAAATAATGTTATGGGAAGCCTCTGTATTGAAAATTGGTGATGATAAATCTGAGGCAAGGAGGATCATACCTCGAATTGTAGAAGCTCCGGGATCCTACTCTTTCTGGGGTCTACTCTACTACAATGTTCTGGCCTACTCCACATCCTTGTGACCCTACCTGACCACTCTGTGGTGATCTACTATACTATCGCTAAACGACCGGTGGTTGACCACCACGTCCATGACCTCTACCTCGGCCTGAACGGGCGGAAGAACTCTAGTTCCCAGACTAGTGAGAAACCAGAAGTGATTCTCCTGAACAAAGAGCCATAGAATAACCCCTATCACCAGCCGCTGGTGAGATGATCTGACAGAAGTGCTGAAGATGACCCATCTTCCCATAATATTGGAACTCCACTGTAGCTCTCAGGTAGTGTGGCCTTGTATTGCGGCTCTTCCCACACTGGTAGCAGACCACCTGGCTACCAGAAGAACTATCTCGCCTCCTTGGATCACCATGTGAGGACTCCCTACGGTGCTTCCTGTTGTATGTTGGAGGAATACGAACCCCAGATGTCGAGCCACCCTCGCTCACAACTCTAGAATCCCTCAGATTGTGCTTCGTGATTAGTGCTTCGATTATGATAGAAGTGATGGAAGTAAACCTGAATATGCTCACATGTGAACAGATGTCGTGCCTTAGACCATCCCTGAACTTCCTTGACATGAATAACTGATCACCTCCTAGAATAGTCATGAAGCACTAAAACATGGTAAATCATGAGGAATACACTATGATAAAAAAAGAACCCTACTCCAGGATCATAAACTCTCGGCCTTGATTGGCCTTCATGTTCAATGGATAGAAGTAACCATAGAAGATTCTCTAAAACTCAATCCAAGCCATGACCTACTACAGTCCCACCTATGATTTCACATCCCCCACCTCTTGGTGGAGTCCCAAAGCATATAGATAGTGAGCTTGGCCCTTTTCTCTAGACATGTCTCCAAATGTACAAAGGTTGTCAGCATGGCTTCTAGCCATGACTCTGTAGCCTGAGGACCTCCTTCCATGAGAAAGTGGGAGGATGTTGTTGCTGGAAAACTGTCATCAAATCTGCCTTCGACGGGGCACAAGGTGGTGCTCCCTAAAAATTCTGCATCATACTCATGAATACTTCCGTGAACTATGCACTAGCACTAGTATCGGGTATAACTGTTGGTGCCAAGACTGGAACAACAGGAAGATCTGCGGGAAGTCTTTGATCAGCCATATCAACATATGATCATTGCCCTACAACTGGCGGACAACCGAAGGACATGTCTGCGGTAGGAATCAAGAAGGTCAAATGCACACCGTAAATCAGGATTAAGAGGGGATGAAACATAGATGTGTAAGAAGGGAGAAAAGAAAAGAAAACATTGATGTTTTACAAAACATGACTACACAGTTTGTATAAACCCAACATGGCGTGTTCCCTTAATGCATTCACAGGGGTGTGAACATTTTCCAACCTAGGTCATGTAACACCCCAATACCCAAGGCATGTCGTCTTAACACCCAAAGTGTACTTGAATCTTCTTTCTCTTCCCGAGTCCTTCTAAACGGTTTAGCCACATGGTTCTACTAAGACAAGACAACACGACGTGTTCCCCATAGACATGATATGTACTAAGAAATTTGTATCTAGACTATGTTGTTAGTGACACGGCCTCACACATGGAACACTCTACATGACATGTTCACAGAGGACAACACATGTATATGAATGGATAACACTGACCTGTGTTGTTAGTGACACAGCCGAGTACATGGGTCAGACTACATGACATGTTCAACTGGTACATGGCATGTTCCCACCAGACCTTCCCCATTCCATGTCTCTTCCCACACGGCCTATGAAATGATTAGGGATTACATGGCATGTATATAAAGTACATGGTGTGTACTTAAGAAAAATAGTTTCTTCCTGAATAGAAGAACACATGGCATGTACTTAAAATTAAATGACATGTATTCTAAGTTTTTCTAGACAGTTAGCCTCAAAAACAACTCTAGAACCCCGAAAACACTGAAACAAACATTTTAAGTTCCGAATTCTGATTTGTTAGGGCCCATACTACCCAGGAATCACATATTGGCATCGTATTCATGTTATAACGTGGAAAAAAAGAAAACAATCCACCAAATTCAGGTTTGTGAGGGCCCATAACACCTAATGAACCAAAGTTTGGAGTTCAGTTAAACAAAACCTTACACAACAATACCCTATCAAGCATCAGGTATTTTTTATCATGTAATCTACCTCAAAATCATGTATATTTGACACAACATCTATCAGAACGTGCATGAAATTGCTAATGCACATTAAATGGCATGAGAAGAATGAAGGATATGTGATTTCTAGCAAGTTCCTAAATGTTGCATGAGAAGGAATACCCTCATTTCAATGAGTTGAGACTGAAATAGAACATCAATAACATAAATGGTAACAATACAAATAGTGGAATCACCCCACAGTGAAATCAAATCCACTATAAAATTTCAAAACCCGAAAAATTGCAATAGACAAGGTAGATTAGATTTTCCCTATACATAGTTTAGCTACTCCCTATCACACCTTATAACCAAATACCTATTCTGTTCTATCCCTGTCTATATGCTCGAAACAACAAGTCAAGATGAAATGAATTACTCTGATACCACAGTTTAATGTCCTAGTTCCGAAAGCCACCCAGAGGCTCCCCGTACCTGGTAGGTCACATTGACTCAAGTGTATTTCCCTGAATTCTAGAGGCTTTCATCTAATAGCGAGGTCATTGACTGTGATGGTGGGGAAACTATGACTTAATTGGAAAATCACATCATAGAAGTAAAAAAATACATACAAGAGAAGAATCATTAATAATATTAGGCAAAAATTAACAATAGAAGAATGATAGAATAAACTGGAGCACATATATAAAATGATACATGATACATATGTCTAGGAAAATTGCAAAACAAAGCACAATTCTGTAATATAGTACTAAACAACCTACAAATGAAAAATAGTAATTAGCTCCACATCATCACAAACTATGCTCTGTCTCATGCTCTCCATCTCCCTTGCATGTCAAGTACCTAAAGTAGAAGGGAACTTTCCCTTGTCTATACCCGCAAAAATAAAAATCTGTTTGGGCGTAATAGAATTGCCCAAATACTGTGTCAGACTAAATCCCAGTAGGCAACCAGCAAGAGATCTGCGCGTAACAGTCAATGAGTATATGGTAGGTTAATTTATAAGAAACAGGAAACAAGAAAGTACTCAACAGTAAAAAATACACATTTTCAATATCAAGCAGCAACTAATCAAGAAGATAAACCCAAACAGGTAACCCTCTGGGAAACACCCACAACCCATCCCCTCTTATCCTACATAGCAACACAAGAATGTAGCTAACATAAACGTAACCATATGGGAAGTACACACAGCCTATCCCATCTGGTCCTACCTAACAAGTACAAGCTACCCTATGGGAAGTACACTCCCCTCTGGTTCGGCTTTAGAATAGACTCTCTCAGGAAACACTCTCTTTCAATCCCCCCTATAGTCTCTTTTAATAATTTAAGGTTCTATAGTGAAGCACTTACATCAAATTCCATATGTGGCCCACATTGAGGAACTATAGAATGATAGAGGGAGTACTCAATGTCAATTCTCCATGTGGTCTCGCATGATAAGTAAAACAGACACTCTGGAGAAGCCCTTAACGTCCATTCTCTCTATGGTCTATACACCAAGTTGTCACGGGCCTGTGTAAGTCAATCAAGTGTAGTAGCATGTATCGACCATGGTAAAACTCATGAACTACGTGGAGAGTATTCTAAATCATAAGAATATTTCAGAACAACTGCTACACCTTCCTACAATACTAGGCATGGGAATGTAAACAGTTTCCTAATAGGCAAACTAGAAACGAAGGGTCAAACAAGAAAAACATGCACTAAAAACACAAAAAAAAGTACAAAAATTAACTATATTCTCAATCAATTATCATCTACTCAATAATGCAAGCAAATCGGGAAATCAATAGGGCTAAAACGGTAAAGGTTAAATATCTCATTCATGGGAATTAGGAAACTTTTCACATAAAACTCAATGAATTTCGACAGAAAGGAAAAAACCACCTACCTAGAAATTGGAAGATAAATATACATGAACCTCTAGGATTTAATCACCTTATAATTCCATAGATCAATAAAAAATTATAAAAGGATCAACCCAAGATAATTAAAAAAAGAGGAAAAATTAGAAGATGATGCTCTATGAGAAGAGAGAACTCACAGATGTGATTCCAATGCAACCGATGTTGTTTGATTCAGAGGATGGATGCTCTCTCGTGGGTCGTCAAAGATCTATGGTTCTACAGAGCTCTTGGTTGACTGAGACCTAGAAGGAGAGCACTCATGTGAAGAGATGTTACCCCAGTGTGTTTAATGGAAAAAATTACATGATGTGTACCCGCCTTTTTCGTACTCAACTTTAGGCGGCCTCCAGGTCACCCCCACATGGATGTGTGCATTGCTGATATATGGCCAGCACATGTCTACTTGTAGTAACTGAGTAAATGATGTGTACTCATAAAGTACATGGTGTGTACATTGAAAATTTACAAAAAACCAACTTTTTCTCGAAAACGACTAGAAAAATAAAAACAAACCAGAAATGATGGTTTTGGTTCTTATATGTTCTGGGGAAACCTCTACCTAATCTTATCCAAACATGGATGTATTTCTTGGAAACCCCATATAATATTTATATTTCCAAAATTTATGGATTTTCTTATATACTAATCCTCAAAGTCTATCATAGTGTAGTGTTTTCTAATCAGATTTTTTCATAATATATCTTGCATGGTTTGTACTAAACATTCTTTGATGCCAACTATAATGCCCCAAACCTAGTTACCCAGAGTTAGTGCATTATTATATAACATTGACCCGACGACAGTAGATCAAATCCCAAAAGGCCAATCAGGATAGTAGTCTAGGAAGTACTACATACAAAAATAAGTATTACATTCAATTATGAAATGAATAACAACAACATTGTTTCTCCTTTGATCACAATCATATACCTTTTCATATGCATACATTTTATTCATAATATACCATTTCACACCCTAGGAAAAATAAAATATAGAATGGCGTGACCTCAGATGCTCGGTAAGGAAAACAATTTAGAGAAAACTTTTATAAACAACCATAAACATTTTTTTACAATGTATAAGACCAAAAAGATCCTTTTAAAAATAAACATAAGTATGATATGCAAAATTTAATTCCAATAATTCCATTTAAATATTGACATGGATATTCTACTAGTCGAATAATCACATTTAATATCAATAACTAATTTCATAATGATGGAATGCATAATGTCGTACATCACAACCACATAGTCAAGGTCTCGTGGCAAGACTACAAATAATATTTTTTCAAGGCCTTTTTCCAAGACTTTATTTTGTCTCAAGAGACCTACCAATGCATTGAGGAGTTATATCGGGATCCGCCTATAACTTACTATGTCCAATGAATTCCTCATATTAAAATTTTGAAAAATAATCAAAACATTGGTATTAAAACTAGCAAACGAAATGTCAATATTTTAACCCCAAACCATGAATGATATAAAAATAGCACATCCACTGTCAAACATAACTCATTCAATTCAATATGGAAGATTTTATTACAATAAATCAACTTCAATCAATAATAATTAAGGATATTGACATTGATTAAAATAATCAGCAAAATCTATTTGAGAGAAGTATCCCATTTTTCTTGAAAATATGTAAAACACTCAATATTTTTCAAGAAGTTAAAAAATATATATTTTTTAATCAATGTTTCCCATACCACATAGAAATTTTTAAATTGAATTTTAATTTTAAAACATTCATGTCCATATAAATAAATCCTTAATGCCATTTTTTTAAAAATGGGCATTAATGGGAAGGATTTTGAAGAATAAATATTTAAAACATTTAAAAGGATATTTTTTTAGAGTTCTAAACCTAATTAAAGATGCTTGAATACATATAATTTAAGTTATAAAAACATTATAATATAATAACAATAAATTTATTCATGATATACTATGTCAACGTATAGTTCATACACCATATAAATGTGAATTGGTTCATAACAACAAAGAAGTATCAATGGAATGTAAAATTAAATAAAATTCCTTATAAAGACCACATATTTAAGTTAAAGTCAAATAAATTACATAAATACATGAGAAAAATATAAATATAGTCAATATTGTTGGATATTCAGTGTAAATCAATCAGAGTACATTCACAGACATTCTTTTAAAAACAACACCAATGACTTGGATGTTTAACTCAATAAATGAAAATTAAGTTAAAATTATGGTTATCAAGTTTATATAGAGGACTTGAGAATTTATAAATGGGGTTATTATGTGTATGAAATGTATATCCACAAAAATGGGAGTGGAAATTACAACATAAATAAATAAATTGTGATTGCACACATAATCTTGGAGTAAAATAATCAATGAAGTTTGTGTAAAACACAATGATTGGAAATCAGATTTAGATACTCTATTATCAATTTGGTAACTTACAAAACATACACCAAATTAATGAAGGATCATAAAAAGAATATTTAGATACCAACAAATTAAATTATATTACACAATGAATACAATCATGGGAAGTATATACAACACACAAAAGGATATAGTGGAACTATTGCTTGAATCTCACTGGAATAAGAAGTGAGATGAAAACCCAATACCTTTTAATTTTCCTTGGTTGAGGGTACGTTAAAATCATGTATAATAGTTAAATAATTATTATTTAATTATACCTGAACCATATACATAAATATGATATTATATATGTTCTTCTATTATTGTTTTGTTGATAATATTTCAGTAGTATCATTATTTCTGGTGTTACCTGATTCATTTTCCTTTATATGTTTTGTTACATAAGACATGTTTTTCATGGATAGGATGTATGTGATTCATATAAATAATGATATTATGTTCTTAAAAAATATATGTAATCATAAATTGAAAATTATTCTTGAATGGTTAGGATGGTGGAATGAATACTATCTCGTTCTTGTAGATGGTATTCTGTACATACACATGAGCTATAATATCATTCTTTTGATTGTAAAATCATTTGTAATTGGATGTTATATCATATATAAAAAATAGTTAAAATTTTATATTTATTAATAACATCAATTATTCTCATTATTATACCCATCCAAATAATGTAGTGTCGAATAACAAACAACACCACAATGTGGAGATGATAAGTTGTATGTACGCACGTATGGTGGATTTGCCATTCATAGGATGGATAGAATAATGAATATGGTTGTCAAATATTTATAATAACATCACATTATGTATAAGGATATAGAGATAGTATTTTGTTATGTAAAAAACAATGAATGAGGAAGTGGAAGAAGATAATAACATTGAAAGAGGTGAGGAAATTATTACATCATCTTCTAGTGCTTCCTTTTTATTTGATCAAAAGGGCTCATAGTTTGGCTTTCAGATCAAATATAGGACTCTAAGTTTAATTTTGTGTAGTTGGGATGATATTTGAGAAGGGTTTGGTCAAAACTAATGGGTTTTGAGGTGTGATTTTGAGAGATGGGATAGTACCCTTTTATGAGAGAGGTGAGGGTCACTTTGGGAAAATATGGAAATATTAATTTTTTATACAATCATACTTGGTTTATAATGGTGAAAAAAGGATTTATTTCAGGTCTTATGTGGGTTTGGGTTGATAAAATCTATACCAATAGGTTTTAGAAAAGTTTAGGTAACCATATTATCCATATCATTTAGATTTAACTCTTAGTTAAATAGTTAAACTTTTACCATGTATTCTTGTATTACAATAATAAATAAATAATAAAATTACTATAAAAATCCCAGATAACCCCAAGTAATTCATTATTGACATATAAAACCTTATCTATGTCCTTTGGGTGAACCCTATATTTTTAGGAAGATTATATCAATTAATAATATATTTTTTTTTAAAGTCATTCATCTCAATTTTGAGACTATTTGGTATTTTGTTTTTGTGAAAGTTATAAAAACATTACCCCTTATAAATTTTTAATCAATCATTATGAGATATATTAACCTATAAAATTATTTTATGGCAACAAAATTCTAAATTTAAAATTATTTTGATATTTATAATATCAATTATTTTAATAAATTATTTATAAGGTAATTACTGCATCATCATTGTTTCAAAAATAAATTTAATTATATAATGTGTTAAAATTATAAATAAAATATCATTACGTAGTAAATCTATTTATCTTTATAATAATTATTTATAGTTTAATTTATATTTAGTATAACTTTATTTTAAAAATGGATTTGTTATTAAACATTGAATTTAACACTTTTCACACTTCTTTAAATAAAATAATAATAAATGTCCTAATCTAATCCAAGTGGATAATATTTTATTCTTATGGTTTATTTTGGTCTAAAAACACTTATCCAATAGAATTAGGACATGTTTCAGGGTTATTATAATATCATTTTTACCTTTAATTACCATATTTACTTTTAATCATGGTAAATAAAATTCAAAAGTTACTATTCATAAAAAAAATTTCAACTTATTGAACCAAATGTTACTTATTGATGTCAATAGTGCCTCTCATATTTTTTATTTTCAATTCACAGATGTAGTAAAATTATGTTTTATGAAAATTTGCAAATGTGCCATGAAGGTGAGTAAGTATTGGTCGAAAGTTCAATAAAATTATATATATATATATATATATTATAAAATGAGATAAATTAATTATATTGAACTAATATAGGTATTATTTATATATATTGACATAAAAATAAATCTAATTTAAAAATAATTATTTAAATTAAATTTCATCTTGAAATAATAATGTAGTGTTTTTTATTATTTATTAAAAATTGAATGTTTTTAGAAAAATAAAAAAATACCAATTGATAATTTTGATATTCCAAAATCAAAAATGATTTCTATTTTTCCAAATTCAAAACATATAATATTTATTATTAAATTTTATAAAAATAATCTCATTATCAAAACTAGAAACATGATTTTGAGATATTAAAACTATCAAAAGACTCATATGTGTTTATTTCCAATTTAAATGTACAATTACTTCAAATGATCATAATTGGATTAAATTATAAAAATATAATCTAATTATACTTCCAAACCATTCAAATGTATAATTTATCATTGTAAATTATTTTGATTAAAAATTATATTTTCAATTAAAAGTTGGTATTTTCACTATTCATCAAAATATAAAAGTTATAAGAAAATCATCGAATATTTATCAATACATAATATTCATGTTATGATTATAAAGAAGAAGTTAATTTTTTCAAATTTATAAAAAAACATGTGTAAAATATTGGATTTAAATAGCGTTTTCCATTAAAAGGCTGTAAAATTTTATTTTTTGAAAAATAATTCTTTAAAATGAAAAATTGGATTTATTCTTGTATTATGTAAAAAAACATTATATGGTGTTTAAAAATAAATTGATTTTATAAAATTCAGAATTTTGATAATACTATTCATAATCGTTTTTGAACGACTATTATGGTAAGTCGTGGTGTGCTCAAACTCGGTATTGTGTGTAGCGCAAGCTATTGAGTTTCTTTAAGGAAAATGAAATAGTATGAAATATTGGGGTGTTACACCATATTAGGTCTTTGTGTCCTCCCCTTCAGAGTGGCAGGAAGATTATTTAGGGACCTTTGTGGTGAAGAGGGTGTTCCCATGAGAGAATAGTCATAGGCGGTGCGAAGAATAGACCATAGGAGCGCGTCCTATGGACCATCAAACATCTTCCAGCGCGCTGGGGCCAGAGGCAGCGGCTGCAGGTATAGGATAGCGGAGCCTCATTGGTAGAAGAAGGCCATGGTCGGCAGGTCGTGACATCCGTGGGGCGACGTGGCGCCAGGCATGGACCACATGGAAGGATGTCCTGTGTTCCTACCGTCCAGGTGCTTCAGCGATCCTCTGTCGCTCGACTATGGAATGAGGGTCCCCCCACGTCCTTGGGGCCAAAGACGGCTGGGATTAACACTAGAACACGTCATTACCAGGTAATGCACCACCATCCCGCACCATAAAGGCTATGCTTCAGGCTGGTGGGTCGCTCCCAAACTGATGGGCCAGACCAGCACCGATTTTTGGACCCCCTCCAAAAGGCAAGACCTGCACCCATGCGGGCCGGAACCGCATCGGTAGGCCAGACCCTTGCCCTTCATACTAGGATAGACTAGACCGGGTTACTAGACGACCCGGCGAGCTGGACCCTCGGCACAATCAGGCTTCGTTCAGCGAATCCCATTGGCCAAGATGTACAGGACTGACCTAGACCCAAATCAGGTCAGGTCAAGTTGGCCGAGCTTAAACTGGGGTATATGGGACCCCTAGGCTGGGATGGTTGGGTCAGTCTGACCGGGGGAAGCTTGGCATAGATGCAACCTACCACTATTTACTAAGACACCCATATCTTGAAAATTTTGGGTCTGATTGACAATCCATTTGTGGTGTTGATTCCCTCTCGATGAGGAGGATCTTTTGGAATGCCATTAGGAGGCTTTCATGGAAGATGAGATGGGAATAATGGATTAAGGAGTGGTTATCCAGTCATGCTACATATGAAACCCTACAGCAGTCTGAGACCTAAGGAATGATGACTTTCAACTATGTGAGTCTGAACCATGACCCAGTGGAATGAACATATGTGTGAATTTGCAGGCCCATGATTGGAAGCACATCTGTGAGACTTTGATCGCCCATGGTACGCAACGTGGAGTACCTCAGTTGTCCATGCTTAGTGGGAAGCACATCTATGTGACTTTACAGGCCCATGGTTCACAAGAAGGAGATTTACCTATGCAGTCAATTGATTGTGGGACGAACTTCTGTGTGACTTGGTAGGCCCACTGTACTTGATAAATGAGGAGTTCTCTGGCATCCAAGGTGTTCAATTATGTTACTGAGGATTCTTCTATGTATACTATAAATGTATACCAAGTGTGATATGTCCTGTGTTTCATGATTTACCATGGGGATTGTGATGCGGTATTTACTTTTTCTTGGGTCCCTACTGAGTACTTTGTTACTCAAACTACATGGGAATTACCCGCATGTGTTGTGTATGGTGTAGACGATTGATGTTTTGAAAAAACTTTGGTGTACCCGAACCAAGAGGTGCATTTAAAGATGGGACTGACATACGCTATGATGGTGGACATGGTGGCCTGGCACTAAGAGAGGCCTTGTAGGATTGGGTGTACGTGATTTTATACTTGGGGTTATGGTATCTACAATACTCACATGATCAAGTGGGGTTTTTCACGGATGTCCATCAGAGTTTACCTTTTGTAAATTATTGTTTTTAGTTATTTTGTTGGGTTTGTATTCTAGCCCACTTATATTAGTTGTACATGTACTCATCTCTATTTTAGTGATACTTGTTTCCATATAATGGTGTGGGAATTATTTAGGAATGTGTTTTTGTATAGGAACTTAGGAAAATTCCTCCCACTTGTTGGTAGATGCCTTCAAGCCTAGTGACCAGCCCCTAACCTTCTGGAGGTGGTCTCGAGGTAGTTACAAAATGGGCCTTAGGGGATGGTTCATGTCAAGCTCCAGTTTCTAGAGTAGGATCAGAAGAGTTGTGTCAGGAAAGTTGTTGGAGTACCACTAGTCGTACAGTATGCGGTGGTGTATGTGGATGAGTAATCAAGATCCTGGATTTGTTGTGCCCGTAGGGTAGAACTACTCAGAGTGCTATGATTATGGGCTGGGGATGGGGATCAGGATAGATTTATCTAATACAACCTACACCAGAGGAGTGGGGTTCCCACCTATCTACAATGAGAGGTATGATCTTAGTATTATCTACATTTATATCTTCTCCATTTTACACAATTGCTTCACACTAAATTTTTTATTTGTTTATCCTTAAAACCTTAAGTCTTAAAATTTGGTTTTTATGTTGTGTGATGTAACTCAGTACACTATTTTATATTAAATTGTAATGTGTTCCCTAGTGCAAGGAATTCCCCTTGAGGTTGGTGGTTATAATTTCAAATGGGACTTATTATCCCTTGAGATGACCGACTTCAACATCATTCTAAGGATGTACGTTCTCATCCCATATCATTCTTATGTAGATTTCTATAACTATTGGGTATCCATTCCTTCAAAAGTGGATGATAGATATATTCACAAGGGTGAATGGGATTTCTATGTGTGTATAGTTGATCCAGAGTATCATGGGATGGGTAGAAAGACAACCTGGATTACTAGCATGTATATGGAATATTAGGGAACACATCGGACTAATTTCCCTCTTATAGTAGATCATTTCAAGGATCTCTTCCCAGGAGATTATTTTGGACTACCTATTAAGAGAGTGTAGTTTAATATTAATATATTTATAGTAACATCACCAATATCCATTATTCCTTACAATATGTATATAACTATGTTGAAGGATCCCAAGAGGTTACTAGTGGACTTGGAAGATATGGGTTTCATACCACATATTACTTTACATAATGGTCCAAATGTCCTTTTTTCCATGAATCTGGATAGTAGCCTGAGGCTTTTCAGGTTTATTATATGTTGAACTAGCTTTAAGTTATGAATTGGTAACCACTACCTCATATAGATGACCTCTTTGACCATCTCTATGGAGTAGAAATTTTCTCTATGATTTATTTGAGATCATGATACCATCATGTTAGAGTTATACCTTCATACATTCATTCTACAATACATTGTAGTTTGTATAGTATTTATGATTATCAGGTTATTTCTTTTGGTTAGTAAAATACAACCAGAATATTCATGTATCTGGTCAATCTGTTTTTCCACCTGAATCTGAATTCATTTTCAGTGGTCTTTGTGGATGACATCTGGGTGTATTCTGGTACTTAAAAAAACATTCCAAATATCTTGAGATCATTATAAATACATTGAGAGGAAAAAAATATTTTCTAAGTCCACTAATTTCCATTTTTGGATAAAAAAAGATTAGTTTATGGGTCACTTCATCTTAGAGGTAGAAGTTTCTATTATCCTAGAGATGTTGAGAGTTGTAGTTACTTAGGATCATCCTATGAATGTTTTTTAAATCCATAGATTCTCATGGATGGATAACTATTACATGCACCTTATTTAGGGGTTTTCACAAATATAATAACCTATCAGATGCATGAATATGAAGTGAATCTGATTTCAATGGTCTGAAGCATGTGAATAACCTTTTAGTATCTGAAAGGGAGACTGAATTCATCACTTACCTTGATTCTAATAGATCATGGTTGAATAAATACAATTAATTTTGATGCATCATAAATTAGTATAAGTGTATTTATGAGTCATGAAAATCAATAAGTGGAATATTGGTCTCGTTAGTATTGTTCACACAAGAGGAATTACCTGACACATGATCTTTGCTCGATTGGGTCTTTCACACCTTCTATTTTTTATATCATTATTTTCTATAAGATCCATTTGTGGTGTCTATATACCACACGAACGTCAAATATATATTTATATTTTCTGTATAAAATCAGTAATAGAGAAGGTTGTTTGAATACATGTAGTCCATCAATTTTGATCTTTCCTGTAAGACTGGGAATGGTAATACTATAGTTGATTCTCTGATATGGAGGACTCCAACATAGGATGTATATAATTCTATTGGTGAGTGTAAGTTGGTTTAGCTATTTAATAAGACACACATATAGGTCTAGAATCATCAAATACAACCTATGATTACATATTTATCAATTATCTCTTGACTTATGGATTGAATAATGTTGAGGAATCTTTAATATATTGACAGATTAGTTCTAAGGGAGAGTAATTAAGGTAAGGACCCACTACTTGGATGGATCGTTGATAGAGATGATATAATATGAATTCATGTATGATTATGGGTTCCCACAGACATATGGGAGGTGATTACATGTGATTCTCATGACATTGCTTGGGACGTACATCCTAGGGTTAACTTGGTGTATCATGACTTATGCTTCCATTATTGGTGGCCTGGATGAAAAGGAAGATACTATGTTTTTTTTCACAGAGTACCACCTATCAGTAGGTTAAGGGGGAACATCATTGATCAATAAGACTTTTATAGTTGTTTCCTATTGAATAGTGGAAATGGAATGAATTCACCATGGATTTTATTACTATTTTACTAAGATCGCCTTATGGTAGTGATATAGTGTGGGTGATCATCGATAGTATAATTAACGTCATTCTCTTTTTTGCTACCAAGGATACCAATTTAGTAGATGAGCTCGAAAGTACCTATATTAAAGGGATTATATGAATTCATGTAGATACATATACTATTGTATTAAATTGAGATTATTGTTTTAATAATAAATTCTATAAAGGTTTTTAGAGGGTATTAGGTATATAGGTTCTTTTAAGTAGAGTATACCACCCTCAGACTGATAGGTAGTCCAAACTTATGGTATAGATTCAGGAGTATATTCATAGAACATGTGTCGTTGATATTAGAGGTTCTAGGGAAAAGTGAATATCTTTATACATGTTCACTTACCATAAAATATTTTCAGTGAACATGTAAATGTATCATTATGAGGATATACATGGTAGGTCCTCTAGTTAAACCATAAACTATATAAAAGTAATAGAGGAATTGATACTCAGACCCTGTCTTTCTCAGGAGACACCAGAGCAGGTTCAAATGATTCAAATGTGTATGGAAACAACTATGTATAAGAGTAAGTCTTATACTTATCTTAATCATTGGACATTGGATTAGCTGGTTTGGGATCAAGTTTTATTGTGATTTTATTATAGGATGGGGAATACAAGTATTGATAGACACGGTATGTTTTAAACACATTACATTGTGCCTTTTGAGATATTAGAGAGAGTTGGGTCAATATCGTATTAGATAACCCTTTCTTAGTGGTACCAGGATATGCACAATATATTCAATGTATCTTGGATTTGATGTTATTATTTAGACTCATCTCACTTTTTAGATCCTAATGATGTTCAATTGGGACCCAATGATTACATTATGTATTATCTTGTATGGATCTTTGGTCATAGAATGATGGCCCTCTGAGGTTGGATAGTTCTATTATTCAAGCTACTAGGGAGGTACAACTATATGTAGGTTGGGACCTTGGTGATAGAGGATGATGTATGTGCCCAGTGGCAGGAGCTTTTCTCAAATGATGTTTTATACCCATGAAAATGGAAACTTGGGATGAGTTATTTTAAAGGGGGGAAATTGTAATATCATAGTTTTTCTCTTGAAGAACAAACCATTTAAATTTAATTTTTAAAATTTAGTTTTATCCGTTTGTGATGGATCAATGGGAAAATAATGAGTACCGGATCATTTGAAGCTAACTCAGAGCCAAAAGCTCCAATTTTTGGATACGTTGTCTGAGGTACAGTATTGGTACATGATTAGTTATAACCATAAAAATAAATCAGGTGTCCCATATTTATAGTGAGGATGATTTTAAAAACAATGCGAGGGAGATCCTATGACCATATTAAAAACATTATACATTTAGAAGAGTAGAAATGAATTGTTAGTGCATGGTTTTTCTAACCATGTTGCCTAACCTAGTGAGCGGTGTCTTCCTTGGATTGTGATGTAACATAGTTGGGTCATAGTTTGGATAACATTTTTTCTAAACCATGATTCTATTTAATTTTATGTAAAACTACATTTTCCCACTATGTTATTTAAAAACTTAATCCATATTTTCCTCCTTATTTCTATATTACCCACCCCTCCCATTGATATTCTCCCAAACCCCCCTCTTTTAGGATTTGATGTTTCATCATTCTCCAACATCCATTTCAACCATTGTTCATTTCATTGTATTCATCTTAGTAAGGTCGTTGTTCAATATATTTATTTTCTATATTTAGATCACTATCTATACTGATATTTTGGTGCATGATAACATGATTTATTTTTAGGGAATTCATCTATTTCTCTATTTTCTCATGTTCCCACCCGATTCTATGGGAAATACTAGATTAGTGTGCCTCTTCCGCCATATGTTTGGTGTTCTATACCATTTCCCTCAAATTATCACCCATTATAAATTTCTTCGTTATGCTGAAAATTTATTTTACCCAAATATTGAATTTTAAATTATTCTTCCTTATATATGTTGATTTATTTTACACCCAAACACCCCAATAAACCCTAGTTTATCATTGGAGTCCAATGACCTTATCCTAAACCATCCTTTGGGGTATCCCTCTATATTCCAACATGCCCATTTTAAATAATATTACTCAGAAAACCCTTAACTGTGTTTGATTTTAATTCCTTCTATAACACCCCATGATTTCATAATATGTTATCTCATTAATGTATTTCAATAACATGCACTACACGCAACACTGAGTTTGAGTCAACCAAAACATACAACACTAACCATTAAAAAGATGTTATCAATAGTATTAACTAAATTTTGAATCCTATATACTCTATATAAGTTTAACATCCATATTATTTGTCTCTTAGACATAATATTAGGACAAATTCATTTTTCAGATAAAAGAAGTATTTTTCAAAACATGAAATTTTACCACCTTTTAATGCCGAACCCTTTTTAAAACTAATATTTGACTCTTTTATATATTAAATTTAATGAAATTAAATTTTTCTTTAAAATCAGTACATGTAAATTAAGTTTAGATAAATTTTTTATACTTTTATGATAACATTTATATTTTGATGAAAAGGGGAAAATACTATGTTTTAATTGAAAACAACTTTTTTGAATCAAAATAATTTATATTGATAAATTATGAATTTGAATGGTTTGGAAGTATAATTAAATTATATTTGAATAACTTATTATAATGTAGGTCATTATAAGTAATTTCACATTTAAATTTGACATAAACACATGTCAATGTTTTGATAGTTTTTACATTTTAATAACCTGTTTTTTGGTTTTGACAATGGGAATTAATTTTAAATTAATAAGCGCATCTTCTATGTTTTTAATTTAGTAAAATATAATTCATTTTTGAATTCTGAATATCAAAATTAGATTAGGGTAAATGTTTCGCATTTTTCTGAAAAAATTCAATTTTTGATGAATAGTAAAAACACTAAGTTATTATATTAATCCAAATTTTTATTTATATAATTTGAAATTATATTTTAATTTATTTTTGGCAAAAATAAATTCATAATATCTATATATGTTCAATGTAATTCATTGGTGTAATTTTATAATATGTTTATATATATATAATTTTATCGAACATTTTACCATCTTTTACCCACCATATATGAGCATTTGAAACATTGTATGAAAATTAAATTTCCCACTTTTTTGAGTGGTTGTTCAAAAATCCTAGAGAAATGGTTAATATAAATAAGTAAAATTTGGTTCAATAAGATAAAAAATAATTTTTGTTGAACAATAACTTTTGACTTTTATTTACCACGATTAAAAGTAAATAGGGTAATTAAGGGTACAATAGATATAATAATTACCCTAAAACATGTCCTAATTATATTGTATAAGTATAAATAGACAATAAAAAACCTTGGTAAGAAATTATGATCCTATTCGGTCCACTTGGATTGGATTAGGATATTTCTTATTATTTTATTTAAAGAAGAGTTAAAAGAGTTAAATTCATTGTTAAATAAATAAAACATTTTAAATATAAGGTTATACTCAACAAACATTAGACTATAAATATATATTATAAAGATAAAAATATTTACTATATAATGATATTTTATTTATAATTTTTATAAATTATATAATTTATTTAATTTATGACACAATGATGCAGCTATAATTACCTTAATAATGAAATATTAAAATAATTGATATTATAAATATCCAAATAAATGTAATTTGAGTCTTTTGATGAATTGACCAAATATTATAGGTTAATATGACATGTTAGTATTGAAGATATGAATATATTTTGATGTTATAAGGTTTTTAGTAATTTATCAAAAATCATTTATTAAATAATGTCAAAATTGACATAATTGAGTTTTTAAAAAAAATACTATATTATTGGTTGATATAATATTCCTAAAAATCTACGGTTGAGCCAAATGTCCTTAATAATATTATATATGTCACTAATTAACCTATTGGGGTTATCTTGGAAGTTTATTGTACGTTTATTGACCATATAAAATAAAAATACAAAGAAACACTGTAAATGTCAAACAATTTAAGTAAGAGTTAAATCTAAATGATAAGGTTAATATGTTGACCTAACCCGTATAAAACATATTTTTTGAGAGTTTTTAGACCCATACCAAACTTATACATTAAATAATTTATTTTGGAGTGATTATAAGTCAATAATGAATTTTTTTATAAAATAATATTTCAAGCTTTTCTGAAAGTGACCCACACCTCTCTTATTAAAGGGAAATTCCCTTATCTTAATTTCACACCTCCAAAACATTTTGGCATGGCCAAAACATACCTATATATCATCCAAAATTTCCTCCATTCATCCCAGAGGCTTTTCATTGGTCATAAATCCATCATTTGGAGACCATTTTATGAAATCAAAAGGAAGATCCCAAAGAAGAGGTAAATATTTCATCACCTCTTTCAAGTTCTTTTCTTCTTCCACTTCCTCGTTCTTTGTTATTTTGATTATAAAATATTAAAACCAATATCATTTATATACTATGTTATAATTATAGAAATGTTACAACCTTATTAATTATTCTTTCTAACCTATAACTGACAATGGGACAATACATGCGTACGTACGGATTACCGTCTCCACGTCGTGATGTAGTTTATTATTCAAACACTATATTATTTAGATGGGTATAATAATGAGTATAAATAATGTAAATAATAAATATAAAATGTTAATTTTTTTATATATTACATACCATCCAATTACATACTATTTCTCCATCAATATAATGATATTTTTTCACATGCGTACATACAGATTACCGTCTACACGACGCGATGAGATTAATTTCCATGTTCATCATTCAATGACGATTATAAAATATATGTCATTAATAAGTATGTAATATATGAAATAATAATTCTTCTAGATATATATATATATATATATATATATACTTACATATATCTTATTCAATTTGTTATGTTAAATACGATTTGAAAACAGAAACATCGTTTATGCGTACGTACGGTCTACCGTCTCCATAAACAGTGTTTTCCATTTCATATATATGTATTTTGTACATATTAATATTCTAAATATATATGATATATAAATAATGTCGTAAATTTTTGAAGTATTTGAATCATTATCTAAGTTACACAATTAATAGTAACAAGTTAAAACACGTATGATAAAGAAAACAATTATTACCCAAAATGTTTCTTTAACATGGAAATTATTATTAAATGGGTAGTTTAAAGTCATAAATGAATCATGTATGAAATAATAAATATTAATATGGTTCCGGTATGATTTACTAACATACCACTGCCTTTATATATGAGGTTAAATGTACCCTCAACTAATGAAAAGTGCACGATAAGGGTTAATTTCACAATCAATTAATTGTCCGATGTTGTTTTTATGTATCTACTGGGGCATATTTATTATCCCTGACCATGTTTAATAAAATAGTTTTCAAATGTATTATTTTTAAAGTACATTTTTTACTAAAAAATAATTTTAAATGTTTTAAATATTTATTATTCAAAATCATTCTTATTAATTTCCAAGATATCAAAATGGTTTTTATGTATTTATTTATATTAACATGAATGTTTTTAAAATGTTAATTATATTAAAAAGTTTCAATGTTGTATGGGAAACATTGATTAAAAATGTATTTAAATGTATTCCTTTTTAAACTATGTTACATTTAAATTTTTTTATGAAAAAGGGATATTTCACTAAATGATTTTTAGAAATCATTTTTATCTATATCAACATACCTTGATAGATTTTAAACGTGTATGAATCTGATTTATTATAATACAAATCTTCCATATTTTATTGATGTTTTTGTTATATGTTCGATGGTGGATGTGTTATTTTTATACCTTTCACGGTTTATGGATAAAGTATTGACATTTTTTAGGCTACTTTTAATTATAATGTTTATGTTATGTTTAAACATTTTTCATACAAGGAACCTATTGGACTTAGTTAGAGACTGGTGGATAATGTTATAGCTCCTTGATGCATCGGTAGGTCTCATTAGACAAACTAGTGTCTTGTCACAAGGCCTTGAAAAAATCTAATTTTTAGTCTTGGCACAAGGCCTTGAATATGTGGTTATGTAGTCTTGCATTATGCATTCCAACAATATGAATGTGGCTATTGATATTGTATGTGATTATTCTACTAGTAGAATGACCATGCGAATAGGTAAATGGAATTATTTGATTTTATCTTTTCCATATTATAATGAAGTTTACATTTAAAAGGCTTTTGTTTTAGTCTAATACCTTTCCTTAAATGTTTATGCTTATTTATGAATGTTTTCGTTATATTTTTATCCTAAATGAGCTTCTGAGCTCACCCATTTATATGTTCTATTTTTCCCAGGATGTGAAGAAGTATTTTTATGATTGATAAGTAGGGTTAAGATAAGGAATTTATATCACTCTCATAGGATCATTTATGTTGTGTTTCATATTCTAATGTGTAATGTACAGTTCATGTATGTAATCTATTTTCCATGACTGCTAAATTGATCGGTCATTCGGGACTTGATTATTTGTAATAATGCCAATGTATTAAAATAATGCACTAACTCCCATAACTTTGTTTGAGGAATTATAGTTGTTATCAGAGGAAGTTTAACAATAACCATGGAAACTAGATTTAGAAAAACTCTGATTATTAAACACTACACTAAGATAGACATTGAGGATTAGTATATAAGAACTTCCTAGAATTTTGGTACTATAGAGATTTTGTGAGATTTCCAAGAAATAAATCCCTTTTGGGATACGAGCAGGAAGAGACGGCTCTGGCAAATATGTACCTAGGGGTAACACCTGAAAACGCTACTTTGAGCTAGACTCAAATGTGAACTGGTGCAAAACAATGGACCTTACTGCACTCTGGGTTACGACACTCCCGAGGGATATGCTTAGGATAAATCTATTTATCTTTACAAACCACTACGAAGGGTTTATGAGTATATACCTCATCAAAGAAATTTTTATTATTATTATGGATGATTTCCATGAACTGTTAAATTTTGGTTAACTGTTTTACATGTTTGTAATTATGCATTATGATTAAAAAACCAGCCTTTTGTTTTCCATTGTTTAGAAATGTTGCCCAGTAGATGGAATGAGACCACCAGCAATACGCATGATCTAAAGAGTAAGAAGGATCATATCTTTCATGGTGTTAAGCCACTATTTAGAAACAAAATAGTCACCCATGTATTATCATCATATTAAGAAATAATATCACATGTTAATAAAATAAGTAAAGAATTTTCTGAGTCCTATAGTTTTGAAGGGAAAACATAGATGAAAAATATGGTAGAGAGAAAGATGGATAAAAAGAAAAAGATAAAGAAGTATTTTCCCATATGTGATAACTATGGAAATAATCCCCTTGGAAAATGCATAAATGTAATTGGAGTTTTTTATAATTATGAAGAAAAAGGACATCAATTATGTGATTGAAAGGGTGGGAAAAAGGTTTCAAATTTACAATACTTCAACTTTAGGGAGTTGGGACACTTCGTGAATCAGTGTCCTAATCATCAGAGTATACCCTAAATGATTCTATTGGATAATAATCTAGTTATGATACTACAAAAGATGAAGATGAAGGATTAAGAGTTTTTATGCTGTTATAAAAGTATTCTGTCATTTTAGTGTTGTATTAAGGATGCACATGTTATAATAATTATACATTATATAAGGATTGTACTACAATACTATTTCATTAAGGACTTTATATTAGTGGAACTAAGAAAAGTGACTCAATGGAAAGTGAATCTTCTGGTAAAATATATGGATGATGTAATGAAGAAACTTTAAGATGGTACAGAAACTGAGTTATTGATTTTCGAAAAAGAGACGATTTATTTAGATAAATTATTATGGATATTATTGACATCCATGGAACTAGTTAATGGGTTGATTATTCCATCATTGTGGGAGTTTAGAAATTTTTTGGATATAAGGAGTATATCCAGTATTCTATAAGGAATACGGGAGAATGAATATAATAAATACTGTTATATGAAAATTTAGGGTGTTGTTGTGTTTTAATAGAATTCACGATGAAGGTATTCACATGTTTTTACGTGGCAAAAAGGATCTTAACTATGTTTACCATCCTTGTAAATTTTGGACATTGTGTATGGATAGAAGTATTTTGGGTAAGTATAAAGGTTGGAATCGATTATGTTGGACACTGGAAACTATTGTTAAGGTTAAATCATTTCTTCAGATTATTTTTGGATTGTCATAAAAAGGGAAACCCGGATGTTAGATGACAACCTGTCATGTTAGGCAAGGCTATGAGACTTGAACCTGCAACCGAAGGGTGATAAGGGTGCATCACATTCCACTAGCCAACGTCAGGTCCATGTTTGTCTAATGTGGTTTTTTTAAAATAGTCCGATAAATGAATTATAAAATCATTATTTTATGAACCCTGTATGATTAGGATAAATAAAATATTTTTTAATTCTAATATCTTTTGGAGTGAAATATGAGTTTGTGGTATGAATTAGTTGAAGGATGAAAATATACATGTAATGTATATAAATATATATGCTCTTATTTCATGAATAAATTAGTTCTCAAACTTTAGGGAAGGGATCTTAAATCTGACAATGTGTTACCGTAGTACCATATGTTTTGTTGAACAGAGGATATTTTAAAATATCTTAGATTGAATGCTTTGTGGCCCTCAATTTCTTACCTGTCATTGATTGATGAACAGAATAACTCCCTATGAATATTTAATTTTTTCCTCCAATTATATGTCTATAATATCCACCTATGTTCTCCTAATTGAGATAATAATTTTCTGTGGACTTTTTCATTTCCCTTTCCCTTTTATTAAGATTACATTTTATTAACCAAATATTCGATTTGGGATTTCAACAAAGGTAATTTTCTATTTTTAACCATTTATTTTTGAATAACAATTTCAAATTGTGGGGATTCAATTTATTGGATGAGTGGAGAATGTAACACCCCATGATTTCATAGTATGTTATCTCATAAATGTAATTCAATAGATCGTGCTACATGCAATACCGAGTACGAGCGCACCACAACTTACCACACCAACCATTCAAAAAGCGTATATTAATAGTATTAACTAAATTTTAAATCTTATACACTCTATATAATTTTAACATCCACAATATGTTTTTATTACTCATAATATAAGAAAAAATTCATTTTTTAGATAAAAGAAGTATTTTAAAAAATGAAATTTTATCTCCATTTAATGGTGATCCCATTTTAAAACCAAAATTTAACACTTTTTTATATTCAATTTAATGAACATAAATTTCTATTTAGAAGAAGGACATAAAAATTTAGTTTCAACAATTTTTTTGCTCTATTCTAATAACTTTCATATTTTGATGAATAGTGAAAAATACTATGTTTTAATTTAAAACAGTTTTTTTAATCGAAATAATTTATAGAGATAAATTATTCATTTTAATGGTTTGGATGTATAATTATATTATATTTTTATCAGTTAATACAATGTAGGTCATTATAAGTAATTTCATATTTAAATATTATATAAACACATGTCAATCTTTTGATAATTTGTTCTTTCCGAAAACCCGCTTTTTGGTTTTGACAAGGGGAATTAATTTTAAATTAAAAATTGAAACTTCTATGATTTGAATTTGGTATAATAAAGATCATTTTTGAATTCGGAATATAAAAATTATTTTAGGTTAATTTTTTTGGTATTTTTTCTTAAAACATTCAATTTTTATTGAATAGTGAAAAAAACTACATTATTATATAAAACAAAATTTTTATTTAAATAAAATTTTATTTTATTTTAATTTATTTTCAGTCAAAATAGATACATAATACCTATATATGTTCAATGTAATTCCTTTGAGTCATTTTATAATATGATTACATATATGAAAATTTATCTGACATTTTACTGTCCTTTACCCACCTTCTAGGAAAAATTTCAAATTTGTTTAAAATACAATTTTACTGCTTATGTGAGGTGAATTTAAAAAATATAAGAGACACGGTTAATATCAGTAAGTAAAATCAGGTTCAACAAGATTAAAATAATTTTTTGTTGAATAGTTACTTCTAACTTTTATTTACCACGGTTGAAAATAAATTTTTTAATTAAATGTAAAAATGATATCATAATTTCCCTAACACATGTCCTAATTATATAGGATAAGTATAATTCGAACAAAAAAAACCTTAGGAATAAAATATGATCCTCTTTTATCCCCTTGGACTAGATTCGGACATTTTTTTTAAGAAAAGTTAAAAGAGTTAAATTCAATGTTTAATAATTAATCTATTTTTAATATAGGGTTATATATAATATAAATCAGAATATAAAAAATAATTAAAATATAAAAAAATTTCCTGCGTAATTATATTTTATATAAAATTTTTATAAATTAAATATTTTAATTTATTTATGACATAATTATGTTGTAGTAATTACAATGATAAAGAAATAATAAAATAATTGATATTATAAATATCCAAATAAATTTAATTTGAGACTTTTGTTGAATTAAAACGCTTTATAGGTTAATATGACTTAATAGGATCGAAAATATGAATTTATTTCTATGTAATAAAGTTTGTAGGACTATAAGAAAAATCATTTATTAAATAATGTCAAAATTGACATAATTGAGTTTTTGAAAAAAATACTTTTTTATTGGTTGATATAATATACATAAAAATCTATGGTTTGTCCAAATGGACTAACTAATGTTATAGATGTTATTAATTAACCAATTCGGGTTCTCATGGACGTTTATAGTATGCTTATTAACCATATAATATAAAAATACAATGAGATATGGTAAATGTCAAACTATTTAACTAAGAGTTGAATCTAAACGATAAGGTTAATATGATGACTGAAACCATTCTAAAACCTATTGGATGAGTGATTTTAGACCCATCCCCACATTATCTTTTAAATATTTCATTTTGGAGTAATTAGAAACAGAAAATGATTTTATTATAAAATAATATTTCAAGCTTTTCAAAAGGTGACCCTCACCTCTCTTATAAAAGGGCACTTCCCATTCTCATACTTCCACACCTCAAAATCATTTTGGCTCACCCAACCCCAACCCAAATATCCTACCAACATTCATCCCTTCATCATAGAGGCTATATTTTTGTCATAATGCCATCATATGGATCCCTTTTGATCAAATCAAAAGGAATAACCCGAATTATAGGTAAATATTTCATCACCTCTTTCAAGTTCTTTTCTTCTTCCTCTTCTTTTTATTTGTTGTTTCCATTTGAAAATAATAAATTCAGTATCTTATATATACATTGATGTTTTTATAAAAATGGTTCAACCATATTCATTATTCTATCCATCATATAAATGACAATGTCACCATACGTGCGTACGTACGGATTACCATCTCCATGTCGTGGTGTAGTTTGTTATTCAAACACTTCTTTATTTGGATTGGTATAATAATGAGTATAACTAATGTAAATAATAAATATAACATTTTAATGATTCTTTATATATGTTATACCATCCAATTACATATTATTTATTCCTCAATATATTGATATTGTCGCTCGTGCGTACGTACGGATTACTATCTCCACGATGTGATAAGATACATTTCCACATCCACCATTAAAGGATGATTATAAAATATATATCATTAATAAGTATGTAATATATGAAATTATAATTCTACTGGATAAATATATATATTTACTTATATATATCTTCTTCACTTATTTCTGTTCTATACGGCATGCGTAGATACGACCTACCGTCTCCATAAACAGTGTTTTCAATTTCATATATACATCTATTATACATATTAATATTCTAAATAATTATTATATATAAATCATGTTTTATTTTTTGGAGGCATTTAAATCATGATCTATGGGATACAATCAAGGGTAACATGTTAAAACACGTACGATAAAAAAGAAATTATTACCCAAATTATTAATTTAATGAGGATGTTATTATTATGTGGGTAGTATAAAGTCATAAATAAATCATTTATGATATCATATATATTAATATGGTTCTTTATAATTTAATAACATAATATTGGCTTTATACAGAAGGTTTATTGTACCCTCGACTACCAGAAAGTGCAAGGTAATGGTTAATCTCACAATCTATTTATTATCCGAGATTGTTTTTATATAGGTATCTACTGGGAAAAATTTTATATCCTTGACCATGTATCAAAAAATAGTTTTCAAAGGTATTATTTTTAAGGGACCATTTTTACTAAATCATCACTTTCAATGTTTTAAATATTTATTCTTCTAAATCATTCTCATTAATTTCCATGTTTTCAAAATGTATTTTAAGGATTTATTTATATGGACACGAATGTTTTTAAAATGTTTATTTTTTTCAAATGTTTCAATGAGTTTTGGAAAAATTTGATTTAAAAATGTATTTAAATGTACTAGTTTCTAAATTATGTGACTTTTAAATATTTATATTTAAAAGGGATATTTCATTCAAATATTTTAACAAATAATTTTCATCTATATCAACAACCCATGAGTGATTTTAAACATTTTTGAAGTGAATTTATTATGATACTAATCTTCAATATTGTATTGAATGTTTTGAAATATGTTTGATTGTGGATGAGTTATTTTTATACCACTCATGGTTTATGGATACATTATTGACATTTCATATGCTAGTTTTTATACGAATGTTTATGTTATTGTTTAAACCTTTTCATATGAGGAATGCATTGGACTCAGTAAGGGATGGGTGTAGCCTGCTATAGCTCCTCGATGAATCGGTTGGTCTGTTGAGAAAAACTATTGTCTTGGAAGAAGTCCTTGAAAATATATTATTAGTAGTCTTGGAACAAGGCCTTGACTATGCGGTTACGATGTTTTGCATTATCCATTCCATTATTATGAATGTGGCTATTGATATTGCATGTGATTATTTGACAAGTAGATTATCCATGAGAATTATTCAATGGAAATATTTGATTTTATCCTTTCCATATTATGCCGAAGTTTAACTCTAAAAGGCTTTTGTTTTAGTCCAATACATTATCTTAAATGTTTATTCTTATTTACGAATGTTTCCTCTATACTATTATCCTTATCAAGCATCTAATCTCTCAACATTCTATGTTTTATTTTTATTAGGATGTGAAGAAGTATTTTTATGATTGATAAGTAGGATTAATCTAAGGGATTAGTATAATTCTCAGAGGATCATTTATGTTGTGTTTTATTTTCTAATTTGCAATTTCATGTTTCTACATGTAATCTATTTTCCAAGACTGCTAAACTGATCAGTCTATCAGAACTTGATTCCTTATTATCATGCTAATGTATTAAAATAATGCAATGAATCCCATAACTAGGTTCGGGCTGTTACAATTGGTATTAGAGGATGTTTATAAATAACCTTGGAAACTAGATTTAGAAAAACTCTGACTAGTGAACACTACCCTAAGATAGACTTTGAGGATTAGTATGGAAGAACATCCTTGAATTTTGGTACTGTAGAGATTTTGTGATTTCTCAATGTAATACATCCCTATCTGAATACGAGCAGCTAGATATGACTCTAGAAAAGATATACCTAGGGGTAAAACATGAAGACACCACTTTGACAGGGACTCGATCGGTAACTGGTGCATGACAACGGGCTTTGTTGCACCGTTTGTTATAACACTCCCGAGGATATGCAAAGGATAATTCTAGTTTTCTTTAAAAACTAATATGAAGGGTTTATAAGTATATACCTCATCAAAGAAGACATTTGTATGAATATGGATTAATTCCATGAACTATAAAATTTATGTTAACTATTTTACAAGTTTGAAATTATGCATTGTGATTCATAAACTAACCTATTGTATGCCATGGTTTAGAAATGGCACCCGATATATGGAATGGGACCTCCAGCAATATGTGTGATCCAAAGAGTAAGAAGGATCATATCTTTCATGGTATTAGGACAAAATCTAGAAATAAAATAGTCTCCCATTTATTATCATCATATGAAGAAATATTATCAAATATTAATAAGATAAGAAAATAATTCTCTGTATCCCATGACTTTAAAGGGAATCCGTATAAGAAAAATATGGGAGAGATAATGTTGGATAAAGGGAATTATGGAAAAATGGATTTTTTTTCATATGTGATAACTGTGGAAAGAACCACCTTGGTAAATTCATGAAGGGAATTAGGGTTTGTAATTTGTTTGGAGAAAAAGGACACCACGTATGTGATTTTAATTTAGAGAAAAAGGTTTTAAATGTACAATGCATCAACATCAAGGAGATGTGACACTACGTGAATCAATGTCCAAATCATAAGTATATACCCCAAATGTGGAAATTGGATAATAATCAAGTTATGATACTATCGAAGATAATGAAGAATGATTAAGATTTAGTATATTGTTATTAAACTATTGTGTCATTTGAGAATTTTATTAAGGATGTACATATTATAATATTTATGGAGTATATAACGATTTTACTGCAGTACAATTTCATTAAGGACTTGAGATTAGTGGAACCGAGAAAATTGACTCAATATAAAGTTAAAGATCAAGGAAAATATATGGTTGAAGGAAAGACAAAACATTAATATGGTCTTGATACTGAGGTATTGATTTTGGAATAAGAGATGGTTGATTTGGATAAATTATATTGGATATTGTTGACATCCTTGGATCTTTTTAATGGTTTGATTATTCAATAATTCTTGGAGTTTACTACATTTTTGGATGTAAGGATTATATCCTATATCATATAAGGAATATTGGAGAATTAATGTAATAAATCCTATTATATGATAATTCAGGGTGATAAGGGGTTTTAAAAGAATACAAGATAAAGGTATTCACATGTTCTTACGAGGAAAAAAGAATCTTCATTATGTTTACCTTATAAATTTTGGATTGTGAGTTTGGAAAGATGTATTCTGGATAAGTATAATGGTTGGAATCGATTATGTTTGACGTTGGATGCTATTTTTATGCTTAAATCATTTCATGACATAAATTTTCGATAGCCATAAAAAGGAAAAATTGGAGGTCAGACGACAACCTGTCTCGTCAGGCAAGGCCACAAGACTTAAACCCGCAACCAAAGGGTGACACAGGTGCATCTCCTACCACTAGCATATGTGAGGTCCTAGTTTGTATAATGTAGTTCTTCTAAAATAGTTTAACAAATTAATTATAAATCCATTATTTTTGGAACCCTATATGATTAGATAAATAGAATATTTATAAATTATAATATCTTTGGGAGTGAAATAGGAGTTTGTGGAAGGAATTAGTTAAAAGAAGATAATCTAATTGTCAAGTATATATGTGTATAGATATACGCTTATTATCGGAAAAAATTAATTCTTAATATTTAGGGAAGGGATCTTAAAACTAAAAATGTGTGACCCTAGTACCATATGTTTTGTTGAACCGATGATATTTTACAGTATCTTAGATTGACAACTTTGAGGTCCAAAATTTTAAACATGATTATGATTGATGAACTTAATCAGTCCCTTTAAATATTTAAGATTCTACTCTAATTGTTTATCTCTAATTTCAACTAATTTTCTCTTAATCTAGATCATAATTTGGTTGTGAATTTTTCTTTTCCCTTTCCCTCTTATTACGAAAAAAATTTATTAACACAATTTCGGATGTGGGTTTTCCACAAATGTAATTTTATATTTTTAACCATTTATTTTTGAAGAATGATTTAAAATATTTAGGACTCAACTTATTGATGTATGGGAGAATGTTACACCCCAATATTTCTTAGTATGTTATCTCATTAAAATAAATCAACAGCTTTCACTACACGCAACACCGAGATCGAGCGCACCACAACTTACCACACAAACCCTTCAAAAAAAAGTTATGAAGAGTATTAACTGAATTTTGAATATTATATATTCTATATATGTTTAACATCCATAATTTGTGTTTCCTAAACATAATATAATAACAAAATAATTTTTTTAGATAAAAAAAGTATTTTTCAAAAAATTCAATTTTACGCCATTTAATAGAGAAACCTTTTTAAAACAAATATTTGACACTTTAATATATTAAATTTAATGAAATTAATTTTTTCTTTAGAAATGGGTCATAAAAACTTGTTTAGATAAATTTTTGTAACTTTTCCTATAACTTTCATATTTTGATGAAATTTCAAAAATACTATGTTTTAATTGAAACCAAATTTTTTAAATGAAATAATTTATACTGATAAATTCTGAATTTTAATGGTTTCGATGTTTAATTATATTATATGTTTATTATTTAATACAATTTCGGTCATTATAAGTAATTTCATATTTAAATTTTATATAAACACATGTCAATCTTTTGAATGTTTTTACTTTATAAAAACCTTTTTTTGTTTTGAAAAAGAAAATTAATATTAAATTAATAAATGAAACTTCTATGTTCTGAATTTGGTAAAATAGACTTAATTATTTAATTTGTAATATCCAAATTATCATGTGGTGAATTTTTTGTAATTTTCCCAAAACAATCAATTTTTGATGAATAGTGAAAAACAATATGTTATTATATAAAACAAACGTTTTATATAAATAATTAGTTATTTTATTTATTTTAATTTATTTCAAAATAGATACATAATATCTATATATGTTTAATTTAACTAATTGGAGTCATTTTATAATATTTTTTATATATTTAGAAATTAACAAACATTTTACTATCTTTTACCCACCTTCTAGGTGCATTTGAAAATTTGTATAAAACATAATTTTACTAATTCTGTGATATGAGTTTCAAATATATGAGAGACACAATTAATATCATAGAGTAAAATGTGGTTCAATAAGATGAAAATAATTTTTGGTGAATAGTTACTTTTAACTTTTATTTACCACGACTAAAAATAAATAGGGTAATTAACGATATAAATGATATCATAATTATCCAAAAACATGTCCTCATTCTATTGGATAAGTATAATTTGACCAAAAAATATTTAGTAATAAAATATGATCCTCTTTGATCCACTTGAATTAGATTAGGACATTTATTATTAATTTATTTAAAGAAGAGTTAAAAGAGTTAAATTCAATGTTTAATAACTAATCCATTTTTAATATAGGGTTATATATAATATAAACTCGACTATAAATATTCATTATAAATCTAAAAAATTTTCCTACATAAATATATTTTGTTTATAATTTTTAGACATCAAATAATTTAATTTATTTATGACACAGTGATGCCACAGTAATTACCTTAATAATGAAATATTAAAATAATTGATATTATTATTATCCAAATAAGTATAATTTGAGACTTTTGATGAATTCCACTAACTTTATAGATTAATATGAAATGTTATGATTGACCATAAGAATTAATTTTTAAGTAATAAAGTTTTTAGTACTTTAACAAAAATCAAATATTAAATAATGTCAAAATTGACATAATTGTGTTTTAAAAAAAATACTATATTATTGGTTGATATAATATTCCTAAAAATATAAGTATTGGAAAAAGGGCCTTAATAATATTATATATGTCATTAATGAACCTATTGGGGATATCATAGAGGTTTATAGTAAGATTATTAACCATATAATATAAAAATTCAAAGAGACATGATAAATGTAAAACTATTTAACTAAGAGTTAAATCTAATAGATAAGGATAATATGATGCCCTAAACCAGTCTAAAACCTATTGGTTGTGAGATTTTAGTCCTATACATACCTTAGACCTTAAATAATTCATTTTGGAGCCATTTGAATCTGAAAATTATATTTTTTATAAAATAATATTTCAAGGTTTTCATAAAGTGACACTCACCTCTATTATAAAAGGGCACATACCTTTCTATTAATTCCACACATAAAAAGCATTTTGGCTTGGCCATTATAATTACCAATACTTTACATACATTGTTATTACTTCATAATTGAATCACACGTATTACAACATATAACAAAACCAAGAAAGGACCGTATAGGTATAGAGTCTTTAGAAACTTGGAAACATAAACAACTGGTTCATAAAGAATCTACTTTGCCTCCCATTTATTTCATCATATTTTTAGTCCCTTTTGTCATATCCAACTTATTAACCTTCTTCCTGACCTGGGGAAATAAAACATACAAAAGGGTGAGCTCAAATGATCATTAAGGGTAAACAAAAGAAATATCAATCACATCATATACATAAGAACATAACTTTTGGAAATCTTAACCTGTAAAAGAGATTATAATTTCATAACATGGGATAAATTATAGTACTGAAATGTAATCACAATAATCATAACTTAAAACATGAAACTTTGTGGCATACATGCATAATCATAGAGAATCATTTCTTATTAGTCAAGACTCATTTCTAATACTATCTTAGTGGAAAAAGTCCATTTCTGAACCGAGTCCACTCCTCGTTTCAGTCCTGTTACACTGAAACGGTTTAACCTGTCGTTCCATCCATGTCTATCTCATGAGATATAAAATCTTTACCTAATGCATTGGAGGGAGATATAGGTCCCACCCATCTAATAATGATACCATTCTTATGTGTGCCACAAAATAATAAACCATACATCATAGCATAGCCCATGTAATAAAAATTGGAATCTTAAACATCATTACATCAAAAAAAAAATCCATATAAGATAAAGGAATTTATAAAAATATTTCCATCACAACATAATCAAATCAATTTAATAATAGGTATAAATATAGAACCCTATATTATCTTATATGGAAAATAGTTTTGATAAAACACTTAAACTCCATTCTTGAGGAAAATATCCTTTCTACTTCAAAAACATTATTCCCTTCTTAACATGTCATACAATTTTAATCTAGAAGAATTTGATTAAAAATAAACTTGAATACTTGTAAAGGAAGATTCTTGGAAATAATGTTTTAAAAATTCATTCATGCCGTATAAGTTAAAAAAACATTCTTCTCGTACTTTTTTCGGAAAAGTCAAAAAGTACATCATATGAAAAACGACAAAAGATTCCTTTCATATCTTTTACTAAAAACTCAACGAAGGGTAAAAGTGGATATAAACTATTTTAGAAGTATATAAATATTACATATTGAGGAAACATGTATGTGGATGATAAAATACTACCTAGTAAATACCAAAGTATAAACAATCTCGGATAAAAATGAGATTGTGATATTTCCCTTACCTTAGGTCCAATTTGCTTCGTAAGTGTCTGAAACTCATGTATATTTATTTAAATAATGTTATTGACTTATTCCAGAATAATTATTATTTTTATGATATCATATATGGTCATATTATTAGCTTCTAATTAGTAATATTTCATTACTACTTGATATTCGGGTGTTTATTACTTTTTGTTCTTATGCGTGTTTTGTTGAATAAATTCTTATTTTTCTTTTTAGGTTATAGATACCTCGTTTACAAAATTTTATTAGTGTAATATATATCATTTTAATTCATTCAATTCATTTATATAATCATTATGAAATGAAGATCATGTAGAATGAGTCACATCACATCGTGGAGATGGTATTCCGTACGTACGCATGAGCGATGATATCATTCCTATGATCGTGGAATTGTATTGGGGTGTATGTATACTATTTCAGAATCAATATAACTTCACAATAATCATATATATTCATTAATTATACCATTATACCCATCCAAGTAAGGTGGTGGTTGAAAATAGATTACACCACGGCTTGGAGACGGCATTCCGTAAGTACGCATGCGCGATGATTTCATTTTCCATAGGATGGATAGATGGTTAAATAGGGTTGTTTCCTATTTATAATAAAATATCAGTATATGAGTTATACTGATGTTATTACTTCATAATGAAACAACTAAAATGAAAATTGGAAGAAGAAATAAAGATGAACGAATCGGTAACAGACATTACCTCTTCTTTGAAGTGCTTCTTTGAGACCTCCTTTTAGGGAACTAAAATTGGTCTTTGAAGAAGACCAGGACCTCTAGAATGTCTCTAGGGAAGTGTAGAGGAGAAAGTAGCAGGGGATGGCCGAGCATGAAGGCTCAAAGTGGTGTGAGGAAGAGGGGGAAGAGGTGCCCTTTTATAAGGGAGGGGAGGGGCTCCTTTGGAAAAACTAAAAATATTATTTTATTATAAAGCCAAATGCATTTTTAAATAGCTCCAAATTGATTTATTTAGAAGCTAAAGCGGGTATGGGTAGAAATCCTCACATCCAATAGAATTTAGACATGTTTAGGTTCCTATTTTAATCTTATCATTTAGATTTAACATTATGTTAAATAATTTTACTTTTACCGTGTCTTCTTGTATTGTTATACTACAAAGTTAATAAACTTTCTATAACAAGCCAAACGAACCACATGTTGTTTATTATTAATATATATAACCTTATCTAAGTCATTAGTCCGAAACTTAGATTTTTAGGAATAAAATAAAAATTAATAATATAATATTAGTTTTAAAAACTATTTTATGTCAATTTTGACACTTTTTAGTAATTGATTTTTGTGAAAATAAAACAGAATTATTAGTTCGAAAAAAGTAAATTAAATCAATACTAATATGTCATATTAACATATAAAATTAGTTGAATTAATAAAAAGTTTCAAATTACATTTATTTGAGTATTTATAATTTCAATTATGTCAATATTTCATTAATAAGATAATTACTGCATCATTTTTGTATCATAAATACATTAACTTATTTAAAGTCTAAAAATTACAAATAAAATATAATTATGTAGGAAGTCTTTTTATATTTATAATGAATATTTATAGTCTAATATATCTTATGTATAACCCTATATTAAAAATTATTTTCTTATTAAACATTGATTTTAACTATTTTAACCCTTCTTTAAATAAATTAATAATAAATGTCTTAATCTAATCCAGGTGGGCCAAAATGGTCATATTTTATTCCTAAAGTTGTTTTTGGTAGAATTACTCTTATCCAATAGAATAAGGACATGTTTTAGGTTAATAATAATATCATTTTTACCCATAATCACCATATTTACTTTTAACTGTGGTAAATAAAAGTAAAAAGTTACTATTCACTGAAAATTATGTTCATCTCATTGAACCAAATTTTACATACTGACATCTACTGTGTTTCTCGGATTTTTGAGACTCTACTCACAGAAGTGGTAAAATTAAGTTTTATGAAAAATTCAGTTTTTTAACTACCACTTAGTGGTTTCACTATTCATCAAAAATTGAATGTTTTCAGAAAAAACCAAAATTTCACCCTAGGCTAATTTCGATATTCCGAATACAAAAATGAAGTCAATTTTGAAAAATAAAATTTAAAAATTTTAAAAAAGTGGTTATTACTATTCATAGCGGCTAGTTTTAATAATATTTTAATAGCATATCGTTGTTTAGTGAAACTTGGTATTTCGTACGACGCAAGCTATCGAGGAAGGTCGCGATTTTGTGTAAATCAAGCCAAGAAAGTGATGTGTGTAGTGAAAGATTCCATTGATGATTTATATAACATGAAAACAAAATATTTCTCATAAGAGTCTCGGGTGTTACATTCTACCCCCTTAAAATGAATTTCGCCCTCGAAATTCGTCACATTATAACAAACAGATGGGGATACTTCTCCCTCATCATATTCTCATGCTCCCATGTAGCTTCTTCTAATTGGTGGTTCCTCCGTAAAAATTTCACCAATCGAGTTGTCTTTTTTCATAGGATTTTTTTACTACTATCCAGAATCTCTATCGGTTGTTCTTCATAAGAAAGATCTTGCTCCAGCGGTACAACTTCCCAGCAGAGTACATGTGAAGGATCAGGTATGTACTTTCTCAGGAGAGATACATGTAACAGATCGTGAACTTGAGAGGGATTCGGTGGAAGCGCCAATCGGTAAGCTACCTTCCCATCACGATCCAGTATTTTGAAAAGACCGATATATCTAGGGCTCAACTTACCCTTCTTTCCAAATCACATGACCCTCTTCTAGGGAGATATTCGTAAGAACACTTTATCACCCACTTCAAACTCTAGGTCTTTTCTTCGGTTGATGGAATAACTTTTCTGTCGACTCTGAGATGCTCTTATGTGTTGTTTAATTGATCAGACATTTTCTGCCATTTCATCAACGGGATTAGGTCCTAATAGCTTTCTTTCCCCATCTTCATCCAGCAAGTTGGAGTCCTAAATTTCTTTCCATAGAGGGCTTCATAAGGAGCCATCTGAATAATGGAGTGAAAGCTATTATTATAAGAAAATCCCACCAAAGGTAGGTGTTGATCCTAACCACCATTAAAATCCATAGAGCAAGCTCTCAACATATCTTCTAGAGTTTGAATTGTTCTCTCAGACTGACCATCTGTTTGAGGATGATAAGTAGTATTGAAACTCAACTCTATATCCAGAGTATGCTGAAGAATTCTCCAGAACTTTGAGGTAAACCTCGGATCCCTATCAGATATAATAGAAGTGGTACTCCATGCAATCTTACCACATCCTTCACATATATCCTGGCAAGCTGATCCAGAGATAAATCCTCTCTAATAGTAATGAATTGTGCAGACATTGTAAGACGATCAACTATGACCGAGATAGCATTATTGCCTTTGGATGTTTTAGGAAGTCCCGTGAAAAAGTCTATAGTGATGTTTTCCCATTTCCATTCGAGTATGGGTAATGGTTGTAACATCCCCTTAGACTTTTGTCTCTCAGCATTAACTTGATGACAAACCAAGCATCAAGAGACATATTCAGCAACATCTATTTTCATGCCATCCCACTAGAAGTACTCTTTCAGGTTCCTATACATCTTCGTGCTTCTCGGATGAATAGAGAATGAAGAACTATGAGGCCTCATCCAGTAGATCCTTCTTTAATTCGGGGATGGGAGGAACACAAACCCGATTCTTGAACATTATTATCCCATCACAATCAAGGTTGAATTCAAGAACATTTCTCACCTTCTTTTGTAACTCGACATCTTCTTTATGTGCCTATTTAATCTTCACATCTATAGATGGTTGAACATTCATTTGAGACAGATAAGATTTTTTCCCTTCCATTATAATTCCAAGATCCATCCTTTGTAAATTCATAAATATTGGATCTTTTTTGATCCTCATCACGGATAAACTAGCATGGTCTTGTCGACTTAATGCATCTACCACCTTGCTTGCTTTCCCAGGGTGGTAATGGATTGAGTAGTCATAATCCTTAATCAGCTCCAACCATCTTCTTTGGTGCATATTCATCTCCTTTTGTGTCAAAATATAATTTAAACTTTTATGATCATTATAAATGTCACACATTTCACATGAAGGAAATGCCTCCAAATCTTTAATGCAAATATTACTGAAGCTAATTCCAAATCATTAGTTGGGTAATTTTGCTCATGTATTATCAATTGTCGTGAGGCATAAGCTATCACCATATCATGTTTCATAAGAACACACCCCAATCCCTCTGGGATGCATCACTGTAGATCCCAAACCTTTCTCCACTATAAGGATGTGTGAGCACAGGTGCACTGGATAACCTTCTTTTCAACTCCTTGACATTATCTTCACAATCATCCATCCAGAAAAACTTAACTCATTTCCGAGTCAACTTTTTGAGTGGATTATATAATCGTGAAAAATCATTCAGAAAACGTCGATAATATCCAGCCCAAACCCAGAAAACTTGGGATCTCATTCACTGTTGTTGGTCTCGACCATCTTTCGATAACCTCTGTTTTTACTCGATCCACATATATCCCCTCTTTTGAGATTATGTGACCCAAAAATGAACCTTTTGGAATCCAAAATTCACACCTGGTAAATTTGGCATAAAGCTTCTCCTTTCTCAGGGTCTTCAATATAATTCTAAAGTTATCTTCATGTTCTTCCCTGCTCATTGAATATACCATAATATAGACTATAAAGACTACCACAAACTGATCAAGATAGTCTCTAAAGACTCTATTCATCAGATCCATGAAGATAGCAGGGGCATTAGTAAGACCAAATGGAATCACTATAAATTCGTAGTGTCCATACCTTGTACGGAAATACGTCTTTGGTATATCCTCCCTTTTGATCCTTAATTGATGATACCTTGAACCGAAGATCAATCTTGAAAAAGTATTGAGCTCCGCGTAGTTGGTCCAATAAGTCATCAATGCATGGAGAGGATATTTGTTCTTGATAGTGATCTTGATAAGTTCTCGATAATCAATGCAGAGTCTCATTGATCCATCTTTCTTCTTAACTAACAGAACAGGTGCTCCCCAAGGTGATGCACTAGGGAGTATGAATCCCTTATCATGATTTCTTGGAGTTGATTCTTCAATTCCTACAACTCAATTGGGGACATTATATAAGGTGTCTTTGAAATAGGCAAAGCACCCGGTACGAGTTCTATTGAAAACTCAACTTCACGATTTGGTGGAAGGCCAGATAATTCCTCCGGAAAGACATCATCAAACTCCCGTACAATGGGAATATTCTTAATCGTGAGTTTCTCACCAACCATTTGAGATAAATTACATTTATTTAGTGGAATCAAGACCCATAAGCTGGAAAGAAATTTCCACTGGAAGGTTATGTTCATCCTTGCATCGATAGACGATCATAGATTGATCTGGAATATGATATGTGATTTCCCTTCTTTGGAAATTGATATGAGATCCATATAAAGAAATCCAATCCATGCCAAGAATCACATCAAATTCCACTATAAAAAGGATCACAAGATTTTCTGGAAGCACATTCCCACAAACATCAATCGGAGAAGAATTATAAACTTTTGATGCTACTGTTGTGCCATTACGAGTTGTCACAGCTAACTCAACATCTAATTGTTGAGGTAATAAGGTGATACCCTTAGAAAATTCTTTAGAAATAAAAGAGTGGGTGGATCCAAAATCAAATAAAACATTTTCTACTTTAGAGTGGATGTTAAGTGTACCTTTCACCACATCATTATCGTACTCCACATCGATGATAGAAATTGCATGTGACATTCCATTGTCTTTGGCCTTATGAGTTTATTGACGTCGACCATCATCATCAACCCTTGGATTTGGGCATCGATTGGCATAATGCACCATCTCCTTGCACTTGAAACATTGTAGTGTATTAGGTTCATTCTGTGTATACTTTCCTTTGTTTGCATCATTAGACATCTTCTTCCCATCATTGCGGAATTCAAATGCCTAATGACCTTTCTTTCCACATTTGAAACATTTACTTGTCCCTTTATGACAACTCCCTCCATGTTTCTTTCCACTCTTTAAGCATAAGGGAAATATCATCATCTTTTCAGTGTTCTCTTTAGATTTTACTTTGAATTCCATTTTCCTCTTCTTATCAAACCCATATGACTGATGGGTTACTTCAATCTCCATCTCGACTTTGAGAGCACATCGAATTATTTCCACATAGCTATGGAAGTCCCTTATGGCTAACTCCCTTCAAAGACTTGGTTTTAAACTAATAAAGAATTGATCGATCTTTCTCTCAGGTTGGATAATAATACCAGAAGTGCTACCTTGCAAGTCTTGTAAAATTTTCTTCATATGTACCAACAGATTCATCATCATTTTGCTTCAGTTCAAGAAACTCTTTCCCTATCTTTGTTCGGAGAATACGAGGGAAGTACTTATTGAAAAATAAGTTCTTGAACTCGTCCCATACCATGGACTCAATTTCATCCCTTTGCCTCATATTCTTAATAAGAGTCCACCATTGATCAGCATCACCTTACAAAAAATACACTGCTAAGATGACTTTATCATGTTAGAACATTGAAGAACTGAAAATATCTTTTCAGTAGTACTAATCCACTGTTCAGCAACTAATGGATCAGTAGACCCACTGAATGAAGGTGGACGCTACCTCATGAAGGATTCAATAGAATGTTGCTCCTTCCTTTGCTCGTTTGGAAGTCCTGCATGATTTATAGATTGAGAAGGTTGTGTGAGCATGGCTACAATATATTGCATTCTAGCTCCCATAACGTTTGGTTGCTCAGGGGGACAATCATTGCATTGTCCATCGCATTCTGCATTAACACGGTTCCTTCGGGTTCCATCCATTGACTAAAACCAAGAAGAATAGTGCGAGAAACACTAATTATAATAGGAAAACCACAAAATCAATAACAAAATTTCACACTTAAGGTCTTATCCTAGGTTATTCATGGCCATTTATAAAACAATAAGATTGTGTTCTATTCTTAGACTTATCTTTATGGTTCTTACTAACGCTTTCACATCCTAGTTTCCAAAGGCTGACTATACCTTTCCTCTGATACCAACTATAACGACCCGTACATTACATACATTGTTATTACTTCAGAATTGAAGCACATTTATTACAACATTATAAAAAAAACCAGGAAAGGACCATATAGGTATAGAGTCTTTAGAAACTTGGAAATATAAACAACTGGTTCATAAAGCATCTACTTTGCCTCCCCATTTATTTCATCATATCTAGAGTCCATTTTGGCATATCCTACTTAATAACCTTCTTCCTGACCTGGGGAAATAAAACATGCAAAAGGGTGAGCTCAAATTCTCAATAAGGGTAAACAAACGAAATATCAATCACATCATATACATAAGAACATAAATTTTGGAAATCTTAACCTGGAAAAGAGATTATAATTTCATAACATGGGATAAATCATAGTAGTGAAATGTATCACAATAATCATAACATAAAACATGAAAGATGGTGTCATACACACATAATCATTGAGAATCATTTATTATAATTCAAAACTCATTTCCAATACTATCTTAGTGGACAATGTCCATTTCTGAACCGAGTTCACTCCTCGTTTCAGTCCTGTTTCACTAAACTGGTTTAACCTGCCGTTCCAGCCATGTCTATCTCATGAGATATAAAATCATTACCCAATTCATTGTAGAGAGATATAGGTCCCACCCATCTCATAATTATACCATTCTTATGTGTGCCATGAAATCATAAACCATACATCATAGCATAACCCATGTAATAAAAATGGGAATCTTAAACATCATGAGATCATAAAACAATTCATATAAGATAAAGGAATTCATAAAAATATTTACATCACAACATAATCAAATCAATGTAATAATAGGGATAAAAACAGAACCCTATATTATATTAGATGGAAAATAATTTTGATAAAACAGTTGAACTCTACTCTTGAGGAAAATATCCTTTCTACTTCAAAAACATTTTTCCATTCTTAAGATGCCATACAATTTTAAACTAAAATAAGTTGATTAAAAATAATCTTGAAAACTTGTAAAGGAAGTTTCTTGGAAATAATGTTTTAAAAATCCATTCATTCCGTATATGTTAAAAAAAACATTCTTCTCGTACTTTTGTCGGAAAAGTCAAAAAGTACCTCGTATGAAAAACGACAAAATATTCCTTTCATATCTTTTACTAAAAACTCAACGAAGGGTAAAATTGGATATAAACTATTGTATAAGGATATAAATATTACATATTGAGGAAACATGGATGTGTACATGGATGTGTATGATAAAAAACACCCCAGTAAATACCAAAGTATAAACAATCTCAGATAAAAATGAGATTATGATATTTCCCTTACCTTAGGTCCGATTTGCTTCGCAAGTGTCCGAACCTATTTTATAATGATTTAAATAATGTTATTGAATTATTCTAGAATCATACTTATTTTTATGATATCATATATGGTCATATTCTTAGATTCTTATTAGTAATATTTCATTACTAATTGTTATTCGCGTGTTTATTACTTTTTGTTCTTACACATGTTTTGTGGAATAATTTCTTATTTTTCCTTTTAGGTTATAGATACCTCAATTCTAGAATGGTATTAGTGTAATATATATAATTTTCATTCATTCAAATCATTTATATAATCATTATTCAATGAATAACATGTAGAACGAGTCACATCACATCGTGGAGATGGTATTCCGTACGTATGCACGAGCGATGATATCGTTACTATGATCGTGGAATTGTATTAGAGTGATGTATACTATTTCAGAATTAATATCACTTCACAATAATCATATATATTCATTCTTTATACCATTATAACCATCCAAGTAATGTGGTGGTGCAAAATAGATTACACCACGACGTGGAGACGGTATTCCGTACGTACACACGCGTGGTGATTTCATTTTCTGTAGGAGGGATAGATGGTTAAATAGGGTTGTTTCATACATATAGTAACATATCAACATATTAGTGATACTTATGTTATTACTTCATAATGAAACAACTAAAGAAGAAGAAGTGGAAGAAGAAATAAAGATGAAAGAATCTGTAACGGACATTACGTATTCTTTGGTTTGGTTCTTTGAGACCTCCTTTTAGGGAACAAAAATTGGTCTTTGAAGAAGACCAGGACCTCTAGGATGTCTCTAAGGATGTGGAGTGGAGAAATTGGTAGGGGCTGGCCGAGCATGAAGGCTCAAAGTGGTCTGAGGAAGAGGGGGAGGAGGTTCCCTTTTATAAGGGAGGAGAGGGGCTCCTTTGGAAAAACGAAAAATATTATTTTATTATGAAGACAAATTCGGTTTTTAATAGCTCAAAATTGATTTATTTAGAAGTTAAGGTGGGTATGGGTCGAACTCCTCTCATCCAATAGAATTTAGACAAGTTTAGGATCCTATTTTAACCTTATCATTTAGATTTAACATTAAGTTAAATAATTTCACTTTTATCATGTCTTCTTGTGTTCTTATACTATAAAGTTAATAAACATACTATAACAAGCCAAAAGAACCCCAAGTTGTTTATTATTAATATATATAACCTTATCTATGTCCTTTTTCTAAATCATATATTTGTAGAAATAAAATAACAATTAATAATATAATATTTGTTTTAAAAACTATTTTATGTAAATTTTGACTCTATTTAGTAATTGATTTTTACGAAAATCATAACAGAATGATTAGTTCGAAAACAGTTAATTAAATCAATAATAACATGTCATATTAACCTATAAAATTAGTGTAATTTATAAAATGTCTCAAATTAAATTTATTTGGGTACTTATAACATCAAATATGTCAATATTTCATTAATAAGATAATTATCACATCATCATTATGTCATAAATAAATTAACTTATTTAAAGTCTAAAAATTACAAATAAAATATCATTATGTTGAAAATCTTTTTATATTTCTAATGAATATTTATAGTCGAATTTATCTTATGTATAACCCTATATTAAAAATAATTTTCTTATTAAACATTGATTTTAACTATTTTAACCCTTCTTTAAATAAATTAATAATAAATGGTTTAATCTAATCCAAGTGGGCCTAAATGGTCATATTTTATTCCTAAGGTTGTTTTCGGTCGAATTAAAATTATCCAATAGAATTAGTACATGTGTTAGGGTAATAATAATATCATTTTTACCCTTAATTACCCTATTTACTTTTAATCGTGGTAAAAAAAAGTAAAACGTTACTATTCACCAAAAAATTATTTTCATCTCATTGAACCACATTTTACTTACTGAAATTAACCCATGTGTCTAGGATTTTTGATATTCCACTCACAGAAGTGGTAAAGTTAATTTTTATGAAAAATTCCGTTTTCTAACTACCACTTAGTGGTTTCACTATTCATCAAAAATTGAATGTTTTTAGAAAAAAACCAAAATATCACCCTAGGATAATTTCGATATTCGGAATCCAAAAACGAAGTCAATTTTGAAAAATAAAATTTACATAATTTCAAAAAGTGGTTATTACTATTCATAGCGGCTTGTTTTAATAATATTTTAATAGCATATCATTGTTTAGTGAAACTCGGTATTGCGTACGACACAAGCTATCGAGGAAGTTCGCGATTTCGTGTAAATCAAGCCAATCAAGTGATGTGTGTAGTGAAAGATTCCTTTGATGATTTATATAACATAAAACAAAATATTTCTCATAAAATTATCGAGGGTTACAGCCACCCCCAACCCAAATAACCTCCCAACATTCCTCCCTTTATCCTAGAGCCCTTTTTTGGTCATAATTCCAACTTCTAGAGCACTTTTGATAAAATTAAAAGGAAGAACCTGAAAAAGAGGTAATTATTTCAAAACCTCTTTCAAGTTATTTTCTTCTCCCACTTCCGATTTCTTTGTTTTTTTCCTTTCTAAAATAATAACTCCAGTATCTTCTATATATTTTGATGTTATTATAAAATTGTACAACCATATTCATTACTCTTTCCATCCTATGAATGAAAATGTCACCATACGTACGTATGTACGGATTACTATCTCCACGTCGTGGTGTAGTTTGTTATTCAAACACTTCATTATCTGGATGGGTATAATATTGTGTATAAGTGATTTAAATAATAAATATAACATGTTAATAATACTGTATATATGATATTACATCTAATTAAATAAAATTTCTCCCTTAAGAAAATGATATTGTCGCCCATGCGTAAATTTGGATTACCGACTCCACGACACGATGAAATTAATTTCCTTGTTCACCATTCAACGATGATTATAAAATATATATCATTTATAAGTATGTAATATATTACAAAATAATTCAAATTGATATATATATATATTTACTTACATATATCTTATTCACATAGTTTTATTCAATATGAAATGAAAATAGAAACATCGTTTATGCATACGTACGACCTGTCATCTCCATAAATTGTGTTTTTTCCATTTCATATATACGTATATTATAAATATTTATATTCAAAATATATATGATATATAAATCATCTTTTATATTCTGTAAATATTTAAATCATGATACAAGTGATACAATCATGAGTAAAAAGTTAAAATGCGTACGATGAAGAAAGCGATTATTACCGAAAATGTTAATTTAATAGGGAAATTATTATCAAATGGGTAATATAAAGTAATAAATTAATCATGTAAGATATAATAAATATTAATATGGTTATGGTATAACTTAATAACATATTTTGGTCTTTATACAAGATGTTAAACGTATCCTCGACTAAAAGAAAGTGCATATAAGGGTTAATTTCACCATATCTTTATTATCCGAGGTTGTTCTAATGTAAGTATATACTTGGACATATTTATTATACTTTTCCATGTTTCATACAATAATTTTCAAAGGGATTATTTTATGATATTTTTTTACTAAAATATCATTTTAAAATTTTTAAATATTTATTCTTCTAAATCATTCTCATTAATGCCCGTGTTTTCAAAATGGGTTGTAAGGATTTATTTATATGGAAATGAATGTTTTTAAAATGTTAATTCCATTCAAATGTATCTAGGAGGCATGGGACACTTTTATTCAAAAATTACATTAAATGTCTTCCTTTCTAATTTTTGTTACTTTTAAATGTTTTTATGAAAATAGATATTTCACACAATGATTTTTACAAATCATTTTCATCTATATTATCATCCCTTGAGGGATTTTAAACTTGTTTGATGTAGATTTATTATGATACAAATCATCCATATTATATTGATGGTTTTGTGAAATGTTTGACTGTGGATGTATTTTTTTATAATGTTCATGGTTTATGGATAAAGTATTGACATTTATTATGCTAGTTTTAATATAAATTCTTATGTTTTGTTTAAACCTTTTCATATGAGGAATGCATTGGACTTAATAAGTGACGGGTGGAGCCCGCTCTATGCCCTCTATGCATTGGTAGGAATCATGAGACAAACTAGTGTCTTGGCACAAGGATTTGATATAATATTATTATTAGTCTCGGTATAATGTCTTGATTATGTGGTTATGAAGTCTAGCCTTATGCATTATTTCATTATGAAAATGGATATTTATATTGCATGTTATTATTCGACTAGTAGAATATTGATGTGAATATGTAAATGGCATTATTTGATTTTTATCTTTTCTATATTATGCTGATGTTTTTGTTTAAAAGGCTTTTCTTTTAGTATAATACATTGACTTAAATGTTTACTATTATTAATGCACCTACTCCCACAACTGGGTTCGGGGTGTTACACCTTCAAGTATTGTAATTAATTTTAATAGATGTACAATTACATTAAGATGTAGAAATAAAATTCACATAGCTTACTAAATGTGAGTAAACTATTTAATGGTATGAAATTCCATTTACATGTTTGTCATTTACAAATGAAAAGTGAATTTTTCTATTAAATTTGAAGTTAAAGATGCATGGATTAAAACAAGGCCCATGATTATTTATTAAATGGTTCTAATTTATTATGGAACTTTTTCATATTAAATGAGTTGTCATAATATATCCGCGCTTATATTCTCAATGGAATTCCATGATCACTCATAGGTCACCACCATTATTCATTGAGCGAATTTCCAAGTGAGATACCCACCATGGAAATCAGTCTTTGTCTTAGTAACTGAATGAATTATAATAGTATCAATAATTAATTTATTTATATATAAAAATTTTAATTCCTTTGATTACCTCCTCATATTCAACTTCATGTTTTCAGACACATTACACCTTCGATCATCACCTTGGGATCAAATCATTCTTTGACCCCGATTTATATGGGATATACTGCAAGGACTAGGTTAGAGAGATATATCAATTATAATTTTATGGGTGTCTCACTCAAATTACACTTATACCCATTAACTAGGATTTATGGTTTTTACCAGGAGATGGCCCTACCAACTATGATCATGGATTCCTCTGTTTCACCTTGGGCCCACTATGATTATTATTATGACATGATTACTATGATGATATCCCCATGCCCTGACTGTTTATAGGTTACGGATTCAGAGAAATCCGGATGAGGACAAAATAGGTATAATCATCCAAGCATCCAATGAGGAGTATGAGATGGTCATGGTATTTATTTCACACATTTTATTTCAATTTCTTAATATTATTCCAACACAATGATATATTTGTATTCACAAATTTTATTTTTTTATAGGCACCATTGGTGGTGCCCAATTGAGTGTTAATCGCCCCCTATTCAAACCTCTGATTGGTACTAGGACAAACTTCATGATTATATGTCATGAAAAGAAAATGGTTCTAGATTTGGATGTTTGATCTATGTCATTGGGTGGTGTAAGATAGAATAGGAATGAACATTGGCTTGTGATTCATTTGGAATTTATCCTTTTGTTAATTTTGTTTATTTTTTTAATGCATGTAATGATGTCTTCCAAATTCCATGGTTTGTATAGTATCATGTCATTATCATCATATGTACACGACCTGGATATTTTGGTTTGTGTTCCGTTATATATATAATGTTGAGATGATCTATATCAACTATTTCAATTTTTTTTTTGCTTTTTTATGTTTAATATCTATCAATTATTCTATTTTGATACTCTCTAACCTGGGTGAATTTTATTTCTCATAGGCACACCATAATCCCTCATTGATAGTCGAAATCCTCTAGTATATTGTGGTGGGGGGGGGGGGGATTTTGAGGATTCATGTACAACTATTTTGGGGCTTAGTTTAGTGGAATCTGGGTCGGTATTTCACAATGATAATGATAAATAATTATATGGATTAAATTAATTTATTTGTTGAAATCATTTAGATATAAATTCGATCAACATTATTGTGATACAATGAACTATATAATCCAATGATTTATTTGGAGTTGTTACTACAATATTATGACACAAGGATAACAAAATTCTTGGATAATGATCCAGTATCCTAAATTCTTCCTGAACAATACTTATCTCAATTAGGAATTGCAGATTAATTGGACCATCCTAAGGGTAAAATGTTAAATATACTGTAATAGTTCACATTAGAATTTTTTTAGGGTCTTAATGATCTCGAGGTGTACTGATTACCTCTATGAATTGTTTTGGAGGAATTTTGAACATCATACATTTCATGGGATATTTTTTATTTATTTTTAAATATGTAATAAATATAGCTAGCTCAATGGGGGTATAGATACTCTAGTTATAGATGATTGAAGCTTAAAGATATTTATTAAATGAGTTCTGGGATGATCCACTATGTCAACATGTAAAATAAAGAGTTTATAAGTATTCAAAATAATTTATTAAAAAATTATATTATTTAATGTTTTCAAACATGTATTTTTGATGTAATTAACATATCAATTTAACATGGTATCAGATTAAAAAACAAGACATTTGTTGAGACTAGAATGTAGTTAAAAACTAGAACTGATGTAAGTTCCATTCACACTAGGTCCCATGATGGTTTGAAGATTATATATAATAAATTAAATAAATAATATATTTTTATTATTATATACAAGTGATGATACCATTTATATCAGTTTAATGTGAATATATTGGTCTAACTATATAATATTAGGATTGGAGAGGAACCACTATATAGTGATCTTGGTGAGATATGACTGAAGATAATAGAGACTGAAGTAAAATTAGATGGAGATCAAAAATGACATAAATGATCAGATTATGAATTTTTGAATGAAATTTTGATGCAATTTATGTATTTATCCCCCCAAATTTTTTAATAAGATATATTTTTTATATTTATTATTCTACATATGTATTCTGGCTAAAAAATAGTTTATTAATTAATGGATTGGAAGAATCACTTTTTTTATTTATATAATGGTTATTTCATGTGATATTTGTCTCATTTAAGATCAATAATATTATTCTATATAATATACTTACACATATATTTATCACTTCATCGATTTATATTCATCATTATTTGGAATACATTGACAGAGATTCATAATAGGTGGTTGGGCATTCCATCATTCTTCATCCATCACCCTACTCCATCTAATCACGATGCTTCCATTCTTGTTCAATTATTGGAGACCCTTATCTTTCTATGATTTTTATAAATAGTGGGGATTATCCTAGGAATCACTTAGAAAGGATTCAATATTAGCAGTGTGGAGAAAGGGGATACTGACAGTTGGTTTATATTTCAATTGAAGTGGTCTTAGTGTGAGGTGGATTGAGTGATATCAATTGGTGGAGGTATGAGAGGGAATTAGCTGACATGATTTAGTACCTAGTTGTTGAGTGAAGAGACATAAATCCTTGGTTCATTGAGGCATGTGTCACATAGTTAGTGGTGTGAATTCATAATTCCATGTGATTTGTGGACTTCACATGTGAATGTTTATGAGAAAGAGGACATTATCATCCCAAAAGGTAGTGATGAATGAGTAAATTTAATAAATAATAATAAATATAGAAGTTTTGTGTAATCAATCACACTCTTATTGAAATTGTTATGAATTTAGAAATTAAAAATGTAAGACTAAATATAGGTTATGGAAATTATTGATGAAACAATCATTGAATTAGAATACGATGGAAAATTAAACAAATAAAAATAGAAATATAAGGGAATGATAAAGAGTTGAGAAAAGAGCACAGTCTATAGCCTAAAAATCCATCCCATTTCAAGAAAATTTATATATATTTATTATGAACATAAGAATACCAAAATTTATCATATGAAAGGATGGTCCATGAAGAGGTTTTCAGGGAATGAGATTTAACATAATTATTATATCCTTATTTAATATTTTATAGTACTCCCCTTAGATTTAATAATTTTATAGAATCTCAGAAAATTTCAACATAAAAATAACACAATAGGAAATATAAGTGAATCCAATGTAATTGAATTCCATGTCATCATACCACATTAAATACCTAACAAGGAAAAGTCTATGGGAAAACAAGATGAGGGAAAATAGAGTGCATCATTCCCAACAACCCCTGATTAAGTCATTCAATTGTGTCTTTAGGACATCAATTAATATTATTATTTAATTATCTATTATAGGTATGGGAGGAAGACCATAGTTAACAAAAAATTATTTCATTGAAAATTGTAACTCAAGAGGAATGTTAATAGTTTCCATTAATTGAAAATATCCCTAAAAATATTCAACATTCCCATACATATCTATTTTGACGTATGATTTCCTCAAAAATCTTATCAAGGAAAAACCCTTCCGGGGAAAACCCATTTTTTAGGGGAAAAAGTTTATGATAAACTCAAGGTACCATAGTATTGCCTCATTAAATACCATATCATAAAAAACAAATGGGTTAACTAATAGAAAATGAGTAAAATGATTCATTTCTCTCTCATTATAGGCATCAATACAGCATTTCTCTCATTATTTTATACAATTACCATCACAAAATTCATAACAAAAACAATTAGTATTTGATATTGGAATAATAATAATTTATAACCCTTATAATTCAATGTACAAGGATGAATATTATATTCATCTATAATATGATTTCATAATTTTTTAAGGTACTTATTCACTTATCCTTCAGGGATAAATAAGATGGGAATTTATGTATAATCCTTCTAGGATAAGTATGTTCTTCATCAACCCCTTATGTGTGAAATATGATACTCACATATATAAGGGATTTAATTATTCATCTAGGGAAAATACATTCTAGAATTTTATGTTTCATCATTAGGAAGATTGATTCCAAATACCTGGATATTATTTTTAATTATATCATCAAAAATCCCAATTATTTTTTGAACTCTTTAAGAGTTTTATTTTTATTCAACACATCACAATAACACATTGAATAAAATGATTCATACAAATAATGAGATGATAAATTAAATTTTACATTTTTCTTTGTCTTAATAGAGATACATTAAATACATCTTATTCAGTTCAGACCATAATTTATTAGATTGGGGAAAACATTCGTAATGTTGATTTTCCTTTTGGAATTTTGAACACTTTATGGATTCATAAATACAATTTTAATCAAATAAATAATGACATAATAAATTATAAATAATCCAAACATTTATTAATATCCAAATATACATTGAATAATGTTTCATATACTAATATTATCGTTATTCAATAGTTTTTCAGTTTGGATAACAAACCCCAAGAAATTTATGTTCAACATAACATAAGTTCCTTTTAAAATTTTATCCATTTATTATGATATCTAAATATATCAAAAATACATTGTCATTGGTGAGTTTTGAAATCATTTATGAATTTAAATATGTTATAAAAAATTGAATGAGATATCCTAATTTTTTTGGTACTAGTGTCACATCTGGGAAAATATCAAAATGATATAATTTAGTCAATACATTCATTTTCATTTTCAAGGTAAAATATATTCATTTATTTATACTCATGATAAATAATTATTTTATATAATTTTTTGAACCACACTTCTATTTTTATAATCAAAATATTTATTTTTAACACCTTACATTCATATAAGTGTTGTGAGAAACTTATCAATGGTTTTATATAACCATTTTGTATATAGTATGAGATGGTCAATATTTATCTTAATCAAAACGAACAACATGGAATGTACATGCACTAGAAGTTAATAACACACCTAGAAATTTAATATATTACACTTTTATATGGTTTTCAATGGGATCACATGGTATGTGGGTGCACCCATATATACAATATAATTTTCTTATTAATAAATATATGTGAAATTTATTTCCAAAATTTATAACAATAATATAAATGATTTACCTCAATAATAGGTACATTAATAATTCGTAAATTGGGGTTAATTATTACATAGGGTCATTCATAATAATCCAATGACATTGAATTTATTGATAATTTATTAGACATATATATGTAAAATAGAATCACTATTCTCCCCCTGATGGATGTTAACTATATTATCATAAAATTGATTCTCTTTTACATATGAATAAATATATTTCATTCTAATTGATATTAGATAGCCTAAACCATCATGTCATATATTTAATGTGGATGGATAAAAAAATATTGTTTAGATTTATTGATTTCATTAAGTCTGAAATTTTTTTATAATAGGTTTTTATTAAATTATTTACATATATCGGTTCCTATTTTATCGAATGTTAGAATATGCTATTCATTGTCCTGAATTTCATTGATATATATAATTGATAATTTAAATATAATAAATAATTAACAATTTCTGCTACCAAAAAGGAATATATTAACTATTATAGACTCATTAAATCATTTTATCTACTAGTAAATGTACATGCATGAGAAAATACTAACTCATAAATGTCTTATTTTAAATCATTTAATAAAACTAATATTTATAAATATTTTTCTTTATGCTCGATGTATAAAATATCATTTAGATATTTCATTGTTCACACTCTTATTTTTCTTTTTACTTTTCACGTATGGTAATTTATAAAATAGTAATATAATCAAAATGGTTTAGGACCATCACCATGAATATTATTGTATATTTGTGAAAATCTCTGAACAATATTATTTTACAACACATCTACTTTGGATCAGAGATTTCATGTATTTTGAAGCTAGTGAATGGGGTAGTGAGAATAAAAATGAAAAAATCTTCTAGATTTACTACACACAAAATATCACCATAAAAAAATATAATTCATAAAATAAAAACATTCACATTACAAAAATAAAGAGAATTAAAATTCATCAACACTCAAATATTCATGATATAATTCTACGTATGAGTTCCAAAAATCATATCATAATTTTCAGGAATAATTGCATTCCCTTCAAGGAATAAGATATTGTAATTACATTCACATTGAGGAATTAATTCTTTAATTTACTTTAATGATCCATTAATGACAATTCATTATTTATCAATAATGATCATCTTACATAAGATATTAATTTTATTGATTATGACGATCAATGTTTTGATCACTTCATGTGGTAAAATAAATTTCATAAAATATTTCGTATTACCAAAGCCCTGGAATTTAATCATATTGTTTATAAAAAATAAGAATAATATCATCCACATTAGGGGATAATATTAAATTAATTACTTGAGATGATATTGATAATTCATAAGTGCATGATGAATAATAATTTTACCTTGATATTTCTACAATAAGAATAATAATTGATAGATTTAGATATCATTAACCATAACATCAAAGGATATTATTACCATCCTATCCTTTAAGGGTGAATTATTTTATAATTATTAATACATTTCATTATGCTCTGAAAATATTAATTATCATTAATTAAATTCTCAGGGTTATATAATTGTAATTATAATTATAAATAAATACATCAAAACGATCATTCAGAGATCATTATATTTAACTTAATTTTGATTCAAAATATTTTCATATTTATTTACAGAATATTCTAAGAATATAATAAATCAATTTCAATAAATATTATCATTAACTTTAGGGTGTATGATGAAATTATTTGTTTACATTTGATAGTGTCTTAAAGATAAATTAATTAATATTTAATTCATAAATTTCATCAACTTTAGGGGATGAATATATGTAAAATATATTTATGTTTTTTCTACCTGAAAACATGTCATTTATCTCAGTGTATGATAGGTATGATAATATTATAATTTGACTTACTTTGGGTCAAATAAATTTTTTATATGATGAATGAAGTTTTTATCAATATATACCACACTAGTTATTAATCAAACACATTATATTAATATAATGGTGTAATGATTTTCCTCTTTGAGTCATTATAGCTCTTCAGAAGATCATTATTTTTCTCCAAAAACTGATTATTAAAAGAATATATTATTTTCAAATTTATAAATATTGGAGAAATTAATATGATATATAAATTAAGACTCACTAGATAATATAACTATTCCAATGAACAGATTTGATGTGCATGCGAAAGAGCATGAAAAAAGGATAATGTTTAAAGAATATGAGACCTACATTTTTTATGTAAAAATCATTTTTTATCAATTATTATGTCATCGTGATGTGTAATGAGGAGAAGATGATCGTTCTAATAACATGTCAAGGAATTTATTAAACAACAATTGAAAACATTATAAAATTTGAACCTCTAAATCTAAGGCTTATTATAGGTGAAGCACATCAGTATTAAAAAGAGTGTCAGATTTACATATGGTGATCCTAATAAAAATAACACAAATATACAATAAAGATAATAATTAGGTAAAATAAAACACTATAGATCCCAAAAATTCATCCTCAATCATTTGCATTTCCCTATATTTATAGGGTATATTAGAATACCAAATTTTGGAATACGAAAAGTTTGGCACATGAAGAGTTTTGTTGGGATTGAGAGTTAATATAATAATGAAATCCACTTTTAATATTTCATAAAAATATATTAAATGTGAAAACCTATGATAAAATGAGGGATTCACGTTAAGGGGGATGAATCTGAGTAACTATTCAAACCTTTATGAATTTATTATCAAATTAATAAACAAAATTATTATTTATTTGTAAATGTGTGTGATGATGGGATGCATATTGAAGCATTTGATTAAAAATATTTAAATTGGAGAGGGAAAAAATTCATCCCACTTTATATAAGAAATAATTTATATAATAATAATAATAATATTATTATTAATCATTTTTAGGGTCATAACTTCTCCTTACAACATCAGATTGAAAAACATCCTCCGACATCATAACCTAGACATAGTGATGAACATTTCATGATCAATATGTGATATATAACTAGAGAAGATTTATGTATGATAATAATAATGATGATGATGATTTGAATATGAATATGAATATGAATATGAATATTAATATTAATATTAATATTGTATGGGTTGTATCTTATCAATATGATCTCATATTGTAGAACCTTCAATGTTGTCACAACATAGAAATCAAGAAAAATGATTAAATACCATAGAGTAATTGATAAACATAACCTATTATGCATACCCTGGGATCTACCATGATTCATATATCATATTTGGTATGTTGAAATACATAATTTTCCTCAGAGTCCTGTTTTTGGTGAATAATTATCTTATCCTAAGTATTTGTTTCACATAATTCATAATGGTGGAATCCATTCACCCATCTGAGAAATTTTTTTAGGTGTGAATGGTTGATTTAAAATATAACTTCACTGGTTAAATGACAACTAGTATGGTAGTATCAAACAGAGCACACTAATTTCCTATATTGGTTTATGTTATCAATTTTTGTTATAAAGGGTGTGATCCCCTATCCATGGTTAGTTGGGATAGGGTCAAGTTTCCCTAAATGAAGCCTAGGTTGGTGATCCCTTATCCCTTACTCTCTTTTTTAGGGTCCCATATCTCATATCAATCAAATTACACCACTAAAAATTTGGATTTTATCACCGCTAGAGCATATTTGTTAGTGCTAAAAATAATATTATTGTAATCACATTCAAAAAAAAATATTTTTTGTCATCACAGAAAAATGAACTAGTAAAGAGGGTCATTATAAGTCTACTATTTATTCGATCTTACTTCAGGTTTGATTAAAACTCCATTTATCAATGGAATAAAAGAATTAACAATGAGTGTGTTTATCAGCGTGAAATTACTTCTTCCAAACTTTTTTATGTTATTTTAAAATCTATCCAGCCCCTTTATATTCAATAACCCCTCCTCATGGAAACCCCTATAGCATAAAACCTCACTTTAATTATACACTCACCCATTCCCTTTATCATCACTTTGGACAACAAGATGCTCCTGCTAATCCACCACATGTGTGTCTAAACCTTTTAGGATTCTAACTAAGTACCTCTATCTATTTTATTAATTTTCCATTTATATATATACATATTTTTATTCATTTTTATTCATATAAGTATATATCCTTATATTATAATTTAAATAAATTTATAAAATATGTTTATATAAATTTATATATTTACTATTAAAAATAAATTTACATATATATATATATATATATATTTAAATAATTAAATATATTTATATTTATATATTCAAGTACAATAATATATTTACTTATAAATATTTTAAAATATCTTTATAAAATTCATATTTATTGTAAATGCATTATCCTAAATGGCCTGAAGGCCTTCCATTTTTTATTTTTATTATTGATAATCCCCCTTTTATGGGTTTAAGGGGAACCCGTACATGACCCGTATTCCCAAGGAACAAGGCTCGACAGACCCGCAATAAATGACCTGAAGGCCCAGAGGCTTATAATGCCCAATACATTACCCATAGGCCCAACCCACTTGATCTTCCCCTCCCAAGCATTTTGTGTCATTGATCACTTAGCTCCCCACCTTGCATTTCTGATCTGCTAGCATTGCCCCGTACGAAGCTGCACAGTGCCTGGTCCCGATGGCGGCTGTCATACCCTCGCATTCTTCCAATTCGGTTAGTTCTGCATCTAGTTGTTGCTGCTCTTGTTGCTCCGATCCTCTTCTAGGGCATGTTCTGTGTGAACTGGGATACTCCATGGTCTACGTGACCTGAAGGCCCTGAGCCCGAAGGCCTCTAATAACCCAAATGCCTTGGAGACCCGTAGGCCCAAACCGGTGGCCCGAATGCCCAAATTCGGTGAATAGTTCCAACAGCTACATTACCGAACAGTAGCTGCTAAAATACTGCTACAGTCCTCGGAAATTCGCCTCCACATGGTTTTAAACCTGAGTCTCTTAGATTCCATTTAGGAGCCCTTACAACTAGGGTACGAGCTTGTTGGATATTTATTGTAAATACATTTATATGTATATAAAATTTCATATGTCTTAGTTTTTAAACACTCTCCCTCTCTATATTTATTTTTTTTCATATATATATATGAAATCATATATATTTTAATATATATTTTATGAAATGTATAAAAATACATACATATCAATTCCACTTACCACTAACCTATATGATTTTACTTATTATATATTGAAAAATTTATATAAATGTATAAATATATCTTGGAATATATATTCATATTAATATATATATATATATATATATTAATATTTATTTACACTTCATATTAGAATATGAAGATAAATTCATATTCTTTTATTAATACCCACCCACCCAGACACATAGACACGTATATATAAACAATTTATATAAATTTGTATAGGTATGTATATATATTCATACATTTTTATAAGGTAAGTAAAATGTTAATATATTTTTAAATTAAACTGAAATTCAAAATTTATTTTCATATGGTTTATATATTTTATAAGATATTTTATATATAAATATGTATAAATATTTATTTATATAGTTACATATTTATATATAAATATATAAAATATATATAAATATATGAATATATTTTAATATAAAAAGATATCATTATGAAAGGGCATAGATATTGGTTAATATAATATCAATATGAGTGTAATCCCAGCAAATAAATTCAATCATTGTTGAGAAAATATAATAATATCTTATTTAACGAATCTAAAATCCCATTGAATATTAGAAAATTAGTTCATCTTAACTAAAAGGACAATTTTGGAGGCAATAAAAGTTAATTTTAACCTCTATAAATTATTTTATGACAACCCTCTAAGATAACATAGATTTGATATATTTATAGGCTTTGATTCGATATGTTATGGGGACCAAATGAACCCATCGATCAAATGTTATGGGAGTTTGAAATCCAATTCCTATTTTTAACTTAACATAAAATAATAATTATTTTTATAATTTTTCCTGTCAAAATGTTGTTATCAAAGGTATATTAATCAAAAATAATTGGTAAATTATTAATTTATATTATTTTTTAATTATATTTTAAACCATTTTCACCAAATATATTATATATTAATTTTAAATACATATTTTGTATTATATAAATATTATTTATGAAAATATATTTTCTATATATCAATATAAATATATTAATATAATAATATATATTTATTTATATATAAATAAGGGAAGTTTTTATCAGTTCTAAAAGAGTACTTATGAATCCCCCCAATATTAGTGTAACAAATCATTGATAAAGGGGGTGCTTTTGTAAAAGCATTTTTATCAATGAATATGGTAGGTTTTCTCTCCGTTTGTAACTAGAGTTGATAAAAAATCCCCTTAATTAGCACTTGTTTAGAAATGTTAATGGGTATCATTGAATAATCTTGATTATTTAGAACTTTTGCGCATTTGATCCCCTACCTATATGCCAGTACAGATAGGGAAAAGTATTACATTTGTCCCTGGACATGATCCTCTATCATTTCAATGACAGGTATTATTATTTAGTTGTTTTATATTTTTATGAGGTGTTATTTAACATTTGAAATTAACTCAAATGAAAAGATTCATGAAACTATGTAAAGAATTAATTTATCATGGTGTATGGTTGGTACATCAATCTATGACTTAGAATACTATCTAGTATCAATTTCTATGTGGATCATGACTCCCCATCTTCCCAGGGAGGGGTTTCCTTCATGATAAAACTTATATTTGTCCATCTACATTTGGCTTGTTATCTCCACAGTATATCACAGTTCTCTGTTTATTCATGATATGTGGGTATTGAGGGTGGGATTTGATATGAACGAGACTTATTTGTGTCATTATATCGTCCCATGATAGAATATGTTAAGAATTTTACGAATTCTCTTTTTCTAGTTACTCCTCGTAGAATGGATTTGAGCAGACTCGGTATTCTAGTTTGCCATTTTTACGTTCCTCTTAGCTATCTCCATTATCAAGTGTTAACATATGATTTGTGATTCCATTATGGTTTTTGGTGCATCCTATAGGGTATGTTGATACTCACTCCAACACAATTATTTTTCACACATATTTTCTATTCTTGTGGGTAAGGCACATGTTTGGAGATAGGCTAGATAGATATAGAGCAGACATGGCTTGTTTATAGTTGATTCCTGATGAAACTAGATTGTGAATTATAGAGTATATTGGATAATTATGGTGGTCATGGATGATATATCATGTGTGTATTCTATGGGATCATATAACTTAGAGGAGCTTCTTACTACCTTGGGTTATAGAGACTTATTAGACATATTATAACATTTTATTTATCTTATATGGAATATATGTATACATTACCTATGGAATGAATTACTTATAGTTTATTTTATTATTAATATACTAGTTGTATTTTTGTTTACCTTGTGTATTGGTGATGTTTTTTATTGGATATTATAGGGTATGGCCTCATATATTGAGTCATGTGAAAAGATAATGCTACTCACCAACCTCTAGCCTACTAGAGGTTGACTTGAGGTAGCTCTCTCAGCTTATCACTAGACCAAGAAGGGACTTAGTTGGTTAGGTTATGACAATGTTGTTTTAGAGTGATTTGTTTTAGGGACAATGCTTGGAGTTAGTAGCCATGTGAGGACTGGTTTGGGAACATAAAGAAATAACATTCTAGGGGTCATAATTTAGGTTATAAGACAAAGGAGACAAACATATTTATGATGATTTATGTATACATTATCTTTCATTATGATAACCTGTTATTTGACCTAAATATCTAAAAAATCATTCTGGGGTATATGAAAGTTAGCAGAATATTCATATTAAGGTCAATTGGGATCATCCATGTTATTGGAATGTTAACTCATCCAGATATTCTCTAATACCTGTTGGAATATACTTCAACATAAGATTCTATCCATTGATATCCATATTGCTCTTAGAGTTACTGTAATGATTAGCTCATTCATGTAGATGGACCTCTCAACATTTATTATTGAGTGATGAGGTGTTGTTTTCTATGACATGGTTGATATATGTTCTTACCATGTTATTGGAGGTAGATTCTATCCCCATTATGCTTAGTGTATAACTTTATTATAGGTTGTATGGTATTTACCCTAGGTTTACATGGATACCCAAAGGATATTTTCTCCATGTTTGTTCCGATGATAGGTAACCCATTTGCATGGGATGAGACCTTGATCTCTGAGACACCAAGGATATTCTTGAGTATGATAATTTTTTTACATATAGTTTGGACTCTTATTGACCAAATTTTGATTGATTTATTGAGATACCTACAAAAAATATAGATCTGTTAGTGAATGATATTTTTCGTGTACCCAATATGATTTTCCATAATGTAGCAATAGTTTAAGAGCATTTTCTGAGGATAATGTTTTATAAATGATTTTGAAACTATCTATAGGGGGAACTAATGTGTTTGTGTACACACTTAGGTATATGGTATTTTCAATTTTTTTCTAGGAATACATTGTGATCGAAATTATTGAACTCATTATTGTATTCATTTTAGATAATAGGTTCGGTGGTACTCATCTAAATATGATTTCCATAACCATTATGAGATTATATTCCCCTCATATGAATGTTTAGAAATGCATCACTGGTTATGATGGGGGACTCGTGGTTTACCCTTGATGAGAGTCATATGTATACATCAGATTACATTTGGTAGATGATGATTGAGTATCACTAAAAGGAATGATGAGTTACTTGTGCAGTTTTAAAGTATAAAAATTAACCCCTACATGGTATGATACAAGGTGGATACTATCAGGTTGATAATGATATCTGAGTAGTGTGACAATGACCCGATGTCTCACTCACTTGATAGAGGGACTCGATGTCTGAATATTAGAGGAGTCTATTAAGAAGATAACTTTAGAGGTGTTGATCCTTCCCCCAAGAGATAAATTTCTGAATTTGTTTTTGAAAATTATGGTTTCTTAAATATTTCATTGTGTGATAGGACCATATAGGTGATGTAGAATTGGAAGTAAAGAGTGACAGAACACCCTTAGGTGGTGTACTTGATGTGTTTTCATGAAGACAGTTGGTGAAGGTTCCAAAAAAATTAAAGAACCCCTTTGGATAATATATATTAATATTTTTATTGAATTCTAGGGTTCATTCAAAAATTCTGATAGATTTAAATGTCATGACCAATTAAAATTTTCTATCCAATTTTAACATAGGAACCCTAGAATCTAGAGACGACTTTTATAAATTACATTTATAAACAATTTCAATAAATGAAAACAAATAATAACATATATTAGGATCTTTATTCAATGATATTTTTGATCATACAAAAAAAATTTCAGATTACCATTGTTTTATAGTAAGGACCCAACGTAGAGCCCCTATAGGGGGGATCCACACATGATCCATTTTTCTATGAACAACATCAATGGAATTCTAGGTTCTTGTGAATTTGATAAATTGTTATTTGTTGTTCATCTTTATCATTTAAAATTAATTTAGTATCGAAGGTTTATCTCTAATTCTTATCATTCTTAAATGGATGATAGAAGGAGGAGTCTTGACAGAAATGTGTTGTGCACAATAATTCAAAAATTTTAATTAACCATAAACAATATACATATTTATTTATTTATAGAGTTAGTGTAATGCTCAAAAATATTATTCTATTCGGAAAAGGAAACAAAATAATATAATAAACATTATCTGACCCCATTCCATACAATAATATTGTTATTATTTTATCTTGATCACAAAATGTAGCAACAATAAATATTATGTTTCCATCTAATGAATTAATATTAAATTTCATACCCTATATTGTTTTGGTCATCCTCCTTATCATTCATCTAATACCCAAATAAGAATTTAATTAATATTTTATTCATAAATAAATATTCAATTTATAGCCTAATGAAGAAATTTTTATTTGAAAGTCAATTAAAAATTTATTATTCACATTCTAGAGAATAAATATTTATTAAATATATTTTTAATTAAACAAATTATTTATTAATAAAAAATAAATATTTACTACCATATAAATATTTTCAATAAATAAATATTGAATAATAGTATTCCTTGATGTTGTGAATAATATTTACTCTGATATTTAAAATAAAATAGAATTTAATTGAGATCAATAAAAACACATAATGTGTGACTCACTAGGATTATTCATCGTTGTCTTTAGAAATACTTTCCAAAAGTCGAAAATTACCACCTAGAAATGGGTCAATGCACCAAAGATATAGAAGTTAATTTCAAAATGACGATAACCAAACATGAACACTTACTATGTAATATAATCCCTTTCTTATAGTATCTCATAAACATGGTTTCACACACATGTCGTTTACCTATGTCCTTGATATGTCTTTCTTTGAATATTCTAAATAATATCATTCTTAAATTATGTACTGGTATATTAATGTAATTGTTCTATTAAAATAAAAGGAATGAGATATGATAATCCATAAATATTGATGGAATAAATCCTTCCTTTAATTATTCATTAATAACATGTCATTCAAGACATACCCATGAGAATATATAGATTCATGGTTTTGGTTAGTAATTCAATGTATGGAAGTCACAAAAATAAATTAACAATAATCGTAATGTATAAATACTATAATACATTCTCATTGTTAAGAATATCCAATGACACCTAAACTAGCATAATTCTTACATGCAGGGTTGTTCTCATAATATCCCATATTTTATATTATCATGTATGAACATCAAAATAAATTGTATCATCTGTTAATGAGTACTCACACCTGAAAATCAGAATTCAATGTGTGCCATCATAATATGTTATCTTACTTTGGAACTATATTTAATAATAAGATAATTTCATTTCAATTTTCTCATCATAGATGGGAATTTCAACAACCTCACTGAGAAGAAAATTACTAGAGAAAATTATTTCAACAAATTCATGCATAAAAATAAAAATATATAATAAGGAGTTTTATTAGTGTGAAAAATATTAATATTCATGCACTACAATGAGGAAAAAGTTTGTTCTAGAACACCAACTACAATAAACTCCCACCTATATTTGATCCAACTACCAATGAATTTTAATCTTATAGACCTCATGTGGTGGTCATGTTTCTATTTAGTTAAGGATATAGTAAAAGGTTCCACCACCTTGTCTTAAATGGATATTCTACTAACTATGATGTCCTCTATTTGAAATAAATACATTAAGAGATAGTGCTTAAGAAGTATCTTACTCATCTATTACTCTGACCATGGATCTTATGATGGATCCACCACTATAGTATTATAACAATAATGTATCAAGAGGTCATTACTACTAGGAATCAATTAATGATCTTGAATAAACATTCATATCTAAACTAATTATTTTGTTAGTTTAGAAGATGGAATATACCCACTTTGCTATGAATATGTGATCATGGTTGAATTTGAGCTCTTATAACTCAAACGAAATCCAATATCTATGAATATGTCTCCTGAATATGATTTTAGATAATCTTTATAAATTTGGTATATAGTATATGAATTTCATTTAATGATTAGTTCATAAAACCCTTTATATACTAGAAACATATCCTCAATACACCTTAGAAATAAGGACCCAACCGTAAACATAATTTATTCCAGAGTTTATTTACTAGAATTTATATTCCTTCATTTAGAAATATCTTTTAGGTATAAAGTTTTAGATAATTAGGAAAAAATATTATATAAATTATAAAAATTAAAAAGTCGATAAGTCCTCATGCCATCCATTTTTTCATAAAACCAAAACTAATAAAATTAAACATGGTTTCCCTACAAGAAAAACCTCATAAATACATTCATCATAACATCTTCATTGTCCTTACCAATCCCAAGACCTATGAAAAAAATTTAAAATCATGGGATGAGAAGAAAAACCATAGTAAGGGAAAATAATGGAAACAATTTATAAGTGATATTGAGAGATATAAATAAGAACATGAGGACTTTCATAAAGGCATGAGACAAAAGAATATCATAACAATAAAAATATGGATCATAACATGAAAATGTAGCCACGAAATTTAATTTATAAATTCATAAAAATATCACTAATTTCCATCCCAAAGATTTCATATCATTATGGTCCATCCCAAAGTTGTCATAAACATTATTATATTTATTAACCAAGGTATTGTAAAATTTGTAATATATATATAGATTAATTTCATTACCCAATGAATCGGAGTTATACTAGGGATCACCCTTAATATTTATTTATATTCATGTGATCCTCATAAATCATAATCATCCATTTCAAAATAACCCATATAGAATAAAATAAATGGTTTTCATATCAAAATCATGACATTTTAAAAAGTTCCTAGAAACAAGATAATTATGTCATTTATAACGCATGAAAAGTGTATTATGAACTTTGATTATATAATAAAATAAATAATTTTTTTGTCATTTTTAATAAACCTATATATTAAATAGGATTGGTTAATCTCATAAAAAAATAAAATACGTTCTTGATTAAAATAGAGAAATTTTGAGAGGAAAATTATGCAGCATAATTTCTATAAAACCATGTTCTAGAAAACATTAAAAAGAGATGAAAAAATGGTATCATATCCATAAATGACTCATAATACAGAATAAAGAATTAATAAAATGTAAATAATAAATTGGTATGGAAATTTTAATGATATACCACATCAAGGAGAACTTAAAAGGAAAGAGAAGTTGAGAATTCCCTTATCCCATAAGAAAAAATTAATACATATGAATAAGGAATTACATTATAAACAACAATAAATATAATTAGAATATACTAATTCATGATATAATTAGTCAAATGGGTTTATATACACCATATTGGAAAATAAATGTTCCTATCATCAAGATATTCCCTAAGGAAAGGAAATTGAGATGAAGTCCCTTACTTTGAGTCTGACTTATCTTGTTCATTCTTTATCATCCTGAATAAATAATTTAAGTAAATTTATACTTGTATGAGAAGATTTTTCATTTTTATTACTTATATATAACTTATTACCATGATATAATAATTAATTAATAATTTAGGTTCATATTAGATGTTTAGTCAATATTTGGTACCTGAGTGTAAAATGAACATGTTATGATTACAAATTGTCTATATTTCAATAATTCCATCATATATAAAATGATAATTATGAATTAAAAAACATATACATATCATATATATATATATATAATAATCTGTAATATTTGTAAAATATAAATTAAATTCACCATTCATGGAGACGGTATGACATACGTAATCATGAACGCTACATTCATTTCATTGTCATATTAAAATAATGAAAAATAATTTATAATTAGGTATATTATTATTATAGTATAATATATATGTTATATATTTTACATATTTTCATTAAATACATCTTTTATATATTCCATGTATAGCATGAACGAGTCAAATTACATTGAGGGGGGGTAGACCACACATCCTCAAATGAAATTATCATATTTATACAACCTGAAAAGAATATAGGTATATTATAAATGAAAATTATAGAAAATAGAGATTATATAAATATTATAAATATAATAGATAAATATAGTTACATCATAATTTCCACCCTGAGATGTGGTTGGAGAAAATTGAACAATCATCATTTTGTGATGCAATAGTTCGTTGTACACAAAAACAGAATGTTTTAACTCCATTTGATAATGGTTTGTGTAATTGTAGTTTAGAATATTAGAAAACAAATATCCTAGAATATTTATAATAATTATTATATTATAAAATAATTTAATAAAGATAGTTTAGGGGGTAGGAGAAGTAAAATAATTGAAAGGATCCTGAGAGAAGACATTTCCTCTAAATCGGTTAAATCATTTTGATTTGATCAAAAAACCCTCCTTGAGTTGAATTATTCCCATGATAAGGCTAGTATGATGTTGGGGATGTTGGGAAAATATTTTAGAATAATTAGGACGATCCAAGGGGCTTGTGAGGTGTTAGTAAGTGGGTAGAGATCGTTGCCTTTTATAAGAGGGAGGAGTGGCACTTTAGGAATACCTTGAAATATAATTTGATTACAAGTTTATTATCGAATTATAATAGTTAAAATGTAAAATATTTAGAGTATAAGATGATTATGGGTCTATATAATCTCAAACAACTAGTTTTGTACAAGTTTAGGTCAAAAACGTAACCTTATATTTTAGCTTTAACCCTTAGTTAAAACATTATCACTAACTAAGTTGTCCTGTATTTTCATAAAATATGGTTACTATAGTTACTATAAAATGCCTCATGAACTAAAAGTGGATCAATAAATAAATTTTTAACATTAATTATTTTATTTTTCTAAATCTTGTATTTTTAAGGCAATTATATCATTTAATAAAATAGTATTTTGTTTTAAAAACTCATTTATATCAATTTTGACACTTTTTGGGAATTTATTTTTATTCAAGTCATAACAAATTGATTCCATTGAAAATAAATGTATTAAATAAAATAAAATAATTAATATTAATCCATAAAACACTTTTTTTGAATAAAAAGTTTCAAATTACAATTATTTTAATATTTATAGTATCATTTTGTTGAATATTCAATTATTAAGGTAATCATTGCGCCATCATTTTTTCATAAATAAATTTATTTATTTAATGTCTAAAATTTCTAAATAAAATACCATTATGTAGGAAATATTTTTAAATTACTAATTACAATTTATATTCTATGATATTATTTATATAAATAAAATTAAAATTTTTTATTATGGAGATACATGTTTATGTTATATTTTCCTTTTCCATAAATTAAATATTATAAAAGGTATTTATCACACACAAGCGGATCCATGGGGTCCTAAATTCTTCCCAAGGATACTCATGTTCTGAAATATCTCATAAAATAGTATTATGAAACATATTATACTATTTTTATGTTATTATAATATTATTTATTACCCTTATTTACATGATTTACCCTTTAACCATGGTAAATAAAAATAATTGCGGAAGTTACTATTCATAATGTACAAAAATAAAATGTACCTTTTTAAAAAATATGCACCTTATGATTCATAATATAGAATCAATTATTCCAAATTCAAAACACATAATAGGAAGAAATTAATTTAAAATTAATTCCTATTGTTAAAACCAGAAAGCATGTTTTTTAGAGATAAAAACTATCAAAATATTGAGATGTGTTTAGGTCTAATTTCAGTTTAAAATTACTTCCAATGACAAAAAAAATTGGAATAAATGATAAAAAATAATCTTATTACACTTTTAAACCAATGTGAAAAAAAATCTAACTATATAAATAAATTATATGAATAGACAATGTTTAATAAAATGCAGTATTTTTTTCTATTCATTAAAATATAGAATTTTACTAAAAATAAAAAAATTTCATCCGTAGTATGTTTTTATGTCCCAATTATAAAAAATTATAATATATTGTCAAATAAACAATTTATAATTGAGAGAAAATAGATTTAAAAATGGTTCCCCATCAAACAGCGGTAAAACTACCTTTTAAAAAGTACTAAATTATTTTATGCTTAAAATTGATTCATTATCATTCTAGGAATCAAAAATTTATTGGATAAAGGTAAAATAATTAAACAAAAATGTGTAATAATATAATAGTTAGTGTTATTCATTCCCTAAAATACAATTTCTAGGTGTTAACTACCATAATAATATAATTGAATTATTTTACAGTATAACTCAATGTTGTGTGCAACATAAGATTTCTGAAATACCCATTATTGCATGTTAAGTACACCATCAGAAAAAAAGTCCCCTTTAAATTAAAACTAATTTCTTATTCAAAAATATTAATAGATATTAAAATTTATTATTCTATACATACATGGGCTGTTAAATCTCCCCCCTGGTGGACATTTCATCCTCACAATTTTAAAATTTGGTTCGTTAACTTCATTGAAAATCCAACATTAGAAAAGAGTAAATAAAACTACCACATTAAAAGAATGAATTATAATTATAAATGTCAACCAAGATAACAAATACTGCAATTACATGTAAAAAAACAAGTATATAAAAAAGACTTACCATCTTGTTCTGATGAAGAGTGATAGAAATTATGATCAGGAGAAAGTTAACAATCAGAAAACCACAAACTTGTGATGTGTTAAAAGGTCTTTTATTTCATAGTAGAAAAAGTAAACAAATATATTTTTTTGTTTTAATTAGCTTTTCATAATGTTAAGGAATTTATTTTCTATATTGACTAAGAACATATAGAATCGTACATACTTGTCAAGTATAATTTCATCCTATAGTAGATTTTTACCAAAAACTCATATTTTCTCTAAACAGTGAGTATTCAAGATGAATTTGTCACACTTAAAGCACATGAATAAACTTTTAAAGAATAAAATATCCAAGGGAAAATACTTACTATATATTCATCCTTTATTGAATGTGTATCTAAAACCAAAATTTTTAGTGTAAGATAAGATAATTCCCTCAAATATATAACCATTTATTATAAAAAACTACATTTAATCTCCAAAATTCAATTGTAATAACTAGAGTCCAACATAGACGATTAAAAAAGTAATAAATCGTATTATTCCTAAAAAATAATCCAAACTATTTTTGAAACCCAAAATTGCTAAGAGTTTGATAACATATTCTTCGAAGATAAATTTTATCATTTATCTCCAAATAACATCAACGACTCTTAAAGGCTCATACAAAAAATTAAATTTCTAAATCACATATTCTCTAAGATAGGTTAATGATTTCAATAAATTATCTAAATATCCATAATCTCATAATTAAATCATAAATTTCTCGAAAAATAGTTCATCCTTTATTCATAAAAATAAAATTCCATTGTAATCTATTTAACTTGATCATATGATATCCACAAGATAGTGATCATCTTCAAGAATAAAATTTATCTCTTAATCACCAAATCATTTTCCAATCTCGTGGTTATCTATTAAATAAAATAAAGGTCTCTAAAATAAATTTATTTTTATTTCATAAATACTTTTAACAAAAATTAATGAAGTCATACAGACTGGGGACTCTACGTAGGTCAGTGGTAGGAAATAAATGTCCATCGCACTTTGATTGTGGGTTCAATTTCTACAGACTTGTCCAGCATGACGAGTTGTCACATGATCTTCATGTTCTCCATTTATTTGAAACTATATAATTCTCATAAAATTCCCAAAATAATATAATCATCAAAAAAATATCCACATTATGCTTTTACCACAATTATCTCATACATTTTTTTTGACATTCAAAAAGTAGTAACACAGAATTGCTTGAAAAAAATAAATGTCCCTAAAAATACTAGAAATAACCTTGAAATTTAATAATATAATACTCAAAAGGGTTTCTATGTAAATAAAATTATGATCAACCATAAACTTATAAAACCATAATAATATATCCTAATCTCTAATGTTGTCAAAACCCTGCTATAATACCAACTATAAGGACCCAACCATAAACATAAGTTATTCTAGTGAATTTAGAATATAATTTATTTTCATTCATTCCAAAAGATCATTAATTTATAGAATATTAGAGAATTATGACAAAATCAAAAATAAATTATCAATATTACAATGTCAATAAATCTACAAAATATCTATTTTTTCATAAAATGAAAAACTATTAAAATGAAACATGGTTTCATTTCAAGACAAATCTTTTAAAACATTCATTACAACATCTTATTTTTCATTAAAAATATTAATAACTATCAGAAAAATTTAATAACATAGTATTAGTACAAAAATATCCATAAGTGAAAATAAGGGAAAAATATCACATGTTATCTAGATAGATATATTTTTTTAAAGGTTGGGGCCGAAGCCTCTTTTTTATTAATAAAGCAAAGAAAATACCTCTTTTTAACAGGGTAAAGGAACACACATTACATATCCCGAAGGCCCAGTGGGATTATAGCCCAATACATAGCCCGCAGGCCAAATTTTTTGGCCCAATTCTCATTTTGTGAATAGTAAGCCAACTGTTACAGTACCTGCATAGTACAGCCACCGCTATAGTGTCGTGCCACTACTACAGTGCCCACCGATCAATAGTACCCCCACTACTACAGTACCGCTATAGTACTGCTGCAGTACCAGTGTCTAATGTGTTTTGAAACCCCATTTTTCAGGTAGTATTATGGGGTTATTACCACTAAATTTAATTAATACATTCAAAATAATATCACCAAGGTCCATCCCCAAGGTGTCAAAAAATTAAAAAAGGTTATTCACCAGGTTATTGGAAAACTTTTTATCTATAGTGATTAATTTCTTTACAAAATGAATTGGGGTGCTATCGGGGAGCACCCTTAATATGTATTTATTTCCATGTGATACACATAGATAATAATTAATCATTTCATAAATTACCCATATAGAAAAAAATATATGGGTTTTATATTAAAATAATGACGTTTTTAAAAGTGCATTAAACATGATCATTATGCCATTTAAAACCCACAGAAAGGAAAATAAGGTTTAGGTATATTTATTACCAAATAAAATAAATCATTTTTATTTTTTTATTAATACACCTAGAAAGGCTATGGGTTTGGTTAATCACATAAATAAAATAAAATAAGTTCTTGAGAAAAAGAGAGAGATTTTGAGATGAATGTTCAGCAGCATAACAACTTTTATCAAGGTTTTTGAAAACATTAAAAAAAGAGGGGAAGAGGGTCTCTAATCCATAAATGACTCATAATACAATATATATATAGATAGAATAAAAAATAAATAAGAACATTTTATGTAAATATTAATGATATACCATAAATAAGTGAACCTAAAAGGAAGGAGAAGTTAAGAATTCCCTTACCACATAAGAAACACTTGAATATATATCATTAAGGAATTAAATTATAAAAATATTTATATATCATGGTAATTTACTAAATTATGATATAATTAGTGAAATGGTTTTATATAACACATATAGTAAAATAAAGGTGCATAAAATCAAGTGATTCTCCAAAGAAAGAAGATTGACATAAAGTCCCTAACCATGAGTCTGATTTGTCTTGTTTGTTAATTATGTTCCTGAATAATAAACAATAGTAAATTTCAATTTTTTTTGAGATAATCGAACTTTTTTTTATTCCTTTTATATCTTCTATTATCATGTTATAATAATTACTCAATGATTTATGTTCATATAGGACATTTAGTAGATATTCAGAACTTGAGTCAAAATTGAACATGTCTAGATTACAAATTGTCCATATGTTCATATGTCCATCATCACCAAAATTATATTCATTATTTAAATAAAATTTAAATATCATATATATAAATATATTTAAAATCATTAATATTTGTATATAATAAATAAAATTCACCATTGGTGGAGACGGTATGTCATACGTACATATTTACACTATTTTCATTTCTTTGTCATATGAAAAGTTTGAAAAAAAATTGATACATATTTATATTATATTTATAGTATAATATATATGTTATATATGTTACATCAGTTCATTAAATATAACCTTTATACATTTCATTTATAGCATGAACGTGTCATATCACTTTTCAGGAGCAGTAGTCCGCATTTCCTCAAATGAAATTATTGTATTTATAAAACATGAGTAACAAACATGTATTTTCTAAATAATAATTAAATATGCATAGAAATAATATAAATATAATATATATCATACATAAATATTGTTCCATCATATTGACCACAATGATAGGTGGTAGGAAAAAATTGAACAATCATCGTTTCCTGAGGTAGTAGTTCACCGTACAAAGAAACAATATGTTCTAAATCCATTATATAGAGGTGTGTGTAAGTGTTGGTAAAAATATTATCATAAAAACATACTTTTTAATTGATAAAACTGGTTTTGTTATAAAATAATTTAATAAATTTTGTTTAGGTGGTTTGAGAAAGAAAATAAATGAAAAGATATTGAGAGAAAACATTACCTCTAAATCAGGTAACTCCTTTTGATTAAGACCAAATGGATTCATTGAGTTTACTTATTACCATGTATGGATTCTAGTAGGATAATGGAGGGGGATTTTCTGAGATTATTTGAGCATAATTTTTATGAGACAAGGGGCTTGAGAGGTGTGAATAAGTTGGTAGAGGTGGTGTCCTTTTATAGGAATGAGGATGTGAACCTTAGGAAAGTCATGAAATATTATTTTATTATAAGTTGATTTTCAAATAATAATATTTAAAAAGTGATATATTTAGATGATAATATGAGTATGGGTCTAAATTCGACCATCCAATTGGTTTTAAACATGTTTAGGTCGTAAAAGTAACCTTATCATTAATATTTAACCCTTCCTTAAAAACATTAACTTTTACCATGTCTTCCTGTATTTTCATAATATAGTGTTACTATAGTTAAAATAAAATGACAATAGAACCAAAAGGGGATAATTAATTAAATTTTCAACATTGTATATGTTTTTTTTCAGAATAATGTATTTTTAGTGTTATTATATCATTTAATAAAATTGTATTTGTTTTCAAATCTCATTTATGTCAATTTTTACACTATTTAAAAATTGATTTTTCAAAAAGTCATAAAACATGATTCATTCAAACAAAAATTAGTAAATAAAATATAATATGTAATAGTCATACATAAAAATCATGGATATAATCGAATGATTCATATATCATTTATTTTAATATTTATAATATCATTTATTTGAATATTTCATTAATAAGGTAAAAATTACATCATCATTATGTCATAAATAAATTTATTTATTTAAATAATAATAATAATAAATAAAATACGATGATTTAGGAAATAGTAATTATATATATAATTAATATTTATAATTAAAGATTTCATTTATATAAAAAATGTAAAAACAATTAGTTATGATATACATGTTTATGTTATATTTCAATTTTATTTAAATTAAATATTATAAAAGGTCATTATCACACCCATGTTTCTCCATGGGGTCCTAAATTTGACCCATGAGTGTTCTTGATCGACGATATCTAATATAATAGTATTAGTAAATTTTTTAGGGTAGTTTTATATTATTTTAGTTTTAATTCTTACCCTTATTTACTTGGTTTAACCTTTAATCATGGTAAATAAAAATATTTAATGAAGATACTGTTAATATTGTGAAAAAAAATAAAGGTATATATTTAAAAAATTTGACCTTATAATTTTAAATATGGAATCCATTTTTCCAAATCCCAAACATAGAATTAGAAGAAATTAATTTAAAAAAAATTTCATTCTCAAAAATAGAAAGCCAATTTTTGAAAAGTAAAAAACTATCAATAGATTGACACATGTTTATGTCCAATTTTAAAGTAAAATTAAATTTTATGACCATAATAGGATTAAATGATAAAAACATATTCAACAATAAATTTAAAACCAATTAAAATGATAATATAACTATATAAATAAAGTATATGAAAACAAAATTTTGAATAAAAATATAACGACCCATAGTTTACATACATTTTTATTGCTTAAAAATTTAATCACACTTATTACAACATATAAAAAACAATGAACGGAACGTATAGGTATAGTGTATTTAGAAACTAGGAAAAAGAAACAACTGGTTCATAAATCATCTACACCGTCTCCCTTTTATTTTATCATATCTAGAGTCTCTTTTGGTATATATTACTTAATACCCTTATTCCTGACCTGGGAAAAAAATATACAAAAGGGTGAGCTCAAATTCTCAGTAAGGGTAAACAAAATAAATATAAATCACATCATATTCATAAGAACATAACATTTTGGAAATCTTAACCTGCAAAAGAGATCATAATTTCATAACATGGGATAAATCATAGTAGTGAAATCTAATCCCAATAAGCATAACTTAAAACATGAAATTTTAGTATACAAACATAATAACAGAGAATAATTTCATAGTAGTCAAGACTCATTTCCAAGATTATCTTAGTGGACAAAGTCCATTTCTGAACCGTGTTCACTCCTCGTTTTAGTCCTGTATCACTGGACTAGATTAACCTGCCTTTCCAGCCATGTCTATCTCATGAGATATAAATCTTTACCCAATGCATTGGATGGAGATATAGTTCCAACCCATCTTATAATGATACCATTCTTATGAGTTCCACAAGATCATAAATAATACATCATAGCATAACCCATGTAATAAAAATGGGATTCTTAAACATCAGGCCATCATAACATAATCCATTTAATATTAAAGGATATCATAAAGATAATTCCATCATAACATAATCAAATAAATGAAAAAATAGGGATAGAAACATAAACCTATATTATATTAGATGGAAATTAATTTTTATAAAACAGTTGAATAACATTCTTGAAGAAAATATCCTTTCTACTTCAAAAAAATGTTTTAATTTATTAACATGTCATGCAATTTTGAACTGAAATAAGTTAATTAAAAATAAACTTGAAAACATTTAAAGGAATCTTCATGGAAATAATGTTATATGAAATCATAAAAATCCATTCATGTCGTTCAAGTTAAAAAATAATTCTTCACGTACTTTGGACAGAAAATGAAAAAAATCACATCATACTAGAAACGACAAATGATTCCTTGAAGATCTTTTACTAAAAAATCACCAAAGGGTAAAATTGGATTTAAAAAATTGCAGGAGTATAAAAATAATATTACATATTGAGGAAACATGGAAATGGATGATAAATATTCCCCAGTAAATTTTGATGTATAAACAATCATGGATAAAAATGAGATTGCGAGATTTTCTATTACCTTATGTCCGATTTTCTTCGTACATGTCCAAAGCTCCTGTATAATGTTTTAAATAATGTGATTGGATTATTATGGAATCGTAATCATTGTATTGAAGTGTATTTATACTATTTAAAAATCAATATCACTTTAAAATAATCATATATAGTTATTATTTACACTATTATACCCATCCAAGTAAGGTGGTGGTGGAAAACAGATTACACCACAGCATGGAGACGGTATTCCGTACGTATGCACGCGCGGTGATTTCATTTTCCATAGGATGGATAGATGGTTAAATAGGGTTGTTTAATATTTATAATAAAATATAATTATATGATAGATACTGATGTTATTACTTCATAATGAAGCAACTAAATAAGAATAAGTAGAAGAAGAAATAAATTTGAATGAATCGGTAACGGACATTACCTCTTCTTTGAAGCACCTCTTCTTAATCTCCTATTAAGGCACTAAATATGGTCTTTAAAGAAGGATAGGACATCTAGGATGTTTCTATGGAAGTGTATAATGGAAATTGGTAGTGGTTGGCCGAGCATTAAGGCTCAAAGTGGTGTGAGGAGGAGAGGGAGGAGGTTCCCTTTTATAAGGGAGGAGAGGGGCACTTTAGGAAAAACTTAAAATATTATTTTATAATAAAGTCTTATTCAGTTTTTAATAGCTCAAAATTGATTTATTTTGAAGCTAAGGTGGGTTGTGTCTAAATACTATCAACCAATATATTTTAGACAAGTTTTGGTTACTATTTTAACCTTATCATTTAGATTTAACTTTACGTTAAATAATTTTACTTTTACCATTTTTCTTGTTTTCTTACACTATATGGTTAATAAACATACTATAACAAGACAAAAGAACCCTAAGTGGTTCATTATTAATATATATAACCTTATCTAAGTCATTTGGACTAACCTTATATTTTTAGGAATAAAATAACAGTTAATAATATAGTATTTGTTTTAAAAAATGTTTTATGTCAATTTTGACACTATTCGGTAATTGATTTTTGTGAAACTCATAACAGCTTGATTAGTTAGAAAAAAGTTAAATAAATCAATACTAATATGTCATATTGACCTATAAAATTAGTTTAATTCATAAAAAGTCTCAAATTACATTTATTTGGGTATTTATAATATCAATCATGTTAATAAGGTAATTACTGCATCATCATTGTGTCTTAAATAAATTAAATTATTTAAAATATTACAATTATAAATAAAATAAAATTATGTATGAAATATTTTTATATTTCTAATGAATATTTATATTCGAATTTATCTTATGTATAACCCTATAGTAATAATGGTTTAGTCATTAAACATTGATTTTAACTATTTTAACTATTCTTTAAATAAAATAATAATTAATGTCCTAATCTAATCCAAGTGGACCTAAATGGTCATATTTTATTTATAAGGTTGTTTTTGGTCGAATTAATCTTATCAAATGGAATTAGGACTTGTTTTAGGGTAATTATAATAACATATTTACCCTTATTACCCTATTTACTTTTAACCGTGGTAAATAAAATTAAAAAGTTACTATTCACAACAAAAATTTATCTTATTGAACCACATTTTACTCCTTGATGTTAACTGTATCTCTTGGATTTTCTAAATTCCACTAACAGAAGCTGTAAAATTATGTTTTATGTAAATATTCAAACTCTCCTATGAGATGGGTAAAAGACGGTGAAAAGTTCAATAAATTTTTTTTTATTCTAAAATTATTATAAAATGACTCAAATGAATTACATTGAACTTATATTGGTGTAATTTATCAATTTTTTACCTATAATAAATTTAAATAAAATAAATAATTATTTAAATAAAAAGCTGGTTTTTAAATAGCTACCCAGTGTTTTCACTATTCACCAAAAATTGAAAGTTTTCAGAAAAATATAAAAAATTCACCCTTAACTAATTTTGATATCACGAATCCAAAAATGAAGTCCATTTTAAAATATTAAATTTATAATATTTTAAAAAGTGGGTATTACTATTCATAACGCCTAGTTTTCATAGCATATCGTTGTTTAGTAAAACTCGGTATTGCATACAATGCAAGCTATTGAGGAAGGTCGCGACCGTGTGTAAAGCAAGACAAGGTAGTGTTGTGTGTATTTAATGATTCCTCTTATGATTTATACAACATAAAAACAAAATATTTCTCCTAAAAATCTCGGGTGTTACATTATACCCCCCTTAAAATGAATTTCTCCCTCAAAATTTGTCACTTTGTAACAAACAAATGAGGATACATCTCCCTCATCATATCCTCAATCTCCCATGTAGTTTCTTATAATTGGTGGTTCCCTAATAAAAATTTCACCAAGCGAGTGATCTTGTTCCGTAGGACATTTTCACTACGATCCAGAATCTCTATCGGTTGATCTTTATATGAAAGATCTTGCTCCAGTGGTACGACTTATGAGCTTAGTATATTTGAAGGATCGGGTATGTAATTTCTTAGGAGAGATACATGGAATGCATCATGAACTTGAGAGAGATTCGGTGGAAGCGCCAATCGGTAAGTTACCTTCCCAACATGATCTAGTATTTCGATAGGACCGATATACCTAGGGCTCATCGTTCCCTTCTTTCCAAATCTCATTACACTCTTCCAAGGAGATATTCTTATGAAAACTTTATCACCCACTTCAAGATCTAGTTCTTTTCTTCGATTGTCAGCATAAATTTTTTGTCGACTCTGACCTGCCCTTTTGTGTTGTTGAATAGATTAGACTTTTTCTGAAATATCATCAACAAGATGAGGTCCTAATAGATTTCTTTCCCCATCTTCATCCCAGCAATGTTGGAGTCCTGCATTTATTTCCATATAGAGCTTCATAAGGAGCCATGTGAATACTGTAGAGAAAGCTATTATTATATGAAAATTCCACCAATGGTAGGTGTTGATCCCAACCACCTTTGAAATCCATAGATCAAGCTCTTAACATATCTCCTTGAGTCTGAATTTTCCTCTCAGACTGACCGTCTGTCTGAGGATGATAAGCAGTGCTGAAACTCAACTCTCTATGTAGAGTATGATGAAGAGTTCACCAAAACATTGAGGTAAACCTCGGATCCCAATCAAATGTAATGGAAACTGGTACTCCATGCAATCTTACCACTTCCTTTATATATATACAGGCAAGCTGATCAAGAGAGAAATCCACTCTAATAGGAATGAAGTGTGTTGAATTTTTAAGATGATCAACTATGACCCAAATAGCATTATTACCTTTGGATGTTTTAGGATGTCCGGTGACACAGTCCATAGTGATGTTTTCTGATTTCTATTCGGGTATGGGTAGTGATTGTAACATCCCCTTATAATTCTGTCTCTCAGCTTTAACTTTCTGACAAACCAAGCATCGAGAGACATATTCAGCAACATCTATTTTCATGCCATCCCACCAGAAGTACTCTTTCTGGTCCATATACATCTTCGTGATTCCAGGATGAATAGAGAATGAAGAACTATGAGCCTAATCCAACAGCTCCTTATTTAATTCTGGGATGGGAGGAACACAAACCCAATTACCGAACCTTATTATCCCATCACAATTAAGGTTGAATTTAGGAACATTTATCACCATCTTTTGTGACTCTAAATCTTCCTTTTGTGCCTCTTTAATCTTCACATGTATATATGGTTGAACATTCATTTGAGAAAGATAAGATTTTCCCCTTCCAGTATAATTCAAAGATCCATCCTTTTTAAATCCATAAATATTGGATCTTTTGTGATCCTCATCATGGATAAGCTAGCATGGTCATGTCGACTTAATGCATCTACCACCTAGTTTTCTTTCCTAGGGTGATAATGAATTTAGCAGTCATAATCCTTAATCAACTCCAACCATCTTCATTGGTGCATATTCAGCTCCTTTTTTGTGAAAATATACTTTAAACTTTTATGATCAGTATAAATATCAAACCTTTCACCATAAAGATAATGCCTCCATATTTTTAATGAAATGATTACCACACCTAACTCCAAATCATGAGTTGGGTAATTTTGTTCAAGGATTTTCAACTGTCGTGAGGCATAAGCTACCAACATATCATTTTTCCTTAGAACACACCTCAATCCCTTCTTGTATGAATCACTGTAGATCAAATATCTTTCTCCACTACAAGGCAGTGTGAGCATAGGTTCACTAGATAACCTTATTTTTTAACTCTTAGAAATTCTCTTCACCCTCTTCCGTCCAAACAAACCGAACTCATTTTCGAGTCAACCTGGTGAGTAGATTAGATAATTGTGAAAAATCTGTCACAAAACGTCGATAATATCCATCCAAACCAAGAAAACTTCAAATCTCAGTTAATGTTGCTGGTCACGACCATTTTTCAATAACCTCTGTTTTTGCTGGATCCAAAAATATCCCCTCTTTTGAGATTATCTTACCCAAAAATTCAACTTTTTTAAGCCAAAATTCACAATTTCTAAATTTGGCATAATGCTTCTCCTTTCTTAGGATCTTCAATACAATTCTCAAGTGAACTTCATGTTCTTCCTTTCTCTTTGAGTAGAGAAGAATATTGTCTATAAATACTACCACAAACTGATCAAGATAGTCTCTAAAGACACTATGCATTAGATCCATGAAGATAGAAGGGTCATTAGTTAGACCAAACGGCATCACTATAAATTCATATTGTTCATTCCTTGTACGAAAAGTCATCTTTGATATATCCTCCCTTTTGACCCTTAATTGATGATACCCTGAATGAAGATCAATCTTGGAAAAGTATTGAGCTCCACATTTTGGTCAAATAAGTCGTCAATGAGTGGGAGAGGATATTTGTTCTTGATAGTTATCTTGTTATGTTCTTGATAATGAATGCAGAGTCTCATTGATCCATATTTATTCTTAACAAATAGAACATGTGCTCCCCAAGGTGACGCACTAGGGCTTATGAATCCCTTATCAAGATTCTCTTTGAGATTCTTCTTCAATTCCTGCAACTCTATTGGGGCCATTCAATAAGGTGTCTTTGAAATAGGTAAAGCATCCAATATGAGTTCTATAGAAAACTCAACTTCCCGATTTCGTGGAAGACAAGGAAATTCCAACAGAAAGACATCATCAAACTCCCGTACAATGGGGATATTATTAATCATGAGTTTCTCTCCAACCATTTGAGATAAATAACATTCATTTAGTGTCATCAAGACCCATAGGATGGATGAATTTTCCACTGGAAGGTTATGTTCATCCTTGCATCGATAGACGATCATAGATTGATCTTGAATATGAAATGTGACTTCCCTTTTTTGGTAATTGATATGAGATCCATATAAAGAAAGCCAATCCGTACCAAGAATCACATCAAATTCCACTATAGTAAGGATCACAAGATTTGCAGGAAGTACTTTCCCACAAACTTCAATCGGAGAAGAATTGTAATCTTTTGATGTGACTGTTGTTCCATTAGGGGTTGTTACAGCTATCTCAACATCTAATTGTTGAGGTAATATGGGGATACCCTTAGAAAATTATTTATAAATAAAAGATTGGGTGGATCCAGAATAAAATAAAACATTTTCTAATTTATAGTGGATGGTAAGTGTAACTTTCACCACTTCGTTATCATACTCCACATCTCTGATAAAAATTTCATGTGACTTTCCTTTATCTTTAGCCTTAAGAGTTTGTTGACGTCGATCATCATCAATAACCCTTGGATTAGGGCTTTGATTAGCATAATTCCCCATTTCCATCCACTTGTAACATTAAAGTGTATGATTTTCACTCTCTGTAGCCTTTTCTTTGCTCACATCAATAGACATCTTCCTCCAATCATTACTGCATTCAAATGCCCGATGACCTTCCTTTCCACATTTGTATCATTTAGTTGTCCCTTAAAGTCAACTCCCACCATGAGTCTTTCCACACTTTGAGCATAAGGGAAAACTCGTCTTCTTTTCAGTGTGCTCTTTAGAGTTCCCTTGGAATTCCATTTTGCTCTTCTTATCAAACACATATGACTCATGGGTTACTCCAATCTCTATCTCAACCTTGATATCACATCGAATAATTTCCTCATAGCTATTGAGGTCCCTTAGGGCTAACACACTTCTAAGACTTGGTTTTAAGCCACTAAAAAATCAATCGATATTACTCTCAGGTTGGATAATAATTCCGGAAGCGTACCCTGCAATTATTGTATAATTTTCTTCGTAGGTACCAACAGATTCATCATCCTTTTGGTTTAGTTCAAGAAACTCCTTCTCCATATTTTTTCTAAGAAAACGAGGGAATTGCTTATTGAAAAATAAGTTCATGAACTCGTCCCATTCCATGGACTTAATTTCATCTATTGGCCTTGTATTCTTGATAAGATTCCAACATTTATTAGATTCACCTTCCAAACGATATACTGCTAAGATGAATTTATCATGTTCAGAACATTGAAGAACTGAAAATATCTTTTCAGTGGTACTAATCCATTGTTCAGCCACTAATGGATAGTAGACCCACTGAATGAGGGTGGATGCTGCCTCATGAAGGATTCAACAAAATTTTTGTCCTTTGATCGTTTGGAAGTCCTGCATGATTCATATCTTGAGAATGTTGTGTGAGCATGGCTACAATATTTTTCATTCCACCTCCCATAACATTTGGTTGCTCAGGGGGACAATCAATACATTTCCTGTCACATTCCACATTAACACAGTTCCATCGGGTTCCAGCCATTGACTAAAACCAAGAATAATAGTGTGAGCAATAATAATTATAATAGGAAAACCACATAATCAAGAATAATGTTTCACACTTAAGGTATTATCATAGGTTGTTCATGGCCATTTCTAAAACACTAAATTTTGTCCTATGCTTAGACATATCCTTAGGGTTCTTACTAAGGATTTCACATCCTAGTTTCCAAAGGTTGACTATACCCTTCCTTTGATATCAACTAGAACGACCCATACTTTACATACATTATTATTGCTTCAAAATTTAATCACACTTATTACAACATATTACAAAACCATGAAATTACCGTATAGGTATAGTGTCTTTAGAAACTTGGAAACATAAAAAACTGGTTTATAAATCATCTAAACTATCTCTCTTTTATTTTAGCATATCTAGAGACCCTTTTGGCATATATTACTTAATACCCTTCTTCCTAACATAGGGAAAAGATAAAATACAAAAGGGTTAGTTCAAATGATCAGTACGGGTAAACAAAATAAATATCAATCACATCATATTCATAAGAACATAACATTTTGGAAATCTTATCCTATAAAAGAGATCATAATTTCATTACATGGGATAAATCATAGTAGTGAAATGTAATCCCAATAATCATAACATAAAACATGAAACTTTGTGGAATACACACATAATCATAGAGAATCATTTCTTAGTAGTCAAGAATCATTTCCAAGTCTATCTTAGCGGACAAAGTCCAATTCTGAACAGAGTTCACTCCTCATTTCAGTCCTGTATCACTGAACTGGATTAAGATTCCATTCCAGCCATGTCTATCTCATGAGATAAAAATCTTTACCCAATGAATTTTAAGGACATATAGGTCCCACCCATATTATAATGATACCATTATTATGTCTTCCACAAGATCATAAATCAAACATCAAAGCATAACCCATGTAATAAAAATGGGATTCTTAAACATCATTCCATCATAACATAATCCATATAAGATAAAAGGACATCATAAAAATAATTCCACCATAAAATAATCAAATCAATGTAAAAATAGGGATATAAACAGAACCCTATATTATCTTACATGGAAACTAATTTTTATAAAACACTTGAACACCATTCTTGAGGAATGTGTCCTTTCTACTTCAAAAAAATTACATTCTTAACATGTTATAAAATTTTATACTAAATAAAGATTATTAAAAATAATATTGAAAACCTGTAAAGGAATATTCCTTGAAATAATTTTCTATGAAATAATAAAAATCCATTCATGCCATTAAAAGTTAAAAAAACATTCTTCTCATACTTTGGCCAGAAATGTCAAAAAAGTAACTCGTACTAGAAACGACAAAAGAATCCTTTCATATCTTTTAATAAAAACTCACCAAAAAGTAAAATTGGATTTAAAAAATTGTATGAGGATAGAAATAATATTAAATATTTAGGAAACATGGATGTGGATGAAAATTATTCCCTAGTAAATTCTGAAGTATAAACAATCTAAGATAGAAATGAGATTGTGATATTTTCCCTTACCTTAGGTCTGATTTGCTTTGTAAGTTTCTGAACCTCCAGTATAATGATTTAAATAATTTTATTGACTTATTCCAGAATCTTTATCATAGTTATGATATCATATATGGTCATATTATTTTTTTCGTATTAGTAATATTTCATTGCTACTTGTTATACAGGTGTTTATTGCTTTTTGTTCTAATGCGTGTTTTGTCGAATAAATTATTCTTCTTCTTTTTTAGGTTATAGATACCTCATTTACAAGAATATTATTAGTGTATCATGTATAATATTTACTCATTCAATTCATTTATATAATCATTATTCAATGAAAATCATGTAGAATGAGTCACATCACATCGTTGAGACGGTAGGCCGTACGTACGCACGTGCGATGATATCATTCCCATGATCATAGAATTTTATTGAAGTGTATGTATAATATTTCAGAATCAATATCACTTTAAAATAATCATATATAGTTATTCTTTACACTATTATACCCATCCATGTAAGGTGGTGGCGGAAAACATATTACACCATGATGTGTAGACGGTATTTCGTACGTACGCACGCGCGGTGATTTCATTTTCTGTAGGATGGATAGAAGGTGAAATAGGGTTGTTTCATATTTATAATAAAATATAAATATATGAGTGATACTAATGTTATTACTTTATAATGAAACAACTAAATAAGATGAATTAGAGGAAGAAATAAATTTTAAATAATCGGTAACGGACATTACCTCTTCTTTGAAGCGCCTCTTCTTAATATCCTCTTAGGGCACTAAAGATGGTCCTTGAAGAAGACCAAGACCTCTATGATGTTTCTAGGTAAGTGTATAAGAAAACATGGAATTGGTTGGCAGAGCATGAAGGCTCAAATTGGTGTGAGGAGGAGAGGGAGGAGGTGCCCTTTTATAAGGGAGGAGAGGGGCACTTTAGGAATAAAATTAAAATATTAAAATATTATAAAGTCATATTCGGTTTTTCATAGCTCCAAATTGATTTATTTATAATATAAGGTTGGGATGGGTCGAAATAATATCAACAAATATATTTTAGACAAGTTTTGGTTACTATTTTATCCTTATCATTTAGATTTAACTGTAAGTTAAATAATTTTACATTTTCCATGTCTTCTGGTTTATTACACTATTTGGTAAATAAACTTACTATAACAAGAAAAAAAATCCTAAGTGGTTCATAATTAATATATATAACCTTATATAAGTAATTTTTACAAACATTAGTTTTTTAGGAATAAAATAACAATTAATAATATAATATTTGTTTTAAAAACTATTTTATGTCAATTTTGACACTATTTGGTAATTGATTTTTGGGAAAATCATCAGAGCATGATTAGATTGAAAAATGATTATTAAATCAATACTAATATGTAATATTAACCTATAAAATTAGTTTAATTCATAAAATCTCTCAAATTATATTTATTTGGGTATTTATAATGTCAATTATGTTAATAAGGTAATTACTGCAACATCATTGTGTCATAAATAAATTAAAATATTTAAAGTATAAAAATTATAAATAAAATACAATTATGTAGGAAATACATTTATCTTTATAATGAATATTTTTAGTGTAATTTTTCATTTGTATAACCCTATATTAAAAATGATTTAGAAATTAAACATTGATTTTAACTATTTTAACTATTATTTAAATAAAATAATAATAAATGTCCTAATCTAATCCAAGTGGACATAAATGGTCATATTTTATTCCCAAGGTTGGTTTTGGTAGAATTAAACTTATCCAATGGAATTAGGACATGTGTTAGGGTAATAATAATACCATTTTACCCTTAAATACCCTATTTACTTTTAACCATGGTAAATAAAAGTAAAAAATTTACTATTCACCAAAAATTATTTTTATCTTATTGAACCACATTTTACTCCTTTATGTTAACCGCGTCTCTCAGATTTTCGAAATTCAACTCACAGAAGTGGTAAAATTTAGTTTTATGTAAATTTTCAAACTCTCCTAGGAGGTGGGTAAAAGACAGTGAAAAGTTCAATAAAAGTTTTTATATGTAAAATTATTATAAAATGACTCCAATGAATTACATTGAACTTAAATTGGTATTATGTATCAATTTTGACTTAAATAAAGTTAAATAAAAAGTCGGTTTTTAAATAGTAACCCAGTGTCTTCACTATTCACAAAAAATTTAAAGTTTTCAGAAAAATACCAAAAATTCACCCTAGGATAATTTATATATTCAGAATCAAAAAATTAAGTCCATTTTAAAAGATAAAATTTATAAAATTTCAAAAAGTTGGTATTACTATTAATAACTGCTAGTTTTTCATTCATATCATTGTTTAGTGAAACTCGATATTGCGTACAATGCAAGCTATCGAGGAAGGTCACGACTGCGTGTAAAGAAAGACAAGCTACTATTGTCTGTAGTGAAAGATTCCTTTGATGATGTATATAACATAAAAAAATATTTCTCATAAAAATCTATGGTGTTACAAAAAATGCTGTTTTTTCACTATTCATTAAAATATAGATTTTATTCAAAGAATACCAAAATTTCAACCAAGTAAATTTTGATGTCCTACTTCTAAATAATAAGATTAATTTGTAATATAATATATATAAATGTGAAACAACTAGTTTTAAAAATGGTTATCAATCAAAAGGTAGTAAAATGACCTTTTAAAAAAAATACTAGATATTTTATACTTAAAAATGGATTCATTATAACTATTAGAATCTAAAACGTTTTAGATAAATATAAAAACATTTAACAAACATATGTAATAATATTTTAGTTTGTTCTATTCATTTCTTCTAATACAATATCTAGGTGTTAACAATTATAATATTATAAATTTATTATATTTCAATATAACTCAACGTTGAGTACAATGTAAGATTTCAGAGAAACCCATTGTCTCATGTCAAGTACACTGTTATAAAAAGAACCCCCTTTAACATAAAATTAATATCTTATTCATAAGTATTAAAAGATATGAAAAATATTTTTTTTTATAAATTCCTAGGATGCCACATCAGAAATTTGTTGATCAAATTGACTTTTATCTAGTGGCGATCACATGGGTCAGCATGATATATTCCTTTGTGAATTAAGGTTTAGGAGGAATCTAGCCTAGTACATAGTATACCATACATGACTGACCCATCACTAACTTCTATGGATTGCATTTCATCCTATATCATTCCTCATCTGTTTAAGGACACATTTTCTTTAAATGATGAATGCCATGTGTCATTGAAAATAATCCCCACATGGATTTTTCTATAATTAACATATTTAGTATCTTATAAATATGTACTATTACATAGTCCATGAATACTCTTTGATCCATCATGATTGATTTTCAACCAAAGAATATATAATGCTTCACCTAAGTCCTTAATAACGAATCATGTGTTTAATGATTCTTTAATGGTTTATAAGACTTGTATTTCATTTCAATTAATTATTATTTAATTAATATAAATTATAATAAAATGAATTTCATCCCACTAAAAAATTTGTAGACACAAGGGGCACATTAATTAATTATGAAAACAAATTCGTTTATGGACCCATCAAACAAAATGTTTTATGACCTAGATGCATGATTTAATCCATAAATGGATCATTGAAATTTTTATAGATTTTTTGAATACTTTTAAGTCACAAACCATTCGGTCTATGTTGTATAGACATTTTTAATTTTTCTTGTTAAGGAAGGATATTTTGAAATCCTTTTATAAAATCTCATAGTCAGAGTAAGCTAAAATAGATTGCATAATTCTGATGAATTTCAGTATAGAAATTGGTGAAATTGTATTTTTGTAGTCTATGCATTAATTCTATTTGAGCTCTTTTGAAACCATTCATGACTTAAATATACTATCTTATTAAACCATTTATAGTTAAATCTTTATTAACTATTTAATACCAAATATAATTACATCCACTAGATGATCTACCAAAATCTAGACATGGTTTTGGTACATGGAAGCCATTTCAAAATTCATAAATTCATTCTATTTTGAAACATTTTTTCCACTAACATGTTCATTGTAGCTTAAATGATCATTATTGTCAGAGATTAAAGATCCATCATATATGGTGACTTGAAAACCATATCTTTCAGGTCCTCTAACCTCTATTACACTTCTATGTACTACTTATATATCAAAAACTTCTTCTTCCAAGTAGATTTTTCAATTTTTTCATGTAAAAACTCTTATGTACCTTGATCCAAGACTTCATTAAAGTCTTTCTCACCCCCACTATCTCTGTTAGAGACATGAACCATCTCATGTAATTTTACCAATCATTCCCCAATTGTATTTTTATCATAGGGGTCTTAATTATAATCTCTCCATGATTTATAGGGGAATTATATAGTTTTACACTTTACTCCTTGAGGTGAAATTTTGTTTTCCTAAATGGGCTTTATCAAATTATTCACACCCCTACACATTTAGGTATGATAAAATGAGTTTCTTTCTACTCCACCATTAGTGAGGAATACCATATGCTACAATAGTTGTAACTTGGTTTAGTATTTAAACTGTTGTATATAATGAATATACTCAAAAGGTTAATAGAAGACTTGTGTGACTCATCATTGATATCACAATGTCTATCAAGGTATGGTTCCTCTATTAACTTAAATAATATCACAGAGGTGCATAAGGAGGTGTGAGTTTAGATTTAATGTCAAACTATTGTAAATAAAAAATGAACTATTGATTAAGATATTCTCCTTTACTGTCTGAGAGGTGTTTTAAATATTATTTCCATGATTGTTCATAACATAATTATTAAATTCATTTAATATTTCAAAATAATATGAATTATTCCACACCCATTATTCATATCCATATCTACTAAAATAATCATTAGAATTTATGAATTATCAGTACCCACTTCTTATTTAGCTAGAAATGGCCTACACACATCATTATAAACTAATTCGAGAAGCTACTTTCCCCCCACAAATTTTATACTTAATGTTGACCTGGTTATTTTTTAATATGAACATATGTGACATACACCAAATGTTTTTAGTTCAAAAAACTAACAATATATTTCTTGTTGTAATTTAGTCATGTTATTTCATTTACAAACCCTATTAGGCGATTTCCATGTTTTGTGTGGAATGAGTCATGTGTACTATATTATTTATTGATTTCCATTACTTGGTTCATGTAATATAACATTTAAAAAATATTATTTAAATTTTCCCTACCATAAAAAATACTATATTTTTAAAATATTCAACAATAATTCCCAAATTTGAAAATATATACATATGCATCAAGTTTCGATATATAAATAATGTATTTGGTAATAGATGGAACATAATAATAGTCATTCAAAACCAAGATCATTCCCACCAACAACGTTAGGTGGCAATCTTAAAAATACATAATGGATGAGTTGGCTCCATTGGATTCACAAGGTAATGGCTCCGACACAGGAGCCACTAAATATGTGCCCCAAGATGGATCTACACAAGACATCAAGCACACTTCCCCATATACCAGAGGTTTTCGACTAGCAGTGAGAGTCTGATAGGTCATGTGGGGAGACTATACCCTCTTTACTAGAGTATTCCACATCTGAAAAAATATAAATTGTTGAAACAATAAAAAATAATTTAATAACATGCATAAATAACCAACAACTTAAATTTATACAACCATATACAATATTAAATTTTTCATGCCATTCTATAGTGTTAGGTAAAAAAACCCCAAAATAATGACAAGAAAAAAATCTCCAAAATGGTATGGACTCCTGGTCTGGAACCTCACCCATTCATGTCCCATGTCCTACTCAACTCCCTAGCATATCCCCTTACCCTTTTGCTGACCTGAAAGAATTAAATATGATCAGGTACCCAATAGCGTCCCGAGTAAGGTGTGAGTATAACTCAGTAGGCCACCACCAATGGTGTTTATAAAATATCTAGTAAAATTAGATAGTGCATGCAAGTGATAAATAATGACATGTAATGGTAAATAGTTCAATACGCAATTTTAGACTATGTTCTTTTAAATTATACTACCATTGAATCTAGTTTCACTACATAGGTATCCCATTGTTTAACCAACCATTTTCATGTGTCCAATGGATTAGGAATGTTCAATATTCTAAAGAATATGAGAAATAAAAATTGAGACCTATCTCACTTGGAATCACATTATAATAACCTCACAATCCACACTTCAAAGCCTCAGTTTGGGTGGAATGAAACCATTAGGGGAATAGAACATTGTCCCCTTCCCTGAATCATGTATTTAGGTGTGGGGATATAAACTTGACCCCAATCTAGCCATTGGCGTAGAACATCATGTCTATACACCACTCTACCAAGCCATGTGCACATGCTTACTTATCCTTCACAACAATTAACCACATCCCAAAAAATCATATCCAATATCATTTGCAACATCTCAATCAATATAAATAATTGGGAAGTTAACATTATTCCTCAATCCATTAACACATTCACCATTCAAATCACTTAACCCTTTTATCCCCATTTCACATTTCCCAAGCCTATCTCTCAAAGCATATTCATGTGTAATAATAATTCCTTATAATATTACCATTAATCATATTTAACCTATTAATATATAAATCAAATAATCCCTAAAACTTTTAAAACATTAGAAACAACTATAAACTATCAATTATAACTCATTATATAAACCAATTAACATACTTACTAAGTCCCTATATCTTTATAAGTCAATTTCACACCTTATATCTCTATTAACCAAATTTAGAGAGCCGGAACACCCCAAGGGTGACCTAAATTTGGTCATGTACTACTTCATGCGTCTCATAAGGATCATGAGGTGTTCAATTGGTTGATTTAAGACCAACAATGTCAAACTATTAAATGTAAACCAATAATAAAACAAATTAAAATCAATAACATAACCATACATGCACAAATCCATGTATAAACTATGGGATATCGCATGTAGACCACCTACCTTGATTCCTTTGGTGAATATACTATTAATCGAGTCCCTAGATCTTGATCTAAATCCCATTAAATTATTCACCCTAAATATCACCGAAAAATAAGGGTTTTATAGCTTTGGATATAGAGAAGAAAAGGTAAAAACCCTAATCATGAAAAAGAAGAAATGAGGGGATTATACTTACCTAAATATTCATTCCTCAATTGAAGGTTCCCGAAATGGCTTATAATCAAAGGATAATTTACCTTGGGAACTATTCGGAGCATTGGTTTGTTCCTATTGTTGTAAGAGGGAAGGGGAAGGAAAATCTCAACTGGAACTTAAAATCCCATAATGGTTTTTTTTAGTAAATTTCACAAAGTTACTGGGACACACAGTTTACCCACACGATTTTCCAAATTGTGCACAAACCGTGTGGATTCTACTACGAGAAAATTGACCCCCCTTGAACGATTTCCAAGGATTTATTCCTGGTTTTCCCTAACCATGTGGAAACCATGTGGCATGCCAAGAAACCCCATATTTGTTTCATCTTTCATGTCCCAAACCCATTAGACACCAATGAGACTCCTCATCAACTTTAGGAAACACTTATTTGACCAAAATAATAAACTTTAACTAAAATGTAAAAAAATTACTTAAGGGAGATCTAAGATCTTACAACCTCCCTACCTTGTAACGAATCTTCCTCAAGCCGTTGTTTCCGAGCATCGTTGAGTTTCCAAATAGAAGAGATCGGCCCACTGGGCATGCAAATATGATTCCCACGTCGATGTTTTCTCCTGAACAATTCCATGTTTTTATAGAACATGAAACAAAGGAACAATATTTCCCCAAAAGACCTTCTCACTATGATCCACAATACGAACTAGGTGATACTACAAGGATGCATCTACCACAAGATCGATATCATCATCATTTATCATATGGAATGGATCAGGGCAATACTATCAGGGTTTAGAAACTTGTAAAACATCATACATCCCACTATACCGTTGTGGAAGAGGTAATCGGTAATCCCTCGATCTAATTCTCTCCACAGTGTCAGATGGACCCACATACCTTGGCCCTAACATTCCCTACCTTCAGATACGTTGGTTAACCATTATTTCTAACAGCGGAAGAAACACACTATCCCCCATGCTATAGCTCAAGGGTACTATGACACCAATTTTCAAATGACTTATTCCTACAATTAGATGTTTCCATACAATTCTGAATCAAATGAACATTCTTCGATTTCACCTTCACATTAATCAGTCCTAATAGCTCAGACTCCCCATCCTCAAACCAACATTGCAGGATTATATGGTCTCCCATAGAGTGCCTCAAATTGATCCATCTGAATTGTCAACTAAAAAATGTTTTTTTAGGAGAACTCAACAAGTGATATGTGCCTTTACCCGGAACTAGTAATGTCTAGAAAAAATGATATCAACATTTATTCTAATACTTGAATGGTACGCTCGGACCACCCATCAGTTTTTAGGGGGTATTCCATACTCAGAAACTACTTGGGCACCAAGACTAATCTATAGACCCTTCCACAAGAATGTGGTAAAATTTGGATCACGATATTAATGTATGGTTCTCATCCAGACATGAAACCTTACTACTTCTTGAACATAAAATTATCCAAACTAGTCATCAATATAGTTCCCCATGATTGGAATGAAATGAGCCACTTTGGTCAGCCGATCTAACACTAGAAAAGTTACATCATTCTTCTGAGGAATCCTCGGATGACCCACTATGATGTCCATAACTACATCATTCCACTCCAACTGTAGAATAGGCAATGACTGCAACAACCCACATAAACACTGATGTTCAACCTTTAGTAGTTGAAAGGTACACCATCGTGCTACAAAACACACAAATTCTTTCTTCATTTGTGGCCACCAAAAATTCCTAAGAAATCATGAAGAATCTTCATCATGATTAGAGGCACTAACCACTTTCAAGTGAGAAACTCATGCATCCAATCATCCCATAATCCATCTGGCACCATAAAATGGCCACGAACACCAAGAGAATCTATAATGAAATACCATCTAGAAGGTGACTCCCCACTATAAAGGCATTATTTATATCCCAAAACTATAGCACTGCCAACTGACTCTCTTTAATGTGGCAGAAAATTAAGGATTCCACTGATATAGATGGAAGGGTAACTTGACCCTTCCCATCATGTACCTCCAAATGTATCTTTGAAAACAAGGACATCATCATCCACTCTATTCTGGATTCCTAAACCACCAGATTTTGAGCCTTAAAACATAGAGCATCATCCACACTATTACCTTTCCTTGGTGTATAGACCAACTCAAAATCGAAGGAATTTAGGTAATCAACCAAACCTTGCTGTCGAAGATTCAAAATCCACTGAGAGGAGATGCACATGATATTTTTATGATCGGTAATCATTGTGAAATGATATTCTAATAATTATAGCATCGAAATATTCAATTCAACCACAACAACAACTCGCTCAAGTTCATGAGTAGAGTAATTCCTTTCACGAGGCCCCAATTTCCATGACCCATAACCTACAAACCAGTTAACCTGCTTCGATAATGCCCCATGTCCAACACAGTACACACTATAGAACAACGTTTTACTCTTATCTAGTTTGGGTCAGATCAAAATCAGTTTAGTTTTCAACCACTTATTCATCTTCAGAAATGAATTCTCACAAGCCACCCACCATTCAAATTTATACCACTTCTTGGTGAAAAATGAGAGTGGTGCTACAAAATGAGAGAAATCTACAATGAAACTCCAGAAATAATCGGCCAAACCCTAAAATCTCCAAACATTAGAAACATTCTGGGGATGCTCCGAAGACACCACAACCTACACCCTCTCTAGATCCACAGACAGACCTGACTCAAAAATCATGTATCCCAAAAAGTGCACCTCATCAATCAAAAACGTACATTTTCATGATTGGTGAAAAACCTATTCTCTCTTAGTGTAATCAAGAAAATTTCAGGATGTTTGGAATTATAATAAAGAGTTCTTGAGTACACCAACATATCATCGACAAAGGCTACTAAGAACTAATCCAGGTATGGGTGAAATATCTGGATCATCAAATCCATGAACAAAATAATGAAATTGGTCTATTCAAATGACCTCACCAAAAAGTCATACAACCCATACCTATGTTGGAAATTTTTTTGGGTATAAAAGAAGATATCACCCTCAAATTATGGTATCTTAATCTCAAATTGGTCCTAGAAAACACTAAGGAACCTCTGAGATTGTCAAATAGATCATCAAATCTAGAAAGAGGTTACCGGTTCTTAACTGTCATCTCATTAAGTTTCCAATAATTGACCAATAGCCTCATAAATCCATCATCCTTAATAGAAAACAACATAAGAAATCCCCAAGGAGATTTAATAAGACAAATAGAACCCTTGTTCTCTAACTCTTATAGCTGAACCATCAGTTCTAAGAGCTCTACTGAAGATATTCAGACTGGACATGGACCCCTCTCGGGCCCTGAAACGCTTAAGTGACCGTAACATGCAAACAATACGTCCGTTTGATGAACAGTCAGCGGTGCTGGGATTCTTGGGTCTAGAAAACCATTTTGAGATACTCCCAAATTGTTTTGGAGAAAAAGGGGTTTTTTTCCAGGTTTGATCGACTCTGAATCCAACCAGTCCCTCGGAACTAAAATGACAATAACGTATAGACCAGGCATCAAGTTGACGGGTCACATGGTACTTTGGATCCCTTATAACATAGTGGATATTCAGGTAAATTTTTCATGGGACTTTGTTCTAGTTGAAATTTGACTGATAGCTTGAGGAGAGGTTCTCCCATAATCATGCGTACTATGAGATGGAATCCAGTGGATGGCAGTGAGGTGGAGGTTGAAGACAGATTATATGGGGGGTTAGTACCGAGCGATAATGTGCGAGTCAGCACTTACCTATCCTATGTGGGTGAGATCCTATGTTGGTCAGTGCTCAGTGACCCTATGTGGGTCAGCACATACAGATATTGTGTGGGTCAGATCTAATATGGGTCAGCGATATGCAATCATGTGTGGCTCAGCGCATACCAATCATGTGTGGGTCAGTTCCTATAAGGGTCAGTAGGGGTTATTACCTATCGATCCTAGGCAGGTCAGATCCTATGTGTGTTACAGTGGTTTAGTAATTATCGATCATGTGTGGTTCGGACTCAGTATGGTCAGCAATAGTGATTTTATGTTGAATTAGATGATCTAGATTCTTGACTAATCATCTGTACTTCTGTGTTGACTTATAAATGGACTGAGATGGGTCTTTTTCGTCATGATTTGTGATTGAGATCATGATTTATTGTATTCCATTGTGGAATTACATGATACCTTTAGGGGTCTCAGGGTCCCTACAATGTATGTTATACTCACCCATGCACGGACATCACCCGCACATTGCTGTGTCTTATGAAAATGACAAGCGGATCAGCTCAGTCTGTTTGAGAAAGGAACAGGTGGTACAAAGAGGTTACGGTTGATGTGGAGAGCTATGGAGACATGTTGTACCTACCCTTCATGTATTATCTGTGGTGGATGATTCCAGGAGCCGTTTTCTAATATTTATTTTGAGTTGTACCTTTCGGTTGGGCTTGTATTCCGACCCCTTTAATTTCCTTACACACCTTTACTACTCTAGTTTCACTTCCTGGATGAATCTTGTTGTGTTCTTGGATTGTGTGTTTGTACAGGTTTATAGGAAATTCCTTCCCAATTATAGGGTTACTCCTTTCTAGTGCTAGTCACCAACTCCTGTCCTATAGAAGGAAGGCTTCGGTAGTCACGGCACGAGCCTTGGGGGATGGGTCATGAGAATGTGGTATTAGAGGAGTCAGTTCTACCAATGAACTAGGACTCTGCTATTTTTTATGGAGAAATATTGTTAAGTTTTTTGAGTATGGTTTAATGTTTGGGGAGTCTAGTGTTGGTGTGACAACCGACATATCCATAAACCATGACCCTAAATTCTTTTTTCAGACTCGGTGTACGAAAACAGTGCTAGTGTGTGTTTTGGAAATAGTTTTACATCGATCTCTTTTGAGTCTGCTCACAAGGTATACCCTTTTACAGTGGAACACCTGTTTCCTTTAATAATGTGTCCATTTAGATAGCCAACCAAGATTCTTGAGAGAGTACACGATGACGTCCCACCGAGAAAAGAGGATTTAGTGCAAGGCCCTCTTATTGTGGTAGCACCTTTTGGCGGTGCACTAGCAATACCACCACCTGTTGGGTAGTAGTTGGAACTATCCCCACAAGATGACCATGTACACTGACAGACCATGTTGGATGAGTTCTAGAGAGAGAGGCCTCCATGGTTTCGAGGTGAGACAGATCCCCAAGTAGCTGAGGACAAGCTGGAGGTTGTGGCTATTCTTTTTCGCTTGGTTGAGACACCAACAGAGAGATGGTTATCCTAACTGCTAGCCTTTTCGATGGCACAATAGGGAGATGGTAAATCATGATGCTCTACACACATGATGAGGAGGCCCTCACGTAGACGGACATTGAGTGCCTCTTCAGGTTGATGTTTCTTTTCCAAAAACTCAATCCTCTGTGCATATTTAGGAGCTCCTGCACTTACAGTAGGGTAGCCTGACAGTAGCCCAGTACTCGACGAGATTCACTAACCTCTCCCAATACTCCACTAACATAGTATGAGACCCATTCTTCAGGGCCTATAGTTTTTATTATGGTCTCTAGTGGGAAATCAGATCATCAATGATATCGCTGAATATCCTGATGGAGGCTAGAGTGCTCGAGAGAAAACTGTTGGTGGAGAGATTCATAGATGACCAGGCACCGACATTTAGAGCCACCATCAGACGATAAGTAACCGAGTCATCTATAAGAGGCAGTATGCAGATGATGAAAATGTCCAAGAGGGCTAGACTCACTGGTGGATGACCACAGGATGCAGGGTCAGAGGTGCGAAGCTCATGAGGCAGTGTAGGTCAGCTATGAGGTAGACTATGCTTCACATGTGGTGGGCATGGCCACATTCCTCACGACTGCCCAACCCTCTGTACTGACGATCAGCAGATGGCTGAGGAACAACTGAGGCAGAGGTATATATTTAATTCAGGATGTTCGTATGATGGAGAACGAAGCAGAGGAGTAGATCGTGCAATAGGAGGTGGGTGGTGATTTGAGTTTCTACTTCCACCACCACCAGGAGGTCCACCCCGACCATAAAGAGTAGGTGGACATGGGTGAGCACTGCTACAGGTAGAAAATTCCTATAACCACGATGCTCCAGATATTATTTGAGGGGCGATCTATGTCTATTTCACACTAGCTATACTAATTTTTGACACATGTGCCAGTCACTCATTCATTACCATGGCACTCATTTGGTTCTTGGATATTCTGATGGAGTTGTTGGCCTGATCCTTATAATTAGATACTCCCACAGGAGGGGATTCGAGGATTTCATATTGGTGATGATAGTTTTAGATTAGTCTATGAGGCAGGAGGTTTGACAGGGATATCCTAGTAGCAATGTCGAGGCCGTATGATGTCAACATGGGTATGGATTGGCTATCAAAAGTCCATGCCCAGATCAACTATTTTAGGTGAAAAGTGTGGTGTGTCCATTATTATTGGATTAGGTTTCCCTTCTCTGGTGAGAATGAGACCTTTACAGCACCAAATGGACTATCTCGGAGGAGGGTTAAGCCGATTACTCATCAGTTGGCTAGCCTCACCCAAGAAGTAGGGGACGTGAGGAGTCCGAGTCATCATGTACTGGTGGTGCAGTATGATAATGTCTTCCGTGATGATTCTCCATGCCTATCTCCACATAGATAGGTAAACTTTTACATCGTCATATACCCCGGGACTAGACCGATATCCACACTATCATTTAGGATAGCTCCCATAGAGCTTTGGGATTTGCATGTAAAACTAGAGGACTTTCAATGAAATGGGTTCAAAAGGCCCAGTGGTCCTCCATGGGCATCCTCAATCATGTTTGCCAAAAAAGAGGATGAGAGCTTGATGTATTGTGTGGAATGTCGGTTCCTACACCAGGTGACCATGAAGAACATATATCTACTCCCGAGTAATGATGATATCTTCAACTAGTTGAATGGAGATCGATGGTTTTACAAGATAGACATCAGATAAGGCTATCATAATCTCAGAGTAGGAGATGAGGATATACTGAAGATAGCCTTCAGATGAAGGTATGGCCATTATGAGTTCTTGGTTTTTCCTTTAAGCATGACTAATGCTCCAGTAGTGTTCATAGGGCTCATGAACTGAATATTCCTGCTATTCCTCGATCTCTTTGTGGTGAACATCCTCAAAGACATTGACATACTCAGTGTCATAGGAGGAGAATTACACACACCTACGGATAGTCAAGGATACACTCTGAGAGCACCTAATTAATAGTCATCTCTTGATGTTACAATTCTAGATATGGGATGTCCACTTTCTGGGGTACGTTATCTCAGAATCAGGATTCAGAGTGGATCTTAAAAAGATAGATGCAGTGCTTGCTTGGGAGCCACCCAGGAGTGTGACTGAGGTGTAGAGTTTTCTGGGTATGGCTGGGTACTACCAGAGATTTGTACCTGACCTCTCCTGGGTAGCAGCACCCTTGATAGCTTTTATGAAGAAGGGGAATCCTTTTGTGTACAGAGAGGTTCCAACGGAGTTTTTAGGAGCTGATGCAGAGACTAATGAGTTCCCCCCATCTTAAGGCTACTAGAAGAGGGTGTTCGGTATGTAGTTTACTATGAAGCATCTTGTACCAGACTGTGTTGTGTCTTGATGCATGAGCGATCGATGATCACCTAAGTCTCATGATAGCTGGGGAAAAAAAGTATAAATATGCTACCCACGACTGGGAGATAGCAGTAGTGGTTTTTGCACTGAATTTGTGGTGACATTCCTTGTTGGCTGAACTGTTCACTGTTTAATCGGATCACAAATGTCTCATGTATATCTTCTCACAGAAAGACCAGATCATGAAACATTGACGATGGATATAGTCCTCTACAACAATGAATTTTAGATTTTATATACTCTTGGGTAGGGGATGTTGTAGCAGACACACTCAGCAGGAGGTATGGTCCAAAGCTCTTGAGTGAGGTGACATAGCAGTTAGTCGCGTTGCAGATATCCTTCATGGATTGGGATGGAACAGCTTACCTCTTGTCTATGACAATAAATCCCCCAATTATTTAGTGATTTTGGGTGGCATAACATGGGGATGTTGACTATGAGGCCCGACATGCTTAGATATCCACAAGAAAGTATCCTGAGTGATGTACTGAAGGTGGGGAGCACATCATCATCTTCAGAGGATGTACCATGGTACCAGTGAAAATATGAGAGGAGGTGTTAAGGGAGTTCCATACATCCCCTTTAGCAGTACATTGTGGAGTTGTGAAGATGTACCAGGTCCTCCGACATCTGTAATGGTGGACAAGGATGAAGAAACCATCGGTAGAGTTAGTTTCCTGATTCCTTACCTGTCAAAAAGTGAATGCCATGCATCAAGTACCTGCAGGCTTAGATCAACCACAAGAGGAGCCAGAGTGGAAGTTGGATGGTATATCCATCGAATTCGTTATCAGTATAGCACGTACATCTATGGGCCCAAATTCCATCTGGGTGATCGTTGGCCAACTCACCAAGTCGGCCCACTTCCTACCCATCCAAGATTAGGGATCAGTAGAGGGATTGGGATTCTTCTATGTGCAGGAGATTGTGTGACATCATAGTGTTTCGTAGATGATCTTCTCCGAACGGGAGAAATGTTTTACATCCCACCTATGGAAGGGATTTATGGATGTGTTTGAAACTCAGCTACTCTTGAGCACCATCTTTCATCCACAGATAGATGGTCAGAGGGAGCAGAACATACAAACACTAGAGGACATGCATTGTTCTTATGTCCTCAATTTTTTTCCATAGTTGTGAGGACCACCTGTCGTGGGTGGATTTATCATACAACAACAGTTATCACTCCACCATCAGCATGGAACCGTTTGATTCCTTATACAAGTGACAATTCATATCACCTCTTTAATCGATAGACTAAGTAGAGTCCGCACTTATGGGTCCAGAGTTGGTATAGGCTACCACAGAGAAGGAGTCAGTCATCCAAGAGTGGATGAAGACTGCATAGAGTCGGTAGATTTATTATGCAGACAGTAGACAGAGACACTTGGAGATTGTGGAGGGAGAACATGTTTTCCTATGAGTCTCAACCCGAGGAGGATTATAGAGGTTGGGTTGGGGCGACAAGCTATATCTGAGGTTCATCGGACATTTCCCGATCTTCAGTAGAGTAGGTGAGGTGGTGTATCGTATAACTCTTCCCCCCTAGATGCACATGGTGAATAATGTTTTCCATTCATCATAGTTGAGGAGATATGTGCGTGATCCATCACACCTTAACGATTGGGGCGAGATGGATATCGATGATTGGGTGATGTTTGTGGAGTTCCCAATAGAGATAGAGGATCGATAGGAGCGGGTCCTTCAAGGGTAGTTGATTACTTTGGTGTGATTTCATTGGTACCATGATAACCTCCAAGATAGAAAATGGGAGCAGTATTCTCATATGTGTGCTTAGTAACCCAATTTGTTCACCTAGTTTTGTTGTATCTTTTTGGGATGAAAATATCTATTGTAGGGAGAATGTAAAGACCCGAAAAATTCCACGTAATTTATTATAAATTATTTGTGATTGTTACAAGTTTTCAAAAATTAATGATGTGTGATTATAAGGCCTTGTGGGCCCAGAATGAATTTTTTAACTTTTTTAATGGTACACTCGATATACTCGTGGGTGGTGTTTTCTATCATTTGAACTGGTGCTCAGATTAATAATCTAAGGACACTATTGAATATGCAATTCTGAGATTCAATAGAGTGAGGATTCACATTACCGTACTCGGTTGGGAGAAAATGTTATATATTGGACATTTTAATGAAATTTAAAATAACATGTAATTGTTATTTTATTTCTTTTTGTAATGGGTGAGCGGCAATGGCAGAACCAGTGACTTTTCATGACATTAAATGAATTGACTCATCAAATTCATAACTTCACAATTGACAATTGAAAGAGATTAATTATCAAATTTAATGAACCTCGTTAATTCCTCAATACAATACCCAGTTTTCCATCTCCTATTTAAATGAATCTTGATGTGGGGTTATGGAACGAAATCTTCAAACGATGAAACTCTAGCGAAGTCCTGTGGAAACATCCACCGATAGAGGATGGAAGCTCAGGAGGCAATGATCCAAGGTTGACGAACACCGAAGACACCATCCAACATGGATTCTCCTCCACCAAGAATCCCTATATCATTAATGGTTCTTGAGGTAGGGGGATTATTTTTAATAAAGGTTATCTTGGAATAATTATTCTTCCGCCACTTATCATGCTAACACGGAGGGTGCGTGCCAATCTAACTAGGATCGGACCCTCATTTGCTTTGGTTATCTTTGCATTATTCGGGGACAGCTTCTCTAATTTGGCAGTAAAGTGGGGAAGAGGGGCACGATGTGATAGAGGTTGTCATGAAGGCTCATCGGTGAAGACATGAGTGGAAAAGGAGCTCCGAGGAATTGTCGGATCCCCGTGGAAGATCCGTCGGTTCCAAAAAGTTATGGAGGCAACTAGTTTTGGCCAGACAAAGTGGTAGCACACAGTTCTCTATTGAAAACTACGGAAGGGAGCCATGACATAATGCTGCGACGACTGCATATAGCGGCTGACCCTCAGCCGACTGTATAGAGGCGGAGGCGGCACGCCGTCGTGTGCCGCACTAAATTGATGCAACACTGAATCTACAATAGTCATGAAGTTCGTGACCCACACCCTATGAATATTGTGGGTGAAAAGGTGGTTTCACCTATCACTGCCCTTAATAGAGTCAAACGACTCATTTGAGCTGTTCAGGAGTAGAGACCGTGCAAACCTGCAAGGGTCGCGCCTACCAGTGCGATGAACTATTGAGGCTCAGCCCAGTCGGGGTGAGCCAGGCCGGTCCATGACCCCACCCATCTGGGTAAGCCCATGCCATTTTTGGTCAGGCTAAGTGATCCTAACCGGGTCAGGTTGGCTCAGGCTGGGTCTGACAGGACCCGGACCCCGTCTCGAGCCCTAAAAGACTTAATTGACTGTAACATGCGAACATGATGTTCTTTTCACGAATCATCTAAAAATATGGGATCATTGGAGCGAGGCGGTACATTTGAGATACACAAAGAGAGTTTTGGATAAAATTTGTGTATGTCTGGGTTGGATCGACTCTGAATGAAATTGGGCCCTCAGAACTAAAATGCCAATAACTTACAGTCCGGGTGTCTGGTTGTTGCGCTGTATGTTGTGTTGGAACCCTTATGATGTGAATGATAATATGTTTACTTCATCATGAGGCTTCATGCCCTTTGAAATATAACTAATGGCTAGAGGATTTTTTCTCCCAAAATCAAGCTTACTATGAGCTGGAATATAGTGGCTGGCAGAGAGTTTGAGGTTGTAGACCAATCATAAAGTGGATAATACCATACAATCATGCATTTTTCAGCACTTACCGATCTTCTATGGGTTAGATCCTATGTCGATCAATGCTCAACAATATTGTGTGGGTCATCAAATACAGATCCTATGTGGGTCAGATCCTGTGTGGGTCAATGGTCAATAATCCTTTGTGGGACATCGCATATCAATCCTGTGTAGGTCAGATCCGGTGTGGGTTAGTAGGGGTTATTACATATAAATCCTACTTTGGTTGGATCCTAAGTGGGTTAGTGGGGGGTTATTTCCTATCAATCATGGGTGGCTCAGACTCCGTATGGTCAGAAATAAGACCTCTCGATATAATAAGATGATCTTCCTTCTCGACTAATTGTCTTCACTTCTGTGCTTTACTTATACTAGGTTTGAGCTAGGTCTTTTTCTTTGTATGTTTTTATTGACATCATAATTTTTTGTTTTACTTTGTTGAATTCTGAGAGACCTTAGAGAGTCCTGGGGTTCCTACTGTGTATTTTTATACCCAACCCTACATGAGCTTCACCCTCACCTTATTGAGTCTTGTGTAGATGAAGAGCGGCTCAGCTGAGACTGTTGGATCTAGGACGAGGTGGCACACGGAGGTGATAGTTGAAGTGGAGGGATGTGGATATGGGTTGTACCTACCCTTCAGGTAGGATAGTCGGTGGACGATCCTATGAGTTATTTTATGGTTTTCAATTGTATTTGTACCTCTCCATTTGGGATTGTATTCCAGACCCTTTACCTTATGTACAACCCTTTACTTAATCAGTTTCATGTTGGGGTTTCATATTTTTCTATTCATGGATGGTGTGGCTATAAAGTTTTAAAGGAAATGTATTCCCGTTATTAGGGATACACCTTTTCGGTGCTAGTCTCCAAGCCCTGGCGTATGGAAAGTAGGCTTGGGGTAGTCATGGAATGAGCCCTGGGGGATGGGTCATGACATGATGGTTCCCTAACTCTTTCCTTGTGCAATAGAACTACATAGGTGATATTGACATAGAAGTCTAGTGTGAACATCTTTCCTAATGTGGTGAACCTACATGGTTTTCTTAAAGGTGGGTAGTGAAGGTTCTGAATGCGGTGGAAGTTTCTTTTGGGAGAATAACCATTAAGGTTTTTGTAATATTTGATGGATCATTCTCCAATTACATAAGACATCAACATCATGAATAATGAAAATTTTCCATCAAATATTAACATAGAATCCTAGAACCCAGAGATAATCTTTATCACATTAAATTTTTAATCAATTTAAATTAACCATAAGAATGAATACCTCATATCAGGAATGATTTTAGTTGATGTTTTGGATCATCTAGAAATGATTTTTTTATTATGAATGTACATTATAAGGATCCAATGTATATCCCCTCTTGCAGATCCACATGTGGTCCATTGATATCAGAATACACTGATGTAATGATGGGTTCTATCACAAAAAATAGATTTTATGGTGTTATTAATCCTGATCACTTAAATATTCTTTAGACTTTGAATAATCACTCTAGTTCTTCTTGTTCTTGAGAGGATGAGTGGAGTAATCTTGAGATAAAGGATTTTCGATCACTAATTCACAATTATTTACTAAGCCAAGAAAATAAAAATAACCATTTGTTTATAGAGTTAGGTATGAGGTTAAACATATTTTTTGATTTCAGAAAAATTCTTAAATAATATAATAAACCTTTTCTGACCCCATTCCATTCAATAATATTAATATTATATTATAGCATCCACTAAATAGTATATTGATAAATATTATCTTACTATATGGTAAATTAATATTTAGCATTAGACTTTATGTTGTTCTGCTCAAACTCCTTGTCATTTATTGAATACCATATTAAATATTTAATTAATGATTTTATTCATAAAAAATATTCTCCTCAGAACCCAATGATTATATATTTATTAAAAATTAATTATATAAAATAAATATTTTATTCAAAGTCTACAATATAATTATCTCTTAAATATTCATGCAATTATTCAAATTAGTTATTAATCAATAAGTAATTATATTTAACATGATAATATTTTTGATTAATAAATCCTGAAAAAAAAAAATTCCTCAGCCTTGACTATAATATTTATTCTAGTAATTAAATATAAATATAATTTTATTAAGATCATCAAAAACACTTAGTGTGTGATCTTTTGGGATTCATTCACATTAGAATTTGGAAGTCCTACTTAATAACTAATATTACGATCTAGAAATAATTTAAAGAACCAAAAATGAAGTAGTTAATGTCAAAAAATTTACAACAACAAAATACTACGTAGAATATAATATAATCCCTTTTTCACAATATCTCTTCATGATGGCCGAAAACACTTTTCATCAACCTATATGCTTGATATTTCTTTCTTTTACTATCTGAAGTAAAATAATCATGACACCATATCCATGGAATTTAATGGCATAGTCACATTTCAATAAAAGGTTCAAGAAATCAAATTTATAAATATAGAAGAAAAAATCTATCCCCATCATATTCATTACAAACATATCATTTGTGATGCACCCAATATAACCTACTTCCCACAAACTATGAAGTGATAATTTTTGTCAGTACATCATATCACATGAGTCATGATAAGAATTTTCAATAATATTCAAGTCTATGTACCAATAAAAATTATTGTAGATAGTAATATTTAAAGATGCATAAACATTTCGAATTCATACAAATGGGTTTATTCTCACAATATCCCATCTAGGAGATTATACAGTGTGAACTTAATGAGAATAAGTCTCATATAATTATGATTACTTGAACCAGATAATCAATATTTTATGTATCTTCTCATAGTATCTTATCCAACTATATAAATATACATAATAATATAATCATGTAATTTCATGGTTATCATCATATTTGGGAACTCATAAGACCTTACCAATGTGACCGATACAAAAGGAAATTATTACATTAAAATCATGAAGTGAAAATAAGAATATATAATAAGGTGTTTCATTAATATTCAAATATTTATTTTATCTAAATTATAAAGTGGTAGTTCTTGAACACCAACTCCAACTAACTCCAATTTTATCAAGAGGTTACTTCATATGATATTCAGTTCACTAGACCACATATGATGAACATGTTTCTATTTAGTTAAAGATTTATTCTATGATTCATCCTTATTTTTTTCAATGGATGTTCTACTAACTATGACATCACCACACTGATAAAAATATCTTAAGATATATTAATTACAAATTATGTTCTCTATCTACTGATGTGACCTTGCCTCCTTTGAAAGCGCCACAACTATATTATTATCAAAAAATAGTGTGATAGGTTCATTACTATATGGAATAAAATTCATTATAAAGAATGAAGTTTTGTACCCCAAATATTTCTATACTGACTTTGGAAGCTGCGATATACCTAGAATCATATTAAGAATTTATGACCAAGTATTTCCTTGATCTCTTACAAATCACAACACCTCCATTAAGGGTGATAATGTAACCCAAATGAAATTTCATATAATCTTTATCTATAGGGAATCTAGAATTTTAATATCCTATGATGACTAGTTCCCAATATACTCCATTTTCTAGGAACAAAACCTTAGTACACATTAGATACTTAAGGATAGTCTTGACTTAAATCCAATGGTTTCCACCAAGGACAAGTAGATATCATCCAGCCACACTTATTATATAGAATATATCTAGCATTGTTTACAAAATAAAGTTTATGAATTACTCAATAACTAATTTTTTTAGAGTCAGTTCAAGCCACTATCCATCATAAAGTGTCTAAGGACACAATTTCATGAAAATATGAATTCCATGTGACACTGGAAATAATCCCATATTGGATTGTTCCATACTGAATATGTTCACTATCTTGTCAATTTATGTACTCTTACATAGAATAAGAATCCTCTTGGATATAACATGATGGATCTTGATTCCAAGAATATATAATTGTTCACATATGTCCTTAATGGGGAAACAAATGTTTAACTGGGATTTAGTGGATGATAAGACTAGTATTTAATTTTTATTAAGTTATGTGTCATTGATATAGAACAAATTCACTCCTACTAAATCATTTATAGACACAACAGTCACATCCATTCTTTATGAAACTAAATTCTGATATATATTCATCAAAATTAATGTTTTATGATCTAGATTCATTCTATAATTCATAAATTGATATTTATAATTTTCATTCCATGTTGGAATCCGTTGTGGTCAAAAACCATTCATGTTGTACCATCTAGGCATCTTAAGTAAGGTTTATATTAAATAAGTATATTTTTATATTAATTTTACAAATCAAAAATTCAAGTTATGGAATAATATAATGTATTACATTGGTGTATTTATATATTGTTACTAGTGAAATGGTTTCATCATAGTCTATCACTTGAAAATATTTTAACCCTTTAGAAATAATACATTATTTATTAGTATTTAATTGTCTATAGATGACTAGTTTTCTCTTGATTACCCATTTAAAACAAATGATCTTTACATCCACAAGAGTATTAATAAAATATATACTTATTTTTAGAACATTGAATCCATTTCAAAATTCATAGCTTCCTTTAATTTAGGGACATCTATTCCCTTAACACTTCCATGTAGGTTATAAGATTATTATGTTCAACAAATAATTAGTCAGTATCCTCAGCAACTAGAAAACCTTAATTTTGATGTTCTCTTACCTCACATATACAACACAACAATAATTTTTTTCAATGAATCATAATCTTCCACGGGGCATTGTGGAATCAGTTCTTATGATAACTAGTATGTACCTTTATCATGGACTTCATCAAAGTCTATCTCCCTCGCAGAGTATCTTTGAGTGATGTGATTCCACTCAAGGAATATAACATGTATATACACAATTAACCCTTTTCTAAGAGGTCTTATAGGTTATATCCCCCTAGTTCCTT